>CM064326.1:47096859-47696859 GCA_032595735.1 Pelochelys cantorii | reverse complement strand
CAACAACCGGGAGCCCCCATTGCATCTGAGCTTCACATCTTCAGAGTCATAAGAGAACTGTGACGGACACCTATGCCTGGACTGTGCTCTGAGGAGTCCCTTGAATGGATTGAGCAGAGACAGAATATTGGGTATCTCCAGGGTATCTCACTCCTCTTATTTGAAAGAGTACCTCACTATGCCCACTTGTACCTGGTACTGCACCAAGGCACTGCACCAATGGGTTATGAGATCCCCCAGTGGTATACTGGGGCCTGGAAGATCTGTGAGACTACCACCCACTTTATCTTCATGTTAGACAAGAGACACAAGTAGATCCACATCTCTGAGAAAAGAGGAAGAGCTTTGTCAGCCTCCTGAAGATGTGCAGTTGTAATCAGCACAAGGAAGAAGAGCAACAGGAGCAGGAGGATTCTACTTAATAACCTTCTCTTTTTCCCCAGAAAGTGTGGTGATTCCAGCTTCACCATCACAGCCTTGTTACACAAAAGCATTTCAAGACTTACTTCAGAGTGTGGCACAGTCACTACAAATCTCCATGGAAGAGGTCCAGGAAGCACCACACGTATTGACGGATATCTTGCAAAGCATGAGGCTGAGTTGTGCCCCCTATTAAGGCTATCTTTAACTTACCAACAGTCTTTTGCAGATGCCTGCCATGATCCCAGCAGTATACCCAGGAGCTGAAAAGAGGCATCTTGTACCTGTGAAAGGGTCCAAGTACTGTTCTTCCACTTCCTAACTTGTTGATAGTGTCTTCAGCCAACAAGAGAGACACAAACCAGGACTATGCCACATAAGAAAGAAATAGTCCTGACCTGTTGGGGGGGCGGGCATATTCTTGGCTTCCTAGCAGTTGTGTGTGATTTTTACCATCTACTCCAGGGACACTCGTCATTTCCTTACCAACTACTTCCACTGGAAATTATTTTGACAGGACCTTCAAAAGCATTCACGAACTGTCCCTTCATATTTACACATCCCCTCTCTTTTTTACACTTCCCTTTGAAGGCCAACTTTCCCACTGTCTATCTGTCTGGACGGAAATCAAAATGGAAAAATAAGTAATAAGCTCTGTTAGCATCTGTCTCCTCAGAATACACCATCAGCTTGCTTCCTTCCCCAACCTTCATTCGTTTTCTGAAACACCTTTTACCAGAGTTGGAGTCTGCAGGAGATAGTTGCTCTTTGTACTGAGAGCAATGGAACTAGTGCCGTAGACAGCAAGAGGAAAAGGGGTATTGACGTATTACCTCATCCCCAAAAGGCAGGAAGATGGAAATCCATTTTCAGCCAAATCCATTTTCATCCCTAATCCACCAAAAGTTCAGAGTAGGGACCCTGCCATCAATTATCCCATCTCTTTATGGTCCTCATTTTCAAAGATGCCTACTTTCACATGGGTATTCATTGGGCATGCAGATTTGTGGCCAAAAGTGCTATAGGATACCTGGTTCTTGTCTTTGGACTCTTGAGTGCTGAAAATGTTGATCAGGGTACTGTCAGTGGCAGCTCACTTTTATCAGCAGAGGATACTCCTGGGGAATATCAAAGCAAGGCAGCACCAATGATGCTTCTATTTATACTAGGGATGTTAGTGTGTAGTCATTTACTCAATTAACCAGTAAGCGTAAAGTATCAGTTAATTCTAATGACTACATGCAACTCTCCCCCTCCCTTTCCTCCCCCTTCCCCCCCCCAGCATGGGGAGAAGGTGGGAACTGGTGCCCATGGGAGCCTCCCGCCCCCGCTGCCTCCCACAGAGGCGGGGGGAGGGGGAAGCAGGCAGGAGCCAATAGACCTGGGAAGCTAGCTTTTTTAAGCTGGATCTCAATGTATGCCATCTCTGAGGAGCTGCCTGCCTCCCTCAGAAACAGCCGGGGGTTGGGAGATATGCAGGAGCCAGTGCTCAGGGGGAGTTGGCTTTTAAGCCTGTTCCCTGTGAGCATCGGCTCCTGCCTGCCTGCTCCCCATCCCCTGCATGTGAAGCTGAAATTTTACTGGTTACAAGCAGTTACACGTTTACACACACAAAAGTTAACATCCCTAATTTATATATATGCTATTAAGGTATAGTGTAGGCATTCTACATGCCACAGGAAGAGTGTGCAGGATAGATATACACTCACTCTGTACTTTCCCACATTGTCACTATCCACCTACTGAAAGGTGTAATTCTAGATTTCCCTCCAGTAGTAAAACAGGACTTGAACTTTGTTTTATTAACCCTTACTAAGTCTAGTTAGCCCTTGGCATCCTGCACTCTCCATGAGAATTGGCAGTTTTTCAAAGGGACGTTATTAAGGGCGCAAGAGCAAATTATTCTACTGCATAGGAAAGATAGGAAATATGGCAAGAGACAACCCTGACATAACCAGGAGATTTCAGTTATCTAAAAATCAAGAGTCTTACAAAAAATGGAAATTAAATCCAGTTACAAAGGATGAATATAAGCAACACAATTATGTAGGGGCAAATTAGAAAGGCCAAGGCACAAAATGAGCTCAAACTGGCTAGAAACATAAAGGGTAACAAGAAAACAGTCCACAAATACATTAGAAGGAAGTAGAAGGCAAAGCACAGGGTTGGCCTGTTACTCCATTATGTGGGGAAAAACAATAGCAGAAAATATGAAATGTCAGAGATGCTTAGTAACTCCTTAGTTTCAGTTGTCACCAAGAAGGTTGTGGTAATTGGACCCTAACATAGTGAATCCCAGCGAAAATGGGGTAGGAACAGAAGCTAAAGTAGGAAAAGAACAAGTAGACAAGTTAAATATCTGCAAGCCATTGGGGTCTGATGAAATGCATCCTAGAATACTCAAGGGGCTGATTGAAGAGATATCTGAGCCATTAGCTATTGTCTTTGAAAAGTAATGAAAGATGGGAGAGATTCCAGAAGATTGGAAAAGGGCGAATGTAGTGCTCATCTATAAAAAGGGAAATAAGGACAATCCAGGTAACTATAGACCAGTCAGCTTAAATTCTGTGTCAGGGAAGATAATGGAGCAAATATTTAAATCAGTTTGCAAACATCTATAAGATAATATAGTGATAAATAAGTCAGCATGGATTTGTAAAGAACAAATCTTGTCAAACCAATCTGATAGCTTTCTTTGATAGGATAACAAGCCTTGTAAATAAGAGGGAAGTAGTAGATGTTCTGAGGATCTGAGGTGAGCCCACAGGAAGAAGACAATTGGCCTGGATCATCCAAGCCACTGCCCAACACTGACCCAAGGGAAGCCAATGACTGGCCAGGGTTACCAGGACACTTGACAGACATGGCCCCAAAAAGCAACTTGTGGCAACCAATCCCTGAGACTACAGGTACACCTGGAGGGGTAGTATAGTGTGTCTCAGGGATGCTGGAGTGAGTCAGTGTGTTACAATGTCGACTCCCCACTGAGTGAACGGCAGACTAGGCTGCTGCCTTAGGGCCCTGGGCTGGGGGCTCAGTGGAGTGGATCTTTCTGTGCCCCTCTGCCACCTTCTCTTTGTGAGTGGAAGCCTCCCTTTCTACCCAGCTAGAGGTGACCTACTCACCAGCTGTTTGTTGCTCTGCCTGTATCCAGGCCAAACTCAGTGACTCTGTGCCTGCCCTGCCCTGAACCAGGTCCTGGGCTGGACTAAAAACTTCTTCAGTGTCAGGTTGGTTAAACACTAGAATAAATTGCCTAGGGAGGCTGTGGAATCTCTATCATTGGAAACTTTTAAGAGCAGATTAGACAAACACTTGTTAGGGATGGTTCTTGATCCTACCATGAGTGCAGGGGGCTGGATATGATGACCTCTTGAGGTTCCTTCCAGTCCTTTGATTCTAGCAAGGTAGCATTTTTGGTCACGATCATGTCAGTTGGAAGACTCTAAGAACGCAGAGTGCCCAGGACTCATTTCCCATCCCTCCCGTCATCGATTCAGTTCTCCACCAGGCCAAAGCATCCATGAGATTACATCTGAAATTCATTCTTAGGGTGGTGTCAGACTTTCGCATTAACTACATGTTCAGGTACCAGTTTTTAACTATAAATCTCTTTTTTAGCAGAGGAGAAATAGTGTGACATTTACTGGATGTGGGTAGGGCTATTAACCTTCTACATCAAAGGATGAAATTGCTTCAGAAGTCATAAACTCTTTGTGCCATTTGTGGGGCAAGTGAAAGGAGAGACCATTTGCTACCAGAAACTGTTGAAATAGATCTCAGTGTGCATCCTACTTTGCTACAAGATGAACATCTCCCTTGAGGGCATTGTGAGCGCAGACTTGACTAGAGCTCAGGCAGCATCAAAGGTGTCCGTTAGAGATGTCGCTTTTACTGACATCTGCAGAGCAGCAAATTGTAGTTCCATACAGACCTTTGTTAGATACTATCCACTGGTGCAATCAACTGCTTCTGATGGCACTTTTAGGCAGAGCAATTCTGCAATCTGTTGTCACAGGACACCAGCAATCAAATCCTTTAGAGACCCTGCTTTTGAATGAACCCAAAATGCACAACATATAAGACAAATTACTTGAAAAAGGAGGGGTTACTTAAATTGTAATAACTTCAGGATGTTTCCCCAGTGTTTAGTGCACTATCTACGCTTAGTCCCCACAGCCTAGTTTCCCCCTACTGAGAACTGGTAGTAGAGAAGAAACTAAGTTTATGGTGATCTGGCAGCCTCCTTTATCCCCTAAATTCAGAATGCAAGGAGAGTGGGTGGCACGTGCATATAGCTAAGGCTGACACAGCTAGGGAAAATTCTCAGTCCTGGGTTGCACTTGTGCTCCATGCACCCAGAAGTGCACTATCCAAAGGGACAGCACATCTTGAACTGTAGTTACTACGTGGCAAGTGACCCATTTGTATGGAAGGTGTACCATCTCAAAGTCATGAATATGTGGGCCAGTGGGCCTCGGCCGACCCTCTGGATTTGAAGGAGGAATATATCTGTTGGACAATTCCCTTCACGCTCCATTGTCACTTCTCTATTATTCACATGTGTTTCAGTGTGGTTTAGAGCAGGAGTGGGCAAAAATTTTTGGTGGGGACCACTCCAAGAGTTTGGAAAGTGATCAAGGGCCTCACACTTGTATGGAGGAGGTGTGGGGACGAGGATGGAGATTAGGTGCAGAAGGGTGCACAGGGACTGGGGTGCAGGAAACAGCGTGAGGTGTAAGAGGGATTGGGGTGTAGGGTGAGGGAGTGTGGGTGCAGGAGAGTATTCTGGCCAGGGGGAGGGGTGTAGGAGAGGGCTTGGGAGGGAGTTGTGACCTGAGGTACGGGGGTGCAAAGGGTTTGGACGGTGACCTGGGGGATGGAGTTGGGGTGAAGGGGTACCAGACTCAGGCTTTGGCTGGGAGGCACTTACCTAAGTATCTCCAGGCCAGCAGCCCTGCATCACCCCCAAAGCAGGCTGGGCTCCCAGCCTGCTGCAGCCCCAGACTTCTTGAAAATGCAGGCTGCTACCTCCATGTGGCTCTCATGTCTGGGAGGGGGGAAAAGGCTTGCGTTGCTCCCATCCCCCAGGCCAGTCACTCAGCTCCTATTGGCTTGTTGTTTCAAGCCAGTAGGAGCTGAGGATTGGGCTGGGGGTAGGGAGATCACCCAAAGCTTCCCCTCCCTCCAGAGCAGAGTCACACAGAGCAGCCCTGTGTTTAAAACAGTGGTTGTTGTGCACCTGAGGGTCCAGGCAGGGGAGTTTGCAGGCTGGATCCGGTGGCTTAGCGATCTGTGAGAGGTATCTTGCCCACCCCTGGTTTAGGGTATTCATTTACATCTCCACATATTTCAAGGTTTTTTGATTCTGCAGGAGATGAGACAGCCTGATACAGTCTTGTCTCCTCCTTCACCCCCCGTCCCAGCCGGAAAACAGATGGCATTTGATATGAACTTTTTGGGATCTGGAGCTCATATGGATGCCTTCTCAGCACAATACTAAAACACCTAATGCAATTGGGTTAACATTGCCTGGTGTTCAGAAGATTAATTCAAGCAAAAAATAAACACACCTCTCAAAGTGAAGCACAGTAACGGTTATATACTTTAAACAGCAGTGTGACATGAAAAACACACTCTTTTTAGGGAGTCTGCCTCTTTTGAAGTTCTGCTTTCAGTAGGGCCTTATTTAATCTGGATTACTTTAAGGGCCTGTTGAACTTGCTGAGCTGATACAAGTTTTAGTCCTGGGGAATTCTGCCATTTTAATATGGCTCCAAATGCAACAGTTGCATAATTCCCCCAAGACTAAGGTTTCTTCCAGGGGAGTGGTCATCCAAAGCAGAGATACTGCAAGAGAGCCTTAAGAAATGGTGAATTTCTATTGTGCACCTGTTGGCAATGTTTTCCCATTCCAAATTCTATTATTTTAAAAAATATATCTGGATATAGAAACACTGGGTAAAGGCATGCTTTTTTTATTTTTCCAAGGAATTTTCCTTGGCTTATACATTTCTTCTCTTTATGGTCATATTAATAGTATTATTCTGTGTTACTGTAACACTCACAAATCCTAGTCATGGTGTTGTACAACCACAGAACAAAATACTCTGTCCCAAAGGGCTTACAGTCTAAGACAAGAAACAATAGATGAATACAGACAGACCTATCTAGGTGTACAAGAAAACAGTTGGACTGTATTGGTCAACATGAGTGTCCTTAAGACCACTAGTCATTTTATGACTCCTTTAATCCTAATTTCCCCAGACTGGCTAAGGGAAGGTATGCTTTCTTTTTCCAAGGGGCATAAATTCCTCTTCCATTACTCTGAAATAAAACCATCAGAGGCCCAGTAATGCCTACAACCCAAGTGTATAAAATCTCATGAATTGGTCCACAGCAGGGCACTCCTGATGGCATTTGGCCTCTCCAGGTTCCCTGACCATGTTGCACCCATAAAAAAGAGAAAATGAAAGAGGTACAATGAGGTGAAGGAAGGTGTCACTTTTCATATGGATACAGAACAAGATTGTTTTTTTAAATTTAGAAATAGAAGAATCAGAATCCCTGCTTTCTTAGATTTTTTTGCAGAATATTTTCTTTTGAAGAGTCCTTTACCTTAAGGCTCTGCACTTCAGAATCTTCAGCAGTTTTGCAGAGGTGTTGTACCGTGGGCTCTTTCCCTCTGCCTTTCAGATAGCCACTCACTGGTTATAGAGCAACTATACTTAGTCCCTTTAAGATTATTGAAACCTCCCTTCAAGATTTTCTATTCAGTAGGTTTGTGTTTCTGCCTTTTGACATCAGTTCTAGATGACAATCAGATTGTACTTCATCTTAGTCCTCCATATTTGTTATTCTCTAGTGACAAGATGATCTTTAACATTCATCTTAGTTTTTGACACAATCTCTGTCACCCTTTGACCTAACTAGTTACCCCTTTCCAAGTTCCTGGCCTGATTCTAAACTGGGAAGGGAAAAGTCTCCCACACCTTAGATTTCAAAAGGACTTAAGTATGTACTTAAATTAGAAAGATTGAGGTAAATGCATCCTCTCTTCTTCTCATTGAAGGATAAGATCTAGTATCTAAGGGTATGTCTACACTGCACAGCTATTTCGGGATGCTGAAGGTACCCCGTGTCTACACAAGCCACCCATTATTTTGAAATATTTTTTGAAATAAACGGGCACGCTATTTAGCCATCCTGGAAAATCTTGTTGCAGGAGGGTTAAGGGATGGCTCGAAATAGTGCATTATTTTGAAATTTGATGCTGTGTAGACATTCCAAATTTCAAAAGAAGCTATTTCAAAATTGATTCGAGATAATATATGCAATTTGCATAGTGCAAATTACGTATCTTATTTCGAGTTTAGGGTGCTATGTAGATGCATCCCAAGAGTGGAAATTGTCAGTAATGGTGAGGTTGATCACTACAGTTTTGGTTATAGTTTATTGTAGATTTATTTTAATAATCAGTCTCTTTTTCCTGCAGATAAGCAGCAAAGATGAAGATTTTTTAGACCTTTCTGTTGATGTAGAGCAAAATACATCAATTACTCACTGCTTAAGGTACATGCACAAACAAATGCTTCTACATTTGAGTCTTAACATATGTCATCATGTTAACTAATAAAAAATTGATCAAGATGAAACTGCAGGAAGTAAAGCAAATATCCCAGGTTAATTTGATAGTCCAACTGTGTATTTTACATGCTTATTGTCCCTGTTTATTTAAAATGACCCTTGTAAATTTATGTTGTAAAGTTGTGTAATTTTTATTCTGTTTAAAAATTAGTGTACATTTCAAAATCAGGGAGTATTTTTTTAATCTTGCATTTTCATTTCTGTTCTATTCAGGGGTTTCAGCAATACAGAAACTCTTTGTAGTGAATACAAATATTACTGTGAAGAATGTCGCAGTAAACAGGAAGCACATAAAAGGTATGGTGTACTTAAAATATTTATTTCCATTTTTGGGATGTATTAGTTTTTACAAACGTTATTTTTTCCTGTCAGGTTCTGT
Source organism: Pelochelys cantorii (assembly GCA_032595735.1). Classification (NCBI taxonomy): domain Eukaryota; kingdom Metazoa; phylum Chordata; order Testudines; family Trionychidae; genus Pelochelys; species Pelochelys cantorii. The sequence goes on along the minus strand of CM064326.1, from coordinate 47,688,413 downwards.
AGGATGTTTATCATGAATAACTCTGGAGAAGTGAGTTGTACTTAGGAAAGCTCATGATATCATCTGCATGTTTTGTTAGTCTTTAAGGTGCTGTTAGACTATTTGTTGTTTAAGTTTTTCCTGTTACAGACTAACTCGGCTATCTCTCTGAAGCTTTTACTTAGGTACGCTCACTTACTTTGAACTCAATGAAAATATTCACATGAGTAATGTTATTTATATGTGTGGGTGTTTTGGTATGGACTCTTGATTATTTTGATTTATTTCAAGGAAAGAATGTATCTTGTTTTTGAGGAACAAACAAATTGAAAAATGTGTGAAAAATTATGACAAAATCAAGCCGCGTGTGTAAAACAGTGAACATCATATTTTTGCATGACTTTTTTAAACTTAATATATCTGAAAAATGCATGCAGGTTTATAAAAGATATCAAAAACATAAATGTCATTGCTTAGTAGAGGTATCCCATTCAGAGAATAATTCAGATTAACTGCATTGCTCTTAATATTTGTCATAACTTAGATATTAATAGCAATAGTTTGCAAACCTATCTTTCTTTGATCTAGTCAGAATTAATCATGTAACAAAATATCACAATTTTTACTCTTTTCCCTCTTATATATTAAAAGTTTGTATATTAAAGTGCTTCCTGACGTAGTCCTTCTAAAAAGCAGCACAAAGTTCCATGAAAAACTGAAATTCATTCTGTTTAGGAAAATGTCTTTTCCTTTGTCTAACATTATAGTATTTTTCTTTTAAATACGGTTTTTCATGAAAATGATTTGGTTTTTATTAGGGAGACAAGATAGGTGAGGTAATGTCTTTTATTGGACCAACGTACGTTGGTGAAAGAGACAAGCTTTGGAGCAATACAGCTCTTCAGCAGGTCTGGGAAAGATGTTCAGAATGCTATTAGTTTTTCTTGCACAGGTATTATTTTGCAATGAATTTTGTTACAAAATAAAATTCCATTATGTGAAACAACTCAGCTATTTCAAAAGTCTCAGAGGGGTAGCTGTGTTAGTCTGTAACTGGAAAAACTTAAACAACGAATAGTCTTGCAGCATCTTAGAGACTAACAAAAAATGTAGATAGTGGTATGAGCTTTTGTGGGCACAACCCACTTCTTCGGATGAATGGAGTTTAAGGGGGGGTCAGTTTTCAAATAGCAGAGAGGGGATTGGGGGAGGGAAGAAGAGGAAAAAGAAGGGGAAAGAAATTGTCAGAGTGTCCATGCTAAATGAAGCTGATAAGAATACTTAATACTTACTCTAAGTACTCTTTGTTTGATTTTTTTTTTTATGTCATTTAGGATGTGGAATGTAGCGGCCCATCCAGCCAAGATCATTGTTTATACTTCTGTTGTAGGAATCAAACTTGTAAATGAAATTAAGTTCTGTAGCTTCTCTGTCTAGCTGGCTTTTGAAATTGGTTTGAAATAATACGGTGACTTTGAGATTCATTAATGAGTGCCCAGGCAAGTTAACTCATCTATATTAGTTCATGTATGCTATGGAATGCCTAGTACTTCTGAAAGCAACCAATTATTTGTTACTGCACACTATGACACAATTCACAGGGTCAGTCTCAAACAAAATTAATAGTTGCCTTGACTGTGTTCTATTCATACATGTACATGCAGTATCACTCAATTCCTAATAGGCCACAAAACAGCAGGGCCAGTTAGAACTGAACAAAATGCATTACTGTGGCTCATTATTACAGTGATCTTGCAAAGCCTCCATGAGCTGTATAGTGCAATAAAGAGGGCACAGGCAGTCAGACCTAGTGATCAGACCCAGACTCAGGCCAAGTGGTTGGAGCCAATGGCCAGAACCAAAGACAATGGCCTTGTCTACAGTATGAGATAAAGTTGATCTATTAAGGGCAATTTCTTGTCTCCTAATGTTGCAAAGCCTAAGGCCCATGTCCCCCACTGTGCACAAGAATTCAAAGTAGTTTGAAGTGGTTCATCTCCATTATCAATGCACTGTAGGTAGCTATTCCACAGTGTGCACCCTTTGCATTCTGTATTACGCTCCCAGTGCATGCTGGCACCAAAACTGTGCAGTGGGTTCTGGGTTCATGTCATCAGCATCCCATAATGCACTTGTCTACTCTCTCCCCTCCTTGCTTGAGATCAGTAGGAAACAGCCTTTTTGTGCCTTTTTTGGCTCTGCAGACGCCATAGCAGTGCAAACATGGCCTCCCCCTTGTGGATCCCATTTTGCATCAAACCATTGTGATGTTGATGTGTACTTTGGTGTACCTAATGGTGCAGTATTTCAAGAGCGTAAGCGTGGCCCGCTATGAAGAGGATGAGGATGAATCTGCTCCATCTTGGAGTACCAAGGGCATGCTGTACAGGCAAGCCCTTGCATTGAGCAAATTGGAAACGCAGCCACCAGTTGATCCTCTTGACACAGTGGAATGCCAGTTCTGGTGCCATGAGACAAGTAGAGATTGGTGGGACTACATAGTGCTGCAGGTATGGGATGATCAGCAGTGGCTGCAAAACTTCCAAATTCACAGGGCGCTTGCATGGAACTTTTTGAATGGTTTTCCCCGCATCTGAAGTGCAAGGACATCTGAATGAGACATGCTCTGACCATGGTGAAACATGTGGCAATTGCCCTGTGGAGCTTGCAATGCCAGATAGTTCCAGTCAGTTAGGAATCTATACTGGGGGCTGTTGTTATACTAGTAGCCAAAGCAATCAGTATGATTCTGCTATGGAGGATAGTGACTCTGGGAAGTGTGGATACCGTAGCAGACGACCTTGGAGCAAGGGGGTTCCCTCACTGTGGTGTGGTGATAGATGGAATGCACATCCTCATCTTGGCCCCCAACCACCTTGCTAAGTGGTACTTCTCAATCAACATGGGATGGTGTCAGCCGGTGGTCAGGGCAGTGAGTGGTGTGTGTGAGCTATACACCCGAGACTTTAACTGCTAAGAGTGGGGTCCCTTAGCAGTGGGCAACCTGGAGGAGGTTGACGGGTGCCCCAAAGAGTTTAACGTCCGTGTCTTTACTGCTAGGATCGGGATCCTTTGCAGTGGGCAGCCAACAGGCTGACAGACGCCCCAGAGTTTAACAGGGAGAGCTTTACACCTCAGACTTTGACTGCTAGGACACAAAGTCCCGTCGCAGTGGGCAGCCTGGGGAGGCTGAGAGGTGCCCCAACGGATCTGTCCCCTGGAAGCGACACGATCCAACGCTCAAGCTCTCCCTATATCTGTCCCTTATGACCAGCTGGAGTTCTTTTGTTTGTGTTCGGTTCGGGTACAGCAGCACGGGTTCAAGTCAGAAACTCAAACCACACTTGCTTATTTGTAGGAGAAAGAAAAGAAAAGAAGAAAGAAAACTTGGTTCAATATATATATTTAAACTTATAAAGTGAATGAGGGCACAATCTTATTTTCTTGTTTACAATAGAAGTGAAACAGGTTGATTAGAGAAACTTATAATAGAGTAACTAAATTAAAGTGTACACATAAGAAACACATTGCAGGTATAATTCTCACCCCTGCGTTCCAGACTTGGCGTGGCCAGCGTCTTTCTCTCAATCCCTCGGGAAGAAGTAGGGCGAGGCTGGGCGTCCCACAGACCTCGGGAGACAACATATACCTGCCAGCAGGTATAGATTGGAGCTCAAATGGGGTGGGCTACTAAACCCCTCTTTATACCCCTTGGGTCACGTAGGCTTCTTCCTGGTCTCAAGTGGCCAATTTAGGAAAAATGGCTTTGAATGCCAAGTTTCCCACGGAAGGGTGCAAAGCATAATTCACACCTGGGAAAATGCAGACAATGGGCACCTCTGGTATGTGATGGGCGAAGATTCCTCTCCTGGGGCAGTGCAGGCATGTCAATTACTGGTGCTAGCCATCAGGGCAGCAGGAGGTCCCCTGGTTGTCAGCTAGCCCATTTACTGTCTGGTTTCTGTTTATTAGAGTCAGGGACAAGCAGCACACCTGCATTCCCAGGGCATCAAAGGCTGACTGCCTTTCTCTTGCTCTCTGGGGGGGGGAAAAACAAGATGGGGTTCATGTCTGGCTACATTCCACCCCCTTGACACGCCTCACTATGTCCCAGAACGCAAGATGGCGGCGATGGCCAGCGCCTTTTGCCCTCCTTGGAGGAAGCTAAAATCGCCCTATCGGCAGGGTCTGATCAGATAATTTTGGATCAAGGGATTGATTAGGATCGCTTCCCAATGCCATATATTGGACTTGTGCAGAGGAGGTAGCAGTGTACACCAAACGCTTAACAATACATAGAAGCATGCAACAAGCAATTACAACAAGGAAAATGGTTAATATAGTATTTACAATAGAGTGAAGGAATGGAGTTAACGAAAATCCTAGGTGTTGGGCTAGCCAATCTAGCCATGAGGCTTTTCCCTCCTCAGTTACAGTGTGTAGCACCTTAACAGTGCCCTTTATAGTGAATGCATCTTGTTTAATTTGTAATCAGCAAGAATGGTTAATTATCGCACACACTCCCCCCTGCTGGGCTAAAACTGCGTCTAAGGCTATTCACTAATGCCTTCTCCAGCTCAGCTACTCCAAGCCAGGGCAGGAATGCACGGGTGAACTGGTGAAAAATCTGTAGAGCGTTCTATAGGGGGTTCAGGGTGACTCTTCTTGGCATCCGGTGCAGGAAACTTCCAAGGTTAGTGATACCAGGAGCCATAATGTGGGGGTGTACAGTGAGTCCCCCAGGGGAAGCGTGCCCCAGTGAGCAGCGCCCTATTTAATTCAGTGGCAGATACTTGTAGGCTTTCTGCCTGCAAATGAAAAAGAGTCCTGGCTCTTCCTTCAGAATAGGGGAGTAGGGTGTTACTGGTTACCAGTGTGGGGTTGTATATTTGACCAGTGTTAGGAATAATGAATAATGACTGATTGTACCAGGCTTTTCCTTCCAGGTATTGGCTGAAGTTTAGGGGAATAATGGTAACATTGCTAGATAGTGGTGTGCCACCTTGGGAGATGTTGTATCCCCAACACCTTAAGGGTTTTCAGTGGGTTGCACTGGGACAGACATCCCAGACTTTTAATTTCTCATTAAAACTTACAGTGTGGGTACAGTTCCCTGGAGCTTCCTGTTATATACTCGAGTTTGACCCCATAGTGTAGGTTGCCATTGTCCATGCCACCCCCAAGTTCCCTTCCCAGAGCCATTCCAAAGATCCTGGTGGTCGGGGTCGCTGTCGTTGAACCAGGCTGGTCCCCATCTGAGGATGTCGCTCTTGTTCCACTAGTCATTCAAGTTTAAAGGGACAAATTCAACTCCCAGTCCTGTGGAAGAATTTAACAGGGTGTATATCCAGCAGTTTGTAGCATCGGCAGCAGAGGCAATAGTCTGAATAGCATTCCTGAGAGGGTGCTCGGGCAGGGCGGAGGCTGCTGTGGCCACAAGGAACGTTACAACAAGTCCAAACATCATGCTGTTGCTCGGATCGGGGTCTGCCACACAACCAAGTTTGATTCTAAAAGAAAGCACAAAGTCAACCGGTCTTGGATACAATCCAAGCCTTAGTTATAGTTATTGGCATCTTGTCGGGGTTTGCAATAATCCAAACACCCTTGTCTTTATAAGACTGAAGTACACAGGTATGTGTGCCCAGGCTGGGGTGTTTGACTACAACAGTATCCCCAGGGGCATATTTGGAGTCCTTATCTGATTGTATTACTTGGGGTGTTGGGACGAGTGCTGTTAAGTGGTTTAGTCCCATGATGGTTGACAACCCCATTGCTAATCGGGTGAGGTAGGCAAAGCCAATTCCCGAGACAATCTCTACTCCAGTCAAAACATATTTCCTTCTCTGTCTGGTGGAGGGTAATGGGCCAATGTAATCAATTCACCAGTTGCCTATTACCAGTTTAGCAAGGAGGGTGGCCTTGTTCACTAAGCCTCATACCTCCTGGTCCTTTTCTTAAGCATATTCCTGAAAAATCTAAGAGTTGCTTTAACTCTCAGTACCCATCCTTAAGGGAATCTAGCTCTGTCTGGGTACTGAGGGACATGCATTTCTACCTCTCTACTTCTGCAGTAGAGGCTTCTACATTTTTGCAGCTTCATATTTGCAATCTTATATTCAGTCAATTTGAGGAACACCTCATTACAGGTTTTCCATAGAAGTCAAGCTGCAGCTGCTTCCCCCTTCATTGGGGCCAAGGGTTTACATGTCCACAAGTAGTTAGCCAATTTGTCTTCTAGGTCTGAAATTGTATGGACAGCAGCTAACACTAGATCAGACCAAGGGCTATGCCCGAACTTTTGCAGGATTTTGTTCAAAAGGGGTAACATCTTTTACAAATGCCAATTTCTCAGTTTCCTCTCTCGGAGCCTTCTTAAAAGACTGCTTACATTTAAACATTTTCTAGTATACCCAACCTCCTATTGGGACTAAAATAGCCAATACCAATATCTCCTTTTTTTTTTTCTTTCTTTCTGGGGATAAGGCAACACGTCACATTTATTGAACATACATAGATCAATCAATACTTATCATATGCATATGATACATTACACTCATGTACTCTTACACACCCACAAGCACACTCCATCTTGTTGTTACCAAAGGTTGCTCCCCCTTCTGTATCTGTTCTCACATTTAGCATTGTGCAAACACAAATCCTTTTAGATTCTCACTTATGTTTGACTTTCTGGAGGGCTACAGTTTGAACTTTCTGATCTCAGGTAGTTTGCTGATCAAACTTAGCCATTACCTGCAAAGCTTCTTTGTGCTGCCAGCTAGGGCATTTGCATCACAAAGGAAATTACAACCTGTTGTGGCTCCTGGAGCCTCCACAGCATTTTAATTTGTTTGCAGTTTTTACCCCTTCTACAATATACATGGCATGTCACAGGAAAATGTGCAGTCTTTGTTTACAACACTACTTAGCCACATTAAACTTTGCATAGGGTGTAACTCTTTCTTTATGCTTACAGTTTTCCTGTACTTTCATTAAACAACTTGGACTGAAATGGTCTTACTAAAAGTAAACCAAACCAATTTGTTTCAAACCTACAAAATAAGATTACTGGACCTTGAAAACCTCACTTATTTACACTCTATATATATTATATACACACAGATACACATACATTCTCTCTGAATCTTTCTTACACTATTTCTACATAGCTGTACAACAATTACATTCCCTTTTTATTCATTGGGGTAGTTAAGTTCCAATAGAATCCCCTTTTACAGTTCTTTTAGCAGTATCTATAATCAAATGTATGGATTTGAGTCAAATTTGCCTGGATTATTTACAGACATTCCTTTGGAAAAAGGGCCCATTTTTCCTTCAGAATGGCTGCAAAGAAACCACAATTTTCTATCTACACCATTTTAGCATTTGCACAACTGCTCAATTCTCTCCATTCTCTGTAGAGTTAAATTCTCTGTGGGTTTTTCCTTTTTCTTAAAACACTTTCTTATCTCTAAAAATTAAAAAAAAAAAAAAAAAAAAAACTGGCCTTGTTTCAGATATTACTCTTGTAAGTATTGTTTTAAGGATTTAGATTTCCAGTGCATGTACTGACTGCCTTTTCCTCAGTTCTACCACAAGGCCTTCAATCTATCTGTTACCTGCCTGCTTGTCTGGGCCTGATCCTGTTTTCCTTGCTAAATGGAAAGTGGCTCCTTTCCACAGACTCAGGCTTTGTCCCATTCTTTAACTTGCAAGCAGTTCTATACTTACAGAACTGCACCCACAACTCCTCAGGATTTCCCCAATCCTTTTCTAACATTTCTCTATCCCATTTAGGGTCAGCCCAACCTTCCTGGGCGAAACTCTTTTCTACCTTGCTAAAATCAGTGACTGGCTTCATGCTGCTGTATTTTGAACCGATATCACAAATCCTGCCGACTACGCCAATTCTGTCAGCCGGTGGTCAGGGCAGTGAGTGGTGTGTGTGAGCTATACACCCGAGACTTTAACTGCTAAGAGTGGGGTCCCTTAGCAGTGGGCAACCTGGAGGAGGTTGACGGGTGCCCCAAAGAGTTTAACGTCCGTGTCTTTACTGCTAGGATCGGGATCCTTTGCAGTGGGCAGCCAACAGGCTGACAGACGCCCCAGAGTTTAACAGGGAGAGCTTTACACCTCAGACTTTGACTGCTAGGACACAAAGTCCCGTCGCAGTGGGCAGCCTGGGGAGGCTGAGAGGTGCCCCAACGGATCTGTCCCCTGGAAGCGACACGATCCAACGCTCAAGCTCTCCCTATATCTGTCCCTTATGACCAGCTGGAGTTCTTTTGTTTGTGTTCGGTTCGGGTACAGCAGCACGGGTTCAAGTCAGAAACTCAAACCACACTTGCTTATTTGTAGGAGAAAGAAAAGAAAAGAAGAAAGAAAACTTGGTTCAATATATATATTTAAACTTATAAAGTGAATGAGGGCACAATCTTATTTTCTTGTTTACAATAGAAGTGAAACAGGTTGATTAGAGAAACTTATAATAGAGTAACTAAATTAAAGTGTACACATAAGAAACACATTGCAGGTATAATTCTCACCCCTGCGTTCCAGACTTGGCGTGGCCAGCATCTTTCTCTCAATCCCTCGGGAAGAAGTAGGGCGAGGCTGGGCGTCCCACAGACCTCGGGAGACAACATATACCTGCCAGCAGGTATAGATTGGAGCTCAAATGGGGTGGGCTACTAAACCCCTCTTTATACCCCTTGGGTCACGTAGGCTTCTTCCTGGTCTCAAGTGGCCAATTTAGGAAAAATGGCTTTGAATGCCAAGTTTCCCACGGAAGGGTGCAAAGCATAATTCACACCTGGGAAAATGCAGACGATGGGCGAAGATTCCTCTCCTGGGACAGTGCAGGCATGTCAATTACTGGTGCTAGCCATCAGGGCAGCAGGAGGTCCCCTGGTTGTCAGCTAGCCCATTTACTGTCTGGTTTCTGTTTATTAGAGTCAGGGACAAGCAGCACACCTGCATTCCCAGGGCATCAAAGGCTGACTGCCTTTCTCTTGCTCTCTGGGGGGGGGGAAAACAAGATGGGGTTCATGTCTGGCTACAGATGGTCATGAAATGTGCATGACGCACACATCTTTAGGAACTCCTGCCTCTTCAGAAAGATGCAGGCTGGAGTTTTTTTCCCCAGACCAGAAAATTAGAATCAGAGAGGTGGAAATGCCAATAGTGCTCCTTGGTAACCCAGCCTATTCCTTGCTTGCGTGGCTAACAGGCAGCTTGGACTGCAATAAGGAGCAGTTCAACTACAGGTTGAGCAAGTGGAAAATGGCAGTTGAATGTGCTTTTGGGCATTTAAAAAGAAGGTTTAGGAGTCCACTGTCTAGGTTAGACCTCCGTTAACACAGCATTCCCTTTGTGGTGGCAGCCTGTTGTGTGCTCCATAATTTTTGAGAGAGCAAGAAGGAAAGTTATCTGTCAGGGTGAGGGGCCGAGGCAGAGCACCTAGCCAGAGATTTTGAGCAGCTTGACACCAGGGCAATAAGGTGAACAAACACGGGGCAGTGCAAATCAGAGAGGCTTTGAAAGAAAGGTTTATGAATGTTCAGTTTTGAGAATCATGCATGTTGCTCTCAATGAAATGTTCCTGCATTCAATGTGTTTGCCTGTGATTTCCTATCCCGCCCCCATAATACAGTCAATAAAGAGACTGCTGTTCAGAGATCATACATTTTTATTAAGGAAAGTCAGCAGGGACAGAAAAGAAGTCCATAGTGGAATCTGAAGAGGGTGGGAGATCAAAAATGCAAGGCCTCCTAAGGCCCTGAAGGTTGAGTGTGAGGCTGCCCTTGAGTTGCTCTTCTTCTCCTCCTGCCCCCCAGTGTCCTGGGGCTCCTGGGGATGGAAACTATGGAATTGGGCGAGGAGGGAAAGTTGTTCTGCACGGGGTGAGATGGGGGTGGGGTTCCTTTTCAGGCTTGCCGCCAGTTGCTCCATCACAGCTGTCAGGGATGAAAAGAAATTCTCCTTTTGCCTTGCTCGCGTTTCCCTGCATGCTTTCCTGTCCTGCTGTTCCACTGTCCTCTCCTGCTATTCCACCCACATCTCCTCCAGGAACATATTCCTCCACTCCATTTGCTCCTTAAACATGTCTTCTCTTGTCTGTTTTTCCTCTGAATTTGTTCAAGCTGGACAGCTGCTGGAGCTGGAGGAATACACAACAAAGCTGCCTGCTGTTCCTGCTGTAATGAAAATTTAGAAGGGGCACATTATAGGAGATACATTGTGGAGCCTAAACTCTAATCATACAGCTAAGGTCTCTGTATAAACAATGGAGATGTATTCTGAGCAAGGCCTAAATTATGCTTTAAAGTGACCACTGTACAGCAGGTACTCAACAGAGTTCTCAAGGGAACATCTGGACTCACAGTTTGGAGGCAGGCGTGGTAAAGGGCCTGCGAGGTCATGATCCTGAGGGTGAGAGGGGGGATGGCGGGGGCAAGGCATGGCTCTTGTGGCTTCCCTCCTTTGTGTTCGCCACACCCCAATTCCTGGGAGAATGATACTTTCCAATCCCATGGAAACCTGCAGTCGGGGGGGGTGACGAGGTCTTGTCATGCCAGCAAGGTGGGGGCGGAAGCTTATGTGGCTTTTTTCTTCAGGGTGTGGCAGACACAGCTTTCCAGGTGAGTGCCAGAGGCTGAAGCCATGCTAGCTGCAGCAGCAGAGGCAGCAGCTAACAGCTTCCCTTCCTCCTTCATCCAGGTTGTCATGTGAGATATCAGTCTTCTCCAAATGTCACAGAGTGAAGGGAGCTGATGCTGACTGAATGTGGCCAGAAACCCGGGTCTTATGCTGCAATGCTTAGTGCTGCAATGACACCACACCACTTAACTGCTAGCTTGATGTGGGAAGGTGTCTTACCACAGAGGACAGAATAAAGCTGGTCTCCCCAGAAGCCTTGTGAGAAGGATCAGAGTTCTTATTGGAGAGTTTCATGGAGATGTGCAGGAAGGATTCCCACTCCATTTCCAGACGTGTTAGAAAACTGTTCATTTCCAGACATGTTAGAAAGCTCTCCTGCATTGTGCAGGTACAGAGTATGCTACACATCACAACCAATTGCCTTCTCCCACTTGTAGTAAGGAAAAAATTGTGAACTCACCAGCAGTTCCCTCCCTGGGGTCTGTGCCTAACTGTGAGATGCCCTGGGAGGAGGGGATTGGCTCCAGGAGAATGAAAAGTTCTTGGCTCTTAACGCTCATTGGCTGGCCATTCTCCTTGTCCTCCTCCTTTTCCCACTCCTCCACACTGCTGCCTTGAATGTCTTGGGCGGAGTCCACAATCTGTCTTGGGAAGTTGGTCGAGCCCCTTCCTCCCCCCCATGATTGCATAAAGCTGGCTATAGAAGGGGCTTGTGTGGCAGTGCACCAGACCATCTGTTTGCCTCCTTTGTTCTGCAATAGGACTGCCTCAGCTCCTTTATTTTTAACTTGGCACTGCTGAGAGTCCCTGGAATATCCTCTCTGAACCGGGCATGGTGCTATTTTAGCGTAGATATCGGTGTTTCTTTTGCTGTTTTGGAGCTCAGAGAGAATGGATCCCTCTTTGCACGCCTCGATGAGTTCCAAGATCTCCTGCGCACTCCATGCTGGTGCTCTTTTGTGCCTCTGCGAACTGGGGCCCACAGAACTTGAACTCATGGAAGTCATGGCTATGCATGCTGCTCAAGTGCTCTGCCTGCTCTGAGGTATGCTCGCAATGCAGGCAAACGGGAAGTGAAATTCAAACTTTCCCGGAGATTTTCATGATCACCTGGAGAGCAGAAGAGGTGCAAGTTCTTGCCAGAATGGTCAGAGTGAGGCACTGCAGGATGCCTCCTGGAGGCCAAGAAACTGGACTTTCTTAGCGATGGGTCAACACTGCCATGAAATCAACCATACAAGGTCAACATTTGTGGTGTTCCTCGTAAAAACAGGAGTATCCAAAATTGACTTCAGCAGCCCTTTAAAAAAAAAAAAAAAAAAGCCACTTAGTTTAAAATGAAAACATTTGGCTCGGTCCTCTTTTAAGGATAATTGTGTTCTAATTGGATTTCCCAGTAGTTCTAAAACAAATTGGCAGTTGTGTAGAAGTATAAAAAAAAGGGGGGAGTTAAACAGGAAGGATGAGGGGAGGTGTATTTAGATTCACTTCTCAGCTGCATGTCCCTTTTACTTACATTATTTGGGGCATAGGGCACATAACCTTTTATTCAGATTATCTTTCAAACACATTTGCAGTTCTCTTTTAGGGTAACCTCCATGTTCAATTTACTGCAGCTATCCATAACTTTGTTTTATTGTTTAGGTATTGCAGCATTATGACATGCCAAATAAAAGACTACTGATCGTGTGGTTTTAATAGAGAAAATTCAGGAAACTGACAAGCAGAACATCTTTAATATTTGAATGTATTTTAATAGTATTCAAAAGACTTTTTCATTTGTCAGCATCAAACAAATTTTGAAATATTGCAATGATTTGATATATTTTATTTTGTTTCAGGATGAAAGTAAAAAAACTGCCTATGATTCTAGCTCTTCATCTGAAAAGATTTAAATACATGGACCAGCTACATCGATATACAAAACTGTCTTATAGAGTAGTGTTTCCATTAGAGCTTAGACTTTTTAACACCTCAGGAGATGCAACCAATCCTGACAGAATGTACGACCTTGTTGCTGTGGTAATTCATTGTGGGAGGTAATAAGAAATTTGTCACATTGAGGTTATTTTATGAAATTATTAACAGTATGATTAGAAATTCAGTATAAATTAAGTGATCTCTAAAGTGTTTTAAGAAAGTATGTAGGACAGAAGGGAACATTGCAAAATGGATTTGTTTTAAGTTCTTAGTTAACAAAAGATAATGTTAGATTTTTAACAGAATTTTCCCTGGAACAGTTTTGTATCTTTTTAAAAATAGGCTTTATGTGGTCTTTTCTCCCTGCTTCTAAAGCTGTCAGGATCATAGTGTTATGGGAGTTGATGGAAGTTTCAGCAGTATATTCTATTCTTAAAGTTTGTGTACTTGTGTTCTAATTTTCCTTTTCAAGCATATGAATCCCAAATGCATGGGCAGGCAATCTGACCTGCCAAATGATCAGATTTGTCTCACCACCATCTTATGGCCCATTGTGAGCCTCTGGCAGAGTCCCTGCCTGCTGCATCCCACACGTCACTCAAAGCAGCCTGTTGTGGGAGCCATGCATGTGCATCTCTGTGTGCTGCAGGCCCTTGGGAGGAGTCTTTGCATGCTATCCCTGCCCTCAGCATGATCTTGCAGCTCCAATTGGCTGAAAACCAGCCAATGGGAGCTGTCTGGGCCATGCTTGTGGCACAGGCAGCTCATGGAGATCCCCCTCCTTGAGGGGTGTGCAGCATGCAGAGATGCACATGGCCCCTACAGCCGGCCATTTTGAGTGGCGTTTGGGGGTGTGGCAGGCAGTGAGCCCAAGCGTTCTGCTGAGCTGCCAGTTGGGAGCAGCCTAAGTTGCAACATCTCCCATTCAGAGACTGCACCTAGCACCCCATCCCTTCCTGCATCCCCACTCCTTCTCCCAGATCACAGATCAACTCTCTTCATCCCTGTTCCTGCACCCATACCTCCTACACTAATATCATGGAAGAGCTTGGCGCTTGACTACTTACCAGTTTCTTGGAGTGCCCCTTGTCCCCCAATAAAAATTATTGCCCACTCCTGCCCAAATGGAACACTGATCATACATCTACTGTAAGCTCACCTCCTCTGGTTGAAGATTGGGGTGCCATTATTCAGTAAAGGCAGTGGTTTATTAATCTGCTCATGTAGTGGGTAATCTGCAGGGTTCTGTGTGTAACCCACACACCTACTGGGTGTGGTTCACTGTCTCATGTAGTGACACCTAGACCACTTACAGAGAAAGATAAAAACAAGTGAGCTCTACAGCCTTAGCTGAGAGCCAGCTGGTTTTATAGCTCAAGCTGTAGAGGATCACACACTAAGCTTCAGAGGTCCCAGGTCAAGTTCTTCCTGTCGGCTTTACATATGTGTCACTTCATGCGGGTTCTATATGTGACCTGCACCTTGTATACTGTTGTCCATACACAAGGTTGCCAGATTCCATTGGTTTCCTTCCATGTAGTTTTTTTTCTACTGGTATTACTAAAGTGATTCTCATATATGGGTGGAGCGTGAAGCTGCTGCTTGGGGTGCAAGCTCCCTTGCCTGTAGGTCCAGTCATACCTCACCCCTGCTCTGCACAGGCCCTGTCCCCACGCTGCCCAGGCATTGCCCTCTCCCCACTGTCTCCTTCTTCTCTTCGGGTATGTCTACACTACAGCGTTATTTCGAAATAACGCGTCTACACACAAAATGCATTTCGAAGTAGCATTTTTCTATTTCGAAATAGCACGTCCACACTGAGTGGACGTTGAATCACATTTAAGGCTGGATGGAACCAGTTCTGGCAGGGCATCAGGTCAGAAGTTGCCTTGCGGCCAGCAGGGCACCCTGGGAAGGGCTGGAGGCCCCCTATTTCGAAATAAGCGTCTACACAGTGCTTATTTCGAAATAGCAATTTTGAAATTGGCACTATTCCTCGTGGAATGAGGTTTACCAATTTCAAAATAAGTCCTCCGCTATTTCGAATTAATTTCAAAATAACGGAATGGCTGTGTAGATGCTAGGAAAGTTATTTCGAAATAACTTTGCTGTGTAGACATACCCTTCCCTCCCAGTCTTTGCTCACCCCTTCCAGCCAAATCCCTGAACCCAAATATAGCAAATGACATTTGAAAAAACCACTCTTCCTAAATTTATTTCTAAAGAAAATGGAGCATGTTCTCAAGTATCAAGAAAGGTGTTACAAGGAAGAGGGTGAAAAATTTTCCTTGGCCTCTGAGGATAGGACAAGAAGCAGTGGGCTTAAATTGCAGCAAGGGAGTTTAGGAAAAGCTTCTTAACTGTCTGGGTGGTTAAACACTGGATAAGTTGCCTAGGGAGGTTGTGGAATCTCCATCTCTGAAGATATTTAAGAGCAGGTTGGATAGACATCTATCAGGGATGATCTAGACAGTGCTTGGTCCTGCCACGAGAGCAGGGGATTGGATTCAATGACCTCTTGAGGTCTCTTCCAGTTCTAGTATTGTATGATTCTATGAACTATATGCCAGGTTGTGAAGACTGGACATGAAGAAGGTACTTAAAAGCACTAAACTTGGGAATAAAAAATGTCAGTCACAATTTTTTGAATATACCCTGAACTTTGTAGTAATGGCAAGTCAGTTGTCCTGCTGAATACATTCAATATTATGGAGTACATGATGCAGCCCTTCTCTGTTTTACATTTCCTTCATCAGTATTTCTAAGCTGATTTTCTGTTTTAAATATACTCTTAAGTCTTCATAAAGTAATCATTCCAGATTACTACATATTTAAACTCACTGAAACAAAGACATTATTTTTAATTAAGTCAGAGTGGTACATAACTAAGTTCATGGCTTTTAGAAAAAGCGAACACTAATTTATTTAGTGTGATTTTCATAATGAGACATGTATGTGACATTTCAATATATGTTTGTTAAAAAATATGTTGCCAAAAATTTTAGGCATAACAAAGGATTTTATATCTTCGTAAGGTACTGATTTTGGTGGAGGGGGTTTCTCTAGCTCATCAAATAGTCAAAAGTAAAAGGGAAACTCATTTGTTCTGCTGTTTGGAAGAAAAGTAATGTCCCTTTAAGGGATTTGTTCAATAGGGGTTGGGGGTGAAAGGAGAGTAGGGATGGATAGAAAGGACAGAAATATTTTGAAAGCAAGTTTTTGTACTTTTAGTAATTATCTAAAATATGCATTTTAAGTTTAAGGTTGTCTTTTGAAGAATTTATTACGAAAACAATATGTCCAAATATCCAAACATTTAAAGTTAAAGTTGAATACTCAGATGGTGCATCGAATATATGTGCAAGGATTTTTTTTTAGAGATGTGATTTCATAATCTTCAGAAACAAACTAAAATTTGCTTTAAATATGTCCTTAAACTAAGGCCCTGATAAACTGATGCACAACAGGTTTTGTCAGTAAATTCTGGATTGGCACATGCCTGTTAAATGGTTTCATTACCACTTAATGGCTGTTTCACAGCTTCAATGTTACAGTAATAGGTCTGGCAAACTAGAAGAGTTTTCACTTTTAAGGTAACACATCCACTTCAGGGGTAGAGTCACCAGTCTGCAACACCAGTCTACAACAGCCTGCTGTGGGAGTCTTTAGGAACAGTCAAAACAGGGATAGGAAGATGGGAGTGGTTGAGCACTAAGACTCAGGGAAGGCATTGCCTCCCCTTGTGTCTCTTATGCCTGTTGCCCATAAAGCAAAGACATGTAAAATGATGTGCATGCTGATTGTATGCAATGCTTACTGTGAGAGCCTTGTGCTCCCTCTGCATTTAATCAGCGTGCTGCTATGGTTCAGCTGGCACACCCCACAAATTCTAGGTATACAAGTGCAGTTGGAAAAACTACCTTATCCCAGGAGACCATCTTGGTTAATGACAATCTTGTGGCCCACTAAGATGGAGGGCTACTCATGTGGCGCACTCACTAGCCTAGGGCCCAGGTTTCCCCTCATTTGGTTAATGGGACCTCCCAGTTTCCAACTGGCACTGAGGGAATATGCTGTTGTTTTTTCTGAGAGAATAATATAACAAAATCCTGAGTGGACTTTTTGTCTACAAACATTAACTCAGTGACCTCTAGATGTCCTCTTCCCCAGAGCTTTCATCTTGTGGGTCAATATAATTTACAGATGATTTGCAATAGACAAATGAGAAAGGAGACAGAGAATTCATAGTACAAATTCAATTCCAAGCCTGACTGATTCAGATGCAAGACATTTTTTAAGTCTTCAGCTGTTTCTGCTCAGGAAGTAAAGATTTTTTTGTTTTTTTTTTCTGCCATAACCAACAAAGTATTACACAATGAAACTGTTGTAGGTGCCCTGCATTTTACTGTATAGTCTAATTGTTGATCTAAGGAGTTTTCATATCGCTTTGTAGAGAAAATTACTCCAAGTTAGCTAAACTGTCTGTATTCACAGCAATTTCTTGAAAGAATAGGCACACACAATCATCTTTGCTTGAATTTCCGTGTACCTGTTTGCCGTCCTGGTTGTGCTAGGGTGCTTCAGATTACAAATTTAACCTCCATCCATCTGGCTGGTCAAGGCCATGATTATTTAAGTACCTTCTGTTGCCTCTCATAAAATTTGGGACATCATTATACATGAGACAGGTCAACAATACTGGTGGAACTTCTCTTTTAAGTCCCACTATTGTCATGGGTTTTGAGAATATTCAGTTTCATTTTTATATGAAATTTTTTGGTATTGCTCTTACCCAGAATCCAATTTGGTTTGGAAACTTTGATTTTTTTTTTTTTTTTCCTATTCAACTATTTTGTAAAATAATAAATGTTGTATATTTTTATCCCTAGTTCTGTCAATAAATCCTTAGCATGAAAAAGCCTCTCTCATTTGTCTTTTCACTGTTTGTCCTACTTATTCCTCATGCTCTGTTTAGTACAATATTTGGTGTTATGATGACTAATGCCTTCATTTCATGTAAATGACTTGGGTTAAAAAAAAAGGGGAATTAATATACAAATAGAAATACAAACAATCAGCTTAAGTTTTACTAAATTTTTATTCTTGTGAAAAAACAGCTCTTTAAAGAAATGGACATGCATAATGTTAATGTTTCTTTTTTTAAAATACAGTGGCCCTAATCGAGGACATTATATTGCAATAGTGAAGAGTCATGATTTTTGGTTGCTGTTTGATGATGATATTGTAGAGGTAAGTATTGTAACCTTAGCATTTTACTCCTTCTAAATAAATGTCTTCCCCCACCCAAACACCCCATTGATGATCATTTAAATATTAAAAGGAATTGTGTTCTGATCTTTTGAAGATAAGAAATATCTTCAGATACACTTTCTTTCTCTCCTAAACTAGACAGGCTCACTCCTTGTTCTTTGAGTACTGTCATGTTTAGATATTTAGTGGAGGAGGAAAAAGTAGTGCTGTTTGTTGAAAATGTATATATTTTTGGTTCACTTTCCAGAGTAATTGCTTTTTTCCCAAATAAAAATCTGTGCTAGGGAAACTGCTAATAGTCCTAGACTAGATAGAGGTAACTATCTATCTGAAAGAGTTGCTAAGTTTTTGTTCCTATCCTCCGTGGCAGCCTCCTCTGCAATATCTCTCAACCTCACAGGTAGATTAGATTCATCTGGCGAAGTAGTTTTTGCCCATGAAAGCTTATACCCAAATAAATCTTATGGGATATGTCTACACAGCAGAGTTAAAGTCGAATTAAGCTACGCAACTTTAGATACACCTATTGCGTAGCTTAGGTCGAAATAGCTTAATCAGCTTTGGCGCTGTCTATGCTGCAGGAAGTCAAAGGAAGAACACTTTCTTTGACTTCTCTTACTCCACATAAAATGAGGGTTACCAGAAGTCAGAGTAAGAAGTCCTTTAGCTCAACATTATTTTGAAATAAAGGCTTGTATCGTAGACGCACACTGTTATTCTGGAATAAAGTCTCTGTGTAGACGTACCCTCCACAGGACTCCTCATTGTCTTTTTAGGTAATTAGAGTCTTTCAGAGAAGTACCTGAGAATCTGCAGTTTTGAATCAAGCATGATTAATGACAAATCTCTTTTGCTGCTTTTGTCACCTATGACCTTCACCGTATCCTGGCAGGGATAGAAAACTATAAACAAAATCACTCTTCCTGTATGGGAAATGCAAGGGCCCAAGTAGGGGTCACATAACATTGAAAAATGGGGTTATAAATCCTCCACAGTGAATCTGCTTAACTAATTGTGCGAAGAGGCCAGATGGGACAGCTAATCCTTCTATTATTTCTTTTCCTTCTCTCCCATCACCATTTGATCTAAACTTGGAATTAGTAGGGTCTGCTTGTCCTAGTTTTCTTTAAGGAGACTAAAATATCCCACTATCTTCTCTAATCCCTATCTTGATGTATGATAGAGATAATGGATTTTTCTTCATTGGAAGCTTTTGGGAGAGGGTACTTTGAAAGATGCCGGTGTTCCCTTTCCTAACCCTGTGTAGAAACAGCTTGTGAAACTTTTGGGTTCATCTTGTGTTTATACGATCATGTCACAAAATGACACTCTCTAGTTCATAAAAAGAAACAGTCTTATACCAGATCATAATTTCCCCCCCCCCCCCCCAAGACTTTAATACTCTATTGTAAGTGGAATCTTCAGTCTTCAGTTTACTGTGGAATGATTCTTGGAATCAAAGTGCTCACAGAAGGAGATGTTATGACATAAGTGAATCCTTCTGTTTCCTCTTGAACAAGGAAAGTGAGGGAAATTGAATCATGGAAGAAGCCAGATTCTGAAACTGCACACTCAAAAGCGATGCTATGTCCAGTACAATACACTAATTCTGCTAGAAAGCACATTCATAGAATCGTAGAATACTAGAACTAGAAGGGACCTCGACAGGTCAAGTCCAGTCCCCTGCACTCACAGCAAGACCAAGCACCATCTAGATCATCCCTGATATTTATCTAATCTGCTCTTGAATATCTCCAGTAATGAAGATTCAACATCCTCCCTAAGCAACTTATTCCAGTGCTTAACCACCCTGACAGTTAGGGAGGTTTTCCCTAATACCCAGTCTCTAAACTTCCCTTGCTTAAATTGAAGCCCATTGTTTTTTGTCCTATCATCAGAGGTTAAGGAGAATAATTTTTCTTCCTCCTCATAACACCCTTTTAGGTACTTGAAAGCTGTTATGCCCCTTCTCAGTCTTCTCTTTTCCAAGCTAAACAAACCACATTATTTCAGTTTTCCCTCATAGGTCATGTTTTCTATGGAACCCCACTTGTTATGCCCTTCCAGCATGACTGTGAACAGTGAAAAGATTTACTACAGTCTAGGTATACCATGTCAGCTGCTTCCTCCTTATCCATGAAGTTTGTTATCCTAGCAAAGAAAGCTCTCAGCTTGGTTTGACATGATTTATTCTATACAAATCCATGCTGTTACTTATCACCAGTGTTCCTTCTAACATTTTCTATCCTTGGGTGGGTTGAATTTTCTTATGTGCACCACCAATACTAAGGTAGTTCGTCGATGTGCAGCACCAATACAAACAAAACACACTCACACACCATATATACATATATTTTAAGCAGTTCATATGTGTGGAATAAAATATATTAAAACTCTAGTTTCTGTGAGGTATCCTTAGGGCACATCTAGACTACATTTGAATTTTGAAAGAGAATATGCAAATTCCCATGGGAATTTGCATATCTTCTTCTGATCGCTTTTTTGAAAGCGGGTCTTTAAAAGTGAAAGTAGTCTGGACGCAGGTTTTTTTTTTCAGGATCCCCAACCCCCTTTTTTTCTGAAAAACCGCTCTTCCTTAAAAAAAGGAATTCTAGAAGGTTTTTCGACTACCTTCTCGCACTAAAATCTCAAGGCTTGTCTAATGCGTCCATTAAGGTTCACCTCGTGGCCATATCAAATGAGCATGACAAGATGGACGGACAAACTCTGTTCTCTCATCCGACCACTAAGAAATTTTTGAAAGGCC
The DNA here is from genome assembly GCA_032595735.1 of Pelochelys cantorii. Lineage (NCBI taxonomy): Eukaryota > Metazoa > Chordata > Testudines > Trionychidae > Pelochelys > Pelochelys cantorii. The sequence continues at coordinate 47,667,817 of CM064326.1, read as the reverse complement.
TTCCCTCCAGTAAAGCCAGTAGTTCTGATTTGGGATCTCAACTTAGTCTTGAATACATTAACTCATTTTCCATTTGAATCCATGGCAACTTGCACATAAGTCCACCTTTCCACGAAGGTAGCATTTTTAATAGCAATTACGACATCCAAATGGGTCAGCGAGCTACCCGCCCTCATGGCCAACCCACTGTTTACGATATTCGACAAAGACAAGCTCATACTCAGACCGCATCCAAAATTTCTTCCAAAGACAGTCTCATGGTTTCATCTCACTGAGTCTATATACTTACCAATCTTCCATCAGAAGCCTCATTCGGATGCCAACGCAGCAAGGCTCCACTCATTGGATGTTAGGTGGGCCATTGCATTTTACTTAGAGCAAGACAATTTAGACAATCACACAAGCTGTTTATGTCAATAGCAGACAGCTCTAAAGGACAAACGGTATCCAAACAAATGATTTCCAAGTGGATCATGAACTGCATTTGCGAATGCTATGCCATCAGCAAAGTCGCATTACCAACACTTATATGGGCACATTCCATGAGAGCGATGACCACATCAATGGTCTTCTTGCATAATGTGCCCATCAGAGACATATGCAGGGCAGAAACAATTTAAGCCTATTGCTTCTTTTCTTATCCTCAGAAGCCAAGGAGAAGAATTTTTCTTCCTCCTCCTTGTAACACCCTTTTAGATACTTGGAAACTGCTATATGTCCCCTCTGAGGCTATGTCTACATGACAAAATTCGGAAAAAGATACGCAAATTGCAAGCCACAATTTGTGTATCTTTTTCCACTTTTCTTCTGAAAGAGACTTTTCAGATATTTGGCCCGTCTACACGGGGCCAAATGTCGGAAAAACACCCTGTTTTGGAACATCTTTTCTTCCTCATGAAACGAGGTTTACAGGGATGCCAACAAAATGCGTCTGCTTTTCCGACTCCCCCTCCCCCGCCCCCAAAAAAAACAGATGCCAGAGTATCCCGGAAAAGCTCTGTGGTCTAGACGTACCCTCAGTCTTCTCTTTTCTAAACCAAACAAACCCAATTCTTTTAGTCTTCCCTCCTAATTCATACTGGTAGCTCATAATTTTTTAAAGAGCAAGTTGATCTTTTCTCCTCTTACTGCTCTTGTTTTCTAGACCTTTATTAATTTTTGTTGCTCTTCTGTGGACCTTCTCCATATCTTTCTTGAAATGTGGTGCCCAGAACTGGACACAATACTCCAACTAAGGCCTAATCAGCACAGAGTAGAGTGGAAAAATCACTTCTTGTCTTGCTCACAACACTCCTCTTAATGCATCCCAGAATCGTGTTTGCTTTTTTTTGCAAGTGTCACACTGACTCATATATAACTTGTGGTCCACTATGACCCCTAGATCCCTTTCTGCAGTACTCCTTCCTAGACAGTCGCTTCCCATCCTGTAAGTGTGAAACTGATTATTCCTTCCTACGTGGAGTATTTTGCATTTGTCCTTATTAAACTTCATCCTGCTTACCTCAGATCATTTCTTTAGTTTGTCCAGATCATTTTGAATTATGAGCCTATCCTCCAAGGCACTTGCATCCCCTCCCAGCTTGGTATCATCTGTAAACTTAAGAAGAGTACTCTCTGTGCCTGTGGTCACCAACCCGTCAATTGTGATCGACTGGTCGATCACGGCTCGACCAGTCGATCGCGAGGTGTTCGGGGCCCCACCCGCAAGAAGCCTCACTACCTACCTCCAGCGACAATGGAGGTAGTGCCGGCTTCCTGCGGTGGCGTGCCACTTCCGGGGGTTCCGGAAGTGCGCTGGCTGCTCCCCTTCCCCAGGTCTCTGGCATGCCGGGAACTTGCCGGGGGAAGTCCCCAGAGGAAGTGCGCATTGGGGCTTCCCTGCTCTGCAGGAGGGGGGAGTCGTCCCCGGAGGAGGCACACGCCGGGGCTTCCCTCCTCTGCGGGGGGAGAGGGGAGGAGTCCTGGGAGGAGGTGGGTGTGGGGGACTCCCTGCCCCCAGCAACACCCTGTCCCCACTGGCACCCTGTCCCCTGCTGCAGAACCCTGTCCCCTGCCCCCATTGGCACTCTGTCCTCTGCTGCAGAACCGTGTCCCCATTGACACCCTGTGCCCTGCTGCAGAACCCTGCCCCCTTGGCACCCTGTCCCTTGCCCCCATTGGCACCCTTCCCCAGTACCATGTTCCCTGCTCCCACCAGCACAGTTGGGGCCACATTAATGAGGCTTGGGGGGTTAGGAGAAGTTGTTTTTTTTTTTTATCTCACTTGTGTGGCCCCCATCTGACTCTTCTGTGGGTCAGTGATCTCTGACTCAAAACATGTTCTCTGCCCTTCTCATAAATAAAGACAATGCATAAACTTTTTGTTTGACATAGTATTTTATTTAAAAATGAAGCCTGGCCAACAAACCCCCAGTTGGGGCCAAGCCCCCATCTGGCCACAGCATCATAACGCTCCTGCATCCCCCCCCGAGACCCAAGATCTGAGCCTATCATACACTGGACCCTCTGCCCTGAGCCCCTCACATCCCCCAACCCAAATTCGTGCACCCTCACATCCACAAGCCTGTGGCTTGCTTAGTACCCCAACCCTCCATCTGACCCCAACACCCCACAGCCTGGAGTCCCCTCCCCTTGCCAGCGTCCCCTTCTCCACCTCCTCCTGCATCCAGATTTCCTCCCTGAGCTTACACCTATCCCTCATTCCCAACCCAGAGCCCACACATCCTGTCTCAACCCAGCGAGGGTACGGCTAGACTGCAGGAGTTTTTCCAGGATTCCAGAGATATCCCCTGAAAAACACTTCCGCATCCAGGGACACGTTTGTTCTTCCAGTTTTTTTTAGTGAAAGAGCAAACATGCTCTTTCGGTAACCCCTGTATTCCTTGTTTCATGAGGAATTAGGGGGCTTCCGAAAGAAGGGGTTTTTTTTACATTTGGTCCAGTCTAGACAGGTAAAATGTTGGAAAAACCTCTTCCTACAGAAGAATTGGGGGGAAAAAGCAGCAGTTTAGAGTGTATAAGGGCTGGCAAGTGATGGAGAGGAAGAGAATAGAGAGGGCGTAGCTTCAAGGAAGGGGAGGGATTTTGGGGGAAGGATGGGGCGGTAGATCTTGGCGTGTTCTGATATCTAAAAAGTGATCTTGGATGTAAAAAGTTTGGAGACCACTGTTCTATGCCATCATCTAAATCGTTGATGAAGATACTGAACAGAACCGGTCCCAAATCAGACCCCAGCTGAACCCCACTTGTTATGCCTTTCCAGCATGACTGAACCATTGTTAACTACTCTCTGAGAACGGTTATATATCTGTGGCTTGTTCTGAATCAAGAGTTCTTTTTGGCATATTGCCTTTTATTTAGTTTCATTTTCTGTTATCTTCCCAAAATCATGATGGTAGTAGCATCTACTGTAGCATCAGCTGTTTGGGGAGGGGAAGTGCAATCCCACGCTTCCTGGAACCCAGAGGTGCTGCAAGAGTGCCAGGTACTGGTCCCAGCTGCCCCTGTCCCCTGCCCAGACCCCCCACGAACACCCTGTCCCCTGCCCCCACCAGCACTGTCCCCAGCACCCAGCAGCATCCTGTCCCCAGCCCCAGAACTCTGCCACTCACCTCAGCACCCAGCAGCACCCTGTCCCCAGCCCCCACCAGCACAGTTGGGACCACATTAGTGAGGCTTGGGGGCTTTTTGCATCTCACTTGTGTGGCCCCAACTGACTTTTCTGTGGGTCAGTGACTCTTGACTCAAAACAGGTTCCCCGCCCCTCTCATAAATAAAGACAATGCTAAAACCTTTTGAGTTTGACATAATATTTTATTTAAAAATGAAGCCTAGCCAAAATGCCCCCAATTGGGGCCAAATCCCTATCTCACTGCAGCATCATAACACTCCTATACCACCTGAACCCAAATCTGAGCCTGTCATGCACTGAGCCTCCTGCATCCCCACATCCCGTCTTCTGCCACAATGCTCTTGTACCATCCACACATCACAAATCTGTGTTCTGAGCCCATCATACTCACTGCCTCTTTGCCCTGAGCCCCTCACATATCCAACCCAAACTCCTGTACCCCCACATCCACAAGCCTGTGACTTGCTTGGCACCCCAACCTTCCTCCTGAACCCAACACCCCCAACCTGGAACCCCCTCCCCAAGCCAGCATCTCTTTCTCCTGCACCCAAATTCCCTCCCAGAGCTTGCACTTCTCACCCCTTCCCACACCCAAATCCCTCATTCCCATCCCAGAGCCTGCACCTCCTGTCTCAACCCAGTGTATAAGGGCTGGGGATAGCAAGTCATGGAGAGGAGGGGAACAGAGAGGATGGGGCCTCAAAGGGGTGGGGTGTTGGGGAAGGAATGTGATTTTCATGCATTGGTGGGTTCCCCTCTTTTTTCTTGACAAACCTAGAGGTTCCTCGAAATTCTGAAAAGTTGAAAAGGGTTCCATGGCCAAATAAAATTGGGAAACACTGGTGTAGCTCATGCTGAGTTTTGTCCTCTCATCAAAAAAGATCTTGGTATTACCATTATAAATCACCTTTCTGTATGGGGGACCTATCAGATAATGTTATAAAATTGTATTCATGGTTAGTCCATTTATTAGTATTAGATGTTCAAGATACTTTAACTAGACAGAACTTGAGTAGCTGTGGAGGAAAGAATATTTGGGGGGGGAATTAACAGCCCTTTTAACCCTTGTATAACCTAGGCTATCTGGAAAAAGGTATTTAATAGATGAGACCAATTTTTTTTTCCTGTTTCACAAAGTGGAACTTAACAGAATATACTTTTATCATAGTAGACTTTTTTCCTTTAAAAATTAGTGTTTGTATTTTGTTTTCTGTAGAAAATAGATGCACAAGCTATTGAAGAATTCTATGGGTTGACATCGGACATCTCAAAAAACTCTGAGTCTGGTTATATCCTCTTCTATCAATCTCGGGATTGAATGGGAACTGTGATGCCTTGTTTCTTCTCTGGCTGTGTTGGACTGGAGCAAGCACTGATATTAAAAAAGGAATGCAGGGAGCTCCAAAGACAGTCGCGCAGTTTGCACATTACAGAGCAAAGTTTTGGATATTTTTAAACCCCTTCACATCAAACTCATTTTGTTTGCTCAGGTATCCTTCTGATCACACACTTCAACCACAACTACTAGGTGAAAAGAGAGATACCAGCCACTCTTGCAGGAGCAGCCTTCCAACAACTAACACATTTTCTCTTTTTAAAGTCCTGAGTCAAAGCCCCTGAAAAATCAGTGGAAAGACTTATTGACTTCATGGGGCTTTGGATCACAGCCTAATTGCAACAATCTGGAAGTGCAATAGAAGCAATACAAATCTGGTATTTTATTCTGATTTCTTATCTGAAAATACAGTGGATTCTTTGTGCATTATTAATTTGTTTGTTTGTGTTCAATTCTGAAAGAATATGGTGGGCAGGTTTTTTGTTTGTTTTTTTCCCCTGGGTTCTTTCATGTATAAACAAGAAATATACTTGGGGCCAAAACAGTTGTCTTCTTGACCATATCAGATTAACTGAAAATATAAACTGTCAGGGAGGACAAGTGCATTTTGCTTCTCTGAAGAAGCTTATGTTATAGTATAGTAATATATACATACACTGTTGGGAACAATCAGTAAAAAATCATGGCTTTTAATCTTCCTATGGAGAAAGATTGGATTTTTAATAATAGTTTATTTTTATTTATAAATCAGTGTAACTGCTTGGGACCTACGTATTGTTTTTGAGTAACAAATATTGAACATAATTTTATATATTACTTCAAGTTAGATTTACTTACTCTATTTAATTTTTTTTTAAGGAAAGACAAATTCTAAATAAAATGCATAAAATGCCTTTTAAAATATTGGTATTCTAGAAGGGATAATTTCTCTTTTTCAGGAGGAACTGGTATCTGGCTAAATGTTTTACATTGTTTAATTATTAAATTAAAACATTAATTTTTTTAGACTCTGAAAAAATCAAGTTGTGAAATGTTTTTATAGCTGTCTGAATAATGATTGTAAGAATGCTTACTATAATGAAATGCTAGCGCAGTGGTGATGACCCCAGTCTTTACTGTTCTTTACTCATTAAGGGTGCATATTCAAAATAATTTGTTAGAAAAACCTGGATCGGTGTAAGCCTTTTTAAGGACATTATTCCCTCTTCAAGAAGTTGATCCATTTAGACTCCCAACAGGTTGGGTGACTGTCAAAAATCCCTCTACATACAAAATGTTACTGATAATAAATGAAGTAATCTAGGAATATAAAGGGAGTTCAGTATTTTGAAATGTTGCAAGTACTATGAGGTGAAATTTCTGAAATTAAATGGTTTACCTTGATTTGGGGTTATGAAACAGCATTAAGATTTAAATCATAGCACCACCCATAATAGATGTAATAAGAAAAAAGTATAACGTTGTGATATGACACTTCTCCATGCATCAGTTTGTTGTCAGTTAATGACTGAATGTAATTTCTGAAAATGATGGAATACATATTTCAGATTATGCCTATCAGATCTTGGAAATCCTTGTCATCCCATATCAGATAGTGATTTGTACTTTATGGTAATTTTCTAAGGTTATTTTATTGGTGCCATTGAAACCTTTTAAAAGAATGTCTCCTGTCTGCTGCTATAATTAATATATTTACTTACCCGTATTTTTGAGCTCAGGAAATGACTTCACCTATTCATTCAGTAGAACAAATCTTGAACAGGGTCACAAAATAAATTGGGCTATTTAACAAATATGAAGAAAATTCTTTTAATATTACAACAGATTGCTTTTATAAATACAAAGTTTCTGAAGCCGTGTCTTGACTACAATTCTTTTATATAAATTCTATAGCTTGGCTAAACTACCAGCATTGCAAAGTAAAGCATATAAAATATTTTGGGAGAGACATAAAAATAATGGATTGGTTATTTTTAAGGGCTTATACCAAACTAATTTAGAACCTAAAGCTGTTTTTCCAGCTTTCAATGGGAAAAGACTGAGGGGTGAATCAGTTGGGCCACTGTACATGCCAGAAAGATGAAGTCTCTTACATTAAAAGGACAGCATTGTAAAACCATTGTCACATGATCTTTTGTTAACTGATAAATGTTTGCTCAGTCATTTTACAGGTTTAAAAAATATGTAGTTAAAAGCCAAGCTTAGTTGCTAAACACATTTTATATAGTAACACAAGTTAAAGCATTTTTGTTTCACTGGTAGCCACAGGATATTTTGTTTTATTTCTGCAACATATTTTTATAAAAGGGTGATTTATTTTGGATAGGATTTTACGATAGTGGTTCCAAATGATGCATTTAATTTCACTTCTAGTGCAGCTGAAAATGTAATAAATTCTTGATAAAACTGATACCAGAAATTACAGCTAACTTTTAAAAAAAGGCAGAGGAAATACAAAGTGTAACTGACCAATATAAAAAGCATTATAAGATTATCTCTTGATTGTAATTGCAATGGAGAATGTGGGGAAAAATCTTCTCTTGTAAATGGTAGAAATGATTTCTGTGTAACTATGTAAATGTTAATTGGGATGACATGTCCCCTATTTTGTATATTGGAGCAAAAAGTCTATTAAATAATAAAATATGTTCTCTGAAGGTAAGTACAGTATTCTTTGTATATTCCTGTTGTTGAGTCACATAGCATCTGGTGATTTTTTTTTAAATGTTCTCAAAACTTGTAAATATGTCCTGCTTGTAACAGTTTCCTGCATAAAGGCAGCAGCCATAAGCCATAGAGTAGGGAGTAAGGTATTTACACTGCATCACATGCCCACTCACCTTTAGTTAGCTTTTTTTCTTCAAGGCAATATTAAAGATCTTACTGTTAGGTTCTTTAACAACTATGAAAATATTTTAATATTACATCTACTAATGCTAACATTTTTGTTTGTGTAATTCAGTTGTAGAAAATTAGTTTTATTGTTTTAGTGTTTTATTGATATTACAGCAGAACTGATTCAGGTATTTTTCTGAGGTAGAGAAAACTTGTTTGAATTAATCAGTACCCTCAGAAGTCACCTCAAATCTGTTAACAGAATTTTCGTAAATAGATGTTCCACAGTTGATTAGCCTTCCTGGAAGGTAATCATAATATCTTGGAAAAGATCTGTTACAGGAAGTTGTCGAGCTTTTGACACTGGGACAATAAGTGTAACCTTGTTTATAGGGTTTGCCTATGCTGAAAAATTAACTTGTTAGAGCATGTGTTTAACATGTTATACTCAGTACTGACTGTCATTCTAGAGAACCCTAAGATTAACCATGTGTAGCTGACACAATATTAAAATGTCTGTGTCTGCATGGAATGTAACATGTTAGACAGCATGTTCCTACTGCAGTGTAAAACTAGAATAAGCCTGTGAATGGCCAATGCAGCACAAAACTACCTCTTGAATTGTTAATACTTCTGTTGCTGAGTTCATCAGAATACTCGAAAATCTGCAGAAATGTGGTCTCTCATTGTCCACTGAGAATCTAACTGATGAACCAGTTTGATGTAGGATACAGATTTGAGTTATACAAGAGGCTTAGGTAGCTTGTAGGGCAATGGTCATCAACTAGTAGGTCAGGATCTACTCGTAGATCTTGGAACATCTGACAGGGTGATCCTGACTGGTTTGGCCAGGAAGCTATCAAGTGCTGGCACTTCAGTTGGCCCTCCACTCACTGTCATGCTGCTCCTGCCCTCTGCCTTGGAGCTGCCCCCCTGGGAGCCTCCTGCTTGCTGTGGGAGGGAGAAGAGGGGGGTGCTGATGTCAGGGTGTCCACTTCTGTACCCCATCTCCAAACAGAGAGAAGGGGATGGAGGGAGCTTGACAATGCAAATTTTGGTCACTTTCACACATTGTATGTGTGTCTGTCATTCTCACAAACATACACTGTCTTTCACACTCATCTCCCAACCCACCACATAAGTATGTGGGGGGTTGTTGTTGCTACTTTTACTGATTACAAAGTGGGTATTTTTGGGTTTGGACTGGTCTGTCCATTTCTTAATTTTCATTTCTCTCTTATGCTGTCCCAGCCCTGAACCACCTCCTGCCCCAGATGTGAGTCCTCCTGCACCCAAACTCCTTCCTACAGTTTGCCCCTGGAAACCCCTCCTGGACCCCAATCCCCTGCCCTGGGCTTAACCCAGAGCCCTTCCACACTCCAAACTGCTTGGCCCAAGACCAGAGCCTACAACCCAACCCCCTACCCTGGCCTGGTGAAAGTCAGTGAGGATGGGGGAAAAAGAGGGAGTGAGCAGGGTGAAGCTGCAGGGGAGCAGGGGCAGGGCCTCAAAGGAGGGGGCAGGAAGGAAGTGGGGCAAGGGTATTTGGGTTTGAGGTAGATCTTACATTGCACTTAAATTGAAAAAGTGATCTTATGCTTAAAAAGGTTGGAGACCACTGTTGTAGAGCAAAAAAAAAAGTGTTATATATTATACAAGTGTAATACTTGAGTGGGATATTGATTAACTGAAGAATTGGAGTCCATCATCTGAAGAAATTCACCAAAGGATTTCACTGATACTGCAATAAATCATCCTGACTCTGGTGAATTATATGAAGGAGTCTTTAAGCATATTGAACTGAACATCACATTTTAACACTTCATATCCTCCCATAATGGTAGCAGTGAAGGTTCTAGCCTAGTCTAGAAAAGATAATCTTCCACAGAATAAGGACAAGCATTTTTGATGTATTAAATGACTAAACTCTGTAGAAAACTGTTGTGTATAAGGTCAGGTATCTACTTGTTCCTGGTCTTTCAGGCTCTGAGTAGACATTCTGTATGTATGCTAATGCAAAATTCATAGTCTGTTGAGTTATATTTTGTGTGGCAATAGTGGTAGTTTAAACAAGTCCATACCTTGATTGTCACCCTAATGTGCTAACATAAATTCTACATCAATATCCCATCAAGATTAATGAGGGTTAATACCTCTTGTGTTGTTGTTTCAGTCTCTCTAGGTAGGACAGTGGTGTCCATCCAGTTCTGAAACAGTAGCGACTATAGTGGTTACTGCTATAGCGAACTAGCCACATTATTCTGAAAATTGTAAATAATTGTGAGACTCTCTGAACATACCAATTCTGGTCTTTTAATGTCAACAGAATACTTCAATATTGGTTTTAATCAACAGAAATCATCACACTTTGTAGAAATTCAGTCAGTGGGACACTTGACAATTTGGTTTCGCTGCTAAACCTCTGAAATAAGGTAAAAACTTTTCATGGACAGCAAACCTCAGCTAGGCCTCCATATTTTCATCCAGTAACCGTGACCCATGCTTTGACTTAATGTACATCATGACTGTAAAGCGTCATTTTCTAAGCAATGTTGAACCAAACATGGAAAAAAGTTTGGCAACTGCAGTTTTCAAAATAGCAAACTAATTCTGTCAGAAAAGTGCATCCCATATTGCCAAAACAGATTCATTTTTTGACTGATCGAGCTGGCTTTGAAGTGTGAGCATATCTTTTTCAAACAAATGTTTGTCCGGGTCAAGCAAATTAACAAGGTCTTGAGAATTAGCAATATCAAACTGAAATAGGTTTTTCATGAATCAAAATGCCAACATGAAGCTTCCAAAATCTGCAAAACACTAGCTCAGTTCCATTGCCAGGTTTTCAAACCATCTCACATAATGCTGACAATCAAGGTCATCACACTCAGATTCACTATCTCCAGCAATTTTCTGCAAATTTGGGAAGTGGGTGAGTTTTCCTGCCTTCATTTGAATGATAAAGAGCTGTGGCTTAGTAGTAAACTCCTGATTGTGATATGGACCTGGCTTCCCCTTTTTCGGATGTTTTAGATTGAGTTCACTCAGATGGCAGGAGATATCAGTCAGGAACCACTAATCAAATTGTCACTGCTTATCTTCAATATCAGAAAAACTGTCCAGCTTTCCTTTCTCATCAAGAAAGTCTCTGATTGGAGCAAGCAGTGCAGGGAACCACGAAAGCACCTTTCCACGATTCAGCCATCGCACGTTAGCAAAATAGATGACTTCAGAATGCTCAGATTTTATTTCTTTCAAAAACTCCTCAAACTGGTGATGGCTCAGGGCACAGCTGTGCGTGAAATGCATGATTTTGATCACAGTGTCCCTGAAGTCTTTCAGAGTATCTGCTGTGGACATCTGAGCGCACAGATTTTTTTGATGCAAAATACAGTGGCAGGAAAGCAAGTTGCTGTTCATTTTATTAGGTTGAAGATGCTCTTTCAGAGGAGAGACAAATCCAGAATTTTTTCCCATCATTGCTGGCACACCATCAGAAGTAACAGAAGCAAATTTTGCTAAATCCAAGTTGAAATCATTTGAGACACTTTTGAAAGCACTGAATATATAAGATTCATGGGTATACTCTCTTAACCCACATGCTGATAGCAGTTCATGAATCCGGAAATCTGTTACAAAATGAATCCAGAAGATGAGCTGAGCAGCATCACTAATGTCACATGACTCATCCAGTGCCAACGAGTAGGCCAAACATTGACCAATTCATCATGCAACTGGGTTTTGAGATCACTAGACAAATCTTTTAACTGATGTGCAACTGTTTGGTGACTCAGCTGCAAATTTTGAATGCTCCACAAGATGTTATTTCACATCTGTTCGTTATGATTTTCAAGCAGGTTTCCATGACGAAGAATAATTTCCTTCACCATTTCTCCGTCAGACAATGGCTTCTTGCTGTGAGCCAGTATCCACACTGCTTTATAGCTGGCCAAAGTTACCAGTTCAGATGAAGATAGAAACAACTTCAAACCCTTCTGCTACTTTTCAAATCCAATTTCAGCTGACCAATTTTATCAGCTCACTTTTTGCTTCCAAGGATACGTTGGATCAAAATCATTGTGCTGCTCTTGGAAATGCCTTCTTACATTGTCAGTCTTATTTGCCAGAATTGTTGTACGACACAGCAAACACATTGGTTATGTCTAGACTGGCATGATTTTCCGCAAATGCTTTTAACGGAAAAGTTTTTCCGTTAAAAGCATTTGCGGAAAAGAGCGTCTAGATTGGCACGGACGCTTTTCCACAAAAGCACTTTTTGCGGAAAAGCGTCCGTGCCAATCTAGACGCGGTTTTGCGCAAGAAAGCCTCGATCACCATTTTAGCCATCGGGGCTTTTTTGCGCAAAACAAATCTGAGCTGTCTACACTGGCCCTTTTGCGCAAAAGGACTTTTGCCTGAACGGGAGCGTCAAAGTATTTGCGCAAGAAGCACTGATTTCTTACATTAGAACGTCCGTGCTTCTGCGCAAAATCAAGCGGCCAGTGTAGACAGCTGTCAGGTTTTTGTGCAAAAGCAGTGCTTTTGCGGAAAAACTTGCCAGTCTAGACACAGCCATTGACTTTTCATTCACCTCGATGGCATATTCCAATTCCCATTTCTCTTGAAATTTACGTTTGATGTCCTTCCAATCTCTTTTTCTTGGCTGCAGTTTCTGCCGATGATTTGTTGTTTTCAGCATTGTTTGACTTGACAGTAGTTCTTTCACCTGCTTCAGAATTATGTTTTCTAATAATGTACTGATCTATGGATGCAATTCTAAAAAAATGAATCAATATTGTTCAGTTTCAACACAATGCAGAAATAAGAAATATTGTCAGGGAGACCAAAAAAGTGCCCTAATTTTTAAAATTTAATATATGCGGAAGTGGTTAAACTTGTTAACGTTTTTTTTTTAATTTTCAAAAACAGGAATAACATTCAAACTGTTTTCTTCAAATGTGAGCTTGTATGCTGGGTTGTGTTGTTTAGAATGGCCATAACCAGCACATGCTCCCTCCCTCCCCTGAAAAAAAAACTTTTGAGAAGTAATTTTTATATACACCACTATATTTAGTGAATGAAATTTTTGGCCACTGAACAGCCACACATTTAAACCTAGTTGTGTGCCCATGATGAACTTTCATTTAACCTGCATTTCAATTGAAGATTGAAATGAATGCCAGAAGACTGGCCAGCTTAAAAACTGAGCTGCTTCATACAAGAACAAATCATTTCACAAAGAGAGCTCCGATGTACTTTCAGAAAGGCTTTGACAATAAACTCCCATGGAAAACTAGTACCTGGAAATACTGGCTGCAGCTTACAATGATGCATGATGATTTCCAGCCTAAGCAGCATATTTAAGTTATTCCGCTAACTGGCAGAAGTCTTTAACCAGCAGATGGGTTAAATTAGTGGAAAGTGGCTTTAGAACTCAGAAAGATCTTCTGAACTTTTTTTTTATTCCCTGAAAATTTTTTTGATTTTTAAAACTTTTTTTGAATGCAACAGTTTTTGAGTTTTTATTGTTCAAGCCAACTAGCCACACTCAACAGGCCAAATAGCTACATGTAGTTAGTGGGTAGCATGTTGGACACCATCACTCTTGGAGCAGATTCAAGATTAATTATGTTATCAAATTTATCTTTGCAAATAGAAGGAAACATTTCAGATTTAAAATGAAAGTATAAATCTCAGCATTCAACAGAATCTACCCCTATACCTTAATTCTGCAAATGCAGTGCTTCTGTCAGTGCTTCCGTTGGCTACTAATTTGCCCCTAAAGGAAAATCTGGATTTGACTGTTGTTGGTAGTGGTGCCAATAAATCACCAATATTAAATGTTAGTGTGGAGTCTTTCCCATAGCATTGCTTATGGAAGGCTATAGAGATGGATTAGTTTTGTATCTAAAAACAGATCATGTGATCAGGGAGCCAAATTAAAGAGCATATAGCCTTGAAATACAAATGATAACTGTTTAATTCTTAACATTTTGTTGTGGTTATTTGAATAAATCTGACAGGTATGTAGTACAAACTAAAATGGGCCAAAGTGTCAGCTATTATGATAATAATTAACCTCTAAAATTAATGAGCTAAAGCAGTGTTTTTCAACCAGTGGTACGAGTACCCTTAGGGGTACTCAAGAGAAGTCTGGGAGGTACTTCAACACAACTGAAATTTGGAGAAAACTGAATTTTTGTAAGTTTTACAGCACTTTATTATTTTTGTACTTTTTATACCCAAAAATTTCATCGCCTGCCCAGCCACAATTAACTTGTTTAAACAAATGTGTTGCAGTGATAGAAAAAAATTGTGTGTGTCTGAAAACTGTAGGTACTAGGGGGACTTCTAATTTTTTTTTAAAGGGATACTTATAATATTTTTTTAAACAGGGTACTTTTATAAAAAAAGGTTGAGAAACACTGAGCTAAAGAATGCCTGGGCTGTAATGTAGCCTGTTAAAATGGAGTGCAAGATGTAAACTAGGTCTACTTTGGGGTTCACTTAAGATGCTTAGTCATCCTTGTAGTTTTCAGCAATTTTGTATTTTCTGTTGTTAGTATTTTAACCCAGTATGAGTCAGAAAATCTGAAATGTCGTCTTTAGTCATGCTTTGCAGCTGTTGTTTCAAGTTACACATTCAAGTAGAGAGGTGCAACAGATATCCAGTAGTATACCTATGTCTTTCCTACTTCACTGGTTCTATAAGAGATACGGAATAGTAAGGAAATTACTTTTACTAAAAGTTTTGATAGGACACCACGTGGCAGATACTAATATGGCAAGCACGTTAAAAATGCCTATATAAAATAATTTATATAAAATTTGTCTACAGAATTGGCTTATATAAAATAATCCATATAAAATTTGTCTACAGCATTGGCCTTTCAGGCTTGGATGTTCAGCTCTACCCCCTGTGCTTGTCTGATTTGAGTACTTAATGCTTATCTATATTTGCAAATTCTGTTTTGAATATTTCCCTTTTTGGTACATTGTGTCCATAGTTCTCTTGTGGAGTTTTTAGTCAGTTTTTTTTAAAGGCATCTGAATGTCCATGTTCTCAAAGAGTAGGGATTCATCACATGTAAGGCACTTACACAATTTAGTCTCTCTTTACAGGTGTCTTATCTCTTAAATTAGTATCCTTCATGATCCATGTACATGGGTTATTCATCTCACTACTGCTTTAGTAGCAGCTGAGTTATAAGGGAAATAAATAGGCCCACACAATACAGATATGTAAACATATGCTGCCACTTTAAATATGCAAGATCTATGAGACTCTACCACTATTTAAAGATTTGAATAAACACAAATCATTTTTAAAAGTGGAGAATAAGAGAAGTGGGAATAGAACTTCAATCTGAATCTGAACCAAACTATCCATCTGTCACCTTGATATGACATCTCGGGAGGTATGCTTCCTGCCAGGGGCCCGTATCCGAGACATTATGGAGGCATTGTCAAGGATTATCCAGCCCTCTGACTACTACCCCATGTTACTCTATCCATGTGGGCACAAGTGATGCTGCAAGGTGTGACCTTGAGCAGATCGAGTGACTACAGGGCTCTGGGAGTACAGGTGAAGGAGTTTGGATCACAGGTGGTGGTCTCTTCAGTCCTTCTGGTCAAAGGTAAAGGCCCAGGCAGAGACAGGTGCATCCTGGAAGTGAATGCCTGGCTGCGAAGATGGTGACATCAGGAGGGTTTTGGCTTCCTTGATCAGAGGATGCTGTTCCAAGAAGCGATGGGGTTGACCTTTCAAGGAAGGGGAAGAGAGTACTTGGATACACGCTGGCTAACCTAGAGAGGAGGGCTTTAAACTAGGTTCAACAGGATGAGGTGACCAAAGTCCACAGGTAAGTGAAAAGCATGGAGACCTGGGAGATGTCAGAAATGGGAGGGAGTGTGGGCTACAATAGCAGAGATAAAGGAGGGACAAGGCAGAACTGGGGGGCAAAATCAAATCTGTATTTTAGATGCCTGTATACAAATGCAAAAGTATGGCGAATAAGCAGGAAGAACTTCAAGTGCTAATAAACTGACAACTATGACATATTTGGTAGCACAGAGACTTGGTGAGACAATACAGACTATTGGAATATTGATATAGAAGGGTACAGCTTGCTCAGGAAGGATAGGCAGAGAAAAAAGTGAGGAGGTATCATATATTAGAAATGTATATAGTTGGACTGAGGTTGGGATGGACATAGGAGACAGACTTTTTGAGTGTCTCTGGGTTACATTAAAAGAGCTAAAAAATCAAGGATGATGTTATGCTAGGGGGTCTACTACAGACACTCTACCCAGGCAGAAGAGGTGGATGAGGCTTTTTTTTTTTTTTTAAATAAACAACTAACAAAATCATCCAAAGCACAGGATTTGGTGGTGATGGAGGACTTCAACTATCCAGAAAACTAGCACAGCACAGATTATCCAATAAATTCTTGGACTGCATTGGAAACATTTTTTTATTTCAGAACGTTAGAACATAATAACATAAGAACGGCCATACTGGGTCAGACCAAAGGTCCATCTAGCCTAGTATCCTGTCTGCTGACAGTGGCCAATACCAGATGCCCCAGGGGGAGGGATCACAACAGGTAATTCTCATGTGATCCCTCCCCTGTCACTCAACTACAGACAAACAGAGGCCAGGGGTACCATTCCTACCCATCCTGGCTTATAGCCATTGATGGACCTAACCTCCATGAATCTATCTAGCTCTTAGATACCCGATAGCAAAAGGTAATACAGCAGAGATCTACTGAGAATCTGAGCAGATAAAGCTTGTCCCTGTGATCACTCTGTTCTGGCAACAAATCTAGGCATTTTTCTAATCAGTTTTGTTCTTTGCAAGTAGGACACCAGCTCATACTTGAAGTTGAGGGAATGAAGCCTTTTCTCCTTGCTGGTGGCTTGAGATTTTGGAAAGAATACTCTTCCCTCTAATTCTTTCCATCCATGTGTGGAATGCATTTTTTATGCGTGCCAGTATTAAGGTAATGTGCAGATGTGCGCCATCAGTAGAAACAAAACCTAAATATATTTTAAAAGGTTACTATGGGGATAATTACTCTAGTCAGGACAGGTTAGGCATTTTAGAACTCACTATTCAATTGCATTTAAGCATAAGAAAAAAATAAAATCATGCAATGTATAGACCAGTCAAAAATAACAGTACTTTGAAAGAATAAAGTTACAGAGAACATATGCGCATTGCAGGAAGAAACAACAATCATCAAAAATACAAATACGTGTTGCAAGGTGAGTGTGAAAAAGATGCAATGTGTGTTTGCAAAACTGTGTGCTGTGGCTGGGGAAATCTCTTTAAGCACAGCAGCACTCACCAGAAGGCTCATTCAGACTGCAGCAGCTCTGTCTTGCTCCCGAATCCTGTCCCCCTTCCTCCACTCTGCATGGTGTACATGGTCAGGAGGAAGTGGGATACCCTGACCATCAGCGCTCCCTCTCCCTCCTCCACTCTGCACAGGAAGCAGGAGGGTCCCAGGAGCTGCTGACCAGGCACTCCGAAACAGAGGGTAGGAGCAATGTGACTACAGACCAATGGGGGTGGGGAGGGACACCTGCACACACATTGCCAGATGTGCATGACTGCTAATCTAGTGCATGGCACTTAATTGATTCTTGGGCAGCTGCACAGCTTAGAGGGAACACAGCTGGGAAGTGAATACATTGTTTTTTGTGAAACTCAAATTACCTCAGGTATGAATTTTGAATGGAGAGAATGATGGGAAAATTTCTCTTTGTGAAATGTGCTATATGGTGGTTTGGTCGAAAGTGCTTCAAATTCTGGTTTCTGGTTGTTGTGACAGCAATAAGGAAGGCAACCTTCAAAATCAAGATG
Source organism: Pelochelys cantorii (assembly GCA_032595735.1). NCBI lineage: Eukaryota > Metazoa > Chordata > Testudines > Trionychidae > Pelochelys > Pelochelys cantorii. The sequence goes on along the minus strand of CM064326.1, from coordinate 47,650,147 downwards.
CTCTGCATGAAGTCTAGTAAGTACTGAAAGTAGGACAGACATCTTATTGTGCTGTTGGCTTCATTACTGGTGTGAAGGTCCCCATCACACACTTTAAGATTGATAGATTCTGGGTGAGTAAAAACAGCCGAATCTTCTGTTGGAGCATGGCAGGCACTCTTAACTGCTAAGTGGACTCATGGCGAGCTAACAGAAAGGTGGGACATCTTGAAGGTATGGAGGCAGTTTAAAAGGCAGGAGGAATACCTGCTAACTTAAGGAATACAATGTTTTCTGTTGTGCCCAGTACAGAAATATCTCCATTTAAGTAGAGAGAAAAAAAAACTCCATGAGAATATGCTGCTGTGACTGAAGACAGTTTGAATGACTTCTGGAAAGGAATACTAGATCTGAGGCCCATCCAAATACCAGTCTGTGAGATGAAAATGAAATTGATTAGGACATCTGATCTCGCTGTTCTCCTCAGCAGATCCAGGTATGGTTGGATGGTGAGGGTGGACAAGTTGATATTTGTAGGAGATCTGGAAAGCAAAACTATCTGGGCCAGTTGGCTGCAATGAGAATTATTTGTGCTCATTCATGATATATATCTCTTGTAGAATCTGTGTAGTGGAATGGGAGAGAAAAAAGAGAGTTATCTGTTCCATAATTGGTATTCTTTGAGATGTGTTGCTCATGTTCATTCCACAATAGGTGTGTGTACACGCCACATGCACCGGTGCTGGAAGCTTTATACCGGCACACCTCTGGCATGGTATAAAGGGTGCTGCATGCGTCCTCCACCCACACCACCTTCTTTTTGGAAATCTCCGACAGTGGAAAGGAGGGTGGGATGTGAAATGGACATGAGAAACACATCTCAAAGAACACCAGTAATGGGACTTCGAGTGCTTGCTCATGTTCATTCCACAATAGGTGACTACCAGTAGCATTCACTCAGAGGTAAGTAGGAGTCAAGAATGGGAAGGCTAACAACAGGGAGAAGCAACAGCTGAAGCTGGAGTAGATCTGTTCCAAAGCACCGTCACTGATTACACATGCACACCTATGATGAAATGGACATAAGCAAGCACTTGAAGAAGCAGCATACCTCAAGTGGTCTGTCCAGTGGTCTGTCCAGAACAGCTGAAGGATATTGTCTTGGGAATCCTGACCTACAGCTGCTCCACAGCAGTGTAGATTGAACTTCTTGTTCATCTGAGAGACAAGCAGGTGTCAAGAATGCTGAACGAAGACTTTGTTTGGGACAGATTTATGTATCTCCCACACATAATCTGTGGAGAAGTACCTGCTGAGACTGTCCACTAGAGTTGTTTTGTGCATCTGAAATGTATGTTGTCAAGAGTGATGTTCTGTGGGTGCTCCACTGTAGGTGCTGGGCTTGCCCCAGTGCCACAGGACGGAGATGTTCAAAGCTGTACGCAGTCGGACTGCACATGTGCGGGGGGGCGTCTCACAGCGTTCGCGCGCAATCTGGTCTTATCCAGTTCCTCTCAACTGCCTCAGGCTGCAGACTGAGCAGATCTTCTCTCCTCATTATCGACTCTTTTGTGAGACAAAACCGGTTAATTTCTTCAGCTATCTCTTTTCTAGTTAATACTTGTTGACGTTACTGTTCACGTTCCAGTTTAAAACAACAAAAAAAAGTGTGTGTGTGTGTGTGTGTGTGTATATATTTCTTAATACTTTATACTGCTAAGTTTCTGTTCCTCCCCTCCTGGTTATAATCTTCATTTGTGTATAGTTCATCTTACCAAAAAAAAAAAATGCCTAAAACATGCCTGGGTCCCCAGGTTTCAAAAAAATGCTCCCTGTGCCGCGATGCCATGCCTGCCTCAGATGGCCATGCGGCGTGTATCTGCTGCCGTGGCAAAAGCCATGTACCACAGAAGTGCGTACACTGCTCAAAACTCACGGCTAGGGCCCGCCGTGATCGAGAAATGCGGTTTAGGATGATGGTTTTTGATAAAGCTCTTCAGCCCACAGGATCGTCCTCTCCACCAAGTATCAGTTAGCAGCTGCAAAAGAGGAGTGCCTCGTCTCCAACTAGGGCACCTCTGAAGAAATCTAAGCTATCCCCCCACTAGATCACTGCCCTTAACATCCCATGGCAGAACTAGCTCAGGGGCTAAGTCAGGCATTTCACTTACGAGTGCCCATACATCTTCTAAACTACAGAAAGGGGCCGATCTGCCTCAAACATCGGGCCACTCAGCTGCAACTTCTTCAGCAGTGGCACCGGTGGTATCTACACCGAAGCCATTGGCACCAACGGTCGCGACGGAACCGCGTGCGCAGTCGGCACCGGTATGAGCCACTCCTGCGTCACTGGAGTTGGCACCGCAACAATCACTGCCTTCGCAGCTGGCACCGACCCTGGCATGGGAGCAAATGGCACTGACTGCGGCGAGGAACCGAGAATCACTGACCCCTCCTCGTGACTGCCCGGCACCGACCCCGGCACGAGGGCAGGAGGCGGAACGGAGGTGTGAGGCACCGACTTGGCCTCATCGACAAGCAGTCCCACGCTCAGCACTGGAGCAGACGGCACCTACCTCAACACGCATGGCGGCCTCGGCACTGGAGCGATCGGCACCCGCCAAAGCCGAGCAAAGACCCACCATCTCTCTAGTCCATCTCCGGCTTCCTCGCCTCTCGCATTCTCGACGGCCCCATCGCCTTCTCCACCTTCACCATCAAGCAGAAGATCTCCCTGGCTTTCTAGGAGATATACCTCTCCTGATAGAAACGGAGATGGTAGTCTGACACCCCCAAGAGATACCAGAAGATATTCTCACTATTTCTCTGCTTCTCCCTCCCCACTGCCAAGAAGATCTTATTCTCCCTCTCCATCCCTCTGTTCACGGAGATCATCTTCTAGGCATGACTATATGAGGCACCATCCTTACAGGCGCTCTCCTTCACAGTCATCGTACTATCACGGGGACCGCTATAATTACTTGCGTTACCACAGGGAATACTCACCGTGTTATCATGAGTACCGTTATTCGCCAAGATCCGCACCAAGATCTGCTACGGGATACTCCTCCTTCAGGCACTCCCCTCTCGGCCCCTCCCTTTCCTGATCAAGACCCACTGACAACCCACCCTCCTCCTTCTGACCAGGAGGAGAGGCAATTAATTACAACGGACACACAACTCCCTGAAGTGTCTCCCACAGACCAGTCCTCCTTGCCGGATGAGGCAGTCATACTTGGTGATGTCTCTCCACCAGATGACTTAAGGCAATTCCAGGACCTTTTTAAAAGGGTGGCAGCTTCACAAGAAATACAACTAACAAAAATTAAAGAGAAACAACATCACCTACTTAAGAACCTCACGACAACCCAGAGCGCCAAATTAGCTATACCTCTGGATGAAGCCATCTTAGAGGTGGCCAATGAACTATGGCAAACCCCTACTTCTGCCCTCCCAACTAACAAACGTGCTGACAAGAAGTACTTCGTGCCCCCCAAAAGGGTCAGAGTTTTTATTTACCCACCCACAACCCAACTCCCTTGTGGTAGATGCGGTGCATCAAAGAGCAAAGGCGCCCCAATATAAAAGCAACACAGTGGACAAGGAGTTAAAGAGGCTCGATTTATTTGGCAGGAAGGTGTACGCTTCTTCAGCTTTACTCCTTAGAATAGCCAACTGCCTCTCACACTTATCAAACCATTAATTTGATAATTACGCGAAGTTGACTGCCCTGATGGAGGTGCTACCAGAGTCCAAAAGACCGCTGTTCAAGGCCATCGTTCAGGAGGGCTATATATCTACACGAGCAAGTCTGCAAATTGCTATGGACATAGCTGACACGGCAGCTCGCACCACCGCTACTGCTGTAGTTATGAGAAGGGCCTCATTTCTTCAATCTGCAGGAGTCTGTAGAGAGTTGCAGCCAAAAGTAGAAGATTTACCTTTTGATAAAGACAAATTATTTGGCGAAAAGACAGATTCCGTTCTACATTCTAGTAAAGACTCTAGAGCAACACTTAGAACGTTGGGAATGTACACCCCACCGTAGAGAAGAAGGAGTTATATACCATTCCAAAGACACTACGATTACTTCCATACCAGACAGCAGTGGCAACATCAGCAATGTCAATTCAACCAACCACGTCATCCTCAACGTCAAAGACCACTGAGATGACGGAACTTCACCAACTGTACGCAGACTTAACCCAGCAACAAACAGCATGTTTAACGTGTTAGTCGAGAGCAAGCACACAACCTTCCCAAGCCTCCATATGTTCCACCATCAGCTAAGGCCCTTCTACCATCAATGGGTCAACATTACCACAGACAGATGGGTTCTGGAAATAATCCAGTCCGGGTATACCATTCCTTTCTCTTCCTCCCACAACCCCACCATCCGCATCCCTATTCAGGGACCCATCTCACGAGGTCTTACTATGCACTGAAATCACTCACCTGTTTCATATAGGTGCGATAGAAAGAGTGCTTCTTCAGTTTAAAGGGAGAGGATTCTACTCCCGCTATTTTTTGGTACAAAAAAAACTGGTGGATGGAGACCGATATTAGACCTCCATCAACTGAACAAGTACCTCCGGAAACAACGCTTCAAGATGGTCACCTTAGCCTCCATACTACCTACTCTGGAGTAGGGAGATTGGTTTGCTGCTCTCGACCTCAAAGGTGATTATTTTCACGTAACAATTCATCCTGTGCATAGGAAGTTTCTATGTTTCACAATTGGTACAGACCACTTTTAGTATTGAGTTCTACCCTTCGGCCTCGCAACAGCACCCAGCGTGTTCACAAAGACATTGGCAGTGCTAGCCGCACATCTCCAACGCAGAGGGGTGATAATATACCCCTACCTAGACGATTGCCTTATAAAAGGAAGCTCATCGGCGGAAGCATCTGAAATGGTGCAGATTACGAGTGAAACCTTCCTTCTTTTAGGTCTCCTTGTCAACGAGGACAAGTCCACTCTTCAACCTACTCAGAATATAGAATTCATAGGCGCTTGCCTGGACTCCATTTCAGCAAGGGCGTACTTACCCATCGACAGATTTCAGACGATACAAAAACTACTGGATGATCTCCTCTACAAACGCTCAGTACAGATTATAACAGTGCTCAAACTGATGTGCCATATGGCCTCCACGACATACATCGTACCCCATGCCAGATTACATTTTCGGCCGCTACAACACTGGCTGCTCAAAATCTACAATCCAACGAAGCACAACGTACACAGGGTGGTGACCATTCCCTCCCAGTCAAATCCTCTCTCCACTGGTGGACCAGAGACGACAACTTACTGTCAGGCACCCGGTTTCATCAGCCACCGCCTCGTTGTCACATTACCACAGACGCTTCCCTCATCGGCTGGGGTGCTCATATGGGCAAACTTTCCATCCAAGGCCACTGGTCACCCCAGGGAGTCTCTACTACATATAAATCTATTAGAGCTCAGGGCAGTCGCCAACGTCTGCAGGCATTTCCACACATACCTTCGCAACTCCACTGCGGGCATTCTCACAGACAATATGGCAACCATGTATTATATAAATCGTCAGGGGTGTGCACGGTCCCGATCGTTGTGCGCAGAGTCAACCTGATTATGGCACTGGTGCATTGCCAATGGCATAACCCTTGTGGCGTCTTATTTACCTGGCATCACCAACACAATAGCGGATTCTCTGAGCAGGAATTTTGTAACAGATCACAAATGGGAGGTTCACCAGGGAGTCCTCCATTCTATTTTTTGACAGTGGTACACTCCTCAAATAGACCTATTCGCCACCGCCAACAACAAGAAGTGTCACTGTTACTGCTCCAGGGCAGGCTTTGGCCTCAATTCCTTGTGGGATGCCTTTCTCCACAACTGGAAAGGTCCCCTCATGTACACTTTTCCGCCTATGCCTCTTATATCCAGAGTCCTACAGAAAAGCAAACTCGACAAAGCAACTGTGATATTAATAGTGCCCGTGTAGGCATGTCAACACCGGTATCCACTCCTCCTACGACTGGCCCTATATCCTCCATATCATAAGAACATAAGAATGGCCGTACTGGGTCAGACCAAAGGTCCATCTAGCCCAGTATCCTGTCTGCTGACAGTGGCCAGCACCAGGTGCCCCAGAGAGGGTGGACCGAAGACAATGATCAAGCGATTTGTCTCCTGCCATCCCTCTCCAGCCTCTGACAAACAGAGGCCAAAAACACCATTTTATCCCCTGGCTAATAGCCTTTTATGGACCTAACCTCCATGAAATTATCTAGCTTCTCTTTAAACTCTGTTATAGTCCTAGCCTTCACAGCCTCCTCTGGCAAGGAGTTCCACAGGCTGACTACACGCTGTGTGAAGAAGAACTTTCTTTTATTAGTTTTAAACTTGTTACCCATTAATTTCATTTGGTGTCCTCTAGTTCTTCTATTTAGGGAACTAATAAATAACTTTTCTTTATCGGCCCTCTCCACACCACTCATGATTTTATATACCTCTATCATATCCCCCCTCAGTCTCCTCTTTTCTAAACTGAAAAGTCGCAGTCGCTTTAACCTCTCCTCATATGGGACCCGTTCCAAACCCCTAATCATTTTAGTTGCCCTCTTCTGAACCCTTTCCAAGGCCAAAATATCTTTTTTGAGGTGAGGAGACCACATCTGTACACAGTATTCAAGATGTGGACGTACCATAGTTTTATACGGGGGCAGTAAGATATTCTGGGTCTTATTTTCTATCCCTTTCTTAATAATTCCTAGCATCCTATTTGCCTTTTTGACCGCAGCTGCACACTGCGTGGAAGTTTTCAGAGAACTGTCCACGATAACTCCAAGATCTCTTTCCTGATTTGTCGTAGCCAAATTAGCCCCCATCATACTGTACGTATAGTTGGGGTTATTTTTCCCGATGTGCATTACTTTACACTTATCCACATTAAATTTCATTTGCCATTTTGTTGCCCAATCACTCAGTTTGGTGAGATCTTCTTGGAGTCCCTCACAGTCTGCTTCTGTCTTGACTATCCTAAACAGTTGGGTATCATCTCAAATTTTACCACCTCACTGCTTACCCCTTTCTCCAGATCATTTATGAATAAGTTGAACAGGATTGGTCCTAGGACCGACCCTTGGGGGACACCACTAGTTACCCCTCTCCATTCTGAAAATTTACCATTTATTCCTACCCTTTGTTTCCTGTCTTTTAACCAGTTCTCAATCCAAGAAAGGACCTTCCCTCTTATCCCATGGCCATGTAATTTACACAAGAGCCTTTGGTGAGGGACCTTGTCAAAGGCTTTCTGAAAATCTAAGTATACTATATCTACTGGATTCCCCCTTGTCCGCATGTTTGTTAACCCCTTCAAAGAACTCTAATAGATTAGTAAGACAGGATTTCCCTTTACAGAAACCATGTTGACTTTTGTCCAACAAATTATGTTCTTCTACATGCTTCACAATTTTATTCTTTACTATTGTTTCGACTAATTTGCCCGGTACTGAAGTTAGACTTACCGGTCTGTAATTGCCCGGATCGCCTCTAGAGCCCTTTTAAAATATTGGTGTCACGTTGGCTACCTTCCAATCATTAGGTACGGAAGCCGATTTAAGGGATAGGTTACAAACCACAGATAATAGTTGAGCAATTTCCCATTTGAGTTCTTTTAGAACCCTTGGATGAATGCCATCCGGTCCCGGAGATTTGTTAACATTAAGTTTTTCTATTTGTTCCAAAACCTCCTCTAATGACACTTCAATCCGGGACAGTTCCTCAGATTCATCACCCACAAAGGATGGTGCAGATTTGGGAATCTCCCCAACGTCCTCAGCCGTGAAGACTGAAGCAAAGAAATCATTTAGTTTCTCCGCAATGGCTTTATCGCTCCCGTTAATCCCAAACCTCCTCACTCAGGAGCAAGACTCTCTTCTGCATCTGCAGCTGCACATCCTTCACCTTTCAGCGTGGTACCTAGTTGGCTAAATGCTTCCGAAGCTCTTTGCTCTGACCAAGTCAAGGACATTCTCATCCATAGTAGAAAACAGAACACACGATCTACTTACCTTGAAAAATGGCGACGATTCACCTCCTGGTGTTCTCAACATCATATGGATCCTTAAACAGTTCCCATCCACGTTATTCTGGACTATATGATGCACCTAAAACAGAGTGGATTGGTCTTAGCATCCCTGAGAGTTCATCTCGTGGCATTGATAGCTTTTCAGCATCCAATAGATGGTGCGTCTTTATTCGCCCACCCCCTCACTAAAAGATTTCTTAAGGGTCTAGTAAACCTAACCCCGCCGACACGTGCTCCCCCTCCCTTGTGGAGTCTGGACTTAGTATTTGGGACTCTCACAGAACCACCTTTTGAGCCTCTAGCTACAATTCCTCTCCACACCCTCACGATGAAATTGGTCTTTCTCATCGCCATCACCTCTGTGCGACAAGCGAGTGAGATTTCAGCACTTATGGCAGTACCTCCCTACGCCATTGTTAACAGAGACAGTGTGATCCTGAGACATCACCCAGCCTAAGGCCTCTTCAGACTTCCTCCTTAATGAGCCAGTGGTGCTACCCGTTTTTTACCCGAAACCTCATGCATCATCACGTGAGGCAGCTCTCCACACATTAGACATGCGCAGAGTACTAGCCTTTTACATAGAACGCACTAAAACCTTTAGAAAAACTGGCAGGTTACTAGTCTCCCACGCCGAACGTTCTAAGGGAGCCCCTTTATCATCCCAGAGGATATCCAAAATCATTGTTTCCTGCATAACCCAGTGCTATGCCATACGAAATGTGCCACTTCCACAGCGCCCTAGAGCCCACTCTATGAGGGCGGTAGTGACTTCTACTGCTATCCTAGAAGGTGTTCACTTTTCTGATATCTATAGGACAGCCACCTAGGCCTCTTAACCACACGTTTGCCAAGCACTATGCTATCCAGCGCAGATGGCTTCTGGATACTTCTGTAGCATCTGCTGTGCTTTCTTCCATGAGTAGATAAGGGCCTCTGAATCCCACCTTCCTTTTCACGGGTGGGTACTGCTACTCCGTCACCTACAGTGGAGCACCCACATGGACATTACTCGAAGAAGAAAGCGAAGTTACTCACTTTGGTGCAGTAACTGTCGTTCTTCAAGATGTGTGGCCCCGTGGGTGCTCCACTACCCATTCGCCTCCCCGCTTCGGAATCTGTTTCTGTCTATTGCAGATTCTGAGGCGGGCCTGAGGAACTGGGTAAGACTGGATCACGCAGCAAGGGAGAGCGTGAATGCCACGAAACACACACACCCCCCCCCCCCCCCCCCGGCGCATGCACGGTCCAACAGAGTACAGCTTTGAACTTCTCTGTCCTGCGGTGCTGGGGCAAGCCCAGCACCTACAGCGGAGCACCCATGGGGACACACATCTCGAAGAACCACAGTTACTGCACCAAGGTGAGTAACTTTGCTTTCCACAGCCTGTTCAATAAAACCAGTATTTGACTAATTTTTTTTAAAAAAACAAACGGGTCACTTACAAGTCAGAAATTCCTCCCCCCCCCCATGAGGATATAACTCATCATTTATTGCTGCATTGTTTCCTTCTGTCACACGACTGGGGAGAAGGCCCCATTCTGGACAGGGTGAGAGTGTCTGTTTCACACCGATCACCCTTGTATTCTCTACTTTTGTTCCCCAGTCAGTATCTCTTACTCCCACCACTCCTCCCTGGCAAGTGGTCAGAGTCTCACTTGTCCCTACAGGCCAGGCAGCACAGTTCAATAGTCCCAGCCTATAACTTGCCTCACTTTGTGAGGGAATGTGACCCAATGGTAAGAGTCTCTCAAGAGATGGTAGCTAGGGGAAAGGTTTACATCCCCCAACGTGGGGGGGGGAGTCCAGGCCCTCCCACTCCACTGGACCCCAGCCCAGGGCCCTGTTATTGACTTCCTCTAGCCACTGAGTCAGTGAGGAAAATTCCAGCTGCAACATGTTGACTCTCTGGCATCAACTCCCTCACCCTATAGCTGTTGCCGTCCCTGGGCTGCTTCCTGCTTCATGTGTCTCTGCTCACTGATGAATATCCAGCTCCCCTCCTTTATCTGGAATCTGGCTCCTTTTGTTGGTGTCTGGAACCTGTGAGGTCTCTAGATGGGTCTGGCTTTCAGCCTATGAGGTATTGCCTCAGCTTTTGGGTAGTCTCTGTGGTTTGCCCAGAGCTGGCAAGGCACATCCTCTCCCTCCAGCTGCCAGCCCCAACTGACCTGGGCTGCTTTCTCTTATAAACTTAAAAAACCACAAATAGTCTTGCAGCACCTTAGAGACTAACAAAAAATGCAGATGGTATCATGAGTGACTATTTGTGGTTTTTTAAGTTTTTCCAGTTACATACTAACACGGCTACCCCTCTGAAACTTTTGCTTGCTTTTATAGCGGAGCAGCTCGAGCATGCCCCGTAAGGCTCAGTGGGTGGGGCCTTCTCAGCCCTCCGGGCTGGTTTAACTCATTCCTGCTCAGTGCGGGGAGGGAATGCCCTGTCACACCTCCACTGATAGAAAAACCCCAAAGCTATGAAGAAGTTTCTAGTCTCAGTGCACAGTAATGTAGCTTGTCCCTGTACAAAGTGTTGCTTTTAATAACACGGATGAATTTCAGCTGACCTGCATAGGACAAATGATAATTTTCAGGGACTGACTGGCATGAATGCTTTGAGCCATCTACAGTTCACAGAACATGGTATTCTTTCATTTAGGCCCAAGGAACACTGAAAATCTGTGATTTCAACAAGTACTGATTTGTGAATGAATGAACAATATTTTAAAGTGCTTCCACTTTATCCTTAAGAAACTCTTGAATATCATACTGGTGTTGGTGATTCAGGGCACATGACCAGCTATTTGTACAATATATATGCTCTTCAGCCTTCAAATAAAATAAAAAGTAATGTGGCAAATAGAATATTTTTTGTGAAAAAAGTTAATTTTCCATTCTGTGAAAAAAGTTAATAAAATTGCTGAGGTAGTAACTGTCCTTCATTCTAGCAGAAGAACCAAAAAGGTTTGGAAGAGTTAGATTCTGTTATATACCTGAGTATTCCCACTTCCATTTTTTTACCTATATACCTCCTACAGAATTAACAGATGATGGGTTCAATAACTGTTGTTCACAAGGGTTCATATTGGTATCATCAAAGATAAACAGAGGGCATGACCTGTTAGTGACACAGTTCAAGAGAGATGTGTGTGTCTGTGTGTATAAAGTATCTGTATGTATATTTACTTTTCAGAAAGGTCAAAATTTGGGGTATTTTAGTTTAATTAATGGGTTACTGAAATACGATCAGAGAAGCATATAAAACTCAGTGAATTAAAGTTCTAAGACTGATTATGTTGATCCCACATTGTTGCTGTTGTTTTAAAAATGTATTTATAGTAAGGAAGATCTGGAGATTAGAAGTCAGCTGTGACAACAGCATAGTTTTATTTGGCAAATTGGTCCACTGTGGATGACTAGAAGATTATAGGTTAAATCACTGGGTCTGCTAATAATTACCTTGAGGCTATGTTCTAAAATGCCGTGGATGTTTCTAAGATGTTGGTAAGAAAAACAAAACCATTTCCACATTTTTTAGCAAGAGATGTTGAATGGAGATGTGCAGTCTGCAAATTCTTAGCTCTCAAAATGGAAGTATTCATACCCATACCTGTTATGTTTAAACATGTTATATGTTTTCAGTTTAAAAAAACAGTAGGCAATGGATCCTGTGATGTGTTCTGAGTGAAAGCTGGAGGTGTGAAGTTAAGTATAACAGTCAGTAGGTTTCCAGTATAAGGATGGTGTTTATATGACCATCACTTATTTGCTCTGGCCAGAGGTCAGTCAACCCCTGATCTAAGGTATGTCCTTTTTGAGTCCTGGGACTTTTTAGAGTGGAGGCAGACCTATGAAAGGAAGGGGTAGGTGTTGGGAGCGAGACTATGGTTCCAAGGGGACTATCTAGGCTTGGAGAAAACCCAGGCTCCTGTTTCTTTAAAGGCCTGGGACCAAGAGTCTTGTGGGGACATTCCTCTCAGCAAATTGGGGCTAACTTTGGTAAGAAGAGAGTGTGCATTGTCTTCCCTGAAAACAAAGGGGGCAGCAGCAGCAGGTCTGTCTGATACACCATACCAAAGGTGGGAGAGAAGTTCAATGTCTCTCTAAGTGAGTTGGTTAAAATGCTAAGAACTGTTAACAGTACATGAAATTGCCTATAACGTCCATGGAAACTTGCATTGGATTGGAACGTTGAGGAGACTTTGAGGGAAATACTTAATTTTCCTTATAAATTCAAGAGAACTAGTTTCAACTTTGGTTGTTTTTGCCAAATTAATCTTAACTCCGGAGTAGTGACCAATCCCAAGAGCCTTTGCCCTGCTCCACCCCTCTTCCCTGTCCCTACACACTCCCTTGCTTGCTCTCCCCCATGCTCACTCAATTTCACTAGGTTGGGGAAGGGACTTGGGGTGCAAGAGGGGTAATGGGCTCTGGGCTAGGGCCAAGGTGTTTGGAGTGTGGGAGGGGACTAGGTGGTTGGGGTGCAGGCTTTTGGAGTTTAGGTATGAGAAGGGGCTCAGGGCTGGTGTAGGCGATTGGGGCACGGGGCTCTGGCCAGGTAGTTTTTACCTCCGGCAGCTCTCAGAAGTGACTGGCATGTCCTCCTATGCTCAGGGGCAGCCAGGCAGCTCTGTATGCTGCCCCTGGCTGCAGGCACCACCCCCTCTGCTCCTATTGGCTATGGTTCCCAACCAGTGGCTGCTGTGGAGCCAACACTCAGGCTATGTCTAGATTATAGAGTTTTGTCAGAAAAATGACCGTTTTCCAACAAAACCTGAGTTACATCCACACTGCAAGCACGTTCTTTCAACAGTAAATTGAAAGAACAGAGGGGGTTTTTGTGCAATTGGTATTCCTCTTTCTATGAGGAAGAAGCCTTTTTGCGAAAGAGCTCTTTTGCAAAAAGGCGTGTGTGGACAGGGAAGAGGGGTTTTTGTGCAAGAAAAGGCCTCCAGGAAAAAGCACAGGTGCCCTGGTGGCCACTCCATACCAGCTAATCACAACACTATAGTTCCTGTCTGCTGCCATCTCTTAAAGCTGCAGGCACCCTAGACAAGCCTTGTGGCAGGAAACTGGCCTAAGAGCAGCACTGCACTGCCCGGCTCTCCCTGCCACAGGCCAGGACACTCATGGCCGAGCCTCAAGCCCTCCACGATACCCCTGGCCCTGGGATCCCAGGACCATGAAGAGGCACGCCCCAACGTGGTCTGGCCCGGAGATAGTCTCTCCTCGAATTGTGGGGCGAGGAGAAGACTCTGCAAGATCCCCAGGCCAAACAGCAGAATGTGGATATTTATGCCTGGATGGCCGCCTCCCTGGCGGAGCGGGGACACCCAGCCTAGACCAAGCAACAGGTCCGGAGCAAAGTCAAGGAGCTCTGGCAGGGATATGTCTGCACGACAGAGTGCAGTTCCCACTCAGGGGCAGGACCTGCCCCTACTACCAGGAGCTTCCCCACATCCTGGCAGGTTGGGTAAATGTCTTCCCCATCCATCCAGGTGGACTTCGGGGTCGAGACCCCCATGGTTGTCCAGCTGGAGGTCGCCCCGGAGGAGGAGCAGAAGGGCCAGGAGCAGGAGATGGGCCCGATCTCACTGGAACTGGTAACCGTCAGCCAAGACTTCTCCCAGGCCTCCTTGGACGCCTGGGAGGGATCCTCAGGTGAGTTGTGACATGAGCAGGGGAGGTGGGCACACAGGGAGCAGGGGCCAAGTGTTGCTCAGGCTGCACATCGTGCTGTGGTCCGTGCACATGCAACCATGCGCTGCGTTACTGTGTGGCACGTGGATGCAGCAGACAGCCCCTGAACATGCCCAGGATCCTGCTGCCAGGCTTAGGGGAGGCCACACACATCCTGCCCCTGGGAGAGCGGGGGGTGCACCTGGCTGGAAGCAGGCTAGCCACAAGGGCACAGGAACGATCCCACACAGACCGAGGAGTGCCGCACACAGCACACAGGCATGCCTACACGTGAGAGACAGCAGCCGCTCCCATAGACAGCTCAGCAAGCCGCAGCTGTGTGCATGAACCCCAGGGACCACAGCTGTGTGCGCGGACCCCAGGCTGCTCCTGGCTCCTTTGTTGCCCATGAGGGGATCCCACTATAGCCGGATACTTCCCTTGCCTGCCTGTCCATGGTGTGTGTTGGGGAGCGGGGGAGGGAAGCGGCAGCATGGTCCTCTGGGCCCATCAGGCCCCTGTGAGACAGGGACATGGCTTTGCACCTAGGACATCCCCCTCCTCTGGGCACGGACTGTTGGTTGCTGCTTACAAAGGAGGGCACAGCTCAGGGAATGTGTCTGCAGGGATGAGTGACCGCCTCTCCCTCGTATGTGTTCTCCACAACCAGACCAGCCGGGACTGAGGGCTGAGCCACACCACCGCAGCCACCTGCTAGAGCCCGGGGGACCTGCACATGTGCCAGGGTGCATGAGGACCTGATACGCCAGTATGTTCATGGTGGCACATGTCCCGCATGGCGGAACACCTACCTGATGCCACTGCTCTTGACTTCCACCCTCCTGCCCACCCCCCTCCAAGGCCATTCGCCTGCCCACCCTGCTATGCCTCTGATCCCTCCCTCCCCATGCCATGCCTCTGTTCCCTTCCCTAGGAATGCCCATGCCCCCTCCCCACGTGATGCCTATGGCCCCTCCTCCTGCCCGCTGCCAACCCTGGCCCTGCTCCAGTCTCTCCCGCCCACCACTCTGTGGTCCCCAGACCCACACAACCCCGACAAGGTCCCTGTACCTGAGGTGGCACATTGAGCCACCCCACTTCCCCTCCCAGTCCTGATGCTCCCTCCCAGTTCAGAGCCGCCCTCCCCCTGCCCACCTTTTCTGAATGTTTAATTAAAAAAGACTGCTTTTGTTTAAAACTAAACAAGTATGTTTATTGGGAGGTCAGGGAAGGGGCTAGAGGAGGATAGAACAGCAAGGCAGAGGTTCCTGTTGGGGAGGCCCTGGGGAGAGTTACTGGGGTGCTTGAGAGAACCTCTCCTCAGGGCCTCCTGGATGCGCACTCTGGCCTGATGGGCCTGGTGGGTGGCAGCTGTCCAGGGCTGCTCAAATGAACGGCCCTCGCAGCCGGCGTCTGCCCCCCACCCTAGGAGGAAGGCCTCCCCCTTCCGCTCCATAATATTATGGAGCACACAGCATGCCACCACCACCTCAGTGATGTTGTGTTCCCCTACGTCCAGGCGGGTGAGGAGGCACCAGAAAGGTGCCTTGAGGCAGCCAAAGGTGCACTCCACCTGGATCCTGACTCTGTTCAGGTGGACATTAAACAGGTCTCTGCTGGGCTGCAGGTGGCTGGTGTAGGGTTTCATTAGCCAGGGCATTAGTGGGTAGGCCGTGTTCCCCCACTATGCACAGTGCCATGTGCACGTCGCCGACTGCAAAGTCCCAGCGTGGGGGAAAAAAGTGCCCGTCTCCAACTTTCCATAGAGGTTTGAGTTTCTATACACTCGGGCATCGTGTGCCCTGCCCGACCACCCCACAAAAATGTTCGTAAATTGTCCCCAGTGGTCCACAAGGGCCTGCAGGACAATTGAAAAGTAGCCCTTCCGATTAATGTACTGGGCTGCTCGATGGTCTAGTGCTCGTATGGGGATCTGTGTCCTGTCGATGGCTCCCCCGCAGTTGGGGAACCCCAGGGCAGCAAATCTGGCCATGATCATGTCCAGGTCTCCTAAACGGACAACTGTCTGCAGCAGCAGGGAGTTGATGGCCCTTACCACCTGCAGAAGGAGATAAACACACAAAACAGAGAATGAGAAAGGGGGTGCGTGAGCCCTTGGGAAGTGCCCGTTTCCCTCCCCTCCTCTGGCTCTGCCCCCCAAACACCCTAGAACCCACTTCCTATGAGGCTGCTCCCCCTCTAGCAGCAGGGCTGTGTGAGGGCGGGACAGCACAAGCCTCTGGGGACAGGGCTTGCCCTCCTTTTCCAACTGTTTCCCTTATCCAACACTCTCCCCTCCCCCCATGCAGGGACTGCAGCCCGAGAGCTCCTTATCTCCACAAGGAGGTTCCTATGGTGGATTTCCCCATGCCAAACTGGTTGCCCACTGACTGGTAGCTGTCTGGGGTGGCCAGCTTCCAGAGGGCGATTGCGACCCACTTTTCCAGGGGGATGGCAGGCTGCAGGTGGGTATCATGTCTCCAGAGGGTGAGGGTGAGCCAGGCACAGAGCTCTAGAAAGGTGGCCTTGCACATTTGAAAGTTTTGCAGCCACTGCTGGTCGTCCACCACTCCAAGATCAGCCAGTCCCACCAGTCTGAACTGGTCTCCAGCCTCCAGAACCTTCTCTTGACAGCGGGGTGCGGCAGCCAGAGTGGAGCAGCCACAGCAATGGAGAGGGTCCCTAGAAGGAGCCTGGAGTCCAGGTCCTCCAGGAACAAGAAGGCAGCTGGCAGAAAGTGCTGCAAAAACTGCAGTATGGCCGTGTGAGGCAGCTAAGGCTCCATGGCGCACACAGGAAAAAGCTGTGGCGTCCAAAAAAAGAACAGGGCAACCACAGCAGGCACTGCTGAAGCTTTGCTGTCCCTTGAAGAGGTAGGCATGCAGCAGAAACAGAGAAACGGCTGTCCAAGGGGGTTCCTTCAAGCGCGTGTCTCTGCAGGGCTCCGGCAACAGCACTCGGAAGCAACTGGTGACCTGAAGCCCAGCTTGACCTGGTTCTGGGTGGCCTTTTATGCAAAAGAGCATCCAATCAGTCTGGACACTCTCTTTCGCACAGTGATGACTGGTGAAGAACAGTTTTGAACCCTAAAACAAGTAACTTCTACAATAAAGCACACTTTAGGTATAGTATGTAAATATTTTTCTTTTCCAGTCTGTAGATCTTAAACTTATTTGAGGAGACAGCTGCAAGAATAAAAACCAGCCCTAGTGATTTGTTACAGGATTAGAACTGGTAAGTGAAGACGAATGCTTGCCACTGGTCATACCATATGTATTCACTGTTATATAAACTGTGAAACAATGATGAATATTGTCATTCCATATTACACAACAGTAAGGCAAATCAAGACCTTATGAGACAGAACACATGAGTCTAAAATGATGATTACAAGAAAAGGCACTGCACAATTTACTGTAGGAGGTGAACTGTGAGCTAGTTATAAAACTTTCAAGTAAGGAAGATTGAACAGTCTAAAATTCAATTTTTGGGATTTCTCTGTGACCTTTGCATAAGTATATATTGCTGGATACGTTCCATTACCTAATATTCTGAAAGGATTTAAACCAGTCCTCCAAAGACCAGGATGTGAAAGATGAGGTGATTTAGAGTAGCAGATAATCTCCTACTAGATATTTGATCAGTAGCCAGAATCTCACTAATGGCTATTTCTACTTCAGGGACATTTTGTTTGAGGAAGCAAGAGCAATAAAGAGAAAAAGTAATTAAGTTCACACAAGAGATCTAAGCTTTGAAAAGAGGAGTATACAAGCAGCCCAGGGGAAGGAGGAAATCTAATTCTGCTTGAAACATCTTTGTGTCAAAAATTAAATCCATCAATTTGCATGGCCAAACATTATCATTGCAAGAAGAAGCTTTGAAGAAGTTCCAGCTGGCTTACGCGGTGGCCCACCATAAGCTGAACAACACTGGTCATTGCAAACGTATTACCCCCCTGCTCACTATCCTGAATTCCCGTAGAGTTCTGGATCAAGTCCAAGGTACTGATCTTGAACTTCAAAGCTCATAACAGAATGCACTCAGTCTGTTCCTTTGTGCCTGGCTAAGAGGGCCCATACATACCTCGTATTTGTATGGCATGAGTACCTCTAGTCCCCAACTGGGATCAGGGATCCAGTTGCTTGGTGATGTACATTGTTACCTAACAGCTCTGTGTTCTTGGGGAACCAAGGCATGGTCACCTGTCAGCCCTGTGTTCTTGGAAAGTCAGGGCATGATACTCATGGAGAACACCCCGCCTCGCCTCCCAGGCCTGTGCTTGAACCAACAACAAAGCAATGAAAAGGCAGGGGAAGACCCACCTAAAGCCATCTGGACAAGAACGATAGAATTAAGGAAACACCCCTACCCTCCTCTGCAGTGAAGATAGAACAGACAGACATCTATATTAGCATACAGAATGGAGAACAGCACTTCCAAAGCAAGAACTGCACTCAACTATGGGATGCCAAAAGCAGAAAAGCACTGCCTCGTGGGAAATCTCTGCTCCGGATGCTAATGAACCCATGCCTGCTCACACCCAAAATCAGTAATTATCAGATCCATTTTAGGAATAAATCCTCTATTGATATCCAAAATACTGAAACTACCTAGTAGCATTATGAACTCTCTCAAGGAAAACCACCCATAGCCGGGAATGATCAGTTTCTATTGTCTAACTTAAACAAAACTTTAGAATACTCCCTTGAACCATCTGTTTACAAATCCAGTGTTCCCCTTGAACCAGTGTTATATCCCTACAAGAACTCCTACCTTTCCTCAAGAAAACTGTTCTCAAGCCTGGATCTAAAGTCTGCAGCAGTTCCATTGGGACTTCATCTTCTCCTGACTGGTTGTGCTAGGGGCTCTGCTCTACCTGTCTCCAACACTCTGGAATGCCTCCAACTACCATTGTCAGCTGGGAACCCCAATCAGTTCAAGCTTCATGGAGTGGTGAGGTCTTTCTCTCTCCCTCTCTCCCCTCTCCCCCACCTCTCTCTAGAAGTATAGCCTCCTGGCCCTGCATTATGTGATCTGTTACATGGTTCACTAGCCCTAGCATTTATAATCAGATTTAGTTTAGATTTAATACTGTAACTGTTTTGTTAGTTGGGCTCCCCTTGTATGGTTATTACCTAGAAATAAATAACTTTCATTGTCAAGCTGGTTGCTTCTCTCCCCACTTTCCCCCTCAGGGGTGTTTTGGTTTCCCCATTCACTCTGCAACAATGCTTCTTGCACCTACACTAAAGATCCCCGTAATGCCCCCAAATCCTGTGGGGTTTGCTCATCAAGTAAGTTACTAGCAAAATGGTTGTGGTGTGAAGGTAGGGGTAGGGAGGTGCTGAAGCTGGGGGCGTATGAAGGTGGCAGCTTAAGGTGGTGTTAAACCTAGCCCACTGAGTCCAAGGCACATGAGGGTCACAGCTTGGCATTGTTGTGCAACCCAGCCTATTGAATCCAAGGACATAGAAGGGGTCAGCTTGTGAGTGCTGATTATCCAGTCCTCTCAGATGTGCTCCATTAGTGAATGGGCGTGTCTGTGTTCGTCTGGTCCTGGAGAACGTAGTTCCTGCAGAAGAGCTCCACTGGGAGGGAATTGGCAGCTGGGAGAATTCAGCTCCATATGAGAGCACCAGTAGCATAAGCGGTGCATTGATAGAATTATTAACCTCCCTGTTCCCCATAAGTGTAGCCCTAATAAATGAGCATACCCCAGAGTAACGGGCAAATCTGGTAACAACATTGATCATTGCTTGGTGATATATCCTGATGCACATTATAAGAGACAAGCCCTGAAGTGAAGACCTTCCAATCTAAATGGCCTACAAGGATGAGAAACAGGCAAAGAGAAATGAAAGGACTTGCCCAGGGTCACATAGTAGGGCTGTGATATGGTAGCAATAGAAGCAAGATCTCCTGATTTTCATTCTAGGTCCCTATTTGCTAAATCCTGGTTTCTCAATCCATGGCCTGGGACCCTAAATAAGGTCACCAGAATGTTTCAGATGGTTGCCTGGCAACTCCTGTGGCTCCTGTCCCAAGGGAAGGTTGGATTTGCCAACCTGCTGTAGGTACTGCAACCTCTGGGGTTCCAGCACCACTCAGGTTTAGCACAGCTGTCATGACACCAGGAGCCCTGATAGCCCAAATTTGAATGAGTGACACTGCAACCACATGAATTAGGTCACAACTCCACGCACATAAATTTGGTCGAAGCAGAAGCGGGGCCAAACCTGAGCAGTGCTGAAAGCTCAGCCAGCCAAAGGACAGGATCTGACCAAAGCCACCCCAGGACAGGGTGAGCAGGGCAGCCAGCCAGGGCACAAAGTTATGTGTGTGGTTCAGGCCAGCGACACCTGAGAGCTTGGCCAACCCCATGTTTAGAGCCCTGCATGGATTCAAAATTTTATATGCACATCTGTATCCGCAAAAATGAGCCACAGATATCTGCATCCGCATCCATGGATATAAAGCAGCTATCCACAACTTTGCAATGTTCACTTACCCATCAGGAAAAGCTGCTTGGACCAGTGTTCCTCAACCATTTTTTATAAAGTACCCCTTTTTCAAAACAAGAAAAAAATTGTAAGTACCCCCAGAGCCAGGCACTCCCGGATCCCCCGCTCTAACCCAATGCCCCTCCCCTCCCCCAGAGCCAGGCACCGGATGTATGGTAACCCTACCTTTGAAGTGCCCACTCCTGCCACCCAGCCCTGTTTCGGCGGCTTGTCTGCAGGGAACAAGTGGCTCGCCAGC
Organism: Pelochelys cantorii; assembly: GCA_032595735.1. Classification (NCBI taxonomy): domain Eukaryota; kingdom Metazoa; phylum Chordata; order Testudines; family Trionychidae; genus Pelochelys; species Pelochelys cantorii. The sequence continues at coordinate 47,629,654 of CM064326.1, read as the reverse complement.
ACTGGGCTTGCTGCATGGGGCTATGTGCTCCCACCCCAGCCCGGCACCCCCCCTCGCCCCCCACAGCCTGGCACCCAGAAGCAGCAGCTCCCCTGCTCCTCCTCTCTACACCACTGATGTTTGGGGGAGGGGGGCCTTTGGAGCAAAGCTTATTGTGCTGCTTCACTGCCTTTTAGCTCCTCTCCACAGCACCACAGGGAAGGGGCGATGGGGATGCACTGTACTGAGCTACTGGCGGGGGCGGGGGTAACGTGCATCTCCAGGTTCAGTCACCCTCCCTGCTGGAGCACCCTGAGGAGGCTGATGGAGAGGAAACGAACTAGGAGAAGTGGCCATGGAAGTGATTTTTTTTCCCCCCAACTTGGAATGTCCCTGGGTCTCACCGGAGCCGCTGCCGCAGCCACACTCTTTTCCCGCCAGGCGCTGGGGCGCGTGCACAGAGTGGCTATTAGCATCCGGACACGCGGCTCCGAATGTTCAATTTGACAGGCACATGCCGCCGCCCCCTCCCCGATCCCCTTTGCAGGGCAAAATCCTGGACATTTTTTGCTAAATTTCACTTGTGTTGAAGTTCCCCCCAGACTTCTCTCACGTACCCCTAAGGGTACACGTACCACTGGTTGAGAAACACTGGCTTAGACCATTAGTGGTTACATGTAATTCTTCTGCTGCAGGTCCTCTCTGTGGTGCAGTGTCATCATCTCACGTGAGACCACAGTGCATCAAGGACAAGCTATCAGTTCCCATTAGTTATTCATTTCCATAATGGATGGTGAGCCTCAGCCACAACAGAAAGACAGGTTGGTGTTTGCCAGGGAGATTGCTGGAGTCTCTGCCCCCCCCGCCCCGCACCCCACAAACAGGCTTTCCAAAGTTCAGCCAACTTCAAGGTAAACAGCAGCTCAGAAATCTGGCAAGGGAATTGGGGTTTCAGTGCCTGAGTTCCAGCCCAAATGAGAGAATCTACGCTGCTCATTTTAGTGCTCTACTTTGAGCTCTGGGGGCACAAGGCTGTAGACCTAGGCTCTGAGATTTGTTGCCATGGGAGTCCTGCCTTTTAAACTAACCAGCTCAGCCTACGTTTTATACAGTACATAAAATGCTCTCAGATGAGCTACAGGCCAGAGATTGCTCATGGCAACTGCACAGCAAGCACTTTCAAAGACCTAGTACAGTAAGGAGAATCATAAATTGTTCCCAGACAATGGCAACAAAGCAGCTAAATTCATCAAGTTAATGCTTTGTTATGAATTAGTTACTTGGGCCCGACCTTCCTCCCTGTGAATTCATTAATAGCCCCATGCTCTGCAAAGCAGGTTGGAGCTGCTCAGGGGCTGGCAGCTGAGTTGACTCCTACCCTTCCTCAGTGGGAGGGCCTCCACCCAATCCAGAAGAGATACCTCTGGCCTGTGAAGGAGTCTATCTAAAACTATAGCTAAGACCAAAAACTATGTGGTATCAGTTCCTTTAGTGAATCTAGCTTAATTTGGGTGCTTTGTATTTTCTTTGTCATTTGCTTTGTTCTATTTGCCATCTCTTTATCCACTCAAAACACATTTTTTTAAAGTTAACAAACTTATTTCTTGTGTATAATATAACCCAGTTTATGTAATTTACAATGGGGGGAAGGCTGTGCATACATTCCTTCACAATGAGGAAGGAGGCAAACTTCATATAACTTTGGGTTTGGATCTCCAGGGGTCTGAACATCTGGGTGCTGGTGTAAATCCCTTAAGATGAGTCTTCCGGGAGCTGTTCTCAGTGTCTGTATCTGCTGCAGCTGGGAGTGGCCCTGCCTGTGAGCTTTGCTAGAATGGGGTGCAAGGAGTGACCAGCTGAAATCTACTCACCACAGGCGAGTAGAATCAGCAGTTTGTCGAGCCCTGGCTATATGTATTCTAAGTGCCCAGTGTTTAGCATTTTATGTCATTAGGATGTGGAAAGTAGCAGTCCATCCAGGTCAGGTCTTTGTTTAAACCTCTATTAAAGGTGTCACACTTGTAAATGAAACCCAGCTCTGTAGTTTCTCTCTCCAAAGGACTTTTGAAATTGCTTTGAAATAATACGGGCACTTTTAGATCCATTAGTGAGTGCCCAGGCAAGATGAAATATTCCCCAGCAGGTTCCTCTGTGTTACCATTTTGAATAGCTGATTTGTGTCCATTAATTCTTTGTCGTAGAGACTGTCCAATTTGACCAATATACATGGCAGAGGGGCATTGCTGGCACTTGATGGCATAGATCACTGGCGAATGTGCAGTTATATAAGACTCTGATGTGGTAGTTTGTGTGGTTAGGTTCTGTGATGGTGTGGCTAGTATAGATGTGTGGACAGAGTTGGCACCAGAGTTGATTGCAGGGGTGGGTTCCTGGGTGAGTATGGTAGAGGTGTGCTGCATGGTTGTTGGAAATAATTTGTTTCAGGTTAGGGGGGTGTCTGTAGGCAAGGAATGGCCTGTCCCCCAAGGCCTGTGAGAGTGAGGGATCATTTTCCAGGATAGGTTGCAGATGGTGGGGTTTAAATTGGGAGTTGTAGGGGTTTAAGTTGGGAGCTGTAGGTGATGACCAGTGATGTTCTGTTGTTTTGTTTGTTGGGCCTATCTTGAAAAAGCTGATGCCTGGGTACTTTGTCTGGCTCTGTCAATCTGGTTTTTTTTTTTCACTTCTCTGGGTGGATATTTAAGTTTTAAGAATGCTTGATATAGATCCTGGAGGTGCTTGTCTCTGTCTGCGGGACTGGAGCAAATCCGGTTGTGTCTTAGGGCTTGGCTGTAAACAATCGACTGTGAAATGTGTCACAGATGGAAGCTAGAGGCATGTAGGTAAGTGTAACAGTTGGTAGGTTTCCGGTGTAAGGTGGTGGAAATGTGACTGTTGTGTAATTGTACTGTCAAGGAAGTGAATCTTTTGTGTGGACTGGTCCAGCCTAAGATTGATGGTAGGGTAGAAGTTGTTGAAATCTCTGTGGAATTCTTCAAGGGTCTCCTTCCCATGGGTTCATATGATGAAAATGTCATCAAAGTAGCGTAAGTAGAGTAAGGATCTAGGGGATGAGAGCTGAGGAAACATTGCTCAAGGTCATCCATAAAGATGTTGGCATATTGTAGGGCCATACAGGTGCCCATAGCAATGCTGCTGACTTGAAGATATAAATTGTCTCCAAATTGGAAATAGTTGTGGGTGAGGACAAAGTCGCAGAGCTCTGTAACCAGAAGCGTGGTGGAGTCATCAGGGATAGTGTTCCTGACAGCCAGTAATCCATCATCGCGTGGAATGGCGGTAAGGATGGTGTTTTCAGGAAGATCACTGATGTTCTGTAGTCTCCTCAGGAAGTCGGTGGTGTCTCGAAGATAGCTAGGAGTGCTGGTAGTATAGGATCTGAGGAGAGAGTCGATATAACTAGATAATCCTGCTGTAAGTGTGCCAATGTCTGAGATGATTGGTTGTCTGGGATTTCCAGGTTTGTGGATCTTGGATAGCAGATTGAAAACTCCTAGTCGGGGATCTGGGAGTGTGTTTGTGTAGATTTGGTCCTGAGTTGTAGCAGGAAGTTTCATGAGCAGGTGGTTTAGTTCTTTTTGGTATTCTTTAGTGGGATCAGAGGCGAGAAGCCTGTAGAATCTGGTGTTGGTGAGTTGTCTGGCAGCCTCCTGTTCATAATCTGTTCTGTTCATGATGACTACATTGGCCAATAATAATAGGCAGTGTTGTCAGCCTCGCCTATAACAGAATATAGCAGTCTCGCTGTGGGAGGATTACAGTAGGGTGGTTGGATTTACCAAGAGAGTTTCTGGAAGAGTAAATCTACTGTACCTAATCTGATGTTAAATTTTCCAATGCTTCAATTCCTAGCACCCAGTGCTGTAGTGTGGTAGTTTCACAGGCTCATTCTCTATTTTTTCCTCTTACTTGTGCAATGCAGTTTAGCTCTCTGGGGAGTTGTCCTGATCTAAAGGCCAATGAAGGCACAATAGTCTTTCCATCAGGCCTTGGATCTGGTCCTAATTTCTTATTTTAAAGTTTGGTCTCCATTGTCATACTGGAACCCGTAGCCTCCTATACAGTCTTGCCAGTGCATCAAATCCAAACTACTTGTCCTTATTTTTAAGCCCTTTCCTAGCTTTGCTGCACTCTGCCTTTAATCTCTGATAGGTCTTCAGCCCCTGCCCCTACCCCCACAACAATGCCTGCTTCGGTTTTTTCCCACCAAAAAAAAAAATTCATCTTTCTTCCATGCCTCCCCTTATGGATAGAAGGAGTTTCCCGTGTTGAATGAATAGTCTGCAAAACCATCCCACTGCCCTCTTTCAAATCCCACCTGCAAACTCTCCTCTGCTGTGATGCCCACAAAACAGTTGACTGTGTCTAGGAAGCAGGTGCGCTGAGACTGCTGTACATTTCAAAGGAGGAATGCGGAACTCCATATGCAGCCTGGGGCCAGCGGGAAGTCCCACTGACTCTGGGTTGCACTCAGACGTGCCAGCTTTGAAATGTGCAAGAGTTCCCAGCGGGGGCTCTTGTGCATTTCAAAGCGGCAGAGCAGCAAGGAATCCGGAGTCAGTGGGGGACTCAGACCCCGGGCTCCATGCTGCGCTGCAGCAACAGGTGCATTAACAGCTGACTGCTGTTCCGCATGGCATTTCCCCAGAATCCAGGGTCAGCTGGGGACTCCCCAGCTGATCCCAGGCTCTGCAGAAATGCCGTGCTGGAGCCCAGGATCAGCTGGAGAGTCCCTAGCTGATCCCAGGCTCCACGTGTGGCAGCGCCGCCCCTTTGATGTACCTCTTCTTCCCCCCCTTTGCTGCCTCTATCTGATAGAGGCAGCAAAGGGGGTCAGGGGGGTGGGAGGAAATTGACTAGTCGACTGACTATCCGATAAGCTTTTGCTTAGATAGTCGATTAGTTGTTAACATCCCTAGTGCTGAGGATTGATTATCAGAGCCCCCTCCTCATTATATTACGGTCTGCTCTAGTCAGGAGCCACAGACTTCATGTTGTGTCCTGCCCTGGCCAGGAGCTATGGGCTGTTTGATTGACCCTATCAGGGGTCCTGAGCAATTGCCTGATCCCATGAGAGTCCCTATGACAATGTGATGGGTTGAACAAACTCCTTATGGGGCCAACAGGAGCAGCCCTGCACAACATGCAGGGCCTCATAATTGTTGACACATCCCTAGATGAATCCTTTTGAGAGCAATGGGTACATAATTTATCCTTTTCTGTTTTGGTTCATTTTATATTCTCTTATTCCTCTCCTTCTGCCATCGGGTTTTCTTATCTTTCTCTGGAGTTCCCTGGGCCTGATTTTATATAAATAAAAGACATTTGATTTTTTGTCTTTGTTACATGAAAGCTAGTTTCTCTTGTGGGTGCAATTACACAATACTGAGAGAGGCCTGGGGACTCCCAAATCATTCATAAACAACTTCCCTCTCCCCACCACTTGCTGAACTGGTTCCTATGTTTATCATTCCAGGCTTTAAAACACAAGTTCCAAGTGTTCTACATAGCAAGGGCCTGTTACTTTATTCAGGCGGGTTCATGACAGCAACTTGCAGAAACATTCTTGTCTGCTGCTCCATCGTGTCATTGGTAAGATAAGCCAGTTGCAAGGCAAGGCAATGTGAAAAAGGAAAGAAACAACAAACTTTGTTAGTTACAATATCCTTGACCTTTATCGATGTGTTGTTGTTGTTCCTGGCTTTAACAGTGAGCTAACCTGTCTGTTCTTCTCTCCCCTTTCCTGATAATACAGAGTGCTTATGAATGTGCTGTCTTTTGTGTAACAGAAACACTAAGACATATCCAAGGAATTTATTTTTGTCTGACTGCAAATAATGAAACTGTGCAAGGCTGGAGCCCTGAAAGCCAACTCTTGTGTTGTGCATAGTGAAGTGTTAAGGTCCAAGCAGTGATCCAGTTCTACATGTTGGTTTTGTCACTGAAGAGAGATGGAATTCTTCCCAGTCACTGTCTGAGAGGAGATCACTTATACCATGGAAAGGACAAGCTGAGCCTTAAGTAAGAGACCGCTAGCAGGCTAGCTGCCTCTCTAGCTCACTGCAACTAATACTCCTTAGAGAACACTAATTGTGGAGACGCTGCAAAGGTCTCTTGTCCTCCATCCCAACCCCTTGTGGGAACAAAATGTCAGTTCTCAGCCCACAGCAGGGAAAGTGAATGAGTGGGTGATGAAGAGAAGGAAACTAGCACATCACACCCTCAGTATCAAACTCTCAAGAAAGACCACAAGGGTTTTTATAAACATGGTTATAATTTTCTACAAAATGAGATGAGCCAGTAATAACAGGTAATGAGACGAGAAGCAATTACAGCACACTGCTAATTAGTCACTAAAAATCTTAGTGCATTTGCTGGCACCTTCCTATTAAGGAATAATTCAAAATGTGATATGCTTCCCATGATAAATAAATAAAGTGACAGTAGTTTGCAATCAAAAATTAAAGCCAGCTCCATTTGCTTTAATCTGCGGTAAAGCTAATCACAATCTCTGGTAAAAGCAGGACAGACTGCTTTCACCTTGATACCAATTTTTTTGTGGTTAGTTTTTTTTGTTTTGTTTTTGCAAACACTGAAAATTACACTCATTATTTCCCCACAGTCGATGACACTAGCATCATTTGCTTATTTGCTGTCTTCCAGTCTTGGCCTGTACTGTCTGCATGCCCTGGGATGTTTGGGAAATCAACTCATGAGCTGTAATTTATCACTCCAGCTGGTGCCTGTACAGCACTACTGTAGGGATGTTCTAATTACATAGTATTAATTCAAGCAGAGACAAGCCCTGCACGCTTTGACTCATAGGAAGTATGAAGATGTTATTGGGGTTTTGAGTCTAGAAAGAAAAAAGCTTCTTTGCACTGCCATGTGTGTAATATTCCATGCCCTGATTATCTCTCATTTAATTGAAGTCAGAGGAGGCTTCACTACATGTTGAGCAGACTTACAGTAAGGATCAATTTAAAGAAATAAAGCAATATAAATTCTATTTCCATAATATCTTCCATGCAAGGTTTCCTAATATTCTCTGCAAGCTATTAATTTAACAAACAGATACGCAGACAGACTACTGTGCTGAATGGACCAAAGAGATTTTCGATCAGATCCTGATTTGCGGCAAAGTGCTATAACTTCATGAAATAAGAGAATGGAACTCCCATAAATGGTGGACACATGGATGATTGGCATAAATGTTGGCGCTATGCAGCTGAAATGGAAAAGGCCTGTAAAGTCATCTAGTCCAGGGTCAGAGGGGTAGCCGTGTTAGTCTGGATCTGCAAAAGTGACGAGGAGTCCTGTGGCACCTTATAGACTAACAGATGTATTGGAGCCAGGGCCAGACTGAGGCATGGGCGAGCCAGGCAGTTGCCTGGAGTGCCAACCGATGGGAGGCGCCTGATGGCAGGTGTAAGGGGTGCGCGGCATCCCTTACAGCTGCCATCAGGCGCCGCGCGCCTGGCTCTTGCAGTGCCGGCCCCGCAGCGCTGGCCAGCAGTGCACTTCCCCCCACAGCCGTGGGGCCCTGCATGGCCCGGCGCGTGTGCCAGCAGTGCTGACCAGGCTGCGCAGCGCCTGGCTGGCCCGTGCATGCGCTCTGCGCCCTGGGGTGGGCCCCAGGCTGCGCGCCAGCGGCTGTGGCTGGCCCGCACATGCACCGTGCGCCCCGGGGCGGGCCCGCGCCCCACAGGTGGGCCCGCACATGCGCCGTGTGCCCAGGGGCGGCACCACGCTCCTGGGCCCAGGGCGCCAAAAGGGCTCGGGCCAGCCCTGGTGGATCATAAGCTTTTGTGGGCAAAGACCCACTTCATCAGATGCAGCTAGTTCAGGGTGTGTCAAACTTTCAGGCTGGGGACCCAACATCCTTACCGTCCCTTTAGGTTTACTATAAAAGTAAGAATAAAAATGTATCATGGCTAACAGCGAGACACATGACCTCAAGGGATAAGTGTGTGCAAGCAACATTTCCTTTGCTTTAGACTGTAATTCATTTTTGATACCTTGCAGTTCTCCAGTTGTTTTTTTTGACCCCCTTAGTTAATAAAGACTGATTTGTCCTAGTCCCAGGCAACAACAGGCTGTTCCCTATTATGTATTTTGTAGTGCTTTTACCAGTGTGATTTTTAAAAGGTTCAAATGGCATATGCTCCCTGCAAAAATACTCACATGATCTATTAGCTCGTGCCTTGAAAAAGCTTTGAAAACACTCTTTTTCTTAATCATAGCCCGTTTCTCCTAGTTTTCTACTTCTGAATTTCCCCCAGGGTGTTTACACCTCACATAGCCTTGTGGACAATTATGGCTGCTCTTTGATCAATTATAAACCAAGATATAGTCAGCCTTTCCACTCTCTCGATTATTTATATTGCTAGTCTCAGGTTTTGCTCATTAGTTTACATCTTTCTGGTATATGAACACAAATGAAAACAATAATTTTCGCTTAATCTCAGCAGGATCTTACAGATGAATTACTATCTCCCTGCCCAGCCCAGTGATGCCGGCTGTCAGCTGCCCCAAAACACATTATCCGCTTTTGCTTCATATCACAAAATAGTTCAAATTTGCGAGCCATTTGCACCCTTATGTCTCATTAATGTTGCTGCTCTTGAAAGCAGAACCTTTTATTAAATATCTATTTCCCCTGTTCACAAGGGATCATTTTTTCCAAGGTTGAATCTTCTTTTATTCTCTCCCAAACGGAAACTCCTTTGTATTTTTTTTCTTTTCTCCAGTTGGGTGCCTAGTTCCTTGCGAATGCATTTAATCAGTGGGGGGCATTTTCATGCACTTTCCCCATCTGCCAATCATTTTATGAAGATATTAAGTAGGACCAAACTCACCGTGAAGAGCAGCTATTTTAACCTTCTACTGAATTCAAAAAGCCATCTTCATACACTGCCATTTATCTTTACCCTTTATATATTATCCCTCCTTCAGCCAGTTTTTGAGGCCTTAATACAATTTGTAAAAGGCATGAAAAGTCTTATGCCAGTGGTCCTCATCACTCAGACCTGTTCAAATGATTATAAAGCAGAGGTCCCCAATTTGAAGGGGAGCTCAGAGGAACACTGGTGGGTGCAGCTGGGACCCAGGCCAGCGAAGGAACACCACCCAGCTCCTCTTCTGGCCTCAGCCCCTGGCCGAAGGTCTGCTCCCGCCCCAGCCTCAATGCTGTTACCTCATCTGTGTTTCCCCCCTCCAAGAATCATGGCCCCACTTCTGTCCCTGGATCTGGGGTGGGGGTTGCACATACAAGGGCAAAGGGGTGCACAAGGTACAAAGCTTGGGGACCACTGTTATAAAAGAAGGAGGCACCAATAATAGTCGTGAGATGTTTTGTGTATGTGAAAGTAGTAACCATGGGCCAGCCCCTCAGGCTGGTACGGCTGCTCTGCAGTGCCCCGATGACACAAAATGGTCTTAAAACTGCCCTCAGCAAGCTGCTGGGGATCCCCGCAGCACAGTGGAGCCTCGGGTAGTTAAAGCTGCTGTAGGCGACTCTACAAAAACCCTTCTTGGCGTTCTGGTGCAGAAGGCATGGCGGGAGCACATGCCAGGCTGGTTATCCCCACCTGCTGCATTAGCTCTGTAGGAGCTGTTTTAGGCTTCCTCAAATTATTACTTGAGGGCTGAACTAACCTCCCATAGCCAGAGGAAGCAAAGGAGTGCAGGGGTATGTCTACCTGCAACACTATTTTGAAATAACTAACGCTATTCCAAAATAACTTAGGCTGCGTCTACACAGCAGGCAGTTATTTCAAAATAGTGTCAAAATACCGTCAACCTGGAGGACTTCTTACTCCGACTCCTGTAACCCTCACTGTACGAGGAATAAGGGAAGTTGGAGGAAGAGAGCTCCATTTCAAAATAAGCGCTGTGTAGACGCTCCCTATTTCGAAATAAGCTACGCAATTGACGTAGCTCAGTTTGCATAGCTTATTTCGAGTTAAGCCCTACAGTGTAGACGCACCCCCCAGGTGACTTGTCGATTGTCCTGAGCAGAGCTCTGCTGCAGTTGAGGATCTAGCTATATTTTTAGATGGGGGTTTCTTTAGATAGACATGTGGTGTACAGAGTCATATTTCCTGTTTCAAGGATAAGTGTATATCTACAAAGCTCATGGAATATTACCTCTATAGTGAAGCATACAAGTTCAAAATGCTCCCACTTAATTTTAAGAGCTAAGGATGAAGAAATGGAAAAGATGCTGTGACTGCATCCATGGCTGCTTTCCCATGCGGTGGTGTGCATTTATCAGCTATGCTTTCGCAAACTGCCTGCTTCACTGAGGTAGGCAATTGCTGGGATTTCCTGTTGTAAATTCCTTCTTGTCATGTTTTGAGGATGCCTCTTGAAATGATCTACAGCAGCAGGGTTGGTAATCCTGTCGTTTACGTCAGCCCTCATGCCAGTGTCTGACTAATTCAACTCAAAAGGCAAACAATTCATAGGCTCACTGACATTGGCTAGGCAGGGGGCAGGCTAATAGTTAAATCTAAACTGTAAACATTAGATGCAATTAATGATCCTTCGTTATCAAAGCATCTGATGATTGTGTGTCAGTGAAGTTATAAGTGAAGTTATTTTCTCTGTCGTCTTTGAATATAACAAATAATACAAGTACACCAATTTGCAGGTAAATAGCATTGGAAGGTCAATATGTAGGCATAATGTTTTTCTGTTTTGAAGCCTGAGGAAAAAGGAGAAAAGGATGGGTGCTGGCAGGAAGGGGAATTATAGAACTGTAGGGTTGGAAGGGAACCCAAGAGGTTACCAAGTCCAGTCCACTTTCTGAGGCAGGATCAAGTAAATAGTTGTGCTCACAATGGCTCATGATACCATCTACATTTTGGGTTAGTCTCTAAGGTGCTGCAAGACTATTCATTGTGTTTTAAGTTTTTCCAGTTACAGACTAACACAGTTACCGCTCTGAAACATCCCACAGGTGCTTTTCAAAGTTGGTGTTAAAAACCTCCAGCGACGGGGTAGTCTGCACCCTCCCTTGGAAACTTACTCTAGAGCAGAGCTACTCAACTTTGGAAGCCCTGGGGGCCACAATGATACTTATAGCACATGCCGAGGGCTGCAACTTAAATGTGGTAGCATATACATGCAAATATATATGCAAATAGATGCAAATAGATTCTTTCACACTAACAGGCATGAATACAAAGATTAAGGCAAGACTACACAACACACAGGCCCCGTTTAAGTCAGTTCTGCTGATATTAATAACATTCAAATATTTACCCAATTTCCACCCATATGACAGCACTTTTAATGAGCAATGACAGTCCAGGAATTTAACTACGAAAATGCATATCAACTGAAAACCATTATATGGATTACTTTTTTGTTTTGGCTCTCACCCGCGGATAGCACGTTGAGCCCCATGTAAACCCAAACAGCACTGTGGGCCACAAAAAAATGGGCTGCATGCCGCATGTTGAGTAGCCCTGCTCTAGTGCTTAACTAGCCTTATAGTTTGAAAGTTTTTCATAATAGCTAGACTAAATCTCCTTTACTGCAGATTATGCCCATAATTTCTTGTCTTACCTTCAGTGAACATGAAGAACAATCAATCACTGTCTTTCCTAACAAACAGCCTTGAACATATTTGAAGACTATTATCGGGTTCCCCCTCATTCTTCTTTTATCAAGACAAAACATACCGAAGGTTGTTTTTTTTTTTTTTACCTTTTCTCATAGATCAGATTTTCTACTGCTCTGTTTTAAATTACAATTTCTCTACCTGGCCATCTCTTTGCCAAAGAGTGTGGTGCCCAAACCTGGACATAGAACTTCAGCTAGGGTCTCAAAAGTGTCAAGTTGAGCAGGGCAATTATCTCCCTTGTCTTACTATGACAACACTCCTGTTAATACACCCCAGAATGATATTTGCCATTTTTTTGCAACCATCACGTTGTTGACACATTCTGAACTCCACTATAATCTCAAGATCTTTTTTAGCATTTCTACTTCCTAACCAGTTATTCCACATTTTGTACTAGTACATTTCATTGTTTCTTTCTAGGTGTAATACTTTGCACTGATCTTTACTGAGTTTCATATTGTTGTATTCAGACCCATTCTCCAATTTGCCAACGTTGTTTTGAATTCTAATTGTGGCCTCCAGAGTGCTTGTCCTGCCCATCCTTCAGCTGGATGCCATTGCAAATTTTGTAAACATATGGTCTACTCCATTATCTGAGGCATTAATGAAATTATTGAGTAGTACTGGACTCAGGATTCCTGCTAGATACATCCTCCCAGTCTGACCGCAAAGGAGCTAACAAAGGTCTTTCAGGCAGTTGTACATCCACCTTTAATTTCATCTAGACCGTATTTCCCTAGTTTGCATATGAAAATGTCTGTGGGACTGTGTCAAAAATCTTTAATCAAGATATCTTATGTCTTTTGCTTGCACATTAGAGTGGCAAACTATCAAAGCAGGAAATTAAGTTGGTTTGGCACAATTTGTTCTTGACATATCAGTGCTGGTTATTACTTATTACCTCCCCATCTGTCCACTGGGTGCTTGCAAAATGATAATTTAATAACATATTGCAGGATCTATCTAGGCATCAAAGTCAGTCTGACTGGGCTGTAATTCCTCTGGTTTTCTTTGTTCCCCTTTTTAGAGATATATACTATGCTTTCACTTCTTCAGTCCTCTAGGACCTCACCCATCCTCTCTGAGCTTTTGAAAATAATTACTGGTGGTTCTGAGATTGCTTCATTTAAAGCTTTATGTAGGTTGAATTTCACTCAACATTGCCAACTTGAATGCATCTTATGTAAATACTCTTCAACATATAACCTAGACTTTTATTCTTTCTCCCGAGTTAACGTTAATTGTGTTATGTATCTGTTCACAATTAACGTTTTTAGAGAAGACTGAAGTATGCCTTAAACACTTCAGTCTTTTTACTGACAGCCATTATTAGCTGTTTTTCCCTGCTAAGTAGGGGACCTACATTTTTCCTTCAGCTGTCTCTTGCTCCTAATGTATTTAAAGAATCTCTCCTTATTGTCATGTCTCTAGCCTTTCTAATTCTTTCCCTACATGCTTGTGCTATTCTTTTCCTCCTTAGCAATTTCTCCATGTTTTCACTTTTTTAGGATTTCTTTTTGGTCTTCAGATCATTAAAAAGTGCATGACTGAACTATATTGGCCTCTTACTATTCCTCCTGTCTTTCCTTCTTATTGGTATTGTTTGCTGTTATGTCTTTAATATTGTTTCTCTGATAAACTCCCTGTTCTCCTGAACTCTCTTTTCCCTTAGATTTTTCTTCCTATAGGATCTTCCTTACGAGTTCTCCGAGTTTGTTTAAAGTCCACTTTTTTGAAGTTCTTTATCCCTATTCTGCCCTTCTCACTCTTGCCTTTTACTTAGAATAATGAAATTTATCATTTCATGGTCAGTTTCATCCAAATTGCCTTCACGCCACACATTTCCTTCCATTTAGGTCAGAATCAAGTTTAAAATAGCTGTCCCCCCTGGTTAATTTTCTCCACCTTCCGGTGCAAAAAGCTGTGCCCAGTACATTCCAAGAACTTATTGGACACATTGGATGAGAAGTCATTCTTCCCCTCTACTCTGCACTGATTAGGCCTCAGCTGGAGTGTTGTGTCCAGTTCTGGGCATCACATTTTAGAAAAGATGTGGAGAAACTGGAAAAGGTCCAGAGAAGAGCAACAAAAATGATTAAAGTTCTAGAAAATATGACCTGTGAGGGAAGACTGAAAAAAATTGGGTTTGTTTAGTTTGGAAAAGAAAAGACTGAGAGTTTGTTTGTCTCTTTGATTAAGAACTTCTCCTAAACGATAAGAGTTAGGACCATCACATTCAGTATACAGCTTCCTCTTACCACAACTTAATGCAATCTAAGTGTTTGGTTGTGCCAGGAAAACTGGATGTGCCTGGAATGGGTTTGTTTTCCATTTAGTTCTATGAGATGCAAACAATCACCAAATCAAGAACAATCCTCAAAAGTGGCATAATTGAGTGAATGTTGAAAGAGGCTGAACCAAGATGAGCCAGAAAAATAGGATAAATCTGGAACTAGTAGTGCCATTTCAGCTTTTGGTAGGGGGTGCGATCTGTGCGTGTCATGATGTCAGGAGGGGGGAGACTGAGAGTATGGGGGCAGACTGAAAACAGTAGCTTTAGCAGTATTACTCATCAAGTCAAGTAGAAAATGGGGGGAGGGGGGAAAGAAATCCCATCAACTTTCCCCCTCATACACACAGATCATCTCTTTCCAAGGGCTACTAAGGCACTGGAAAACTTTTTTTTTTAATAACTTAGCAATTAGCTGACAGGAGCACTGTATCTAATTCCTATATAAAAGAAATAACAAATAAAAAATATACCCACTCAGCTCTAATACTAACATATTCTGACATCTTGTGGCAAGTCACTTAAGGGATACTGGTTAGTCTTACATTTTTAATATATAATCTTCCTTTGTTGCCAACTCTGTGGAGGGAGAGGGAGAGAGAAAGAGAGAGGCTGTCAGGACTTTTGGCCTCTATCTCAATTCTGGTAGGAGAATCTGGTCTAGTGGTTAAAGCAGGGGGCAGATACATTTGGGTTCTGTATAAGAACATCAGAATGGCCATACTTAGTCAGACCAATGGTCCATCTAGCCCAGTATCCTATCTTCCAACAGCGGCCAATGCCAGGTGCTTCAGAAGACATGACCAGAAGAGGCAATCATCAAGTGATCCATCCCCTGTCACCAATTCCCAACTCTGGCTAGTAGCCATTGACACACCTATTCTCCTTGAACTTATTTTGTTCTTATTGGAACTCTGTTATATCTCACCCTGTTATAGTTTGGGCCTTCCCCACCATCTCCTGACAAAGAGTTCCACAGGTTGCCCATGAAGAAATAATTTCTTTTCTTTGTTTTAAATTTGCTGCCTATACACTTCAGTGGGCGAGTTTCTTGTGTTTTGTTAGTGAAATGTTATTTATTCCTTCTTTATTCTAGTTTTCCATACCATTCATGATTTTCTAGACCTCTAACATATCATCCCATCCTTTAATAATTTCTTTTCCGAGCTGAAAATCTCTCCTCAGATGAAAGTTGCTTCTTACCCCTAATAATTTCTGTTGCCCTTTTTATAGAGGCAAAATTATTTTAAATTTATTATCTATTCCTTTCCTAAGGAGTCCCAATCTTCTGCTAGCTTTTTAGACTGCCACTGTACACTGAGCAGATGTTTTCAGGGAACTATCCACAATGATTCCAAGATCTTGAGTGGTAACAGCTATTTTAGCCCCCATCATTTTTATATGTGTAGTTAGGGTTATATTTTTCCATGTGCAATGCCGGGAAAATCTGCTAGTTAAAAATATTTAAGAGATCAAATAACCAAACTTAGCAAAATGTATTGCTAAAGATAAAGCAGTACAATAGGAAAAGGAGCCATACTCTCCTTTTGTGAAGCAATTAATCTTGCAGCATATTCACCTTAGACAGAAGATGTGCATCAAAATACACCCTCAAACCTAATTATATTTATATCATAATTGAAACCAGTCTGTTCATTACCCAATCCTAAAATTTACCAATCAGCTATTTAACTTGTTTTTCTGCTGCTATGGTGTACATTTCCACAGCTCTCTTCTAGGCTATCACATTTCAAACCAGTTTGGTATTTAGATATATCCTAGCCTGTGCTAGGACACTCCTTTCACATATCTTGTTTTTGACAGATTTCCTATTGCCAAAGCTTACTTCAGTTTTGTAGAGTATTGTGTAATACCTATTGTGGGTGCACAGAATTGTGAGATGATAATAATGCATTCAGTTGTTAACACTGGAAAAAAAATAGATTTACCCAGCATTGCTCCGGTCCTTCAGGGCAGGGGGCTGGCAGTATGTGCGTGTGGGGGTGCAGGAGTCAGGGCAAGGGCTTAGGGATTTGGGGGGCACAGGGCTCAGGGCAGGGGGCTTGGTGTGGAAGGGTATAGGAATTGAAGTTGTAGGGTGTGGGGGCTCAGAGCAGAGGTGTAGGGGGTGCAGAAGTCAGGGTTTTGGGGTGAGGAGGGGCTCAGGGCAAGGGTCTCGGGGTGTGGTGGGTGCAGGAGTTGCACTGCCTGGTTGGGGATCCTGGGAGCTGGCTGTGGCAGGGGCTGCACTTCCCAGGAAGCTTACCTTCGCTCCTCTTCCTTCCTCGCCCAATATTTGTCCCGATCCCCATCTCTGCCCTCTTGCTGCCCCCCTGTGGTCATAACACAGTATGACTGTCCCTGCTAGCAGTCCCCCCTTTCTGTATTATAGAAAATAATCACATTCCATGCACATCCCATTTTCCAGGCAAGACCAAACCCTGGCCTTCCTTTAAGTTATGATAAGAGGGAGCTGCATACCAAATGTGGTGGACCTATTTCTTGCCATTTAGAATGAGTTTTTGAACAAACACAGGAACAGACTGACAGATTCGCTCGTTCACTCACAAACTCTCTCAAATATACAGTAGATGTATAGCATATTAATAATGTGTGCGTAATACGTGCTAATGTGTTGATATAGCTCCTGTCAGTTGGGAGGTGGTATTACTGACTTACTTTGTGATCTTAAGTTCATTTGTTAGTTTGCTTCACTGTCTTCATCGGTGATGAGATGCTTAATTATTTTATGAAGTCCTCAGCACTCTTAGGAAGAAAGGTGCTATAACTTTGCAAAGTATTATAATGTAAGCATTGAAATCAACTTTTATTCAACGGCAAAACAGCCAACAGAGGTCAAATGCTGGCCTTTTGAACAGCAATAATTGATACAGAAAAAACTGCACTTGTGCTAAAAGTCCCATTGGCCAGATTTTTTAAGGTAATTTTGGTATCTAAAGATATAGATAGGCAGTTAACTCCCATGTATTTTACTAGTTTTGACTGGTAGGAAACTCAACATGTTCACTAAGTTGTGGCCTTGATTCATTCTGTTCATTTCATGGAGAAAGAAGCAAAACATCTGACTGTGGAAAAAGGCAAAACCGTTGCCAATGGCTGGACTCTCTCAGTCACACACAGATGCTAACAGAACATACTCTCATATTTTCTAATTACAAATATCCCATTATCTATGTAGCAATTTGAATAATATTCAGGGTACAGCTTAACACTGAGGATCGGCTTTAAAATTAGTTCAGTGCATTCTTTTCTTCAACAAACCAATGTGCAGACAAAATACCTGCCCACACAAACAAAATCAGTTAGAAAGTGGAGTTTTTGTGCACTCAAATGCTATTTTAATATACTTTCTGTACACTTTATAAGAACCACTACAGCATCCTCTGCATCCTTTCTTTGAAAATTCCAACTAGTATGTCTTCCCTACCCATAGAGAACAGCTTGAAGCATTTATAATGAGAAGATGTGGACTCCAAGCACTCCTGCATGCATTTCATTAGCAAAGAGTACATCTTATCCCCGTGTAAGCTAGGTCAAACTAAAGAGCATTCAAATCAATACACTCAGAAATGCCTTACAGGAACTGCTGCAGGATAGCACTATGGTACATTTGTTGTACAGGTTTATATAGAAATTACAGACAAAAACTATGTTAAAATAACACGAAGGTTCAAAGTCAAGCACTCAAAAGTTAGGAAAATGCCAGAATTAAGGCTGCCTATGCTAGTAGGCCCACTGGCTCCTACTTTCAGTCTCTTTGCCCAGCCATTCCCAATTCTGCCCTTGCATCCTAATCAGATCAATCTCACCTTGTCCCTGTTTCCCACCCTACTGTTTCCTCTTTCAAGTTTCTATCTCAGTTCCCATCCTGGGTTTCCCTCACTGGCTCCCAGTCCCTATCTCCTTGCCCAAACAATCCCAGTCTCCTTGTCCAGTCACAACTTCACTTCCACCAACCCTAGGTCACTGTCTCAGTCTCCTCTCCACGTTCCTTGCACTCAGTCCCAGTCTCTTTACCAAACCAAGCCAAGTATCCCCCCCTCTTTCAGTGTCAGCCGCCCCCATCTTCTAGCCCCCTTCCCTCACCAACTCCCAGTTAAAATTTCCCCTTTCCTCTCCTACAGTTCTATTCTCGCTTGACTCTTTTGTTCCAATCTGTTCCTCTCTAGCTCTTGTCCCCTCTGCACTGGAGTCAGGTGGCATCTTCCACCATACTGCTTGGAGGCCAGCAGCAGTTAAAAGCACAGGACAGAGTTTTCCTAGTCTCAGTGCCAGTGCCCAGCACTGTGGGAATGGTACACGCACAGTCAAGTCACATGTAGGAGCTGTGAGAGGGTGAAGCATGCTCAACGAAGGTGGAATCCTCAGAGATTTTATGGCTGAGCTCCAAGAAGTCTCTACAGAGCACGGGCAAATTGCAACTATTCAAACTTGGGTAGATTTTAATGGGGATGGCACAAAGGCACCCTCTGCATGAAACATTTCAGCCCAAATGGCTGACCTTTGGCAAAATGATAAACAATCAAATACAGGGTCTCACAATGGGAAGTATGAGACAACCTCAGGTTCAAGAGGTGCCATCAGCCCTGCCTAGAATAATTTCATTGTTCGGTGAATTTCATTTTTAATAGATACTATTTCATTAGCATAAAATAAACTATAAACAGCCTGAAGCAATGGCTCGCTTGTTTTCTTCTGTTGCAAAGATAATTTAATGTGTTCACTCAGAAAGACATACAAGAAATAGAGTCTAATTGCTGGCCTGGGTTTCCTTCAATGTTATTTATGTCACAGGACTCTCCAGAACCATTATGTTGGCCCATGCCACACACTCCGATGAGCAATAAGAATAGTGACAGACAACATCACTTTCAAAACTAAATGGAATCTCACTTCTTTGCCTTCATTTTCCTTTAGTATTTTCTCCCACACCTACACAGACACACGACGAAACCATAAGGCAGTGAACAAATTAAAAAAATTGAGATGGCTTTTGTAGCCCTGTGGGAGGAAGGACAACTGTTCTAAGGTGACTCACACTAGGCATAAGCCATCTTGATATCTATTTTATACTTATTTTTAAGATTGCTAAACACTTTCCATTAAAAGACTCCATGTTCAGTTGCTTATAACTTTGCCAAATTTTAACCATTTGGGCTCAGATTTCCCATGCTGGGTGTCTGCCTCAAGATTATTTTTTAAAAAAGCTTTTGGCAAAAACAATTCAGCCATTTCTGAGCACTAAATTAGGGGGGAAATATGTTGTTACATCCATGTCAGAAAAGTTGTCATAGTTATTTCACTGAGGTACTTCAAGGCCTCCACGGTTTGGAGCAAGGACTTCACAGTTGGTAGGGAGAGAGGGGTGCTTTGGTGTCCCCCCTATATGTCCAAATTACAGGCCCCTGAAAATCACAGTTTGCATATGCCGGAAGAGTCTAATTGAAACAGGGCAGATAAATTCTCCAAAGATTCCCTCTATACTGAGCATGTTCCATCTCCACACAGCTCCTGCCTGCTGACCAGACAGAGCATGGGGCCCTTCCTCCAGAATAATGAAGCATGCCCCGTTGAGGGTTGAAAAAACTTGCCCAGGCTTGCTCCCCTCCAGCTGGTGGAGGCCACTGTGTTGCTGATACTAGAACTGAGAATAGAAAGGTTCTTTCAAGGCTGCCACTGCAGGCACAGAGGCAGTGTGGACGGGAAGGAAATAGCTGGACTATATTACAGAGACATGATGAGTCTGGGTGGCAGTGGGCAGGAATGAGCCAGCAGAGTTGGAGGGAGCTGAGAGGGACAGGCTAGATGTGACAGGGGCAGACTGGGTCAGGCTTGGCTGGGGGTAAAAATGTAACATGATCTCTAATCACCACAGCACACACCCCAAACTGGGAAAGAACCCAGGATCTGTTCCTTTGCTGTCAATAGCATCTAACCTACTGGCAAAGTGTATGTCTGACCTCCATCTACTGGCTGGTCAACAGAGGTGACACCATCTGACTCCTATCACATTCCTATCCCAAATCTGTTAGTAAATCTACCCCACCAAATGTATTTTGACTTTTCCGAGGACCCACCCTTGCCCCTGCTCACTCCTCTCCTTCTGAGTCCTCTAGAAACAAATGCACAGTGTCATCCAGATCTCTTACAATTTCAGCCTATTTCTCAATGTGCTTACTGGCTCTGATTTCATTTCCACAGACAAGTACATCAAGAAACAAATGTACAGCTCTGAAGAGAGGTTAAAGGAATTTTTTAAAGGGAAGATCTTTTAAAACTTGACTTGTAAGAGATCTGGATGATACTGAAAACTAATAGGATTAATAGGCCTGCCCTCTCATACCAGTGTAAATCAAAACCAGGGCAAACACGAGGAGAATCAAGTTATAGCTAACCTGCTGCTACTCATCTAAACATTTTTTTTAGATTTCACAAGAATAAAGTAGCCTTTGTTTCTACTTGATGTGTTAAACCAAAGGAGCCAAATTAGCTCATGTCTCGTCTTTTCCTTTTCTACACACAAAAGTCGTACCACTTTAATGATACCAGCATAGTTAAAGTGGTACAACCCCTACGTGTGGATACAGTTATATCAGCAAAGGGCATGAGCTCTCCTGATATAAGGCACCTTTATCTCAGTACAAAACTGCATTTACTCTAGTGTGTGTGTAGTAGGGATATTAAATATCAGTTAATTGAATAGTTGATTAACCTTATGAATTCTTATCGGTTACTTGACTTGTCTATAGTCCTCAGGAGCAGGGCCGACAACCAGTGTGCTCCATCTCAGCTCTGAGGAACCCTCTGCCACTGCGTGCCGCTGCCTCTGTATCCGAGGCAGCAACGTGGGGTGCCAGACAGGAGCTGGTCCACAAGGGGAGCCAGTTTAAAAACCAGCTCCCCTCACAGACTGGCTGCCTGTCTCCCCACACTGTTGACTCTGATACAGAGGCAATAGCACAGGGTGGCAGCAGCCCCTGTCCAAGGGCGGGGCTTTGAGCTCCTGGACCTGGTGTGAGCCAGAACTGAGCCAGGTTGCCTGTTCTCCTGGCTCCTAATACATTTTAAATGCAGAGCTGCAACAGGGGTAGGTCCCAGACCCGGCACAAGCTGGGACTGAGCCAGGTTGCTGGCCAGAGTGCTAAAAAGCTTTGTGGTTGCGTCTAGACTGGCAAGTATTTCCGCAAAAGCGGCTGCTTTTGCGGAAAAACTTGCCAGCTGTCTAGACTGGCTGCTTGAATTTGCGCAAGAACACTGATGATCTAATGTATGATCGTCAGTGTTCTTGCGCAAATACAATGACTCTCCCGTTCGGAGAAAAAACCCTCTTGCGCAAATGCTTTTGCGCAAGAGGGCCAGTGTAGACAGCTGAGAACCGTTTTGCGCAAAAAAGCCCCGATGGCAAAAATGGCGATCGGGGCTTTCTTGCGCAAAACCGCGTCTAGAGTGGCATGGACGCTTTTCTGCAAAAAGTGCTTTTGCGCAAAAGCATCTGTGCCAATCTAGACGCTCTTTTCTGCAAATGCTTTTAACGGAAAAACTTGTCAGTTAAAAGCATTTGCGAAAAATCATGCCAGTCTAGACACAGCCTGTGTGTATGCGTGGAAATGCCTGTCGTCTATAGCATTAACCTATAAGCTTTTGCTTTTCAGTTAATCAGTTAATCGACTACACTATTATATTCCTAGGCTATGTCTACACTGGCAGCTTCTTGCGCAAGAACAGCTGTTCTTGCACAAAAACTTGCCGGGTGTCTACACTGCATGCACGTTCTTGCGCAAGTAAATTTACAGTAAAGCGTCGGAAAACAGGGCTTCTTCTGGAAGAGTTATTCCTCTCCCCACGAGGAATAAGCCCTCTTGTGCAAGAGCTCTTGCACAAGAGGGCAGTGTAGACAGGCAACATGAATTTCTTGCGCAAGAAACCCCTATGGCTAAAATGGCCATCAGAGCTTTCTTGAGCAAGAGCGCATCCATACTGCCATAGACGCTCTTGCGCAAAAGCACATCTCTTGCGCAAAAGCACATGGCAGTGTAGACGCGCTCTTGTGGAAGACTTTTTGCACAAGAACTCCTCCGCAAAACAGTTCTTACGCAAGAAGCTGCCAGTGTAGACGTAGCCCTAGTGTGTAGTGGTATAACTATTTTTGGTGGAAAAAAACTAACCCCCTAAGCAAAATAGCAATACTACTACAAAACCTGGGTAGGGACCAGTCTTTACATGGGTACAACTGCTATTGAAATTAATAAATTAAATAGGAGTAACAGAGAGAACAATTTGTTTCCAGCATATCTTTAGAATTCACTTTTTAAATTATAAGAAGTCTTTGCTTCTTTACATCGTCAGTAATATAAAATGAGAGTAGAGTTATATTTTTGCTTGTTCTTCTATCCTCTTACCCCCACAAATAAACTAATGACTAAAGAGGAAGCTATGACAAGTTATTTATATTCATCATCAAATATATCCCCTGTGAATATAACAGAATTATGAGCGAGTTGCAACTCAAAAAATTAATGCTATAATAAAAATGTTAATTTTTAAGGTGCTATCAGACTCCTTATTGTTTTTGCTGAAACAGATTGACATGGCTACCTTTGAAACCTGAGTCTATATAGTTAGTGGTCTGACAAACATTGCAGAAAGCAATGTGAACTCTCCACAGAAGGAGAAATTTCCCCTCTCTGTTCATCCCCAATGTGGAAGGACCACAGAGACAAGGCCCTATGGATCAATTGAAACCTATTTAGCTCCTTCATTAAGCTCTCAAATAATTATTGACACTTGCCTGCACCTTTTGCCCTATAGCAGCGGTTCCCAACCTTTTCCAGATGGGGACCCATTTTGATAATTCAGGAAGACTTGGTGACTCAGGGCAATTCAAAAATGGGGGGAGGAGAGGGGACAGAGCCACCTGGCGACCCTTTTGAAATGTAATGGTGACCCATATTTGGGTCCTGACCCATAGGTTGGGAAACCCTGCCCTATAGTGAATTGTGCCCTAATTCATTACACTACAGCAATGGTGGGCAACCTGCAGTCCACAGACCACATGCAGCCCACTGGGATTCCACCTGTGCCCATGGACCCCCTGGCTGGCCCCCTCCCCTATATGCCCCTCACATACTGGAGCCCTGCATTTACGTGCTCCTCCTCCTCCTCCTCCCTCACAGCACTTTTGGTGTGCCATTAATTGCCTGATTCGTGCCTGGTCCCACTCCTCCTCCTCAAATCAGCTGTTTAAGCTCTGGGAAGAGGGGGAGGAGTGGGGACCAAGTACAAATCATGCAGTTTACACACTCCAAAAGTGCTGAGGGAGGGAGCGGAGCAGCTAAGTGTGGGACTCTGGTGCCCCTGTGTGTAAGAGGCAGGTGGGAGAAGGGGCACACGGGGGCTGCAGGTGGAACCCCAGTGGGCCACAAGCTGCTACAGCCCACTGAGGTGAAGGGCCACTCCTGCAGGCCACTCATGATTCATGGTTCCCATCGTTGCACCACAGCACTGACAGGACAGTTAGATTGCTCAGGTTTTGTAAATTACAGCTTTTTTTTGTCAGCCATTTTAATACTCAGCCATGTATTTAATCTTAGGTTTTACTCATTGATTTATCTAAACATGCAACAGCTTTGCTTCCTCATTACCAATATCAGGGCAGAAAATGGTGTTCTTATGGTCTAATATTGCCATCTAGTGGATTGTGCAGTCAGTTACTAATACAATTTTAAAACTGAATCTTAGGCGTTATTTACACGTAAAATTGCACATCTGACAAAAATTTATTTAAAGACTGATTTTACTGCCAGTGGAAAACTGCTGCATGGATATGCTTAAATCCACTTGACCCATATTCATTTACTCTTAAATTGATTTCTTGCTTCAATTAACATAAAGCAAATTTAAAGTCAATTTAAAAATGTCTGGATAAGGATTGAACCATTTTAATAAAATCGGCTTAATTCAATTTTACACCTTTAATTCAACTGGTGTAATTTTGTGTTTAGACAAGGCCTTATTTCCAGAATTTTTTGCACACTTCCTTATGAGAAATGTACACAGTGTTTTAAACCAGAACCCAAACCTTGATTTCCTTTCTATTTTCACAACAAAAACCATTTTGACTTCAGGCAGTCTTGATTTGATATAGCTGGAGTGGCACCTATATGAAATGTGTAGGTTGCTCAGTCTGGTTGCTGTTAAAGAAGAGGTCACCTTATTTTTATTATCTATTTGTTAGGCATTGACCATGTACCTGTGCATACAGCACAAATAAAGAGCGCAAGCCCAAGGATGTTAAACTACAGGCCAGGCAGTGACCAGACTCATCACACAAACCATTAATACAGATGACCCTTATCAGCACCTGTTCTGGCAACCTCAAAAGAGAAGCTAAGAAATAATGGGTATGGAGACTGAAAAGTCTGTTTGCTGCTACAGATTAACTCCTCCAGGTCAAGGCTGAGACATGGTCTGAGGAAATTCACACTGCCACTGTCTACAACGGGCTTGTTCTGGGGTAAAATACAGGCCTTCAGACACAAGGCTTGTTAGGTTCTGCATGGGCAGTTTCAATGCAAGTTTCTGCAGGCGATCCCATCAGCTCACCTCATAGTGTGAGAAAGCAGTCAGTCTTCCTGCCCTCTGAAGTCCTGGCTCCTCTGTTGTGACAGGGGTTTGTGTGATGTGGCTACCTGCATATTATGGCCTGCACTTGAAATGAACTCACTTTATGTGGAGGGGGGATAGTCACTGAATAGCCATGAGATGGTAGCATGTGTAGAGTCTCATCCAAATCCCACTGAAGTCAATGAGAGTTTTCCAGTTGACTTCATTAGACCTTGGATTCACCTCCTGTCACTACTTTACCAAAGCAGATCTGAACAGGTGGCTCAGACATGGAAAAAACCTGTAACCCTTTACCATTTCTACTGTAGGCCTGGTAGCGGGTTACAGTTTTTACCATCTATCAAATTCACCATTCTCTTTGAGCTGAAAAATGCCTTACAAAATCAAATACACAAGCATTTGTCATGCCAATTACAGACCCTCAATAAGCATTAGATTTACTTTGGTGATTGAAGCAATTAGCATACTGCAGACAATATCACTCAGATGCTCCATTGGTGTAACTCTGCTGAAGTCAGTGGAGTTACAGCAGGAGAGAAGCTGGCCCAGTACATTTAGAGACCAATCCTGGGAAAGGCTAAACACTTCCCGGGACGTGATGTGCCCTTCATATTCTACCGGTGGGTGAAAGCTCGGTATTCAACACTTCACAGGATCAGGTCCTATATCTTTTATTCAGCACAGCTGTAAATGGAAATGAATGGAATCGACTGCTGTCAAAAGCAGTCACAACTCCAAGCAGAGCTGTGCCCTTGACTACACCAATGAGGCATTGAACTGATTACTGAGCGAATGTAACTGATTACACTCCAGTTAAATGCAATACATGCTTTTCCTTATAAAATTGCAATGTGATGGCAAGTCAAGTAAAGAAGACTGAGGGTCAAATGAAGATCTTATACAAAGGGGTCAGGAGACTTGGATTCTCATGTTGGCTCTGCCATTGGACTATGTATATCTCAGCAAAGCAGGATTTGTGAGACTTCCTTTCAGAAGCACTTAGAGGTCTGCAGAAGAATTTTTTATGAAATCCATTGGCTGCACTGGAATTGTGCTCACCTGGTCTGGATTTTCATTCTGCATCAATGAATCCCAACCTATTCTAAGTCCTGTAGTAAGGGGAACAGCAATTAGAGGTATCTCTCTAACCTGGAGGCATGTAAACTGAAAGTAGGTGGTGTGCCACCTCCGTGAGGTCACCTGAAGTACATGCTGCTAAACTGTTTGCTAATGTAAACTCCCCTTCATCTGTATGTACAATGCATAAATATGCCATTTTAAAAATTATGAGCTTTTTATTGGCACTTGCAGAATGAGATATTGAACCGTCGAAGTGCTTATTCATTTCTGTTTATCTGATCATTGTAATGTTTTCAAACTGCCAGTTGAAGGTAAGAGATAAACTATAGCCAGACTGAGACTGGAAGGCGTCTGTGACGTAGTTGCATTTTTTTTTCATTTTGGGATGATATATTATTTATTGACCCATACAGGGTCACCTGGAAATACTTCATGCAGAGAATCGAAAGGGAAGAGTAAATATTTAAATAAAAGGAAAAGGCGATCTAATTTTACCAGTTTGATTATTATTTTCTTTTTATAGTTGTGTAGATACAGCAATCACCCTCACAACGGATGGTTCTTGATAACAGTAGAAAAAGAAGTTCTCTGTGCAGTACTCTTTTGTTTTGATTCACATTGTTTTATTATAACTGCATTGTACAATAATGAAGACAGTAATCCAAATACACAGACATAAAGATCTTTCAAAACCGTAAGATAAACTATTTTGAAAAAGTTGCACTGTTTTGCTTGCATAAAAGTTTTTAAAATATTCAAGAGTGAAAAGAGTGGCCATGGAGACTGAAACCCTTTACCCATCTGTGGAACAGGCACAGTGCATGCAACAGCCATGGAGTTCCCCAGGCTGCCCTCGGTATGTCCCTTGTTTGATCTGATGGGATCACTTTTAGAGGTGAGAGGCTAGTTCAGTATTCAAGCCCAATCCGTCTTTGAATTCTCTGCTGTGATTGCCAACAAGCACACGCATTGCAATAGTGGGCTTAAAAATTCCAAAGAGAATTGGGAAGAGACATTATCAGTGATGTCACTAACAGTACAATTAATAATAATAATTAATAATAAAAACAATAATAATACTATTAATTGACTATTAAGATTGCAGGGCCTTCTGTTCTCTGTACTCTTCCAGAATGTCAGACTTCCAAACATTAAACTTAAACATTGAATTCCCAAATAAATATGTTCACTAAAACAACAACAACTTAAGGAAACCAGGAAATGAACAATTAAGATGATGCTTCCCATGCAATTTATCGAAACGATCTTAATCTGCTCCTATGGGGAGAATGTGAGGATCTCACAAAGTCAGAATATTTTAGCCTTCTACAACAAATATTGCAATATTATGCGTCCAACACATCTCTTGATGGATGCTCTGCAACACTCAGATGGCCAAGTATCATTGATCATTGCACACAGAGCTACTCTGTTCCTCAATGCTGGCATCCCAAACCAGACATCATTAGCTAATTCCACATAGGTCTCTGTTAGTAATGAATTTTGGTCACTAACAAATTGCAAGGTAGACAGAATGTGAACAAGGCAGAGGGAAAGACTGGGGGCTTTGCTGTTGCCAATTTATTTTACAGAGAAAGTGTTCAGACAACCATTGCACTGGACAGATGTACAAAACCTTCAGACAGAGCTGGCCCACAACATTTTGGCACCTGAGGTGGGGAGCTCAAATGATGCCCCCCCAAACCCCTTCTTTTGGGCCAAAACTTTGAAAGGTCTTAATTCTGCCTGCTTCCTGTTCTACTCCTGTCATGGCACTCCACCATCTCTCTTTGCATCTAGAGCAGAGAGAATACATATGCACCAGCAGCAGACACAATTTTCTACACTCTGGGTCCTAGTGCCCCTCCCTCCCCCCCCCCCCCCCCCCCCCCCCCCGGTCTGGCACCTGAGGCGGCCGCCTCAGTTCACCTCATGGTAAGGCCAGCCCTGCCTTCAGATGAGGATGTTAAGCATAAAGTAGAATTTGAGTATAAGACACATGTTTTTAACTGTTTCAAACACTAAATGGAAACTAACATGATACCTAGCACCTGGTTAAAAACAAGCCTCCAGCTAACTTTTATGTTGCACACAATTCCCTCCTTCCCTTTTGTCTGATGTCCTCTCCTGCTTCTCATCAAGTTGTACCCCGACATACCATAGACTGTAAGCTTCCAAGAGCAGAAACCTACTTCCAACAGTTTGGATGAGAGAACGTTGGGGGACTGGAGCCCTTCCTGTCATTCACTAGCCTCCCCAGAAAGCTGTTTCAGGGCACATTATGTAGATCATAATATGAACTCATAATGGTCAAATATTACTACTTAATAGAAAGAAAAAGGGAAGCTTCTCCTTGGGTAGGAGCAACCAGAAAGAGGCATGAAGCTGAATGCGGATGACTGGGGGACCTCCGGGCAGCCAGGGAGAGGTGGGACTAAGAGAAGAGATATAGGTGGGGTCAGAGTTGTGCAAAATATTGAAGGTAAAGATGAGGAGCTTAAACTAGACACAGAAGAGGAGTTGAAACCAGCATGTAGCGGTTTAAGATTCTAAAGTTGTTTGTTGCATAGCTACTTTCTGGAGGCTTTGGGATACATTATTATTTAGTATCTGTCTCCAGTAGTATCCACAGCATGGTAGACACTGAGCAAACACAAGGGAAGGCGGTGTCTTTGAATAAATATTTGTTCTTGGTCTTTTTCTTGCACACAATGCAATTAAAAATATTCTGGTAAACGAGAACATTTGTCACTTCTATTCTGCACCACTGTTATCTGGTGTTATATGGTTGTTAATGCAGATTGAATTGTCTTAATTAAAGAACAACTCTGCCAGAAGAAGCCTTTTCTCTATACATCTTGCAAGTCTTTTGATGCATCAATACCTAGCTAGCTTGTTGAACATGGCATTTCTAAGGCCCCTATCTGTTTGGTATTGTTATCTTGCTGTAGAGGCACTGATAAGTTAATAGACAACTTCTCTGCATTATCAGGATTTCCTGAGTCTAAGGTAAGTTTAAAACATTAAAAACAGTTGGTTCTCTGGTGCAAAAAAAGACATCTGGCAAATATCTTCACTGGAGACAGTCCCTTTTCTTTTCCACATGTATCTGAGACTTGTACAGACAAGATGCCTGTGTATATCATAGGGCGATGCCCGTCGGCAGCATTGAAAATATACAAATACAAAGATCTCAAAATGGAAAATGAGAATTTAACCAAGCTTTCCACAAGCAATCCCCAGGTATGAAAAACATCAGCACAGGGTTTTTTTTCTTGGAATATTCTGAGCTCCTGAGAGTAGAGACTAACAAGAAAAAGAGTCTCTTCAAGTGTAACAACATGATTTGGACAATGCTGCAGTAACTATAATGAAGTTTGGCTACCAGCTTCACTTTCCTTTAGGTATGTCCGCACTATCACACCTCCCAGGGGACCTGGTTTGCAACACAATTTGGTCTTGCAGTATAGTCAGGAATGAGCTATGTTTCTACTCTGTTATGGTTTTTGCACTGTAGCCAGACACCTTGGAACCTGTTTAAAGCATGGTTGATTCATGTCTAATGTGGCGGAAGGGGGGACGTCTCTAATGATGTGCATTAATTGTGTGGGGGCAGCTGTCATAAACGAGTGGTCCACCATGATAGTAACTACAGTGTGGACAGGGTTTTGTCTCAGCTTTTGCTCTACAAGGCTTCAGGTATAATTCCATCCTTGTGTAAAACAGATAATTTTTTCTTTTGGTAGAAGGAAGGAAAGTTCTTGGTCTAACTAGCTAAAACCAAACTTTAAGGAACATAGCATCTGATTCTGCAGTGCCTTGCATCTTGTTTACTCATTTGCAAGTGGGTGAAGTGGTATCATCCTGATAGAGCAACTAGACCTTTATACTCATTTTGCAGAGGTGTAGGTGACTACACAAAGTGCAAGGCAGCATGGAATCAGGCTCATGGACTTTAGATTACTTTAAAAATGACTCGCGAGAGGAACTAGATTCCATTCCTGGACAGGGACTGCACAAAACCTCAATTTTGTGATGTTTCCCTCTGCCAGTCAGAGGTAAAATATATTATGCAGCAAATTATTCAAAAGAAATTACACTGACGTGTGACATTAAATCAACTACTTATCAGTGGCAAATAGACTCCTGATAGGACTGCTGTTTTTGTCACAATATTATAGGCTGGAACTCAACACCCAGACAATCATGGTTTTCAAAGTCCATCCGTAGCAATATTGTATATTCCTATAAGCAAATTCAATGCAGATTTCAGTGGAGTTGTCCCAACCTATTCCAGGGTTGGATTTGACCCTTCACCACAGAATCTAAATGGATTTGCATGGTACGTAAGAACATAAGAACGGCCATACTGGGTCAGACAAAAGGTCCATCTAGCCCAGTATCCTGTCTGCCAACAGTGGCTAATACCTGTTGCCCCAGAGGGAGGGATCACAACAGGTAATACTCACATGATCCCTCCTCTGTCACCCACCTCCAGAGAAACAGAGGCTCAGGATACTATTTCTACCCATCCTGGCTAATAGCCATTAATGGACCTAACCTCCATGAATCAATCTAGCTCTTTTTTGAACCCTGTTAAAGTTCTAGCCTTCACCGCATCCTCTGGCAAGGAGTTCCACAGGTTGACTGTGCGCTTAGTGAAGAAAAACTTCCCTTTGTTTGTTTTAAACCTGCTGCCTATTAATTTCTTTTGGTGATCCCTAGTTCTTATATTGTGGGAATAAGTAAATAACTTTTCCTTATTTATTTTTCCATACCACTTATAGAACTCTATCAATTCCCCCCTTAGTCTCCTCTTTTCTAAGCTGAAGAGTCCATGTTTTTTAAATCTCTCTTCATATAGGACTTGTTCCAAACCCCTAATCATTTTTGTTGCCCTGTTCTGAACCTTTTCCAATGCCACTACATCTTTTTTGAGATGAGGCAACCATATATCTATGCAGTGTTCAATATAGTGGCAATAAGATATTTTCTGTCTTATTCTCTATCCCTTTTTCTAATGACTCCTAACATTCTATTTGCTTTTTTCACTGCTGCAACACACTGAGTGGATGTTTTCAGAGAACTATCCACAATGACTCCAAAATCTTTCTCTTGAGTAGTTGTAGCCAAATTAGTCCCCATCATATTGTGCATATAGTTGGGATTAAAGCTTCCAATGTGCATTACTTTACATTTATCCACATTAAATTTCATTTGCCATTTTGTTGCCAAATCACTTAGTTTGGTGAGATTTTTTTGAAGCTCTTCACAGTCTGATTTGGTCTTAACTGTCTTGAGCAGTTTGGTATCATCTGCAAATTTTACCCCTTTCTCTAGATCATTTATAAATAAGTTGAATAGGATGTGTCCCAGGACAGACCCTTGGGGGACACCACTAGTTACCTCTCTCCATTCGGAAAATTTACCATTTATTCCTACCCTTTGTTTCCTGTCTTTTAACCAGTTCTCAGTCCACGAAAGGACCTTCCCTCTTATCTCATGACAACTTACTTCACTTAAGAGCCTTTGTCAAAGGCTTTCTGGAAATCTAAGTACACTGTATCTACTGGATCCCCCTTGTCCACATGGTTGTTGAACCCCTCAAAGAATTCTAGCAGATTAGTAAAGCATGATTTCCCCTTACAGAAACCATGTTGACTTTCCTGCAACAAATTATATTCATCCACATGTATGACAATTTTATTCTTTACTATAGTTTCAGCTAATTTGCCTGGCACTGATGTTAGACTTACTGGTCTATAATTGCCAGGATCACCTCTAGAACCCTTTTAAAATATTGGCGTCACATTAGCTATCTTCTAATCATTAGGTTCGGAAGCTTATTTAAAGGATAGATTGCAAACCATAGTTAATAGTTCCACAATTTCCCATTTGAGTTCTTTCAGAACTCTTGGGTGAATGCCATCTGGTCCCGGTGACTTGTTACTATTAAGTTTATCAATTTGTTCCAAAACTTCCTCTAATGACACCTCAATCTGGAACAGTATCTCATATTTGTCACCTAAAAAGAATAGCTCCAGTTTGGGAATCTCGCTAACATCCTCAGCCATGAAGACCAAAGAAAAGAATTCATTTAGTTTCTCTGCAGTGACCTTATCGTCTTTGAGTGCTCCTTTAGCACTCGATCTTCCAGGGGCCACTGGTTGTTTAACAGGCTTCCTGCTTCTGATATACTTAAAAAACATTTTGCGATTACTTTTTGAGTTTTTGGCTAGCTGTTCTTCAAACTCCTTTTTGGCTTTTCTTATTATATTTTTACATTTAATTTGACAAAGTTTATGCTCCTTTCTATTTTCCTCACTAGGATTTGACTTCTATTTTTTAAAAGATATCTTTTTATCTGTCACTGCTTCTTTTACCTGGTTGTTAAGCCACAGTGGCACTTTTTTGGTTCTCTTACTGTGTTTTTTAATTTGGGGCATACATTTAAGTTGGGCCTCTATTATGGTGTCTTGGAAACGTTTCCATGCAGCTTGCAGAGATTTTACTTTTTTCACTGTACCTTTTCATTTCTGTTTAACTAACTTCCTAATTTTTGTGTAGTTCCCCCTTCTGAAATTAAATGCCACAGTGTTGGGCTGCTGAGGTGTTTTTCCCACCACAGGAATGTTAAATTTTATTACATTATGGTCACTATTTCTAAGTGGTCTGGTTATATTTACCTCTTGAACCAGATCCTGTGCTCCACTTAGGACTAAATCAAGAATAGCCTCTCCCCTTGTGGGTTCCAGAACCAGCTGCTCCAAGAAGTAGTCATTTAAGGTATTAAGAAATTTTATCTCTGCATCCTGTCCTGAGGTGACATGTACCCAGTCAATATGGGAATAGTTGAAATCCCCCACTATTATCGAGTTTTTTAATTTGATAGGCTCTCTAATCTCCCTTAGCATTTTATAGTCACTATTACTATCCTTATCAGGTGGTCGATAATATATTCCTACCACTATATTCTTATTATTTGCGCATGGAATTACTATCCATAGAGATTTTATGGAACATTTTGGCTCATTTAAGATTTTTACTTAATTTGATTCTATTTTCTTTCACATATAGTACTACTCTACCACCAGCATGACCTGTTCTGTCCTTACGATATATTTTGTACCCTGGTATGACTGTGTCCCATTGATTGTCCTCATTCCACCAAGTTTCCATGATGCCTATTATATCAATATCCTCCTTTAAAACTAAGCACTCCATTTTACTATTTAGACTTCTAGCATTTTTGTATAAGCACTTTAATAATTTGTCACTATTCATCTGTCTGCCATTTCCTGATATGTTAGACTCTTTTTCATTTGATTGTCTCTCATCTGAGCCGACCCGACCCATACTTCCATCCTCTCCTCCTGACTAGAACATAGAGCATCTCTATTTATGGAACCTCCCCTAATAAATGTCTCTGTCCGATCCATGTGCTCCTCTGCACCTGTTGGCTTCCCCCCAGCCCTAAGTTTAAAAACTGCTCTACAACTTTTTTAATGTTAAGTGCCAGCAGTCTGGTTCCATTTTGGTTTAGGTTTAGCCCATCCTTCCTGTATAGGCTCCCCTTATCCCAAAAGTTTCCCCAGTTCCTAATAAATCTAAACCCCTCCTGTCTACACCATCATCTCATCCACACATTGAGACTCTGAAGCTCTGCCTGCCTACCCGGCTCTGCACATAGAACTGGAAGCATTTCAGAGAACGCTACCATAAAGGTCCTGGATTTCAATTTCTTTCCTAGTAGCTGAAATTTGGCCTCCAGAACCTCTCTCCTACTCTTCCCTATGTTATTGGTACCTACATATACCACGACCACCAGCTCCTCCCCAGCACGACACATAAGTCTATCTAGATGTCTTGAGAGATCTGTAACCTTCGCACCAGGCAGGCAAGTCACCATATGGTTCTCCTGGTCATCACAAACCCAGCTATCTATGTTTCTAATGATCGAATCCCCCATTACTAACACCTGCCTTTTCCTAATGACTGGAATTCCCTCCTCTGGAGATGTATCCTCAGTGGGAGAGGATACCATAACTTCCTCTGGAAGGAGGGTCCCAACTATGGGATCATTTCCCTCTGCTCCAGTTGAATGTTCTCCTTCCCTGAGCCTTTCATCCTCCTTAAGAGTACAGGGGCTGTCTGACCGGAGGTGGGACAGTTCTACAGTGTCACGGAAAGCCTCATCTACATATCTCTCGACCTCCCTTAGCTCCTCCAATTCAGCTGCCCTGGCCTCCAAAGCCCATATATGGTCTCTGAGGGCCAGGAGCTCCTTACACCAAATGCACACATACATCACCTGTCCATAGGGCAAGTAATCATACATGCTACATTGGGTGCAATAAACAGGATAGCCCCCATTCTGCTGCCAGGCTTCTGCCTGCATTCTCTCCTACAGCTAATTAGGTTATTGCTAAAGTTTTTATGTAAATCAGGAAGCTTTGGGTTTAATGTAGTTTGAACGTTTTAAGGAATGGCAAGTGCACCTTGCCCCCTTCCGACTCCCCTTCTAAACTCCCTCACGAAACTCCCTGTTCACAAAGCTGCCTGGTCGCTTACTCATGGGTTTTATAAAGCCCTGGCCTTCCTAATAGCCCCACCGCTGGGTAAGGCTTGACCAATCAAAAGAGGGTTCTAGATTTCAAATCTCATTAAGAAGCTCACAGCTTCCAACTGCCAGCCACAGCACACAGGCCTTCAAACAAACAAACAGACAGACAAACACAAGCTCAGCACACAATTTCTTTCAGGCAACCAGCAAGTAACCCCCAAACACAAACACACAGCCACTTACCTCAGGGGTCCTGTAATCATTCCTTCTTCACCTGAAGAACTCTCTCATGAAACTTCCTGTTAGCTGCCACTGTTCACAAAGTGCCCTGGTCACTTACTCACAGGCTTTATGGTAACATGAATGGCCACTGTTGATTTATTGTTTACAAATATCAGAATACATTTTATGCCTTATTAAAAAGAGAGAAATACAGTTTCTGTTCATCTCAGCAATGCCCCGTCTAACTAATGTAACAAAGAATTTAAAAATCTTGCTTAAGCCCCTTTTAAACACAGTTACTATATCAGATGTGGCTATAGGTGAGGCCTCTGACTTGAACCTCATGCTGATGACTATTTCTGCAATGACACCTCCCAATTTCTAGAGATCCCATTTATGTCCCAGGCCAGCTGGCAAGCAGTTATTGGCTGGTGGAATTTATGCCCTGTTACCATCTGTTTCATCCTATCTCCCTTCCATTAAACAACATTTTTTTTTCTTTCCAAGATCTTCTAAAATATAAGCGTCTCTGTCTGTTATTGAATTCCTTCTCCTCAGCCCACACTCTTTGTTGTCAAACAACTTTCCTTAATGGGGATAATTATGCTTTGTTTTTATTGTTTTATGTGTTTTTTATTATATATGATTGCACAGTGTTACTGTGATTGTTGGGCAGTAACCTGAGTGCCCAGGGAAGGGGCAGCTTTGGTAACACAATTATTATAATTTTTATTACATAATAAAATCTGAAACTAGCAGAAGTGGCCAAGTTGGAATGGAAGCAAATTGATTTCATAGTTGTGATATTTATGAACTCCAGTGACAATAAAGTAATAACGGGATTGTTGATTGTTTGCTACAGCCAGAAAGGACCACTAGATATTAAGAAAACTAGAAAAGCCCACATATAATATACTAAAGCTGAAGTGCTCCAACTGATTTAATGGAATCAGAACAGCTTTCTCTCACACATTACCAAATACCACTGAAGAGACATGCAAACCAATTACTAATCATTTGACCTCCTAATCTGTCAAAGACATATCTAACAAGCCTATTCATTTAGTATCTGGATGCTGTATTATAGCCATGGGTGGGGGGAGGGGGAAGCTGCTACTTGGGGAGGCAAACCCCCCAGCCGGTGGTCCTGCCCTTACCCCACTCTGCTCAGGCTCCACCCCACCATCCACTGTCTCCTCTCCACTCACCCATTCCAGCCAAATCCCTGAACCCAAACATAGCAAATGATATTTCGAAAACCACTCGCTTCTAAAATTTATTTATGTTTTCCACTGCATGCCAGATTGTGAAGACTGGACCTGCAGAAGGTACCTAATTAAAGCACGAAATTGGGGAATGAAAAATGACAGTCACAGGTTTTTTGATATATCTTGAAGTTTGGCAGATTTATTTGCAAGTAAGGGCAAGTTAGCTGTTCTGCTTACAAGATTAAATATTATGGAATACATGATGCCACCTTTCACTGTGTTTAGCATTTCTAAGCTGATTTTATATTTTAAATATACTCTTAAACCTTCATAAAGTAATCATTCCAGATTACTATATATTTACACTCACTGAAACAAAGACATTATTTTAAATTAACCAGTTAGTTAATTAACCAAAGTGCTTGCTTTGAGTGCCCTGCTTTCCGGGACACCACAGCATTTTTTTTCCTGGTTGTTTTTTGTGCTTTGAATTGTTTTTTTTTGCCATGGAGCCAGAGCTGCCCCTGGGCAGGCGATGGCCCCACTCTGTAGTGCTTCAAGTTCTGCTGCAACTCCATGAAACCTTCATGATGTTCGTGGCAGATCTGGATTCAGAACCCAGCTTTGAGCCCCTCACTCAGGCTGCAGCCCCACTGTCCTTGCCACCTAACTTACTCCTGGAGAGGCGAGTTTGGAGGCTGGACACCAGTTCAGACTGGTGGGACCATCTTGTTATGGAGTAGTGGGACGCTGAGGCTTGGCTCCAAAACTTCCGTATGCAGAAGTCCACGTTCCAGGAGCTGTGTGCCTGGCTTGCCCCTGCCCTACAATGCCAGGACACCCACTTGTGGCCTGCCATCCCTCTGGAGAAGCGGGTCGCTATTGCCCTGTGGAAGCTGGCCACCCCCCAACAGCTACCACTCAGTGGGACACCAGTTTGGCGTGGGGAGGTCCACTGTTGGAGCAGTCTTGATGGAGGTAAGTCACTCTCTGGGGACAGTCCATAGAGGGGGTGGATAAGGGGGATGGGCAGAGGGAATGGGGGAGGGGGTGGGAGTGGTAGAAGGCCCTAATGGCCTCACGCTGCCGTGGGGTGGGGGTGGGGGTGGGGGTGGGTTGCCTGAGGGTGGGCTCTTGGGGTCTGGGAGTGGGGGAGCACCTCTCATCAGCTCAGGCAACTCCTCTAATTTCCTGTTATGTGTGTTTCTATTTGTCCCTTTCTGCAGGTGGTGACGGCCATCAATTTGGAGCTACTTCACAGGACTGTCCGCCTCGGAGACCTGGATACCATCATGGCTGGATTTGCGGGGCTAGGATTTCTGAACTGCGGTGGAGCACTTGATGGGACTCACATCCCGATCCACACACCACCCCATCGAGCAGCCCAGTACATAAACAGAAAGGGCTACTTTTCTATGGTGCTGCAGGCCCTGGTTGACCACCGGGGACAATTCACAGACATTTGTGTCGGGTGGTCCGGCCGGGTACACGATGCCCGCATCTTCCAGAACTCATACCTGTACCGCAGGCTGCAGGTAGGGACATTCTTTCCAGAGTGCGACTTTGAAGTCGGGGATGTGCAGATGTCTATGTGCATTGTGGCCGATGCGGCGTACCCCCTTATGCCCTGGCTCATGAACCCGTTCACTGGCCACCTGGATGCAAGCAGGGAACTGTTTAACTCCCACCTGAATCGGGCTCATGTGCAGGTAGAATGTGCCTTTGGGCATCTGAAGGGCAGGTTTAGATGCCTGCTCACTCGCCTGGACATGGGGGAGTACAACATCCCTGAGGTGGTTGCTGCCTGTTGTGTGCTGCACAACCTGGTGGAGAGGAAAGGGGAGGCCTTCCTCCCAGGGTGGGGGACATGGACTGATGTGGACAGGAGGCAGTTTGAGCAGCCCCGGACAGCTGCCATCCGCCAAGCCTACCAGTCGGGATTGCGAATTCGGGAGGCCCTGAGGGAGAGATTCTCCCAAGGAGCCCGATGACTTTCTCCAGGGCCTTCCAAATGTGGGTTTGCTCCATGCCCCCAGTACCTTCCCCCCCCCAAACCCATCCCTGCCCCACTTTGTACACATACACAGAGAAGAGAGACAGGTGTGGTTTACAAAATGCTTACAGTTTATTGCACTGTTGTATGTAATAAAACCAGTATAACTCTTTTGTAAAGAAAAATAAACCGTTTGTTAACAAATTAAAGTGCTTCCCTTACCTACTCTCACGGGTGGGAAGGGGGATGTAAACCTGGAAGGGGGAAGGGAGGCTCGGGGCTGAGGGTGCCGCTTGGATGAAGAGCTCCTGCCACCTCGGGTACGGGGGCCTGCTCAGAGACGGCCATGCATGCGGGCTGGGGCAGTAGGGGGCTGGCCAGGAGGTGGGGCTGCACCTGGGTCTGGGATGGCAGGTGCGGGGGGGCAGGGGGTGATGGAGGACAGGCTGAGCAGGAGGGGCAGGAACAGGGATAGGACCTGGGAAGGCCATCACCTCCTGGATAGCAGTGCAAATTGCAGTGCACTCGTCCAGCAAACAACTGTGCCACTCTGCCTCTGCCTGCATCCTCTGTGTAAATGTCTCCTGCATCCCTTGCAGGACCGAGATGTGCTGGCACGTAAGGTCCAGGTATGTGTGCCAGTGCCGATGGGTTCCATGCAGCCATCTTGGTGGTGGGACAGGTGTGGCAGGCCCTTCCTGGACAGATGGCCCAGCTGTGGAGGACAAGAGGGAAAAGTCGTTAGTCATGCATGCTCACACTGTCCTTGAGGGCATGCCCTCCTTCTCCGCAGTCAGTGCCTGTCCTAGGGTCAGGGGACGCTCATGTGGTCTCAGCAAGGCATGGTGTGGCCTGGCCAGCAGCCACAGCCTCCCTGGAGACCAGAAGGTGTGCAGGCCACCATCCTACCCCCCCCACACACACACGAGAGCCAAGCAGCACAGACAAGTGTCAGGCCACAGTTGGGGTTCCCACAGGCTGCTGAGAGGCCTGAAGCTGTGTGGCAATCCCAGGGTCCCCAACCCATGCCTGCACCTGGCATCACTGTCTGCAGGAGCAGGTGCTGCCTTGCACCCATGTGGGTGCAGGGGTAGGACGCCCCTCCCTGTGGTCGACCATGTGTGGGGCCCCCCCAGGCTGTGATCAGCATGACACATCACAGTACTGCGCCATCTGCTTTGCTCTTGCCTGCCCTGCCCTGTGTGTGTTGGACCCTCACAGCACTCACCTGGGGTGTGTCTAGACTAAATGGCTCCATCGACAGAGCCATGTAAAGTAGTTTACTTGACATAGTCAATGAAGCAGGGATTTAAATAATCCCCGCTTCATTAAAATAAAAATGGACGCCACTCTGTGCTGACAATCAGCTGATCCGGCACAGCGCGGCAGTCTAGACGCGGTGCAGTCGACAAGGGAAGCCTTCGTCGACCGCTCCGGTAAAGCTTGTTTCACGAGGCATACCGGAGCAGTCGACAAAGGCTTCCCTTGTCGACCGATCCGCATCTAGACTGCCGCGCTGTGCCGGATCAGCTGATTGTCGGCACAATGCGGCAGCCATTTTTATTTTAATGAAGCGGGGATTATTTAAATCCCCGCTTCATTGACTATGTCAAGTAAACTACTTTACATGGCTCCGTCGATGGAGCCATGTAGTCTAGACACACCCCTGATGTTCCCTCCCCGGTGTCTGAAGTTGTCTGAGAGGCCTCCTGCGTCTGGGTGTCTGGCTCCTGGATGACGGTCACTGTGCTCCTGGTGTCCTCTTCCTCCTCGTCTTGGAGCTGCTGGTCCTCTGGGGTGTCATCCTGGAGCTGCAGCTGCTGCTGCACAAGTGTCTCCATCCCAGACTCCACAGCTTTCTCTGGAGACATGGGTTCCCCTCCCCCCCCCCAGGATCCAGTCCAGGTCCTCATAATATGTGCAATAGGGTGCTGCTTCTCCAGAGCGGGAGCTGTGCTCATGGGCCCTAACATATCCCTGCCACAGTTCCTTGACCTTTGCTCTGACTTGGTCTAGTATGAGGGAGTGGTGGCCTTTCTTAGCAAGGCCATCAGCCATTCTGCCATAAATGTCCACATTCCTCCTCCAGGACTGCAGGGCCTGCAGAGACACCTCCTCGGACCAGAGCTCTAACAGGGCTTTGATCTCGGGCCCAGACCATGAGGGTGCCCAGCGTTTGGTGCCCCTGGCTTGGTGTGGGGATGTGTCCCTGGAAGGGGCAGGGAGGTCTCGTGCCTGGGACATGGCTCTGAGTGGGCCTACCAGCAAAAGCCGAGCACTCAGGGTCCTGCTTGGAGCTGGCTTGCTGCCACAATGCTATTCCTGGGTGCCTGTGCCTTTAAAAGATGGCTACAGGCAGGAACAATAGAGGTGAAAGGTCTGGCAAGGAGTGTCCACGAGGGCTTTTTCCTGGAGGCCTTTATTTTCGAAAAAAAAAAAAAAAATCCCTGTGTCTACACATACCTTTTTTCGACAGATCTCTGTCGAAAATAGTGTTATTCCTCATAAAATTAGGTTTACCGCCGTCGACAAAACCGCCACGTTCTTTCGATTTAGTGTCGACAGAACGTGGCCTCAGCCTAGATGCAGGTAAAGATTTTTTGAAAAAAGACCACTTTTTTAAAAAAATCCCTGTAGTCTAGACACACCCTAGAAGAAAAGGAATGTTGTCCCTTTAAGGAAGTGGTCTCCAACCTTTTTACACCCAAGATCACTTTTTAAATGTCAGGAGAAGCCAAGATCCACCCCATCCCTTACCCAAGACCCCACCCCTTCCTTGAGGCCCCACCCTCCCCAATTCCCTCCTCTCCATCATTTGCTGTCCCAGGCCTTACTCACTCTCACTGGGTTGAGAGAGGTGCAGGCTCTGGGGTAGGAATGAAGGATTTGGGTGTGGGAAGGGGTGAGAGGTGCAAGCCTGGGAGGGAATTTGGGTGCAGGAGGAGGTGGAGAAGGGGATGCTGGTTCAGGGAGGGTGCTCCTGGCTGGAGAGTGTTGGGGTCAAGTGGAGGGTTGGGATGCTGAGCAAGCTGCAGGCTTGTGGATGTGGGGGGTGCAGGAGTTTGGGCTGGGGTGTGTGCGGGGCTCAGGGCAGGGTGGGGGTTGAGTGTATGATGGACTCAGAGTACAGGTTTGCCGTGTGTGGATGGTGCAGGAGTGTTGTGGCAAAAGACTGGGGATGTGGGGCAGCAGGAGTTTGGGGATGTGAGGGGCTCAGGGCAGGGGGTTCAAGTGTACGATGGGCTCAGGTTTGGGGGTCTGTGGGAGGTGCAAGAGTGTTATGATGCTGCGTCTTGGCCCCAATTGAGGGCTTATTGGCCAGGCTTCATTTTTAAATAAAATATGTCCAACACAAAATGTTTCAGCATTGTCTTTATTTAGGGGAGGGGAGAGGAACCTGTTTTGGGTCAGGGGGTCACTGACCCACAGAAAAATCATTTGGGGACCACACAAGTGAGATGAAAAAAACCAACCCCTCTAAAACCCCCCAACCCTCACTGATGTGGCCCTGACTGAGACACATCACTCCCCTGGCACTCCAGCCCCAGGGGGTGGGGCAGAGGGAGGGCATGGAGAGGGTAGGTAGGACTGAGGTTCAAGACCTCAGGCCAGATTAACTTTTCTGGGGGTCCAGAGTTAGTGGAATTTGTGGGCCCCGCTACACTCTGGATTTTGTGGGCCAAAAATGAGGGATCCAGTGTGCAGGACAGGGCTGCCATTGAGTGGGATAGAATCTGGGTGGAAAGTAGGGTACAGGCGCAAGCTGGGGGTAGGTGTCTGGCCAGGAGGGACGGGGCAGGAGCAGGAAGCTGGTGGGGGTCTGGCCAGGGGGCAGGAGCAGGGTGTTTGTGGCAGGTCTGGCCAGGAGGGGGCAGGATGCTGATGAGGGGGGTTTAGGGGAGAGGGGGCAGGAGCAGGGTGCTGGTTGGGTCAGGGGAGAGGGGGCAGGGGCATTGTTACAAGCTGGGGACTAACTGACTAAGTAGCAGTTCAGCAGAAAAGGACCTGGGGATTATAGTGGATGAGAAGCTGGATATGAGTCAACAGTGTGCCCTTGTACCAAGAAGGCGAATGGCATATTGAGGTGCATTAAGAGGCGCATCGCCAGCAGATCTAGAGAAGTTATTATTCCTCTTTATACTGCACTGGTGAGGCCACATCTGGAGTATTGCATCCAGTTCTGGCCCCCTCCTTCCCCACAGAAAGGATGTGGACACATTGGAGAGGTTCTAGTGGAGGGCAACCAAAATGATTAGGGGGCTGGAGTACATGACCTAAGAGGAGAGGCTGAGGGATTTGGGCTTATTTAGTCTGCAGAAGCGAAGAGTGAGGGGGGATTTGATAGCAGCCTTCAACTTCCTGAAGGGAGGTTCCAAAGAAGATGGAGAGAGGCTGTTCACAGTAGTGACGGATGGCAGAACAAGGAGCAATGGTCTCAAGTTACAGTGGGGGAGGTCTAGGCTGGATATTAGGAAAAACTATTTCACTAGGAGGGTGGTGAAGCACTGGAATGGGCTACCTAGGGAGGTGGTGGAATCTCCATCCCTAGAGGTTTTTAAATCCAGGCTTGATAAAGCCCTAGCTGGGCTGATTTAGTTGGGAGTGGTCCTGCTTTGGGCACGGGGTTGGACTCGATGACCTCCTGAGGTCTCTTCCAGCCCTAGGATTCTATGATTCTATGACAGCTCGGCTGATACCTGGGGGTCTCCAGGAAAGAATCTCTGGGTAGGGATCTGTGGGCAGCACTGGAAGAAGCATACGTGCGGCTCCTTTAAAAAATCTAGATGGTCCGGATCCTGCACCACCATCTTAAATCCCCTTCATCTCACCGAAGCACGGGGAAGGAAGGGAAGACAAGAAAGCGTGTGTGCTGTTGTGGGGAGGGGAGGAGCATGTGCTTGTCTTCACTTCCTTCTCCGGTACTGCCTTCCTTCCTTTCTGTGGCGTGGGGGCAGGGGGAAGTCCTGAGGCTCCACGCTAGATCTGGCTTCTCAGGAAGCGTGTTGCTCTCCCCTGTCCACAGCAGTGCATGCACTTCCTGAGAAGCCGAATCTGCAGCAGAGCCATGGGACTGCCCCCGCTCCCTGTACGCTGCAGGAAGCCGGAGCTAGTTCCATTTTTGCTGGAAGCGGGAGGTTGAAGTGCAGGCTCCATGTTGGGGATGGAGGGGGAGCAAGGGGGGCTGGTAACACCTCCTCGTGATCGACCGGTTGTGTCCCTGGGGTTGACCAGTCAATCGCAATCTATTGGTTGGTGGCCACGGCTTTAAGGGCTCTCTTCAACAGGGAGGTAAAAGGAGAGTAGGGATGGATAAAAGGACAGGAAGACTTTG
This sequence comes from Pelochelys cantorii, assembly GCA_032595735.1. Lineage (NCBI taxonomy): Eukaryota > Metazoa > Chordata > Testudines > Trionychidae > Pelochelys > Pelochelys cantorii. The sequence continues at coordinate 47,586,690 of CM064326.1, read as the reverse complement.
GAAGCAAGTTTTTGAAGTATAGTAATTAAACTTAAAATGTGTATTTTAGATAAAGGTGGTCGTTTGAAGAATTTACAAAATTCTTACAAAAGAATTTACAAAAACTGTATGTCTGAAGAGCTAAGCATTTAAGGCTTAAGCTGAATACTCAAATTGTGCATCTAAATATCTATGCAAGGATTTTGTAGAGAGGTGATTTTATAAGCTTCAGTAATGAAATATACTAATGAAATATTTAAAGCAAATTTTAAATTAAGGTCCTATAGACACAGTAATGCACAACTGTTTTTGTCAGTAAATTCGGGGTTGGTACATGCTTGTTAAATAGTTTCATTCCCACTTAACAGCTCTTTCACAAGTTCAATGTTATGCTAATAAGTCTGGCAAACTAGAAGGGTTTTCACTTTTAAAGTTAACAGATCCACTTCAGGGGTACAGTCACCAGTCTGCAAGCTGAAACAGCCTGCTGTGGGAGCCTTTAGGAACAGTCAAAACAGGGATAGGAAGATGGGAGTGGTTGAGCACTAAGAGTCAGGGAAGGCATTGTCTCCCCTTGTCTCTTATGCTCACCACCCATGACTATACAGGCGGTCCCCGACTTACGAACACATCAATTTACAACCATTCATACTTATGATCAACTTCCCATTAACCCCATATTACTGCACAGTATAATATTTTTGAGTTGAGAACCATGTACATTTAGTTTTTCAAACAGCGCAGGCAGCGTGGTATGAGAACTACAGATCAGTCATAGCGGCAGCCGACATGTTGTTCCTCCCCCCCCTTTGTTTTGGTTCTCAGTAGCACGTTGTGTTTGCGTGTGTGCGGTCGGGCAGCATGTTTACGTTTCATTCCCTCATATTTTCTGTGATTGCTTGTGGCCATCAGGGCAAGTATCAGGAAACGTGCTAGTGATAAGGGTGGTGAGAAAAAGAAAAGCTATTGATTTAGAACAGGAAATAGCAACACTGAGGCAATACGAAGGGGGTCAAACAGTGTTGTTCATGGCACATAATTTAGGCCTATCGAAATCCACCATAAGTACCATTATAAAGGATAATGATAGCATTCATGAAGCAGTGAAAGGGTCTGCGCCTATGAAATCAACAATTATAACAAAGAAAAGAACAGGTCCCATCCATGACGTGGAAAAACTCTTTGTGATTTGGATGGAAGAAATTCAAAAATGCATGCCGTTAGGCCTCAAGACGATACAGGCTAAGGCTCGTAGTCTTTTTTGAAGACTTAAAGAAAAAGGAGGAGTATGACTATGACCAAACTTTCAGTACCAGTCATGGTTGGTTCAACCGTTTCAAGAATCGTGCAAAGTTTCACAATGTAAAAGTAAGTGGGGAGGCAGCCAGTGCTGATTTGAAAGCAGCAGAAACTTTCATAGAAGAATTGCATAAGCTGGTAAAAGAGGAAAATTATTTGCCAGAACAGATCTTTAATGTCGATGAGACAGGTCTCTTTTGGAAGAAAATGCCCAACCATACCTACATACATAAGGAGGCAAAAACTATGCCTGGTTTTAAGGCTTTCAAAGACCGTCTAACAGTCTTGTTAGGAGGGAATGTTTTTGGGTATAAATTAAAACCCTTCTTGATTTATCACTCTGAAAACCCCAGAGCCTTCAAGAATATCAGCAAGGCTACGTTACCAGTCCATTATCACGCTAATAAGAAAGCATGGATGATGCTTGCACTTTTTGAAGATTGGTTCATGAACTGTTTCATCCCTGAAGTCAAGGCATATTTTCTGGAGAACGAAATTCCTTTCAAAATTTTGCTTATTTTGGATAATGCTCCAGGTCACCCTCAATGCCTAAATGACTTACATCCCAACGTGAAAGTGGTGTTTCTGCCTCCCAACACCACATCTATTCTCCAACCCATGGACCAGGGGCCACAGCTGCTTTCAAAGCGTATTATCTTCGCAGCACATTTGCAAAAGCAATAGCTGCCACAGAATGCGAAAATGCCAAAACAATACATGAATTTTGGAAGGACTACAACATTCTGCATGGCATAAGGAACATTGCTGCTGGGTGGGAGGAAGTCACTCAACAGTGTATGAATGGCATATGAAAGAAAATCCTAAAAAGATATGTCAACAGTTTCAAAGGCTTTGAAAAAGAAAAGCCTAGAAGAAATTTCCAATAAAATTGTACTGCTGGCGAAAGAAGTGGATCTGGAAGTGGATAATGAAGACGTACACCAACTGGTTGAGGCTGTTGGGGAGGAACTGAGCAATGAAAATTTAATGGAGCTGGAGGTGGAGAGGGTAGCAGAGGAAGAGAAACAAAAAGCCCAAGAAGAAAAAGAAGAAGCCCCCAAAAAATTTGTGAGGAAAGAAATGGCTGCAGCCTTCAGCAAAATAAATGAAGGAATGCAAATGTATGAAAAAATTGACCCTAATGTTGCACGATTCTCAAATTGTATTGTTTAATTCAGGACACCCTGGCTTGCTATAAAGAAATTTATAATGAGAAGAAAAAACAAACTGTCCAGTCCAAAATGGATATTTTTTTTAAGAAAGCCCCCAGCACTGCTGCCTCCCCCACTGAACCAATGCCTTCTACAAGCAAAGGCACTGCTGAAGTAGAAGATGAATCTGCTGTTGATGATGTTGTTCCTGTAGTATTGTCACCTACCTCCTCCAATTCCTCATCCAATTAATTCAATTCATTCACCTTCATAATTATCAATCCAAGTGTGCACGACAATACCAGGAATAAAGGCAAAGTTCATGTACAGTATTTACATTATTTACATTATTTTATTTATAATAAAATATTTACAATATTTACAATATTTACATCACATTATTTACAATACAGTATTGCATTGTGTTTTGTATTTCATGTTCATGTTTGTCAATTTTAGTTTGCTGTCACTGCAGTTGTGGTTTTTTTTCATATGTTTCTGCCCTCAGTGTTTCTTTTTTTCGTTGTTGATTGTTGTTTTGTAGGTGCTTTGTTACGTTTGGAGTGCTAGTGAATTAATATTAAAACATTACTGGTAGTGGGCAGTTGATAGCTACCTGTATAAGAGTATTTCCAACTTACAACCAAATCGAGTTACGACCAGGTGTTCGGAACGTAACCCGTTCATAAGTCGGGGACTACCTGTAGCTAACTTTCAGACATGTGGATGAGAAAAGACAGATGCAAAAGGAAGACAGACATAGATGAGGCACAACAGATAAAGCGGACAGAAAGCCCGCACTTTCCATCAAACTGCTTGGACACTGTTGATGTCTTTTTCTCTTATTACCGAGTCCTGGTCTTTGGCACTTGGCAGCATGGCATATGCCTGGAGTTGTGAAGCTCAGTTTATGATGTTATTTGGTGGTGGCTAAAGTACTTAAGGAAAACCAAAGAACAGCAGAAATACTGCTTGTCTCCAAGAAAGGATAATAATGGGGATGACTGTATTCTTCATATTAAAAAGAAGTAGTGGTAACGCCAACATCCCACCCTCACTGCTGGAACAGCCTACCTAATGTCTCTATATACTAGTAGTTAAACCTCAAGAATGTGTTTGGTGGGCACAAGACACAACATACAGCCTACAAAGAAGGCTATCCCAGAGCAAACAGGATGTAGTGAGATGCGCGGAGGTGGGAATGGCTAAGATTTAGTTTGGCTGTTTCTTGTTTAAACATTGTTATTATTATGGAGTCCAGTGGGCATTGAAGAAGTAGTGATCTTTAGCAGGGTGGACTAATGGCATGCCTAGAACAGAGGATGCATTCCAGGTAGAAAAGGCCACACAGGCAATTATGAAAAGCAGACTAATGGGACATCATCAGGACAAGTTGTCACCATTGCTAGAAGAAGGGAGTGGGGGGTGAAGCAATGAGAAATTAGGTCAAAGATTTCACAAGCCAGAGCAGGGTTATGTAGGAACCAAACGACAAAGAATCTAAACATGGCTGGGTGGTCAAGAGGGAACAAGTACAAGGACTAAGGTGGTCACATAGGTGAGGAAGAGGATTTCAGTGGATGTATTTTGAATAGATTGGAGGGAGACAGTGTGGATACAGGGAAGATCAGACAGAAGATTAATGTATGGAGAAGAGTTTAAGCTTCTAGCACAGCAAGGATAGATTGAATCATTTAATTATTGCAGAGGAAGGACCAGGAGATGATCTGGATATGCATAGAAAAGGAGAGGAAGCTGATTCTCAGGTAATAAATGTGGTTCCTAGGAACCATACAACAGCAGGGATAGCCAGCATATTCTCACCACTCTCCCCCGTTATTTTCTCACCATGCAGTCTCTTCTCACCATGTCCCCTAGATTTCAGGGAGGGATGTGCAAGAGCAAGTTCTATGTCTTCTGGGGACTCCTTAACGGCAGGCTTGCAGGAAAATTATGCTAGCTTTGCATTACTTGAGCAAAGTGAACAGAGCTACACAGGGAATCTGCCCCAGTAAATCTAATTGCCAACTGTTTGTTTTCAGCAAAAACCTAGTATGTTAAATTGATGGAACAAAGAGTCAGTGTAGCTTGTCAGTTTCCTTTATAGCAGACTGGATGGTAACAGGAAACCACAAAAGAAAGGAAAAATAGGAACATGTTAAAACAGTTTAATCAAGGTGAAAGGTGTAGATTACACTGAGTACACCTGTCCAGAGCATTCCAAAACCACAAAGCCAGTGACAATCAGAATGGGCTAAATATCAATCAAAATGTAGAAAATGATAATTTGGAAATATACATTCAAAGCTATATTAGAAGAAAGTGATGAAAGCAGATTAGATTCTTGGTGAAGCTGAAATAGAGAGACACAGCAGAAACCCACATGGACTATAACTGCCATGTAAAATCTTCTCTGTATTTCACAGTTTGGTACAGTAACAAGTGACTGCAATTTACAAAATGTTTCTGTGTTTCACAACAGTTTAGAAAAATAAAGTTCCAACCAACTATCCAACATCAGACTCCATCAAAGCTGCAAGCTATCAGTTGACTCATCAAAAGGAAATAGTTTAAGGGGGTTGGGAGCCTGACATTCTCATAATGACAAATCACACCTTAATTAAGCCAGCCTTGAACTGGACACCAGAAGATACATTAAAGTCAACATGAGTCAAACAGCTAAGCTCCCATAAAGCACTCTGTAAGTGCTAAAAATGTGCAATGAAATTTTAAAATCCTGTCTTGGCATTTTGCATTTCTGTACAATGACTATTAAATAACTGCCCAAACTTCCCAGTGTCACTGCCTGTGAACAGCACTTCTTCCTCTAAAGTATGTCACTGAAGTATATGCAGCTATGTAACTGAAAAGAAATACTAAACATTCTTTTTTTCTGTATTGTATCTTTTAACATTAGTCTTTCTGTGAGCTGGAGGCCCAGCTATGAAGCAACTGCCATTGTGTTTCACTCCAAATGCAGAATGTTTCAACACTTGTCACTGCTTTTGCTTTCTCCTGATGACTTTATATTTGTTCTTTGTTGCTTTCCTGAGCAGATACCCAAAGTGATATGTTCTGTTTGTTGCAATGACTTATGGGAAAGCCAGTATGATGGGTCAACCTCTGAGGTTTTCCAGATTCTTAATGAAGTTAAACAAGGTAGAGAGTAGTTATTAATGGTTCACAATCCTGCTGGAAAGGTATAACAAGTGGGGTTCTGCAGGGGTCTGTTTTGGGACCGGCTCTGTTCAATATCTTCATCAACGATTTAGATATTGGCATAGAAAGTATGCTTATTAAGTTTGCAGATGATACCAAGCTGGGAGGGATTGCGACTAATCTGGAGGATAGGGTCATAATTCAAAATGATCTGGACAAATTGGAGAAATGGTCTGAGGTAAACAGGATGAAGTTTAATAAAGACAAATGTAAAGTGCTCCACTTAGAAAGGAACAATCAGTTTCACACATACAGAATGGGAAGCGACTGTCTAGGAAGGAGTACGGCAGAAAGGGATCTAGGGGTTAGAGTGGACCACAAGCTGAATATGAGTCAGCAGTGTGATGCTGTTGCAAAAAAAGCAAACATGATTCTGGGATGCATTAACAGGTGTGTTGTGAGCAAGACATGAGAAGTCATTCTTCCGCTCTACTCTGCGCTAGTTAGGCCTCAGTTGGAGTATTGTGTCCAGTTCTGGGCACCGCATTTCAAGAAGGATGTGGAGAAATTGGAGAGAGTCCAGAGAAGAGCAACAAGAATGATTAAAGGTCTAGAGAACATGACCTATGAAGGAAGGCTGAAAGAATTGGGTTTATTTAGTTTAGAAAAGAGAAGATTGAGGGGGGACATGATAGCAGCTTTCAGGTATCTAAAAGGGTGTCATGAGGAGGAGGGAGAAAACGTGTTCATCTTGGCCTCTGAGGATAGAACAAGAAGCAATGGGCTTAAACTGCAGCAAGGGAGGTTTAGGTTGGACATTAGGAAAAAGTTCCTAACTGTCAGGGTAGTTAAACATTGGAATAAATTGCCCAGGGAGGTTGTGGAATCTCCATCTCTGGAGATATTTAAGAAGAGGTTAGATAAATGTCTATCAGGGATGGTCTAGACAGTATTTGGTCCTGCCATTAGGGCAGGGGACTGGACTCGATGACCTCTCGAGGTCCCTTCCAGTCCTAGTATTCTATGATTTTATGATTCTAAGGTTGTGTACTTGCCCTAACTCTGTTTGGGATCATCTTCTCCCTGCTATTGAAACAAGCATTAGGATCCTCAACTCAAGGAATCTACTTGCACACAAGATCTGATAGAAAGCTGTTCAATCTTGCAAGAATCAGATCTAAAAGCAAGACTTGAGAGGCCCTTATCTGACACCTCCTCTTTGCTGAGGACACAGCAGTGACAACCCACACAGAAGCTCATTTTCAAAGTCTAATGGACAGTTTTTTCAAAGCCTGGCAACACTTCAGCCTTACTATAAGCCTAGAAAAGACTAACAATGTGCCAAGCAGTTGAAGAAACACCCTACATCAAAATCAACAAGTAGGAACTTGAAGTGGTGAACATGTTCACATGCCTGAGGACCACTATCACAGTCAACCTTTCATTGAAATGAAACTCGGCGTCCGCACTGGAAAAGCTACTACAACAGTATCTAGACTGAACAAGAAGGTATGGCAAAGCAACACACTGACAGAATGCACAAAGATTGGTGTGTATTATGAATGTGCTATCAGCACACTTTTGTGTGGGAGCGAGACATGAACCTTATATTCTCCTCAGGGTATGCTTACACTGCAACACTATTTCAAAATAACTAGCGCTATTTCGAAATAACTTAGTCTGTGTCTACACAGCAGTTATTTCGAAATAGTGTCAAAATACTGCCAAGCTGGAGGACTTCTTACTCTGACTCCTGTAACACTCATTGTATGAGGAGTAAGGGAAGTCGGAAGAAGAGTGCTCTATTTTGAAATAAGTGCTGTGTAGACGCTCCCTGTTGTGAAATAAGCTATTTCAAAATAAGATATGCAATTGGCATAGCTCAATTTCTGCAGCTTATTTCGAGTTAAGCCCTGCAGTGTAGATGCATCTTCAGGGAAAAAGGCTCAACAGCTTTCATATGTGTTGCCTTTGTCAAACCTTTGGAATCTCCTGAGGGACAGAGTCCATTTGCCATCCTCTATGGCAAAGAGGCATCTGGAAAAGGACCCAAAGGATGCCCAAACCTGCATTTCAAGGATGTGTGCAAGCAAAACTGCAGAGAAATGGACATGGATGTGGACAAATGAGAAAATCACACTCAAGACACAGCCTTTGGAAATAAGAGATTAACAAAGGTCTCCAGAATTATGAGAGGAAGCAGCAGTCTAGCTCCCCAGGGAAGAAAAAAGCTTGCAGAAGGCAAAGCCCAAAGGGTTTAAACACAATCTGTAAATGTGACATATACAGCAGAGATCTTCATCAGCCCTGGCCACAGCTGCCATAATACCAACTGAGTAAATTTTCTACCTCTCAGGAGCATATACCCATGGTTTCTCAAGACTGAAGGATACCTACTACTATTAGCATTTATACAGCATTCTACATCTTCACAGGGGCTATGCAAACATTAACTAATCTAAATAATCCATAGTACCTAATTTCATATTTCTATTGCCAGAGATAAATGCAGTAAAAGATTTCTTAAAAACAAATTACATTTTTGAAATTTGTTGATATAAAGATGTTTACAGAAATTTCTGCTACAGATAATGAGCAAATGAATGTAATACATACATTTGATTGACTTTTTCCCCCTTTGCCATTGATATCAATGTAACTACATTGACTTCAGCGGAGCTGCTCCTGATTTATAGTGGCGTAAGTGATTGCCAAACCTATCAACTATTTTTAATAAACATCACAGTATGTGGGCTTTTAAGGCAAGTATTAATCTTGACTTTGGCCCCTTTTTGGCCTGTGACTGTAACTGAACACTTAACATTCTCTAGGGAAAATGCTGTGAACCAAAGTGGAGATCTTTTCCTTTATACTTCCCTCTTGCTGAAGCTGAGTTAGAAGGCTAGATAGTGGTCTTTTATAGTAACTGCTGGTCCACTCTTGCAAATCTTTGCTTAGATGAGTAGGCACTACTCACACGAGTAGCCTTATTGACATCATGGAGCATCTCAAGTGAGTCAAGGCTTGTGGGATCAAGCTCACTACTCTTTAAACTGGCCCCAATATTGTAATAGCCAATCTTCATTTTTGAGGAGGAAATAAAGGAGCTAGATGGGTGGGAAGGGCAAGGAATGTTAACCACTTCTTGCTCAGTTTCTCATTTTACACTTCACTAAGTCTATTTTTTTATTGACACTGATGTGGAATGGAGGAAGCTCATGCAAGGATCATATCACAAATCAAAATCCTGACAGAGAAAGGAATGGAGCACCATGAGCTTGACTCTGCATTCCTTGCAAACCCCAAAGTCCACACTCACTTCAGCAGTTGTTTTAGATGTACAGGGAATGCGGGTTTGAGTCCAAAGGTGTGCTGAATGAATGATGGGAGTATCCCAAAGAATATCCATATGTGAGTGGTCTTATCTTGTAAATAATCTTAACACTGTACTTGGGTAATCTATACTATTATAAAAGGAGAGGTGTCTGTCATGCCATCTGTCACAGAGAACATTTGAGAATACACTGGAAGACTTGAGAAGTTTCTAGAAAATGCCAGAATGAGTGAGAAATGATGAGTTGAGGGGAACCCCACCCTGTGGCGGGAGCAGAAGCAGCGGCAGGTGGCCTGGTGGGCAGCAGCCAGGGTCCCTCCCCTCAGGCTGTCATTGGCAGAGACTTGGGGTGGGGCCTCCCCAATACGTGGCTAGCAGGAGTGGCAGGGAGCTGGCGGTGGTGGTGATATCATGCAGACCTGTACCCACTGGGGTGGGTGGTGGCTGGGGCCCCGTGCTGCTCCTGTATCCCGGGGGTGCCCTGTCCAGCAGGTAGGGGGGCCAGGGGCAGCAGAGCACCGTGGGGGACAGCACTTCGCGGTCCATTGAGCAGCTGCTGCGGCAGTAAAATGACTTCTCCAAGTGGCACATCGGACCCGGGGACAAAGAGAAGAGGGAGATGCTGCAAGTGGTGGGGTTAGTGGTAAGTCCCTGACTGCCATGCTCTGCCCGTCCATCCCTCCCCCCGCCAGACCCGGTGCCCACGGTCTTCCCGTGCCCTATCCTCCCCCATGCCTGCCCTCAGTGCCACCCAATCACCCGCCCCAACTCGCTGCCACATCCTCCCATGTTCGCAGCCCCTCAGCCTGCTGCACTGCAGCCATAAGGTGGGGCTCAGCTAGTTCTCAATAGTAACAACAGAAATCATCCTGACACCCCCAGTGGTGTCTCCGTACATCTATGTATACTGACTTCTAGAGCAAATGGAAAATCAGAGGGATAGGAATGGAATTCTGGTGTCTCTCCCCCACCCGTCTCTTTACCTTTTAGAGTTTAGGCTGTGGACTTAGCACACGAAGAGAATGACAAATAGATGCTTTTAATGCTTCACGTTTTCCTGAAAAATGTAGCTCTTGATAGTTATCCACTTGAAAATGAGGCAGCTAAATCTGTTGGTAATTTGCACATTTATATAGCAGTTTGAACATTTTTAATGTGAAATTTGTCATAAATCTAAAACATTATGTGATTTATAAATGGCAGAAAATTTAGTTAATAACTTCCTAGAATTTTTGTTAAGTTTTTAAAAGGACACTAAATGAAAATGAACTGGGATAATACTTTTTCTGTGTGATTCACAGAAGAACAAGGAGGAATAAAATGGTTCTCTCACCTGGGCAATTATTAACTGAAACAGATTGCCAGTCAGTTGTAGAGAGTGTATACTTTGGGATACTGATGCATGGCACAAATGAAATATATCATCCTAGATCAGTTAATGTTTTTTGGACTAAATTCTAGTCTCAATTACACTGGCATTAAGCTAAAGAAAATCCGGGGGCATCAACAAGAGTTATTCTCTATACCAGTGTTTCTCGATTTTATTTGGCCATGGAACCCTTAAAAAAAAAAAAAAAAGGAAAAACTGTCAAGCAAAAAAAAGCCCCCCAAAAATGCCGGCCAGCCCCTAAGACCGCGGTGGACGGCAAACCCTTGAAAATGGCGGCCCCGGGTGACTGCCCGGCTCACCCGCCCTTAACACCAGAGTGATCGGGTTCTCGTGGAACCTTTACTTTCACTTCGTGGAACCCCAGGGTTCTGTGGAGCACTATTTGGGAAACACTGCTCTATACCACTGTAGCTGAGATCTGCATTTGGCCTTAGGTATTTATTCATTAATAGCTGTTGATGATTTGGGGGGCCTTGTGTTATGGTTCATTCCTGTTTCTGTTGTTTGTTTTAAATACAACTTTTTATAGTGCACATGGGGGAATATGAAAAAGTAATACCTAGTCTCTGTTATATGAAATGTTCCATAATTAGTCAGGGTTTGCCCCGCTAAAACTCTCTGTGCCTGAGACAGAATAGGAAAACTTTTACATTATTGCCAAGGGGAAAAAAACCCCAACCAGAGACTTGTGTCACCACCCTGTTAATCATTACTGTAGCAGATCTGTGTTCTTTGAGATCTCTGACCTGTTTTGTAGCCCTGAAGGGTTTATTGCAGTCAGTGCAGCCTTGGCTGGTGTTTGGATTGCGTGCTGATAGACAGCCGATTGGCTGTAGTTCAGAACTCTGCGATATGGAACAGTATGGACAACTCGTTTGTACTCCTCTAGACTCTTGGGAAACTCCTGCTTCTAGTAACCAGCTAGGCATGGATAACTCAGGGGGATCTAGGGTCAGAAGGAAGAAACCTTTGGAATCTTTCTTCTATAATAATACAATTAAATGGCGCCCATTATTGGTGTGAATATAGCCTTGCAGATGAAGGGGAAGGGTATTCAGCTGAAGTGATATGGTGCAAAGAATATTTCTGTTTCACTCTTTAATGGCCCAACCAATGTATGAAGCCAAATGTGCACAAGAGAATTGTGTCTGGCCCCAAAAAATGAGGAGTAATGTTAGTTGGAACCAAGGGGTTTGGTTCGAACTAAAGCGTCCCAGTGTGAACTTTCACTTTCGAAACAGCTGTTGATCGGAGTAACGCGCCGGCAAGATCATGCTAATGAAGCGTGGGATATTTAAAACTCCGCTTCATTGACTATTTCGAATGCCTACATTTGCATCCCTAGTTCGAACTAGGGTGCAAGTGTAGACATACCCTATTTGACTATGTTTGGCAACTACTGATTGATGACTTTTCCCAAAGTCATCCATTTGTCAGCCTATCACCAAAAATGGGTGACGTGGGCACTCTCAGATCTGTATAGGCTGAGTCCTGAGTCCCCTACCAATGCAGCCAGACATCCTGTGCTATTATGTGATGCAAAACCCAGCACAAATGACTGTAGTCACAACTTTAGTAAAAAATATTTACAGAGGCAAGCCCAAGTATTCTGAAAAGCAATTGGGTCAACCAAAGATTTTCCTGGTGCCTTCCTGCAGGTACGGTGCTCCAAGCATCTCCACCACATACCTGTGTTCAGAGACGCAATCTCCCATGAGTTACATGATATGGCAGAGTTCTGCACAGTGAACTTAAGTTGTTTTTGAAGCTTGGTGTCTTTGTTAGTAGGCAGCATAGGAGGAGCCTAGTAATAGGAGGCTAGTAAGCACTAATTCAAGTGAGTGAAGAAGTGTCTTATATAAAATCACCTTTCAGAGAAAGACTCTGATGACTGTAAACAGAGGCTATCTAGAAAACTTTATATATTATGCCTTATCTAGTATTTATTGTTATTATTCTCTCTCAATGACACTGTAGCTAGGCATCAGTTGACACTCTCAATCATGATTGTCATGATACTAGTCTCATGGTTCTTACCTCTGCTAGATACAATGGGCCTAAATGCTGTCTGAGTCAGCCCAAAGACATGGGATGCTACTGCTGCTAATAGATCAGGGTGGCATCAGGCCTTTTGGATTGAGATCAGTGCCCTCCAGAACAGCAGAACAGAAAGCCAAAGAGAAAAGTGAGTGAAGAACACAAGCTGTGGCCAGACCATATGGCCACATCTTTTCAACATGTGAGCACATTTGCTGATCCCTCATCAATTTATATTCATGGAAGAAGATACACGGAAATGAACTGACTCATAAGTTGGCTATGACAGAAGATGCCAATAACAGTGACAATGGGTCAAATTCTGACCCCATTGACATCAATGGGATTTTTTTCTGCAGACTTCAATGGGACCAGGATTTTAGCCACTGAGAAAGTAGGACCCTCAGCCAGCTCAAGTTCCTCTCACTTAAGTATTTCTGCCATTAATACTGAACCCTCTAGGATGATCAGACTCTGGGCCTGGGGGCTACTAAATGAATAGCTGTCATATTCTTTCAGATGTACAGATGTAAAGACATAGGGAATGAAAACTTACTACAGTGACATCAACGGTTAGAGTCCCATTGACTTCAATGGGGCAGGATTTGACTCGAGGAGTTATATCTTTGTTTCCAAAAATCTGGCCCACTGCAGTGAAGTATATACCAGCATCACCACAAGCAGAATTCAGAAATGAGATTTTTCATGTAAAATGTTTTTTAGAGCTTCAGCCTCTGCATGACAATTGAATTTCAATTTTTCAGATGTCTCACTGCATGAGACATTTAGAGATCCATAGATGGGATGACATGGTGTGAAACTGTGCAAAACAAACTGATAAAAATAACTCCATACATTTTCGTGAAATCATTTTCACAAATTTAATCCAGCTGTGCGTAGTTTACACCTCCATTTAAAGCTCTGTTGGTGAATCCCATTTATCCTTGAATTTCTATCAGCATTAGTCAGAAGTTTGTGATAAGCAATTTTCACTCATTAGGGGTAATGCACTTAATTATCTTGCAGCTTCACTTCCTCTATGTTAGGCTGTCATCCTTAATACAACAAGGGGTGTATTCTCTGTAAATCATCTTGTTAAATAAAACATTAATTCACCATATATTGGCATCAAGAAAGAAGTAAATTAAGCAAATAACTAAAAATGACTGATGTTCAAAAGCTGAGACACTTTAAAAATGAAGAGCTAGCTTGTGTCCTCCTAGTTCTATACATGGAAGAGTCATTCATGTGGATCTTCTTCTCAGCCATCTCTGTGGCTTATCTTTCTCTTTTCCATTGTTCCCCTATGGACCAAGTGGGGCCTTGTCTTTGAAGTCCTGGACCGAATGGGGCAGATTGGGAGGAGTGAGAAGATTAAGGCAAGGCTGGGGTATGTACCACATACCCCCACTCTTGTCCTATGGATCAGACCCAAGAAAGCTACTGCAGCCCCAATCTATGTTAAGCTTTCCAGATACTGACCGGGGGTCCTGGAGGCTGCATCCACCGGGAGTGCCCCTGTTAGCACAGCTCCAAAGGAGTCCCACTGTCAAGGAGCCAGGAGTGAGTCACTGTGGGCAAAAGTCATCCTGGAAGCCAGCTGAGATCCTCCAGATTTGGGGGTGGACCCTGCACTCTTTTCCATGATGAGGCAAGCTCCCCGCCCACTGATGATGAGCCAGCATGGGGGAAATCTCCGCGAAGGAGTCCTTGCAAACATTTGCTGCCCAACGGTTCCCTCTGAAACGTTTAAAATATGAAATGGGACAATCTGTACCCATGATTTTTAAAAGTTAATTCATGATTTAAAATCATGCACCTGTCTTTGGGCCTGTGAGGTAAAGGAACAACATGCAGCATGTCCACGTCCAGCTAGTCTATGCAAGGAGCTTCCAATTAATTATAGCTTACATGCTCATTCTTGCTCTGAAACTCTCCTGCATTTCCGTCAGGAATTGTTCTACATGTTCTCTAAGACAACTTTTGTGTCTATCTTCACAAATATTTCCCTAATGAACTAAATATAGATTAAGAATAAAATCTTGGGAAAGGATGGACTAGTAGCTGGAAGACTGTCAAGGCTGATAGATGTAAAATGTGACCATCTATTTACAATAGCTATGTAGCAACGTGCTTGTGGTTTCTTTTTGTCTGCTTATTTTAAGCAAATGATCTAAGCATTGTCTTTCACTTTACAAACATGCATTGTTAGGGGAACCTTGCACTTATCCATCCTACAATAACAAACTAATGCACATGACAGACAAGCAATTGCTGTAAGAATATGTTTTCAAGCTTCCCAACTCCTATTTTGTTTAGGGAAGTGGCAAATGTCTAATTTAAAACAACCAATAGAATACCAAATAATTGGAAAGTCAAATTGTGGTTAGAGTAAGAAATGTGAACACTAAAGCACTATTTTCTTCTCAGTGAGTGAATATAAGTGATGGCGGAGCCTCTTGATAGTAGGCCTTAATGACACGGTGGGGAAGGACAGAACAGATACAGATGGATGCCTTCTTAGCCTCCTTTGTAGAGCATCAAACAATAAAGCATAAACTCAAATTTAAAAAAATCTTTTGCATTTCAGCTTGAAACTCATGGGGCCAAACCCTGGACTCCCAGCTCAGGGGCAGATGTTTATACCCTTGCTCACAGGAAATCCTTCCTTTATCTTCTCCTACCTTCCTCTGAGTTATCCCATTGATTTTAGGTACTATAATCTGGCCCTCAGCTCTTACTCAGGCAACATTATCATTAGGAATTGGCACAGGGATCCATCCTATCAGGCCCCAAAGCAGAACAGGGGCTCTATTATGGACAGGGCTAACTTTCGTTGGCTTGGGAAAACGGAACGAATCTACAGCTAGTGGAAATCAACAAAGAAACACTGAATCCATGATTCTATGCCAGTTTACACCAGTGGAGGATGTGTGTCAGGGAGGTAGGATTAGCCTGTTTTCAGGATAGTTTTCAAGGAGAAAAAAAGCACTTTTAGCAGACAGACAGCTACATCAGAGATGATTCCAAGCACTGGAGAGCATAACAGATTATTCAGAAATCATTAAATCAGAAACTCAGCACACAGCAAAGAGCATGAAAAATATGAGAGCAATAAACCATAGAACCATAGAGCTGAAAGAGACCTCAGGAGGTTATCAAGTCCAGCCCCCTGCTCTAGGCAGGAACAATCCCAATTAGATCAACCCAGTCAGGGCTTTGTCAAGCCGAGACTTAAATACCTCTAGGGATGGAGACTCCATTACTTCCCTAGGTAACCCATTCCAGTGTTTCACCACTCTCCTAGTGAATAATAAAGTAAAAGAACAAAGAGGCTCACAAAGAGCGAGTGGAGGAGTAGGAATTAGATCAGAGATGATCTTTATGGGGTCTTGAAGATGAGGAAAAGGTGCTTGACTTTGATGAGCAAAGTCACAGAAGGCCAGTGAAGAGACTGAGGAGCAACAGGAAATGAGAAAGATTTTAGTAGCAATATTTTGTATGGACTGGAGGTGGAGAGATGACAGGAGGAGGAAAGGGTATAGTAATGAAAGCAAGAGAAGGGCTTTGGCAGAGCCATTTTTATTTTCATCTGTATCTATAGCTATAGCTGTACCATGAAAGCTTGTTTACTCAGGCTATGTCTACACTACAGAGTTATTCCGGGATACCGGAGGGAATACGTCCACTTTTTCGGATCAGTTTCCGAAAAAGCGGGTGCATTCTTTCAGAAGCCCTGTATATCTCATATTATGAGGAATAAGGGCTCTTCTGAAAGAGGAGGTTTCCCCCCACATTTGGCCCTGTGTAGACAGGCCAAATATCAGAAAAAGGTATGCAGAAAAAGAACTGCAGAGTAGACATAGCCCCGGTGATTTCATTAATTTATAATTGCCCAGACACAATGGAAAGTGCCCATTCAAGCTTCATTGCCAAATCGCAATCAAGAATCTACTTCTGGTCCTGTTGATGTCTATGAGATTTCTCTGACAGCAGCAGCACTCCTCAGGACCGGAGCTGCAGGTGTGCTTTCGACAGATATAGATTCACACTAGATTTTGTACCAAAGTTGAGAATTTGGAAAATCCGCACAGCAGTTGCGCGCTGCACATTGCTGAGCCCAGCTCCCCTCGAGCTCCTTGCACAGCCCACACAATGGTTCTCTGGGGAAGGGGCCGGTGAATGCTGTGTATGGCCGATAGCCATTGGCTGCTGCATGCAAGGGAGAGGCACAAAGACCATGGAAAGCTGCTCTAGGTGGGAGGCTGAGGAGCAGCTGCAATGCAGTTCGGCTGCCATTCTATGGCCTAGTGAGGAGTTGTGGAGTTAAGACCAGAAGAGACCACCAGATCATCTAGTCTGACCTCCTGCACATTACAGGCCACCAACGCCGCGCCCGGCTCACACGCACCCACACACTAAGCCCAACAACTGAAAGGAGACCAGAGTATGACAGCTAACAGGAGACAAGACTATTATGTGCCAGAGGCAAAGAAAAGGAGACACCAAGGTGCAGCAGTCCTCAAGGCCCCCCTCCCCAGGGAAATGATTACAAGAGATATACTCAGATAATCCTGGCAAGTGACCAGCCCTCATAGGCTGCAGAGGAAGAAGACTCACCTCCCAAGGTCCCTGCCAATCTGACCTAGAGGAAGAACTGCTTCTTGACCCCACACGTGGCCATTAGTTAGACCAATGGCTGAGCGCATGAGCAAAGCATGCAGAGAGAGACCCTAGGAGATCCCCACAATCCAGCCCAGTTAGGGCTCCGGCAACAGAGTTTGCCTCAATTCACGAGGTTTTGAAACATGCCTTGCTCAGTACACCTCATAGCATGAGAACAGATGTACAGTCTGTTCTGAGACGCACTGCCTAGAAACATACGAGTGGCCCACATCGAAAAGACTATGCTCTGCTCCCCTATGACAGTGTAGCTGGCATATGTTTACTCAGGACTAAAGCATGTCAGACAAGCGGGACACACTATAGAAAGCTGAATTAGAGCCTTTATTACCAACAGCCATAACAAAGTATTCTGCTGATAAAACACATCTAAAGAAGGTTATCTGTCCAGTCACCTCTGCTACTTGTTACTGCTCCCTATCTCTTCCTCATTACCACTAAGAAGTTATCATGACTAGAGACCTTAATGACTCGACACAAAATTGAACTAAAACACAGACAAAACGCAATTATACAACACAACTGCTCAGCCTGCTAACAGACAACTGATGTATCAATTGGAATAGTATAACCGCCTCATCTCACAGATCCCACCACAAAATCGATACACATCTCTAAATGCATATGTATTTATACTAACATATTAAGTACACATTGCTAATAGAAATTCTTTGCTATGGTAAAAACTACCCATAAAGATTTCAGGCTAGTGGATTTTAGGGCATGTGGTCTAACTATAATTGTTCATACAGCATTGCTACAGACAATGTACCAGATGCCAGTAGGCTGCACCCAGCATCAGACTAAACTAGGGAGGGGGCCACACGCTTCTCAGATTTTGAAGGAGGTTTTCATTTGTTCTCAGCTGCCCATGGATCTCCAGGGATGTTTTGGCAACTAGCTATAGTTGTGGCAGAAGCACACCTTGGTTGCAGCTGATTTTCCTCAGACACACCCATACCACAAAGGCAAAAGTGGGGGTGGATGTTTCCAGGGCTCCTCTGAAGCATGGGGACAGCCTGGGAGAAAGGGTGAAGGTATTTGTTTAAAACGTTAACAAGCAGCTTATGGAGGCTGGCATCACTGGCAGAGTGGAGGCAAGCCAATATCCAAATGGCATACACGAGACTGCAGGGTGAAGAGTATGGTAAAGGGCCTGAAGTGCAAAGAGGAGGAGTTCACAGTGGATGCAATGATTGCAGAAAAGCCAGTGGAGAGATGATGTTGCTGAAGCACTGATCCAGGAAATTTACAGCTTTGGCGGGGGAGGGAGGGTGGTAATCAAGATGCAATATGATGGATACCTGGATGAAAGATTGAGCTGTGCAGCTGGATGGGAAAGGCTGTGGATTAGTTATATGGTGCAGAAAGAAGCAGCAGGATTTAGACATGACCTGGCTGTGAAGATCTATTCTAGAGAAAGAGCTGAGACAAAGACAATGCCCAGATTCTGGGCCTAGCAGCAAGCAGGATGGTGGTGTTTGTTCATGGTGACTAAGAATGGGATGTGTGGGAAGGACTTGGGCTCTATTTGGGCCATGTGGAGGGTAAGCTGTCTGTGTGGTATACCCTGAAGAATGCATTGAAAGAGACCCCTTATGAGGGCTACATAGTCTTTTAGGCCTGGTCTACACTAGGACTTTATGTTGACTTTAGCAGCATACGGTTGATTTTCTAAGTGATATATGCACACTACCAAACCTGTTGCGTCAATCTTAAGAGCCACTGAAGTCAATTTAAGTACTCCAGCTTTTCACAAGGAGTAACACTACAGCCGGTCCCCGAGTTGTGAATGGTCAACTTACGACCATTCGCAGTTACAACCGAAGCTGTCGTAAATGGCGGACCCCGAGTTACAAACGTGATCCGCGCTTACGAACAGCGCGGTCACGTGTAACTCTATGGGGTCCGACTTATGAACAAACTGAGTTATGATCAATTGCTTGGTCCATAACCAGTTCGTAAGTCGGAGAGAGGCTGTATTCCCAACCTTGCATGGTCACATTTACGGTAGTGTAGACACAGCATTGGGTATTTGAAGGAGGGGATTATTTCACATTTCAGCATGGAGAGTTATACAAATACTTCCCTTCAAAATATCCAGAACCCTTCCCTCTACCCTCCCTCCCTGCACATTCCTTGGTAACATTTTCCAGTGCTTCACCTTTACTGGGCAGCAATGCATCACATCACCTTTACTTAACACCAACAAGGGGATTACTAAATACTCTCTTGAATTTCTATAGCAAGCAGTTTTCTTCAATTTTGGTCATGCTTTTAAAATCAGATGCTATGTTTCTTCCCAGAAGAGGTATCTTTGATGATAATAAGCCTGATTCATCATTCAATGACTCCAGTGTGCATCCCTTGATTTCAATGGATTTACACTACAAGAAAACAAGGAGTCAGGCACTGAATTTCACATCAACTGAGGAAGCCAGATAAACATAATTATCCTTACTGTTCATATGGGGTAACAGAGGCACAAACCATGGAAGGGACTTGTCCAAAGTTATATAAGCATTAAATGGCAGAGCTAGGAAGAGAAGCCAAGTTTCTCCCCTTCGAGTCCCATGCTTCAGCCTTTAGACCAAACTCCTTTTCCCCCAATAAAAAATAACTCACAAAATCAAACAAAACTAAAACTAAATTACAAAGTAAAACATTACCCTAAACCAAGTTCAATTTCTTCTGCATTCTAGACTCAGTTTTACAGTCCTATCTATTTAATTGCAGCAAATTACTTTCTCTTTTATTTTGCAACTAGATTTTTATTGAATTTATCTTCCTGCCACCCACTTCTCTCTGGTATCTGATCCATGCAGTGAAATAGGAAAGGTGAATGCTGAATACAGGTGCATTCCAAGGAAATTCAGTAACCACTGGGGTTGGTGAAACCTCTCTGCTTGCAAATTTTATGGCAGTGTAAAATTGATGGGTTGTATTTGCTATTTAAACAGAGGAACCTTGGGAGTTAGAGAAGATCCTTTTCTGAGAAGCTGCTGACTCCTGATATCTCCTGTCCTGTTCCTTATCAGGCCTGTTTATTACAGGTTTCATAAATGTTTTATGAGGCTCTGGTGACTGCATTGCCAAGTAGGGGTGGAGGCAGCTGCCTCCAACTTTCCTGCATTATTGACCAAAGGATCAAAGAACAGATTTACCACCCTGATAAGATTTGGTGGATAAGAATCCTGCACTGACTTTTTGCCTGTTTCCCGCACTGACAAACACATTGCAGAACTTATTGACAAAGTAATTCTCCCATTGGGCTAATTCTTGAAATCCTTATCTGAGCAAAGCTTGCATTGACTTCACCATCCATTCACAGGCCTATGGGAGATTCCTTGGAAAGGGTAATGCAGCTTGGGACTGTTTTATCTTCCGGGGGAGGTGCCTCTCCTGGAAGATATCACCCTTTAAGAGTGATCCACGGGATAGACATATGTTGCGGGAGTCCTTGGTAGCACTGAAGTTGTACTCCTAGCTGAAGGAAGTTGTCAGTGCTAGGGATGCTGAGGACATGTGCCATCTCCATATGAATGGCCCTGATTTCTGGCTGATCCAAGCTTTGGAGGTGATATCCAACATGTAAGCTGCAAGAGGACAAGCCACAGCTCTCCAGCTCAACAATATAAGGAAATCACCGCATGAAAATGTCCTTTTAGCCACCACAAGGGACCAGTGGAATCCAGTTGAGTTAGGATTTCAGCACACAGACTACAACAGGGGTCTCAAACTCAATTTACTTAAGGGCCAGTCCTCAAATCCTCCTAGCAGGCCAATCATGTCACTGAAGATGGTGTTTGGAAAAAAAAGTTTCTTGTATTTTTTATTCCAAATTTCTTAGGAAAAAACCCCAAAACCCGTCATACAACTTTATACAATACCTCACCTGCCAGAGGGGTTTTAGTGTTTGCCAGCCTGTGATTTCAAGAAGCCATTTGGGTCTGACAAGCGGGTTGATCCATGAGTTTTGAACTCCTGGGGTTGGTAGTACAGAACATGCAAGTTGATAGTGTCTCCTCCAGGAATCCAGACAGTGACTAGGATCCTACAAGAGACATGAACCTGAGTCCTCACCATGACACCTCCATATCCTCACGCTGGGTTCTCCTCCCAGTTAAACTACACACCCTTGCACTGGGCGCCTGCCTGCCTCCCCTCACTACCATCCACATCCTCACATTGTGATCCCTACCTCCACCCAGGGTAACGGAAAGTGAAGCCACTAGCCCCACTTCCCTGGTAGCAGAAGCGCATCAGCTCAAGTGGCTCCCTGGCCAATGAGATTTGCGTTGTGGTGGAAGCAGCCAGAGTGGCTTCCTGGATGGAGACTGGTGCTGCTGGGAGCCACCACGTGCACAGGTGAGTCCCTCTGTGCTACTTGCCCCTCCCCCCCCCCCAGCCAGCAGCCGCATGGGCTTGACTAATAACGTTTTAAAAATATTTTGCAGGCCAGAGTGGGGAAATGCTTGGGCCTTAGATGTCCTGTGGACCGGGAGTTTGAGACCCCTAGACTACAGTAACAGAAGGATTATGGATTAAATAAACAGACTGTGAGTCGAGACTGTAGGATGTTTAAAGCACAACTTGAAGTCAAGAGTTCTGAGCCCATCTCTGCTACTGACTCCCTGAGTTTCCTTTTGGACAAGTTCCTTAACTTTCCTAGGCCTCATTTCCCCCACCAAGAGTAAAATGAAATTCTCTACTTTATAGGGCAGTTGTGGGAATGATTTCATTAGCAGCTGGCCAGCATTTTGAGATTCCCCAAGTGGTCGTGGCTGTTGGAGCACCAAGCACTATTAGTCAAGCTTCATTGATTTTCTAGCCACAGCAGGTCCATATTGGAATCCTCACATTTCACTAATTTACTGTATGCTCCACTGAAGAAATCTGATTCATGGGCAGACTGATTCTTCACTTCCAACTGTCATCTTATGTGCATTCATGAGACTACTAAGAGAGAGCCCATGCTGTTGCAGGGACATAATTCATAAAAGCTGTGTGTATAAAAAAAAAGCCAATAATGGCTAATTACTTCACTATCTAGTTTTTAAGTTAAGAATGAGAAAAAGTAGCGTATGCTTCAGTAAAAAGTTCCTGAGACCAGCTCCACACTATGGGGGAAGGTTGGCTTAAGGTACGCAATTCCAGCTATGTTAAAAATGCAGCTGGAGTCAACATACCTTAAGTTGAGCTTCACGCCATCCTCACAGAAGGAGATTGATGGAAGAAATGCTCCATTCGACTACCATTACTCCTCATGAGGAATAGGAGTACTAGTGCTGACAGGGGTGCCCTCAGCATTCTAGTAAACACCTGCTAAATCGACCACTGGAAGATCAACTGCCGCAGCGTCGATCTTCCCACAAGTGGAGATGTGGCCTGGGAGTGAGATTGATTAGGCTACAGACTAATATCTGCCAAATAGATATTATCTGCCAAATATCTGCCAAAAGAAATTCTGGAAAGCCTGTTGCATGGAGACTTTAATATTAAATTACCCCAAAACATTAATAAATGTGTAGTAGGGGATGAACCTGGAGATGAATCAGATAGCCTCAGATTTTTTCCATAACTAGCTTCTAGATTTGATTTTGCCTGTTAACCAAATTGCAAAGTTAATTTTAAAACTGAATTAAAATCATATGCACACACACACACACACACAAATATAAAACTCAGAAAAAAGACTTTTACATTGGACCTTTAAAATGATCTCCGTATATTTCTTAGTTATGGAATATGACAATATATGACAAATTTATCGAGAGTGCAGTAGTGCAAAGTTCTTGACAATTTTTCAAATATAGCTTCTTTAACCCAAGCTGTATTTTCTTCTAGCTCAGTGTGACTTTTCCTGTTTTTGGGGCAGGAGATGAGATTCTGGTTTTTTAATTGCATTGGAACAAATTGATAAAGATTTAAAATTGCACCAGTTATAAGCAATTCACAGTTACTTGACGTGCTAAATTTCAAATACTCTGCCCAGTAAAGGACTAGAACTAATCTTGAAGTGTCTGCTTTCCTGAGAGCTCTTGTCTGTTTCAGATACTTCTGCATTGTCTGCTATTTTTAAAAACAAATTGGAAATAAAACCTTCAGGGTTAAACATTCCCCTCCCCCATCAGGAATACAATTAGGCTGGGAATGATTATATTTTTAAGAGTCATTGTTGGTAAAAATCAATTTCACTGTTCACAAATAAACCAATGAAAAATATTTGCATTGATGATCATCAGAATTTACAGATAGGCAAAGTAAGGGAAATGATGCTTGAGACCTTATTAGTAATGGATTCAAGGATATTTTCTTTGTATAGTTTAACATGTGATGTTCATTATTTGTGTTTTTAATCTGAACAATTACTATAATTAAATTATTGTCTGACAACTCCTTCTCCCCCACCCCCAATTTCCTGCAAGCGAGGAAACCTAAATGGATAAAAATAGAAACAATATTTAAAATCGTATTGCTCTTTTCATCAAAATTATTTAAAAATAATAATTGAATACTGCTAAGCCTAGACATGAACTTCATTCCTCCACTCTTGAGCTTTGTGGAAAAAAGAGGGGATAGTGGCTGTAAACCATGCACCTGAATCAGACTGGTGGTGTTTTACACTGTTTTTACACAAATATAATTAACTAATCAAGATGGCAGGTATAAGAAAGTCAGTGGAATTGCACTACAGTGATTAAGAGACAAATCAGGCCCACAGTTTGGCGTGTGCTAATAGCACTAAGCAACAGGCACCCATAGCATCATCACACCCAGCGAGTATGGCTTTTTATAGCAAGTGCAGCAAGGTGGATATGGATCTTTATCTCCTCTAAACTGGCTTTCTAAACATTACCAACTCAGATTGCTGTCCACAAATTTCAGTCCCAAATCTGAGAGTAATAGGCTTTTACAATGCTGTAAAAATGATATTAACAGGTTCTGGGATTGTCTAGACTACCATTTACACCAGTCTTTTATCAATATTGCCATAATTTGACACTTCTAAATGGAGGAGGATTGTAAAGCACTTGCAGACCCTGTAAAACATGTTAAATGGAGATTAGTCCTACTGCTTAGTCTAAGCCTAGTAAAAGATAATTAAATTGACTGATGTAGTTGTAAATCTCACTTTTATCAAATCCTCTCTCTTTGTCCTTATGATTTTACAGCATCATTAATGTTGTTGTGACAATATCATTAATCTCCTCACTTTGCTCTATGCAGAATGAGAGGAAAGTAAAAGACGTCATAAAAACAATCTATTCTTTTCTTATGGGTGTTTCTGTCTTCTTGCTTCTACTGAAAATATGGGGCACTGTTCCCACATTACAACCTGTGAGTTAATTGAAAATATGTTTGTACTGATGGGTTGATATTTCTGATGATCTGAAGAAAATATATATCTTTAATCAGGCACTTTACTGAAGACAAAATAAGGAATAATGCCTCAGTGTCTTTAAGCGATATGGGTCTGATCCTGCTCCCCACAAAATCTGGTCACCACCTCGCAGGAGGTCTGGCTCAAATTGATGAGATAATATTAACTAGTCATTCAAGTAGAAGAGTGGGAGACAGAACTCCTGAGTAAGGTTCTAGACCGGAGTAGGGTATAAAATGCCAGCGATTCACCAGGATTAGTCCACCGCTATCTATACCCATGCCTCCACAGGTACAGGTGGTTGCAGCTCCTGTCCACCACAGATTGCCATTCTTGGCCAATGGGAGTGGTGGGAAGTATCATGGATTGGAACACCACTTCCTGCAGCTTCCATTGGTCAGAGATGGTGATCCCTGGCCAATGGGAGCTGCAATTGTCTGGACCTTCATCAGCACAGGTAAATACAGTGGCAGCAGCCCACTGGGGTTAACCCTGGTGAAACAGATCTGGCTATGGGCCAGTATTTGCCCACTGTTCTAGGCAGAACTCACCCAGTTGTATAGCTTAATTCAGCTTTAGCCCTGCTCTGTAGATGTACCACATAGACTCATAGACACACGGATCCAGGGTAAAGTCAGCTAAAGTCATATCTCCCCCTTCCCCAATACTGGCTCTTCTCTGATTGGAGCAGATTTGGGGAAGACCAAACCCAGGGGAGCATCACATGCAGGGCTGAAAACCCCACGATTACAAAAAAAGTCATGAGATTGCCTTAATGATTAAATTTTTAAATAATAGATTGGGGGCTCTTTTTATCCCCCCTCCCCAGTTTTGACATCTTTAAGGTGCCCTTAGGTCACATTTTCAGGCTTTTCTCTGCAGCCATGAGGGCTACAACTCTGCTCTGCTGAATGATATCTGGTACCATCACATGCCACTTAGAGCTAGGGCTTTAAGCAAAATAACCCTAGTTATGTAAAAGCAGCAGGCGTTTACAATACAGCCCATGCACACTCCTTTGCAGTTGACTTGGGGGAAGGGGTAAAATCAGACTGCTGGTGGCAGAACTTGTTTCTCTCCTTCCTAGGAAGATATCAAGCATGAGAGCCATGCTGATGTGTCTCCTGGGAGAAAGAAGCACAGATAGGCATGGTTTTCCCACTAAGGACATGTGAATAAAGCAGACATGTATGTGTCTGAGGGCTGTGGTGGTGGACATTGTTATACCTCTGATTTCAGCAGGGGAGTGAATAACTGACAGCTTTATTGAGTGTGACAGTTAAAAATAGGGTTGCCAGGTGTCCGGTATTGGCCCGGACAGTCCGGTATTTGCAGCTTCTGTCAGGTAAAAAACCCCCAGAAAATACCGGACATGTAAAATTTTACATGTCCGGTATTTTCTGTCTTTCTCGGATGGAAGGCTGCTTGGGACATTTTTCCCCTGCTCGTCTGGTGGGGGTCAGGGTGAGTGTGGAGATTTAAAGGGGCCATGACTCTTTTTTTTGTGCAGGGTTTTTGTTTTGTGTGGGGTTTTTTGTTCAACCAATTTTTTTCCCACCATGTTTGGTATTTTTGTGAAAGTATCTGGTAACCCTAGCTAAAAATAATCTTCATAAGACTAACCCAAATTACTGGCACGCCCCATTCACTGCGTTCTAGGTACAGCCTGGGATGGAGGCTTATAGGTTGTCTCTATTCCTTTTGAGGTAAACTTGCCACATCAGTTACAGCTGTTTTCAGACCTCACCCAAAATGGTTTCATCCCTCCTTTACCTTTAGGTGTTGCTTTGTCTGTGCACTTATTTCTTGCAGTGGGCCCGCCATTACCCAAACATTACTTTTTTGAAACCTGCTATTATCCCAAACAGGGTTATATGCTGCCCTAAGCTTTAGCTGGGTACAGAGGGTCATGTACCTTAGATTGAGCTGAGGACATAGGATCAAGTCCCTTAGCTTTAGCTGGGGCTATAATCCCCCTTCAGATAACAGGGGCTTTCAGATAAATGAAGTTCAGATAACAAAGCTGTCTGGCTCCGCCAAGGTCAGCTGACTTGCCAGGGCCTTCACCACATCACCTTAACCCAAGACCCAGTCAGCTGGGTCTTGGCTGAGGTACTTTAACTTGGTGACAGTATGAACAGCACTTTACTAAAGTTACCGTAGGTGGGGAGGTGAAGTCGTGCTGGGTCCTGCTGAACAAACCAGCTGCTGAACAAGCCTGATGAACAAGGCAGATGACTTCTTGGAACTGAAGGAACCAGCCAACTTACTGAAAAATCTGTAGTCAGGATATTCTCCTGGCCAGCTTCTTTGCTTATCCAAATCCACTTGGTTGTCAAAGAGGCTATAGGTTTCGAGATGGCCCTTGAGAATTTTAGATTGTTGGGGTTCTACTGTGTTTAACTGAAGCCAAAGGGGCTAAGCAGGTGTGTAAAGGGGTGGGTCTTTTGTCTGTTTGAGATAAACATTGTGTGAGTTATGTTCTGGGGTCCAGTAATGCAGAGTGTAAATTATAAGAAAGCATCAATACAGAGCTTTCATCAGTGGCAGCTATAGCTTTGCTCCAATATTTCTTTTCTTAAATAAGGTTAGCAAGTTTAAAAGTCCAAAGATAAGCAGCACTTCTCAGCACAAATACATACAGAAGCATAAAGTTCATTCCAAGGGCACTCCTTCAAATGAGTGCTGCTTACCTTTTGAACTTCCAGATCACTGGCACCAAGAAACAGGGAGTTTCCTCTTATTCATTTCAGAATGTCAGGGTGCAAGAGCCATCTCTGTGAAGAGGGACAGCTCATGGCCTATGCACTACTGTTCCTCACACCTTATTCTGAGGGGTTACATGGGATTTACTCATTATTCTCTCTGTAAGTGGTCTCAGTGCGACTAGGCAGGACATTACCTCATACCCAAAAGGTGCGTGGGTTACACAAGCAAAATTACAAAGTTTTATACCTTGTTATATACCCAAAACACTCACATTCCAACAATTTCTCTACTAATTAAGGGCCTGATACTATACCCACAAGAGTAGGCTTACTCAGGCAGATAGTCCTTTCTATTTTTGCAGGATCTGGCCCTAAACTAATAACTCAGATTATCTGGAAGTGCAAATACCATCATGTTTTGCTATTTGATGTTTACAACTCTTCAATAAAATGTGCACATTATTTGACTCAAATTATAATTAGTTCAAATTGTTTTCTAAAGATTAACATTTGAAAGAGATGTCAACAATTTTCACTCTTTAAATTAAGAGTAATAGGCTTTTATAGCACAATATAAAGATATCAACTGGAAAAGCTATGGCCATCAATGGCTCTATTTTTTCCCCTTTATCTATTGCTATAGCCCTAATTTGACATTTCAGTGTAGAGGAAGCTTGTAAAGAGGCTGTAGACCCTGTAAAGCAAGTTACATTTAGATTAGTCTTACAGCTCACTTAGCACTCAGTAAAATGATAATTAAATTTACTGATGTGGCTATAAACCCTCAAGTATTTGAAATTAGCTTCATTCCTACTTATGGCAATGTAGCTCCACTAGTGTTTATGTTTGCTCCTCAGGCCTCCACTAGTCTGGCTGCAAGGGAACTTGTGTGTGTGGACGCAAGGGTCTACTGGATTAGAGTGCCTGAATACTACAGTCCTATGTGCATCCAGATCACCCAGTTGTGTGAAATATTGTATCATTGAGCCTTCAACTAGTTGTGTGTGCTGTTTAGTTTGATGATAACATGTCCTGTATTTATCCCACTGAGTTTAAACTTCAGGAAAATCTAGGTAAACATTCGACTCACCAGAAATCATAATGTTTTATTAAGGGAGTAAATGACTGTGTCTTGTCTTACTCTGACATCCACTGTCATCAGGATTAGTTACTTGCAAACTGGAGTTTAACATTTTGGTCTGGGTTTTGCCCTGTCCTTGCCCAGATGCATGGACCTACCTCACCGCTGAAATCTCTGTTCCCATCTAGCACCCCCAAAGCAGTGCACAAAACAAGCCCAAGAGAGCAAGTCACATACTCAGACCCCCTGTACCAGAGAGATCCTGGAAATATAGGGGCCTCCTGAACTTCCTCATGGGCAGGGTGACTCCATACCTGCCCAGCATGGTCCTGTGTCTATTGGGCAATACTTTTTTTGGTCTTGGTGCATTTGACTTCTAATCAGAAAAGCTGGAGCAATATACCCTGCCTGGACATCTGCACAGAAACAAGTGACTTTACAGAAAAGTTGTAATTGTTTTGGTTAATGTTGGATTATTTGGAGGAATTTTTATGTGGGACATTGAGTCGTATGCTTTGCAAGACTTGACTTCTGAAATGCATCTAGTCCCATACATAAACAGCAGCACCTGACTACTTTTAGGGGCTATAAGCAAAAGTCTGTGGCCAATAAAAACAGACTGGCTCCACCTGCTTGACAAAGGCAGCACTTGGGATTGTTCTGTATATTGGCTTGACACTTCTCAGGCACTGAACACATGGAAAACTTTAAGACAAAATGAATTCCTGAAAAACTCCACAAGGGCTTAGGAATAATTCTCACATCTCATCCAAAGCCCCTTCTAGGCAAGAATCTCAATTGGCTTTGTAACCATTAGTCAGTGTAGCCTTGCAGAGCCCATATGCATTAAGCAGTGACATAGCCAGAAGGGCCCACTTGGGTGGGCCCCAATTTTGGGTGGGTGGGCAGTGGTAATTCTCCATGCCCTGGCCCTGTTCCCAGCTGGAGCACCTGGTGGCGGGGCACAGGGTGCTGGCAGAGCAGGGTCAGCTCTGACCCCACTCCCCAACTGCTCCCTGAGCTGGAGTACTGATGGCTGCACAGAGTCATCCCCAGGGCCCCGGCCCTCCTCCCCGACCAGAATGCCAGATGGAGTGGGGCCAGCTCCAGTGCTGCAACCCTGCACTCTGGCCAGAGCACTGAACACAGCAGGTCATCCCTGCACCCAGTCTGCACGGGTTGGCGGGCCTGTATGAAAAGTGCGTAGAACATGGCCCATGCAGGCCCACCTGTGGCTATGCCACTGGCAGTAATTATAGTCATCATACCTTCACTATGGAGAAAATGAAGTACAGAAAGGTCAAATGATGGGCCCAAAGTCAATGGCAGCATCAGGATGAGAACTCAGGCCTTATCCCCTGCTAGATTCTTTAGTCAGCCATAGGATCCAGCCTCCCATATGCTGCTAATGAGATTGGAGTCAGGAGAATGTGCTCAAGCAGCTTCCTCACATCACTGTTCCCAATGAAGGTACGTGTCATGAAGGCTCTCAGCAGTGACTGTGGTGGGTTACAGTGAGGACAATTTGTTTTTTATCCATTCTCTGCTAGCTAATAGCAGATGTGGGCACAAACAAGCACAGTGAGCTAGACTCTCTCCTCTGGAAGAGAAGAGCTTTACAATTCAGTCCAAACAGGCAGAATTTAGTTTTTAGTGATGTTTCAAAATTGTTTTAGATATTGATTGCCAAGAGCGTGCCAGGCCCTTTGCAAATAAATAAATAAATAAACCCCTCCTCAGGATCCCTACATCCTACTGTCAGATGCAGGCAGAATAGTTCACCCACCCTTCTGGTGCAGCTGCTCTTCGTGCAAACTCAAGAGTAAGCAGAAATCTTGCAGAGACTGGTAATGAAGTGTGATTTAGGGAGGCATTTGAAAGAGGTGGCCCTAGTGTTCTTGGGAGTCAGTAATCTAGTGAAATGGGCATTTCTCAGAAGCTTTACAATCTACCTGCAATTCCTGATTTGAAAGCAACTATATCTTGGCTTGCACAGCCTGTCTTGTTAGCAAGGGAAAGGGTCAGGAATGGTTCAAGGGCATGTTTGCAGATAGTAAGGGGAAAGAATTGCACATAAAATAAATCCACAAAAAATGAGATCAGAGTTCACTTTTGATCACTGCTTATCAATAGGTACATGTGAAAGAGAGCAGACTCCCCCTGTGTTCCAATACATGACACTCCTTCAGTGCTTTCCCCCCTCATATAGTTTAAATGCTTTGTCTAGTATCTAATTTGAATTTAAATATTTATGATCATTACATTCTTTGAGAGAAGTGATATTTCTCTTTGGATCATCTGTCATTTATATACAGAGTTGTAAGTGTTCATAGCTTGTTCAACACCTACATTTCCTGCCCTGAGAAACTCAAGAGTTAAGCAACAGAGATGAACAGGAACAGAACAGAACTGAGTAGCTAGCAGCTGTATTTTTTTTAAGCACACAATTGAGTGAGTGTCTGCACTTTTTACTGGATAAGATTCTGTAACACCTACCCACAGAAACTAATGTTCAATTAAATCTCAATCCAAGCCCACTGATGTCAATGGGAGTTGAGCTGGGCTTTCAGGGCTAGATTTCAATATGAACATCTACCCTGAGCAAGGAGAAGCACCTTTCTCATGCAGGGGAAGGGGCAAGGTTCTACCCATTCCCCTCTCCTACCCATCTTCATGGGAGCAGGAACAGTAGCTCCATGGAGCCTCTTCTAATCATGATGTATGGCCCATGTCTCCCCTAGCTTGGATAAACAGATCAAAAGTCAATCTTGAGCTTAAATCCATTGTCCTCAACAGGACTATGCACATAAATAAGAGCTACTCAACATAACGGCTTCAGAATCTGGCCCTTCTATGTTCCCACAAAGTGCTGTGTAGCCAGAACCCCTCTAGCATATATAATTAGGAGAGATTGACACTGTCTTGATAGGGCAGTGGAGTGCTTAGATAATATTGAAAGCTGCAGCAAATAATCTCTGCATCATAATGTAACAAAGCAGAATCTGACACCTAAACAAGCACACATTCCAGACTGAACACATGCTCAGCTCTCTTCTGTTTCTCACTTATTCATCCCTGAATTTTACACCCCACACCAGTATATCCCTTCAACTGCACAGTTTACTCATACATTGCTTGTGCACATGTTTTAAAATCAGTTTGTGACAAAAAGTGGAGTAGCTTTTGGTTTTGTTTCTCACCCTCTCCACCCCCCTCCCCCCAAATAATAAAACACATTTTCAGGGAACTTAGGAATTAAAAGGCTTGGTTAGAAAAATCACAAATAGTTTCACCCCCCCCATGTCCCTGTTTTGAAATCTGCCGTGTAGCAATGCTGCCATCTTGTGTAGAATGGGAGGTTGAATTTTATTTGGTTTAGCAGGTTCCTTTCTAATGTTGGAACTATTCATAGAACTCATAATAGAGCCTCTGTCTCAAAGTCTATTGCAGTTTTACCAATTTTCCCCTCTTATTGGTCTTTAGCTTCATAAAGTGTGAATTGTGCTTTTCAGACATAAATGAAGGCAAATTCATACCACAAGAATTTTATAATCTTGCCTGTTGCTCTGAAACCCAGCTGAAGTTAATCAACATGTAGATTGCAAAAGCATTTTGTAGGAATGGACTATAAATTAGATCATAGAAATCCAGGGGTTTGGGGATGGGATGTGACAGAAAATCTTGTCATTTTAATTACCTACACTCTGTATTTTTAGAGCTGGTGTCAAGAGGATTGGGAGGAAGGATTTGGGCACCACCAAGTTCCCATTCCTTGGAAAACTGAATCCATGGTCCCTAGCCATGGTTTAGTACCAATTCTATAATTACAGTGATGATTGGTACTAAACCAGGGGTAGGGACCCTGGATTCAGTTTTCCAAGGAATGGGAACTTGGTGGTGCCCAAATCCAGGCAACATCTGGTCTCCCTGTCCTATGAATGCTAATATCCTTTCTCTTTCATCTAGGTCTACTCTGCCTACAGATACAGTCGTAGTCCCTCCTGTATAATAAGGCTTTTGAATATGAGATGGTTACATTTGGCACTCAATGAGCTTCCATATTTGGTACATCTAGAAAAGGTCTTCTCCCTAACACTGGTTGTTCTTAGACCAGATCATGAGGCGTTGGGAATCCTTTGGGTCTTTCTTCAGGCACCTCATAGCTCCATGATTCCGTATTTGCCACCATTTCTCTGGAGTGGTAACGTTATCCAGGATATTACAATCTGGACTGGTGAACAGTTTTATGTCCCATAAATTCTCCAATCTGGGGCGTCTTTTACACAGCTTCACTCCTGACATGCACTTTGCTCCCAGTTATATTATATGAGGGCCACAGCCAGTCATTCTTGAATTACACTGCAGAGCAACACTAACAAATTCCCAGTCCTAGACTTTCTCCCAGAAATGTGCATCTTAAGAATATAAGAAAAGCTCTAGTGGTTCAGACCAAAGGTCCATCTAACCCAGTATCCTGTCTTCTGACAATGGCCAATGCCAGCTGCTCCAGAGGGAATGAAGAGAATAGGTAATCATCAAGAGACCCATCCGCTGTCACCCATTGCAACAGAGTCTAGGGACACTTCAGAGCATTATTTTGAATCCTAGGCCATCCTGTCTAATAATTGGTGGACCTATCTTCCATGAACTTATCTAGTTCTTTTTTGACCCCTGTTATAGTTTTGGACTTCACAACATCTTCTGGCAAAGAGTTCCACAGGTTGACTATGCATTATATAATACTTCCTTTTTGTTTGTTTTAAACCTGTTGCTTATTAATTTCATTTGGTGACCCCTAGTTCTTGTATTATGAGGAGTAAATAAAAAAGTGTAGAAAAAATAAACAACACTTCCGTACTTACTTGTACTTCCCAGCTCTCTCCTGAATATTATAAACTCATAAAATCTGTTATTTTATTCATAGAAAGTAATATGCCTATATCCTATTATCCCAAATGGAGTTTCCCATACACTCCAATCAGTCTGGATTAGGTTAGGTTAAACAATAAAGTTTATTAACTACAAAAGATGGGTTTTAAGTGACAAAACAAGTAATGAGGCATAAAAGTCAGAACTGATTACAGAAAAATAAAGCCAACACACAACTGATGCCTAAATTAACAAACAGTCAAAGTAGATTCAAAGTAAAGGGCTCTCTCACTACGCATTTCAGTGGTCTTACTGGGATTGAAGTATGCAAATGTACTGGAGGGAGAATGAGCCTTGACTGTATTAGTCACCATTAACATCACAATACTACTGCTCAGTTTTTAGGTAAAACCGAAACATCTGAGTGTGGTTTTCTCTAGCTCCGGGGTGGGAAATCTAATGCCTGGGGGCCAGATGTGGCCCCCAGCTTGCGTGGATCAAGTTTGCCAAATTCATACTTCAAATCACAGTTTTACAATGGCAAGGAGACAGAGGAAAAAGCTTCCAGAGTCCTTATATTTGTTTTCTTGTTGGAAAGCTGATTTGGGATACAGGACTATCTGTTGAAGGGAGTGGTTCAGGGAAGAGAGCGAGAGAAATAAGTCTATATAGGATTAAATGGGAATGTATGTGAAAAAAGTATGAAAAGATATGGAGTGGAGAGCTGTGGAGTAGCAGTTACAATACAAGTGAGCTCCATGTATTCTCTCCATGGAAATTTTGAAAATGTCAGATGCTATTTCCTACATTTTGGATACATTTAAAAGTATTTAAAAGTATTTTGACACAAAAATAAAAATGCAAGTAAGAGCAAGCAACTGCACAATACAAGATTGCTAGCTTTAATATACTGAACCATGGTTTAAATAATTCTACTAATAAATCCAATACTGTAAACAGATGTAATTCTAAAAATTCATGAAATGCAGTTTTGAAAAAGTATTTAAAAAGACAGACTAGGACTTTTTTTTTCTGTTAATATGCTCAATCAACTTACTCTTCGGTTGATCAGCCTGTGACAATCATGCGTGTGATTCCTCCCCAGGAATTAGGATTGTTCACACTTTGTAGCCAAGGAGGCTTTCTCAAACGAGGAAGTGGTGCTGAGAGCAGAGCAAGATTGTTCTGTTGTTTATGTATGCAAGCAGTATAGTCAAGATGGGAGATGCCAGAGCTCTGATAAACATCATAAACAAGGCTATGTCCAAGCAAGGTGATGTGAATGAGGCACTGAAAAGTCAGCCTAGGATTGTCCATGGCATGAGCCAAGAGGAGGATGAAACAGAAAGCATGCCAGAATCTACCAGGACAATCAGTTGTTTGAGCCAGGTTCTTCCATAAGTTATTTGACACAATGAGCTAATTCGTGTTCTCTTGAGATGGTGGCCAGTCCAACAAGTCTCTCTTTCAGAATGGAAGAACAAAGGCATGTCTCTATCAATTTTAACTTTAAAAAGCTAGGCTCCCCACTAGCAAGAGAAACTGGAAGAGTCAAGAGAATTTGAAGAGCAATGAAGGTGTTGGGAAAGCTGTCTGTGATCACAGATAAACTTCAGTACCTCTTGAGGTATAATATGTCTTGGAAGTTGTCATGAAATAGCCTTCGGTTAGTTCACTGCACAAATCAATATCTTTTGAATTTCCATGTTGTAATGCTGACTCTAGCTTCAGGCAATGTTCACATATATTTCTCAATGTTTTGAAGTCTTATTTTGCAAACTGTGCACATCGTTGAGGAAACCAAATATTGAATCAGGCTGCTGTATCTGCACAAATCGTTCTTCAACTGTCTGGATTGCAGTATCTAGGACTGAGAAGTAGGAGTTGATTTTGAATTTTTGTTTTGGATCCTGAACTGATTTATCTTTTGCCTCAGACATCAAGTGTTGCTTCTTTCTCTGAATATGTGTTGGTTCTGGTTCAAACTCTGCTTGTTAGTTCAAAGGAGTTGTCCTTCCTCAGTACAGCCACTCTTGGTGGGGACATCAGACCCACCTCCAAGGGCAGCACAAAACGGAGAGTACCAAATTCACAGTCAGAGCCCTCCCTGCTTCCTTCACTTAGAGGAGGTTCTTGGAGATGGAGTTGGACAGGATATTGCCCATGCTGCTAGAAGCGCCCCAGGCCAGGGGCTCCTAGCACCTTGTTCACAACAGGAACAGATTAAGGCACAGACCCTTGTCTTAGTTTGGGGGTCCCCCAGGAAAAATGGGTACCCCCTCCCCTCTGACATAGCAGCTCCTGACACAGCTCCAGGTGCTGAGCTTGGGGCTTCCTCCTGCAGCATTTCCTGACAGACTGGGGGACTTTCACTCTCAGCATCTGCAGCTGGGGCAGCCTAAGTTTGGGTGTGTTGTCCGCTGCCCCAGCCAGGGCAGCCCAGGCTTGGAATTCCCTTCCCCCCTGCTCCCACCACTCCAGCCAGTGCTCTAGGCAGTCTGGACTTGGCTTCTACTTTCTGCCACTCCCGCTGGGCCTTGGGGCAGTCTGAGTTTGGTTTCAGGCAGCCAGGGCTCAGGGCACTGGGGCTTAGGATGAGCTGGTAAGGGCTTCTGCCCTAGGGCTTATTCCAGGGCTGGGGCACCCATTTTTCCTGGGGGACCCCCAAATTAAGACAGGGGCCAGCATGGGCAAGATCCTACCCAACTCCATCTCCAAGAACCTCCTCTAAGTGAAGGAAGCAGGGAAGGCTCTGACTGTGAATTTGGTAGGCCCCAAAGCGTAACCAAGGCTGGTGAGAATCAGGGTTGTGGCTGGCAGGCTGCCATTACACAGACTCATCTGGGAGCAACCTCCATGCCAGAGGGTTGTTTGTGAGCAATCCAGGTTGGAGATTACAGCAGCAAAGCATTTCAAAGCCATCCCTAGTTACAGGGTCAGGGTGACAAGATCTGCGCTGGTCTGGATTGCACCCTGGGATGTCAGGCTCCAGTACACCAATCCTCACCAATGCAAGCTGAATTATGTTTGAAATTTCATTTTGAGAGACAGTATCACAAGGCTTTCCTAAAAGCCAAAGTGACCATTGTACTATTTTATGCTGGGCCCAGGGAATCAAACATAATAATATGACCCTCTCTCTTACAAACACTAAAGTCTTACCCACACAGAACAGTTAAGCATGGTTGGGGTTCTGGATACAGAGACCTTGGTCTGCTGAGGCCCCAGGGCAACCACCAGCAGCAGATTTTTTTTTTTAAATTTAAGATACAGTAAAAGAAAAAAAAAACTTAAAGCATTTAAAATGTGGATTAAAGCTTTTATTTTAACAATATTCCTTATTACATGGTGATAAAGATGTAACTGTCTTTGTGAGGGAAATGAGATGTAGTTAATTGAGATGGCTGGGAGATGCTGTTAAAGTCCCCCATCCAGATTAGTGTCAGCTGCCATTTGTTCAGTAATAGCCTGATCCAGTTCCCACTGGCATCAGCAGGAGTTCTTCCTTTGGTTTCAGTGGGAGCTGGACAGAACCTAGGAGAGTTAAAATGGATGCTACTACCACGTCTCACCACGTGAGAGCACTCACCACTGCTATCTGACATGCAGGATGGGAATTGTATTTGAGAAGATAAAGCTTGCTAGATTCCTCCCTTCCCTCCCCCAGTTTCCCATTCCTGCATGCTTAACAATAACTAGTAACACAGGAATTATCAGGCTGGATCATAGCCGAGGTCCATCTAATCCAGTAGTTGTCTCGAACACTAACCCACCTCAGATACTCCAGAGGAAGGAGAAGGCACTTATGGTGGATTTCTGAGTGAAAAATACAAATAAATGTAGTGCAAAACCCATCAGAATTCATTCTCTTTCATAACAGCATTTGCTCCTTCATAACTTGACTTTGAGGTATCCAGGTCACACTTCATACTTGTACCACTAGATGTAGCAAAAATTCTCTTAAAAATCTGGTATGCTTTGTTGCTTTTCACTTCTCAGCTCGAAACCTGAACAAGCAGACTGAAAAATCCAGTAGATACACTGAAGCTGATATTGGATAAAGACTGAATGTTGTGGAGAACTAGAAGTCAAACAGCGCTGATAACAAGCAACATTTTGTGCACAGCTACTCTCTCTCCAGATGAACTTAAAAAGTTACATGAACAGGAAAGTGTGCAATATCATATTCAAAGTATTCCTCATTTTAACAAATGTCCAGTCTCTAGGGACCAAGTTCTGTTTAGCTTACCTATCCATCATACCATTGTGGACAATGGGAATGTTCATAGGAGTCAAGAAAGGAGAATTGCCCCTAATCTAAAAAGTCTTAGGCCTTTTCTACAGAGTTTTGTTGATTAAACAATGCTCATATACATACAACAGTGCTCCTCCTGCCAATGTAATTCTCCTCCTATGCCAACATAATAAGGCCATCTTGACAAACGACATAGAACATTTTGTGACCAAGTTAGACTGATGCAGTGTCAGTGTACATCCTGTGCTTGCTTATGTCACCTTAAGTGGCCTCCAGAAGGTGTTTCACAATGCCCATCATGACTTCTCTGCTAAGTACTCCATTGCTCTGCAGCCAGATACACAGGCATGTGTCCCTCCCCCTTTAAAGCCCATGCATTTTTGAAATTCCACTGCTGTTTGCTCAGGCTATGTCTAGACTTCAGGCTTCTTTCGGAACCAAAAAACTTCTTCTGAAAGAGAGCGTCCACACACAAAGCACATCAAAAAAGCAATCTGCTTTTTCAAAAGATAGCGCCCACACTGAGTGGACGCTATCTCACATTTAACCTGTGATTACTATGGACAGAGTGGCCACCAGGGCACCTGTGCTTCTTCCTCTTTCCTCTTCTTTCGAAAGAACTCCCTCTTCCCTGTCCACATACTTTCAGAAAAAGACTTCTTCCTCATAGAAAGAGAATTACCAATGCCGGAAAAACCCCTCTGTTCTTTTGATTTACTTTCAGAAGAACACGATTGCAGTGTGGAGATAACTCAGGTTTTGTCAGAAAAATGGCCGTTTTCCCAACAAAACTCTGTAGTGTAGACATACCCTCAGTGTGTATGTTCTCAACAGACCATGCTGGCTTTCTGCAGGAAATGGGCTCCCATCTAGCGTACACTAGAGTTGCTGGATTTGTGGGAAAAGGAGGTTGTGCAGTCATAGCAACAATCCAGCTGTAGGAACTTTGATACCAACAAGCAAATTACGTATGGTATGTCTGAGAAGGGGCACAACAGGGGCATGCAGCAGTGCCATGCTAAAATCAAAGAGCTGAGGCAGGCGTTCCAGAAAGCAAGAGAGGCCCACTGTTTCTGTGATGTGGCACCAAAACTTGCTGTTTCTTTAAGGAGCTGGATGCCATCTTTGGCAGCAACCACACCTCCCCTGAAAGGGTGAGAATTCGAGGTGGGGGGGGGGAACAGCCGTGCGCTCTGGGACACGGCTTGTTTTTCATCCCATTCCCCAGATGCTAAGGGAGAGAGGGGAAAGTACTTGTGTTCTGTGCATGCCTCTCACACCTGGCTGGTGAGCTCTCTTCACCAGCCAGGTCTGAGAGGCTGAGGATGCTGAGGTCCATGCACAGCAGGAGGAACACATGTGCTTGACTTCTTCTCCAGTCCATACAGAACTGCTTGTCCAGCCCTCTTCCCCACATTCCACTCACATTCCCAGTCCATAATAGGACCCTTTGTACTTCACCTCTCGGGGCATTTCCCATAACAGCTGGATGTGCACGAAGCTGTGAAAGCCTCGCTTGAGTGCTGCTCACTGTCATGCCCCCTGGAAGAAACAGAAATCTGTGTATTGCCGCCTAATAAAAAAAATCAGGCTTATGAAGACTGTGATTCTTTGTGGCCCACGCCAGGTGGTTGCAACAGAAATTCTTAGACACTGTCAATTGGTAAATTTGCAGATCATATTTAACACTCAAGCAGCAAATAAACAGTGCCGGGCTGAATGCATTACAGAGAGCTATTACTGGGGCTTATTCTCAAAATGCTGCTTTGAAGGCTCTCTGATTCAAATAACTTCCTGTTGAGTCTCTCTAATATCCTTCATGTCTGGTTGATCAAGATTAGCCTCCTGGTAATCCATTTCAGTGTTTTACCCATTGAAAAACCTTTTCCCTCTTGGACTCACAAATGTTATTCAGAGCACAGAAGACTGCTATACCCATGAGAATATTTTCTTTACTGAGGTCTAACATGCCAAATAGGCAGCACCAGAAACCCTTAAATCTGCCATTCTGCAACTGCTGAGCCAGAGTTGTTGAAGCGCTTCTTGCTGCTGTTAAGGTTTCATGAACCAGGGGAATAAGGGATCTCCCGGGATCACCATGCACAGTTCCACATCTCCTATGGGAACCTTCTGGTCTGGAGAAAAAAATGGCATGAAACTGAGAAGCTTGGAATTGTAGGATGGAGCAAATTGGATTATGAGGTGGTGATCCTACCCTCGTGATGCATTGTGATCCACTCTTCAAAATCCTAGCTGAAGAAGGTGGCAATTTGCACAGTGAGATAGCTACTCATAGCACACTGCTCTGTTAGTGCCAGAGCACCAACTGTTAACATCCTCCACCAACACAGGGAAAGAGAACGAGTGCTGTAATTACATTGGTGATCATAAACTGCTCTAACTTAAATCTACTGAACTCTGTAGACATGGCCACTATTCAAATCCCATTGAAACTGCAGGAGGAGTATGCCTCCCTCTGACTGCAACCCTCAGGCAGGTGAAGAATTTGGACCCTGTTGGCTTAACTGGATCTGGCCTCCCAATACAAAAGTCAAACTATGCCTGGGTTCTGTTCTCAGTTTTCCCACCAGCCTGTTGCCTGACCCTGGGCAAATCACTTCATCCCCTATGCCTCAGTTTACTTATCTGTAAAATGGGGATAATGCACTGTTCTCCTTTGGAAAATGTTTTGGCAGCTACTGCTGAGAAGGTCTAGAAGAGAGGTATTTCTTTAATAAGTCCAAATATTTTTCAAATATTTAAAATGCCCCAAAACCTGCTATGCAGGTTCATTAAAAAGCACTACTGAGACAGTTAACTGTAAAAAAGAAAGTTGGCCTACTTTCACTAGAATTTATCAAAAAAGAGAGTGATTTAAAGATCCCTGGAGTAATAGAGAATGAACCTAGAAAATAAAGCATCACAAGATGGAAAATATACAGAGACTTCAACATCTGAATCTTCACCAAAAGGAAATCTGTTTTATTAAGAGGGAGACAGTAAAAATAAATGTCAATATCACCAAAAAGAGATATTAATTAAACAAATCTTACTGGGACATGTCCTAAGTTCTAGAAACCTAGAGAGGAGAATTCAGAGGATAGAAACTTCAAAAGACTCTTCTTAAAAAGGTAATATACTTTCCATATGTTTAAAGGAAGATTACTTGCAGTCAGAGAAACTAGAAAAAGTGATAAATCTTCAGTATTAGTAGACTCGGGAATACCCAGCTCTTGTACAATTCATACATTTTTCATCTTCATCAAAGTGAAACCCAGACTAACAAGCTCAAATTGACAAGATTCCGTTTGGAGAGATTTTTATTGCAAAGCAAAGTCATCCCCAGTGAGAAGAAGAATGTGGTGAATTGGAATAACATTTCCATTCTGCTAGTTTAAGGCTAGATTCCACTGACCCTAGCTTCTGTTTGACAGAAGCTGGGAATGGGTGATGGGGGATGGCTCACTTGATGATTACCTGTTCCGTTCAATCCCTCTGGGAACTGGCCACTGTTAGAAGACAGGATACTGGGCTCAATGGTCTGACCCAGCATTGCTGTTCTTTTGTTCTTATCTTTATTTATATCAAATAGCACCTTCCTCCATGACTAGCTCCACTAATTTCAATGGTATTTGTGGAGTAAGGTGCTGCTCACAGCAGATCTACATTTAAAATCCTGCATTGGTGCAGCTGTGCCGCTGTAGTGCGTAAGTGAAGATGCACAGGAGAGAAGTCTTCCATCAAAATCATTCATTTACCTCCCCCAGAGGTGGTAGTTTTGTGGGTGGGAGAAGCTCTCCTAGGGCACGTTACACTGCAGAGCAAAAGTCGAATTAAGCTATGCTACTTCAGCGATGTCAATTGTATAGCTGAAGTCGAAATAGCTAAATTCAGCTTTTGGCGCTGTCTACATAGCCGGAAGTTGAAGGAAGAACACTCTTCCTTCGACTTCCCTTACTTCTTGTGGAATAAGGGTTACAGAAGTTGGAGAAAGAAGTCCTCCAGCTCGACATTATTTTGAAATAATGACTTGTAGTGTAGACACGCACTTTGTTATTTCAAAATAACGTCAGGCATTCTGAAATAATGCTGCTGTGTAGACGTACACACACTGACATAGTGCTGCCTGCACAGGAGATTAAGGTTGGTTCAATTACGTTGCTCAGAGGTGTGGATTTTCCCCCTGTGCACTGTAGTTATACCGACATAGTAGGACTGTAGCATAGACCAGACCTAGCTTCTTATGAGAACTTTTACGCTGAGCTTTTAATCTACTTCTAGAGCAGATACTGCTAAAGGGGAATCACTGAAGCAATTGAGGAAAATATTTATCTATCTACTCCCCACTTTAACACTAAGATTAATAGTGAGAAGTGTAAAAAAAATCCCACACTACATTCCTCTTCCCCATGGGAGTTGGGTATGTAAGGCGGGGGAAGGCTCTGCTCACATTCCACCCCCAGAATGCCTGCTGTAGGCGTTCTGGGGGCAGAGTGTTGCTGCCCCCCAGCGCGCACCTTCCCTGGTGGTCTGGGACTGGGGAGGCCAGGCCTGGACACATGGCGTGCCCTCCTCCCTTCCCCAGCGCTCCAGGGCTGGAGAGGACGGGGTGGGCTGCGCATCACAGCACTCTCTGCCTCCTCCCTCCACCCATGCTCAAGAGGCTCGGCTGGGCTTGGCCGAGCCGCATGGTGCAGTGAGCCTTGCACCAAGGCTGGGGAGGCTGAGATGAGCACACGCCCACTCCCCTTCACTCCCCGTGGTTGGAAGGAGGGAGCATGTGCAGAGAGTGGGGAAGAGGTAGGGCCTAGAAGAAGGGGCAGGGCTGGAGGCTGCTTTCACCGCCCGCCCGTGCTTTTCCTCTTTCTACCTCTTCTTTAGTAGCACAAAGGTGATCACGTGGATGTGGAACAAAAAGGCTCCCTTAAAAGTAAAACAGAACAAATACTACAGACACTCCAAACTTCTCCTTTAACTTAGCACTCTGAGGTTCTACTGAACTTTTGAACACCAGATTTAGGAACTGACCAGTCAACCACACACCTCATTTGGAACCAGATTAAATAATCAGGCTGCAGCAGAGACAAAAAAGCAAATACACTGCAGTATTGTGTTAAAACGCAAGCTATTAAATAAAGAGAAAGCAGCATTTTTCTTCAGCATGGTAAAGTTTCAAAGCTGTAGTAAGCCAATGTTCAGTTGTAAACTTTTAAAAATCATCAGCACGTTTTGTTGGGAGTTATGAACAAGCTCCAGACCCAGAGAGGTTAGTAATGCTGAGGTTTTACTGTACTCAGCTAACAACACTGCAGAAAACAAAGATCT
The DNA here is from genome assembly GCA_032595735.1 of Pelochelys cantorii. Taxonomy (NCBI): domain Eukaryota; kingdom Metazoa; phylum Chordata; order Testudines; family Trionychidae; genus Pelochelys; species Pelochelys cantorii. The sequence goes on along the minus strand of CM064326.1, from coordinate 47,544,036 downwards.
AGCCCTAGAAAAGGGAACAAGAAGAAAAATAAATCTGAAATGCTTCCCAGCTGGCTCCCTGCAGCAGTCATGGCTGGAGTATTGAGCAGGGCTTTTAACCCTCCTGTCCCAGGCTCCTTTGGTGTCAAGTAGTCCCGACTTGCTTGAAATGGCCACCAGCTGGGTTCCTACAGTCATGGGCAGTGGGTAAAGGTTCAGCTAGGGAAGGCAAGCTCCAACCCCACCTCTTCTGGTTGCATTAGGAGGAGCATTGGCAGCAGGTCTAAAGAAGTGATTATTCCCCTTTATTTGGCTCTGGTGAGGCCACATCTGGAGTACTGCATCCTGTTCTGGGCCCCCCACTATAGAAAGGATGTGGACACATTGGAGAGGGTCCAGCAAAGGGCAACCAAAATGATTAGGGGGCTGGAGCACATGACCTGTGAGGAGAGGGTGAGGGATTTGGGCTTATTTAGTCTGCAGAAGAAAAGAATGAGGGTGGATTTGATAGCAGCCTTCAACTTCCTGAAGGGAGGTTCCAAAGAAGATGGAGAGAAGCTGTTCTCAGTAGTGACGGATGGCAGAACAAGGGGCAATGGTCTCAAGTTACAGTGGGGGAGGTCTAGGTTGGATATTAGGAAAATCTATTTCACTAGGAGGGAGGTGAAGCACTGGAATGGGTTACCAACGGGGGTGGGGGTGGGGAGGTGGAATCTCCATCCTTAAAGGTTTTTAAGTCTCGGCTTGACAAAGCCCTGAGTGGGTTGATTTAGTTGGGATTGGTCCTGCCTTTGACAGGGGACTGGACTCGATGACCTCCTGAGGTCTCTTCCAGCCCTAGGATTCTGTGATTCTCTATGATTCTGCTTGAGGCCCCGCCTAGCTAGAAACCTCCCCCCGATGGAACCAAGCCCAGCCCCAACCCCAGCCCTGAGCGTCTCCAGGGATAGTGTCCCCCATCTCAGTGAGTGGTATGGCTCTACCTTTCTGAGGTGTCCAGAGCACATGGTGGCTGGAGACCAGGGCAGCTGTGCCACAGCCCATTCCTTACTGGACAGCTGGGAAGCCGGGCTACCTCACTGCGTCCCCAGCCCTCCTGGGCAGTTGGGCAGCCACAGTGCCTTCCCTTCTCTACGTTACCAGATGCCCAAGCCTACAGGGGTCAAGAAAATCTCTGAGAAGACAGTGTTCTCACAGTGGGTTTTCTACTATGACACCCCTTGAAAGAAGAGATTATTCGAGGGTGGGAGCAATTATTAGAAAACAGATGGCTGTCAAGAGGGAAAGTAGCTCTGTCGACAGAAGGCGGCACACCAAAATAGCGCAAGTGAGAGAGTAGCAGCTTTAAGCCTTACAAGTGAGACCAAAACAACCTGCCCTTCAAAAACATGTTGCAACATCACACTGGTATCATTCTAATGGGAGTTACAAGTGTCTATATATAAGCAGACATGATTTCTGCTTGTCATTTTCACAATTGTCAGTACCAGCCCAGGAGTTTGTCTCCTCAGAGAGAAAACCACAGAATCTGCTACTAGCAGCTCTCAAGGCAAAATCCCCACTCTAGCACAATAAATGCAGAAGTGGGGGCCTGCAAAAGTACCCCAAAACCTTATCTTTCCAGGCTTTGGTATAAAACTTCCCCCCAAAATCTTAAAAACTTAGATTTTGGGGATAAAAATCTGCTGCCACCACCCAAGTAATGATAAACCCATGGAAGAGATCACTCGGGAAATCTCAGCCCTAAAGTAAAACCAGGACACAAAAAATTAACCCATACCAGGTTAATAAAAAAGAAAGAGAAAGAACTTTTATTATCACCGCAATACTCCTGTTACAAGCATAATGACTAGATGGAAAAGTCACCAATTAATAAACTCATGGGAATTCCACCATGGCTAAAACTTAGTTACAAAGGAGAGAAAAACCCATTTTTAAATGCACAGACATCAGATTCCCATTCCCAAACGATAAAACAATAAAACCTAACAGATTTATCTAAACTTTACCCTACTTACAGATAGTGAAAAGTCTTTTCTTGGAGAGAGAGACATGTCTGTCTCCCTCAGTATCTGGAGAGAAACTGACCAGAGACAAAGGAGGGAAAAACCCAAAAATTCCTTTGTCTCAGTTTGAAATCCCTATCTGCATTTTTATTGGCTGAGCAGATACCTGGCTAGGTACAGTTAACCCTTTAGTCCCCAGGCTGCTGCTCACCTCTCATGGTCATGACAGCGGCAAACAAGCCTCCTTTGCAGTAGTCACTGAGGCATGCCCTGCACTAGTACTAGGGGACAGATCATTGCCAGAGGTGCTCAGTGCAAAGCAGCTCAAAAGCTGGTGTAAAGCAAAATCTCAGGAGGCATAAGGAAATCATTGCCAACGCCATGTCCTCTACTCCCTTTCTGCCTCCCAGTTTGCACAACCCATTCCAGTGTGCTGAAAGTCTGAACAGGCAGTAAATGACTGATATAGGAGTGCATGGTGATACCACTGATGCTCCATAGGACTCTGCCATCAGCAGGGCCAGATTAACACTTCTGGGGGTCCAGGGCTATTAGATTTTGTGGTGCCCCATAGGGGCCAAAATGAGAGGTTCAGTGTGCAGGAGGCGGCTGTGGGTTGAGGCAGGAAGATGGGGGCTGGAGGGGGTGAGGACTCTGACTGGGGGTGTGGTCTCCGGGATGGGTCTGGGGATGAGACATTTGGGTTGCAGAAGGGGGCTCCAGGCTGGGGCCAAGGCATGTGGGAAGGCTCTCACAACAGGAGGTTGGGGTAGGGGTGGGGTCTAGGTGGAAGTTAGGGACTTAGGTTGCAGGAGATAGCTCAGGGTTAGGGCAGGGGGTTGGGGTGTGGTGCGCTTATATGGGGAAGCTCCCATTTGGTGGTGGAGGGAACAAGTGGCTCTGCGTGGCCCATACTCTGCCCCACATTCACCTGCAGGCACCACTCCCCGCAGGTCCCACTGGCTGTGATTCCCAGACAATGGGAGCTGTGGGGACAGAACACCCAGGTGAGTACAGCATGGGGACAGAGCGTCCAGGCGCTCATAGCAATGTGGTTTCAGCCCAGGGGGAGGAGGCAGCTGAGGAACAGCAGTGCATGGAAATGCCTCCCCTAGCCTGCCCAATAGAGTGGCTCGGAACTGGGCTTTAGTGGCTTCAACCCAGGCCCCCCCCTCCAACCACTTAGCCCAGGGTCGTGGGCTGCAGCTCCTAATGCCCCTTTCTTAATCCAGCCCTGGCCATCAGCATAATTTAGAAGGGCTTGTAAGATTTTAGGTCTGGGAAAGCTAAAAGGAGGCATTGGTCTGGTCTACATTTAAAAGTTAGGTACGTACAGCCATGGTACTCACTGTAGACGAGCCCTACACGTTGTAGCTATGCTGATCTAAGCCCCAAAGTGGACACAAAAATACTTCCTTCAGCGTAGCTACCATTGCTTGAGGTGGTGGAGCTCTTACAGTGACAGACAGGGTTGCCCATTTTGTTTGGATGTATTTCTGGAGGTTTCATCGTGTGATGTAATCTTTAATTAAAGATTAAATTTTAATTCTTGAAGACTCTGGGCCAATTCTAGAGGGTTGATCACCCTAATGTCAGATCCCTTAGGAACTGTGTATACGATGGTGCTACCATGGCATAGCTATGGTGCTGTAGCGCCCAGCCTGCAAACATGGGTGTAGACTCACCTTGCCTGCATTCCAGTTGAAGATGGTCACAGCTGACAATCCTGGTGTTCTCTGAGGGAACCTTGGTATAGCCAATGCAGCTCAGAGAACTCTAACAATCCAGTCCAGGGATGGGTCACCCTCATATGAAAATAGTGGTGTGGTCTGTGGAGACTACATTGTTAGAATGGCTGCAATCTTCTCCATTTATGCTACATACGCACAGCTCTCCAACTTTGAGGAAGTATCTAATGCAGTCCTGAGGAAGAGATGTTCCCATTTTCCCACTAGCCAAGTGTAAGGACATGTTAATTAATCTACCTTCAGCAGAGCCTTTGAAACAACAGAAGTACAGTACAGACTGATGGTGCAGTGGGACAGGCACTGTGTATGTTACTACACTTTTTGATCATACAGTCTGAAGACCGATTAAAGTATCAAAGTTCAGATATGCATCTCCAGTGCCCATCCTGTTAGCAGTTACAAGAACATGTATTCATACCACAGAGTTCCTTGGAAATTAAACCTATATGTACACTGCAGGAAGAGGTGTCTTACAATAAAGGCAGAGGCCTGGAATCAAGACCCCTGCTTTCTCTTCTGGTCTTTAAGGGTATGTCTACACAGCAAAGGTATTTTGAAATAACAGCTCTTATTTCAAAATAACTTTCTTAGCATCTACACAGCCAAGCCGCTATTTTGAAATAAATTCAAAATAGTGGTGTGCTTATTTCAAATTTGGTAAACCTCATTCTATGAGGAATAATGCCAAATTCGAAATAGCTATTTTGAAATAAGTGCTGTGTAGACGCTTATTTCGAAATAGGGGGCCTCCAGCCTTCCCAGGGTGCCCTGGTGGCCACTCCGGCCTCAACCAAGAACACTCCTCTCCCTCCCCCCCTCCCCGGAGCCCTTAAAGGGGTAGACTCTGGCCACAGTGCCTGTGCCAGTTCCAAGCCTGCCAGCCCAGAGCCAGCAGTCACTGCCCCTGAGCCAGTGGCCCCAAAACATGAGCCAGCAAGCCACTGGCAGCCAGCCCTCCACCACACCCCAGGAGCAGTCTGCCAGCTCCCAGGAGCCTGACAGGGCCCAGAGTAGGTGGGTGCCTTCCTGGTCCAGGGTGGAGATCATGGACCTTATTCAGGTTTCGGGGGGATGCCCCCAATGTCCATGATCTCTGCACTAGATGGAGGAACACGGCTGTCTATGGCAGGATAGCTGCCAGCCTGGCCACCAAAGGCCACATGCAAATCCAGGAGCAGGTTTGCATGAAAATCAAGTTGGTCTGGCGAGACCCCCAACCCTGAGCCCTGAGCTTCCCCTTGCTTCCCCCTTCCAGCTTCCTCCTCCCAGGTTTCCCCCTCCCTTCTCCCACTCTCTCTTCTCCCCTCTACCACCTCCTTTCCCCAGTCTCACCAGAGTTTCATTTCCCCCTCTCCCCAGTTTTGTTAAATAAAGACAGTTTGTGTTCATGAAAATACATGTATTTTATTTGACATCAGGAAGGGGGGTTAGGGAGGGGTAAGTGGAAGGACGTGAAAGAGGAATGAGGCACAAGTCCCCAGTGGGGCAGACCAGGGAGGCTCTTAGTGCTCCTCAGGGTGGAAGCTCTCCCGCAGGGCCTCCTGGATACTGACAGCCCCCCGATGGACCTCCCGGATGGCAGCCTGCAGAAAGTGCAGCCAGGCTCGCAGCAACGCATCCAAGAGAAGCACCAGAGTGCCCAGGGGCCGCTCCAGCTCCATGTTGCAGAGTGCTGTGGTGTCCCGAGTGAGGGCAATCAGAGCACGCAGAGACAAAATGCTTTGCTGTCCCTCAGCGAGGTAGACAAGCAAGCCGGGAAACCTGAGAACTGGCTGGCTGGGGGGGGAAGGGGGCGGGAGAGGGGTCCCTTTAACCACAGACCTCAGATAGCCTCAGGTAGCATCCCCACACAGTAAGTCCTGACCTGGTGCCCTGCCAGAACTGGTTCCAGCCAGCCTTAAATGCGATTCAGAGTCCACTCAGTGTGGATGTGCTATTTCAAAATAGCCAAATGCTATTTCGAAATGCATTTTGTGTGTAGACGCGTTATTTTGAAAAATCTTATTTCGAAATAACTATTTTGAAATATCTTATTTCGAAATAACTATCTTATTTAGACATACCCTAACAGACTTCCTGTATAGCCTTGGAAATATCCCCTAGCCTCTCTGCTTCAGTTTCCTCAGCTGTAATATGGGAATGACAACACCTTTCTCCCCTTCCAAGGGCGTTATCAGGCTATATTCCTTAGTACCTGGAAGGTGCTTTTAGACCCTTTGGTGGATGGGATGAGAAGTGTGAAATTTTATTCAAATTTTATTCCCCTTCACAGGTATTTTTTTTTTAAATAAGGATCAAGTATTGAAAGGCTTAAAAGCACAAAGGAAACTGGAAACCTTATTTTAAGCTGTGTTTTTTTCTCATCTAATGGAACATCATGATTCTTTACTAGCTACCTAATGCCATGAGAGAGATTATAAAGATATTCATGTAAGCAAACAGATCAAACTTGAAATGCAAGGACTGAGGCAATCTGTGCAGGTTGCTAATGAGATGCCAACAACCCTGATTGTCAAACTTATTCATAAGGGAGTCTTTAGGAGACTGTGTGCAATACCGTCTGAGCACTGCCAATAATGCGCTATAGAAAGTGCTGCTAATATGAACTGCAAGTGATTACAATTACAGCAGTGAGTCTTAGTTGTTCAGGGATAGCTTCTAATAATATAATTTAAAATTAAATATTTGTGCAGCTACACAAACAGCCAGACTCGCCTCACAGTTTCTCTTCCCTGCTATTCTTTTCTGCACATCAAGTGTAGTTACATAGGGAAAGAAAAAGTGTAATTCATTCCCTTACTTTGCTCTACTATTACGTTAAATGTTTTATATTGCCCAGCTGGAGCAGGTCTCCTGGTATCTGCTCTTCAGCTTGGACAAGGATTGTGTAGACTCTCTCTAGAATGGATACAAGACAAACACAAGACTGACTATTTGATCAGTTTCTATTTACTTTATTGAATTTGTACTAGACATGGTGATATTAATGTCACCTACAGATATGAACACACCATAGACGTACTCACATTTTTTTAAAGAGAAACAGCCTGGCAACCACTTTTCTGAGCAGTGTGCAGGGCTGTGGGGCAAGCAAGGGAGCCTGCCCTGGGCTCCCTGCTGGGTCCGTGGGCCAGATCCGGTGGCTTGGTGGGCCAGATCTGGCCTGCGGGCCTTATTTTGCCCAGGCCTGACATACAATCACACAGTGTTTGGATGAGTTCAGCTCATAGTTGGCTGAAACTGAACTCTTTATCTGTGAGAAACTGTGGTGGTACTGGTGCTTCAAGGAGTTTGTAGCCACAGTGCTATCCCATTGATCTAAAGTTCAAATCCACAATTGGCCAATTCGGTCTGCAGTCTAAGAGTATTCTTGACTTCCTCACTGATGCTGAGCTCTCACATAGAAAGCCTTACTTGAAGTTGTTGCTGACTGATCCAGTTGGCTCAGAGACTCCATCCCATCCTGGCAGACAAAGCTCTGACCTCAGTCATTCATGTCTTTGCCACCTCTTGGCTGGACTACAGCAATATTATATCCCTGGGCATGAAAAACTGAGCACTTAGGAAATGCTGAGTAGTGCAAAATGCTGCAGCACAACTCCTCAGCAACACAGGCTACTGTGAGCACATCACACCTATACTCCCCTGTCTTCACTGGCTTCCCACAAATCAAGCTCAGGATCTTGGTTCTGATCTTCAGAGTGCTGCATGGCCTGGGCCCAGGACATCTAAATAGACTGTAGATGACAATTCTATTCTTCTGGCATAAGAGAAGCTCAGCTGTGCGGGAGACAAAATTCTCTTAGAGGACAGTCCAAGTCTGCAGAATGAGCCCTCCCAGTCACTAAGAATGATCAGAAATCTCACCACTTTCTGCTCCAAGTGCAAGCTACGTTTCTTTGACTTTGCCTTCTATAACATAAACCCACCAGCCTGAGCTGTCCCTCACACTGTGATGCTAATGTTGAGCAACAAGCATCTGACAGGGGCTGCATTTACAAAGCCATCTACAGACCTGAACAGCTCCCAACTGAGTTACATGAATAATTTCCCAGTCACTTTGAACCATCAAGAGAGAGGAATTGGCCAATTCCCCTCAGCTCCTAGCCTTATGCCCCAGAACTCTAGTCTTCCACCGCTCAAAGCTTCCTTGGGCATCGTAAGTTCAGTAAGTAGTTTGCCAGTCTCTCAGTGTAGAGTGGACACACTAGCCTTTGTAATCAGACCTTAGATTTCCCAAGTACTTTGACTGAAAAAAAAACCCCATTGTTTTAGGTAAAATATAAAACAGATTTATTATTAGCTATGGAAAGATAGCTATATTTCAATAGCACATAAAGCAGCTCTTCCTATATAATGATAATACATACAATCCAACAGGATATTAATGCTCAACAAATCAAAACTTAAAAATATACCTTAATGCATACTTTGTACAAAACAATTATATGAACATGGGGGAGTTCCAGGGTGCTACTTTGAGGTACAGAGCGTCACAGTACATTTATAAAACAAATAACCTACCAAAATAAAAAAAAAAAACAGCACTTGCTTCTCCCTCTGCAGAGAGGATTAAAATCAGCATGTGACAAATGAGGAATCATGTTGCTTCATACACTTCTGGTAGGTGCTCAGTGTGAGTTTAGTCTAGAAACCTCTATAGAATAGATCAAGTCATTATGATTAAATACACCAGATCATGGGTGCCTTATTTCTAATGCATACGTGCAAATGGGCCACTTTAAGTTATGCTTTACCATAGATTCAAGGCTACTGGTATTTTGAAGATGGAAAGATTTAAAACTATAAATTGTTCACATACTTAGAAAACAGCTGTGGAGAATGCTTAGTTGTTTCTTTTTACTACACTAGTTCACCTTTTACCTTATTGGGAGTTAATCCCCTCTCAATAGCCTGCCACTTTAAATCTTTAGAGATGTTGTTACGCTGTCAAGATTAAATGAGACAATGACCTACATGTGAGTCTATGGAGATAATTTTCGATGTTAACTTATGGTGGCAAGAAAGCATTTGGAGTTAGATATGGAAAGCCACTGAGGTCATCTAGTCTACCCACTCTATGTAGAGAAGTTAATCCCCAGACAGAAGATGTATCAGATGTTGAGTTCAAATGACACTGGTCAAGCAATCTTTGCAAATTTTAAGTCAATAGAGATGCTAAGATAATGGATAAAGTGATACCAGTACAAGAAACCAGAGCACACAATATAATAAAACTGCACTTCATCTCAAGCACCCCAAAAGATGCTGGCTGACTCACTGAAACATGTTGAAACGACTTTTCCCCTGAAGAGGGTGATCAAAACAACATTTGATTGCTACTCAATGCAGTATATCTTGAGGGTTCCACTATACTAGGGTTTTATTCCCCTTTCCTGGCCCCATTTCATTTCTCAGAGGCTATGTCTACACTGCAGGGTTTTTGCCCAAAAACGGCCATTTTTGTGCAAAAATCTGTGGAGTGTCCACACCTCAAGCATGCTTTTGTGCAAGGAAATCGACATTAAAATGGCAGAACAGAGGGCTTTTTGAGGAGTAGGTAAACTTCCTTCTACAAGGCATAACTCCTTTTTGCACTACAGCTGTTGTGCAAAAAGGCATGTGTGGATGCTCTGTAGGGGTTTCTTGTGCAAATAGAGCCTATCTGAAAAAGCTTTCTTGTGCAAGAGCGTTCATGCAGTTTGGACGCTCTCTTGCGCAAAAACTCATCGCAAAAGCGATGCGCTTTGAGGTGTGGACGCGCTTTTGCGCAAAACGTTTTTGCGCAAGAACTCTTCCACTAAAGATTTCTTGAGCAAAAACCCCGCAGTGTAGACGTAGCCAGAAGCAGTATGGCATCCACAAAGGGTAGAGCAATTTGTTACTATCTATATTTCCAGGCCCTTAAAATGTGTGTATTTTTCTCTCCAGTGACAATCCAGTGTTGTCATAGCTATGTACTAAACAACCTCCCTTCCCACTACCACAGATATTTCAAAAAGCTCCCTCTTCCGACCATCAAGATCTATAATTTGATAAACAAATAAGAAAGCACTTTTACAATATGTACTCTAGGATTGGGGACATCCGGTTGTATAGGTATCCAAGGCAGTTACAAAGCATTATTGCATGTGGAAAGTGCATAAAATGAAGAGAAGACAAGGTGCTCGGCGGCTGCTTTGAATGCAGAGATGGCAGAATAGTATTAGTCAAATAATCTAGTGTGATGATACATTTGCAAATAACTTGTTAATTCTTCACTCAGCTGTCAGACAGTGAGGTATGAAAGTGGTAATGCAGCTGACTCTCAGACTTGAATAATATCACCTGTTAAAGTGTTTTTATATTAATCATCAGGATCCCACTGTCGGCAGCTATTTCCACAGCAGTGTTTTGTGTGTGTTTCAGATAATTGCCCTGTTTCAGAGTCCTATCCTTGTATTCCTCTGAGAATCCTTGAACTTTCTGATCCCTATTATCACCCCCTTCATCCCAGTGGAAGCTCTGATTAATGAAGAATCTTTCTGTAATTACTATAGTAGGTTTATTATTGCTTCCAAGATTTTACATGTTAGAAACTTCTGATCATAAAACAGTAGCTTCTTTTGAGGTTCATACAACACGGATGGATCCATCTGGAAAAGAACATCCTCAGTAGGAAACCTTTATTAAAACCGAGTTGAACACAAGCTCATATCATTAGCTGCAAAGAGAACAGTGAGAATTCTGCAATGAACAAAGCACTCCCTCTTCACTCTACCATCGTCATGATGGAACAGTCGTGAGGAACTAGTATTCGGGACTGTTTTATGATAACAGGCATTGTAGTTTGGACTTGTGCATAATAAGTTATAATTAGATTTCAGTTCTTAACGATTGAGAAAGAAGCACTTTGAGCAGATTCAGAGTGTTTTGAAATAATGAGAGGATTACTATGTAATTCTAAGTAGTTGGAAGTACAGCATTTACCAGCAGACAGTGTTAGAAGTGAGAATTTTAGAAGGAAAGTAAACTACTGATGCAGAAGTAAAATACTGAAAAGTCATGGAAGTCAGGAGAGATTCCAGAAGATTGGAAAAGGGCAAATACAGTGCCCATCTATAAAAAGGGAAATAAAAACAATCCTGGAAGCTACAGACAAGTCAGTTTAACTTCTGTGCCAGGGAAGATAATGGAGTAAATAATTAAGGAATTCATCTGCAAACATCTGGAAGATAATAAGGTGATAGGTAACAGCCAGCATGGATTTGTAAAGAACAAATTATGTCAAACCAATCTGATAGCTTTCTTTGATAGAATAACAAGTCTTGCAGATAAGAGAGAAGCAATATGTGGTAGGCCTAGACTTTAGTAAAGCATTTGATATAGTCTCGCATGACCTTCTTATCAATAAACTAGGGAAATAAAACCTAGATGGGGCTACTATAAGGTGGGTGCATAACTGGCTGGATAAGCATTCTTAGAGGGTAATTATTGATAGTTCAAAGTCATGCTGGAAGGGCATAACAAATGAGGTTATGAGTCAGTGTGACACTGTTGCAAAAAGATCAGACATGATTTTGGGATGCATTGACAGGAGTGTTGTGAGCAAGACATGAGAAGTCATTCTTCCACTCTTCTCTGCACTGATTAGGCCTCAGTTTGAGTATTGTGTCCAGTTCTGGACATCACATTTCAAGAAAGATGTGGAGAAATTGGAGAAGGTCCAGAGAAGAGCAACAAAAATGATTAAAGGTCTAGAAAACTTGACCTATGAGGGAAGACTGAAAGAACTGGACTTGTTTAGTTTAGAAAAGAGAAGACTGAGAGAAGACATGATAGAAGTTTTCAAGTATGTAAAAAGGTGTTAGAAAGAGGAGGGAGAAAAATTGATCTCCTTGGCCTCCGATAATAGAACAAGAAGCAATGGGCTTAAATTGCAGCAAGGGAGGTTTAGGCTGGACATTAAGAAAAACTTCGTGTCAGTCTGGTTAAAATAATAATTGGAATAAATTGCCTAGGGAAGTTGTGGAATTTCCACCACTGGAGAGATTTAAGAGCAGGTAGGATAGTTATCTATCAGGAATGATCTAGATGGTGCTTGGTCCTGCCATGAGGGCAGGGAACTGGACTTGATGACCTTTTGAGGCCCCTTTCAGTTCTAGTAGTCAATGATTCCTCAAAATTCTAGTTTAAAAAGTATGCGTTGAGAAAAATGTTGAGATAATCAATCCAGTCTGACAAAAGTTTACTTCCCCAATGCATGAGATGGGGTAATTTTTTTTTCTTGGTAGGCAAGATATTATTAGTTTCCTCATTATAATTTGAATTGAAGACCCACCACTACAGTGGCTCTAATGATTTCTCTCTGAACAGAACTCACAATGGTTCTTCAGGGATTCATATTATTCCTGGTTTTCTTCTGTTTTGATGTGGGACCACTCGGGAGAGAGTGTGAGCCACCATGGCACAAAACCTTAGTATCCTTTGACTCATCACAAAGCTTGTATGACAAACTACAATCAGTTGCCAAAAGTGCCTTTTTTTCGCCTGCGGCTTGCTAGGAAGCTCCATTCCTTCCTCCTGGATTTGGATTTGGCCACAGTGATCCATGTGTTTATCACCATCAAGCTGGATTACTGTAACCGATTGCATCAGAAGCTGAATGTGAAGATGATGCATAGTCTCCAGGTGGTACAGAATGCAGCTGCCTGCCTTCTCCATGGCTTAAGCCACCATGAGTCCAGCATGCTTTTAAATTGTGACTGTGGTATTTTCCCAAATTAATGCTGAGTTTCCTTTTAACAAAAGCATTTGTTACACAGTCTCAGTGCTTGAGAGAGGAGCACTCTGCAAGCACTGAGGCACCAAGGGTGGTGTTTAGTTTTCCCAGATTACTGAGTAGGATCTCAAGCTGGTTCTGTTTTGTTACAAGGCACCCCTAGATATTGAACACAGCCCTGACTCCACTTAGAGCAGTGGTTCTCAACTCGTTTCAGTCCACAGACCACCAGGCCAATCAAAAAATTTTTGTGGACCACCTCCAGCACATGTAGCACAGGACGAACGACACAGCAACCGCTCGGCACGACGGTGGCAGCTACACTGACGCTCAGAGCCTCAGACAGAAGTTACTAGCAACACAATGCGGTTGCGTCCTAGGTGATGCTATGGCTGACGCGCTGCGTGCTTGTGAACACAGTGTAAAACAGCCAAATGGAGGCTCCTGCTTACGCCGTGTGAGTTTGTACAATGTTCCTGTGGACCACCAAAAAAGTCACCATGGACCACCAGTGGTCCATGGACCACCAGTTGAGAACCACAGACTTAGAGGAAGAGTTACACATGCAAGAACTGGGGACAAAGCATTCTCTCTCATGGGGACCCAGTTATGAAACCAACTTCCAGAACAGATCAGGCAAATCTTGCGTCTGACTATCTTTAGGAAACGTTGTAAAGCCTTTGTCCTTAAGAAACTTTCTATGAAAAACAATACTTGAAAGTCAAATGCTTTTTATTCCTAAAGCCTTCTCTACCCCTTTGCCCCAAAAAACAACAAAAGGACATCAAGAGCCGAGTTCTATCTCCAAAAAAAAGGGAGACATCCTAATGTCTCCATGAAGTCCACTGAGAATGTACCTATTAGTTTTACATGGAAGACATTGCACTCAGACATATATTGCTTCCCACCACAATTGTAAGATAATTATGGAAAGTAGGTGAGTAGATTGAAAATGTACCAGACAGATACAAAACAACAATTAAGGTCAAAATAAATCAGCACAAGAGGACATACTAAGTACTACTGTTGGCAATGCCAGAATTTTGCTCTATGAAAATGGGGCTGGCCAGAAGGAGAATCACTTCCCGCCACTCCCATTTGCTATGACCGGTGATCTGCAGCCAATGAGAACTGCATTCTCCCCATATTTACGGAGGCAGAGGTAAATATAGAGGTGGGGGCCCACCAGGGATTAATTCTGGGGGCCAAATCTGGCCCATGCACCAGAATTTGCCCACTCCTGCCTGAGAAGCACTTAGGATAGAGCAGTGCTGGGCAGTCTGGAGGGAGCTGAGCCAAGAGAGGCTTTTACCTGATACCTGCCAGGCTTCAGGCCTTGACACAAGGGCCAAGAAGGTGCAAGGGGAAGTGGCCCTGAAAACGGGAGGCAGTAGAAGGGAGTGAAGGAGGGCATGACAAGGCTGCCACCTGAAGGTCTCTGGGCTGAGACTCAGTAGTGGGTGGGCCTGGGTTCCCTCCCCTTCATTCTTGCATGACACCTAGCCATGCGAGGAGTGGCCTTTAGATGCTGTGGCTTGCCCCTGAGGTCAGGGGCTAGCTGTTGGCTGCAGCTGGCCATGGCAGTAGGTGCAAGACTGAGGACAGCTGATACCCCAGAAGGGGGTGAGAACCCAGCGTAGTGGGCACTGCCGGAGAGCAGTGTCCTGAAGAGGGCGCAGTGGCCCTGGGAATGCCACAGGTCCAGAGCAAGAGGGTGGAGAGAGTGCAGAGCGATGACAGGTGAGACATTGGCCAGAAGGGGGCGCCCAACTGAGAATTGAGCTAATTCCCAGTGTGACCAGCAGGAGGCACCACAGCAGTGAATCACAACCTGTTACACCAGCATTCTACTTTATTCTGTGTTAATAATTAATGACAGTCAACAATGACCCAATTCAGTGAGACTGAAATATGCTCACATGCTGATGTCCCACATAAACTACACTTCAGGATTTAGTCCTAAATACTTAACTCAGACCTTCCTTGGGCAAACTCCCATTAAAGTTAACAGCAGTTTGACAGAGGACTGTAGAACTGGCTTTTAAGATGGGACTTAAAACATGCCTAGGACCTGCTATGCACTATGTTCACTAGAATAAATGTCTTCCTTAGTGACTTGAAACAAGAAAGTTTTCGGACACAGCTCACAGCAATTGAGAAGACAATGACAGAGGCATATTGACATAAAAGCAAATAATCCAAATGGACAAAAACAGAAGGCACAAACTATAGTTGAGGGAATTAGAAGTTCACCCTGTATTTTCCATGGAAGTCACTGTCAGTGTCGAGTGAGAAACCCTGCACCTACTCTAGTAACTTTTTAATAGTCCCTTTCTCCTTGGATTGATTGATTATAACAAAGATAACTTCTGTACAGAGACTTGTGAATATAGCTCAATCTGGTCCTACATACAGATGTCCAAATAGCTGTCAAACTTCCTCATATTCATCAGTTTAATGAATTCAAGCAGCTTTCTCATTTGAAATTTCTAAAAGCCACTCTTCTCTATTTAAATGGAATTGAAGTCTTTTATAAAAATAAATGTAAAAAAATTAAACAATATGTGCAATAATTTAGAGATTAAAAATAGATCTGACAGTAATTCCTGGGTCCTTGCACAAGCATACCTTACAATTCAGGGGTCTCTTATAGTTGTTTCATGTCAGTCCTTACTCAAAAGAAGCTTTCACTGAATAAGAAAGATAAAAAAGAAGTTTCCAAGTAGATGTATGTTTGACTGAATGTACAAGAAGCACACACAATATATTTGGGTATTTTAAAAACACTTTTATGTAATTTATATTTAGGACTATGAGAGAGTATGTATGTATTAAAATTCTAGACTGTAAAAAAATATGGAGAAATCCAACAAAATAAAGTGCTTTCATCAGTTGATAACGCTGGTCAAGTGTGAGGGGAAGGGCTCCTACAAGACTAATCTATTTATACTTGCTAAATTTATAACCTATAGTATCCCTTTAAAATGCATTTTCTCCTGCACTCAAGGAAGGGTACTGGAATGCAGATGCAATCACTTTCATCTGTAACTAATTGCAAGCAATCACAACATGAAATCATATTTTCAGATCTAGTTAGATGAAGAATGTGTCTCCTGAGTATTTGTGCTGCACTTTTGCATTGCCTGACCTAGCAGACAGAAGATTCTGTTTTATTTCTATGTCACAATGTCCTGAACCTTCCATTACTATCTTCACATGCAGTAAAAGTAACATTTATTTTGGGATTTACATCAATTAAGATGGACAAACATTTTTTTTGCTGACACCAAGAAAGGGTAATTATATATGGGGGTGGGGAGGCTAACAGATTTGCAGGGCCTCTGGGCAAGATGGGGAGGTCACTCCACACTCCTGGAAGGGGCAGGGCTTTGGGTGGAAGGAGCAGGACTGGGGGCAGCCAGCCCTCAGTGGTGCTTGTAGTGTGCCATACCATGCCCTCCTCCCCGCATCCTCAAAGTTGCCCTGAGTGCACCACATGGGGTTCTGGTGGTGAATTAAGGGCCTGGGGCTCTGGCCACTGCTGCCGTAGCTGGTAGCCCTCAGTTCTTTTGAATCGAGCGGTCCCAGGACACTTGCCCCCTTGCCCTGGTTATATACTGTAGAATATTTGTTTATATCAATTTGTAGAGGGCCTATTATTTGTATTGGGCTGCTACCTTGTGCTCCTAGCTGCATGTCCTGATCTCAATTCTCATACTCAAGGGATCAGCCCCAGCTATTTCAAGTTGCAAGCATTAAAATATTTTCAAGAATAGTTTCAATAACTGGCACAGATTCTAACAACAGACAGCAGTTTTTCTGCTGCCCCAGGGCCTTTCCTTACAGTTGCAGAGTGATTAGCTGGTTAACTAGGTTTAATTAGGGCAACAGCAAAGGGGTGGGTTTGGAAGTCTCCTCAGGCTGTGGCTGTAGATACAGAAAATATAGTGTTGGAAGCAAATGTAGGCAGCATGCTGCCAAAAATAGGATTGGCATCAAGTAGCTATCTATGCGAGGGCTCCCAGCAGTGTATATCAGTGGGTAATTTTTCAAAAACAACCTTACTGCAGACAGATCAGGAGGAGTTTAATACACCACACTATCCCAAAGCAGAGCTGAAACTCTTATCACAAGAGCAGGAACATTGTCAAAAAGTTTTCAACACCCATGTCCTGTCTATACCAAGGAAGCTCTCAGATGGTCCAGCCATGGCTTCTGAGGTGCTACCAAACATGGCTCAGTTCCATCCACACTTGCAATTAAACTAGTGAAGCAGCACTCATTACTGACACCTTTTGTCAGTATTAGAAAAAAAGTTTCCCAGTGTAGACAAATGAGTGTTGATTGAACTCTATTCATGTCCCAACCAGCAGGCATCTCACCTCATTCCAGCAGAGTTTACCATACTTTTCGTTGAACTCTGGCCATACCAACAGAGAGGATAATTTGTCAGTACCAGGTGGAAGAACAAGGGCTCAATGTCAAATGGTTTTCTATACTTTTTGTCTACTAGAGTTCAGAGGCATATACAGAACCTTAAAGTCACAACTACAATAATCATATTAATAGTTAGCATTAGCAAGTAAGACCATGAAGATAAGATCAAAGAAAGTGATCCCCACTAAAGGTGGGTATAAACCATAACCCCAGATCCAAATTGTATATAACTCTGTCTCATTAATGGGCTAGAACAAAAAATGTATTTTGCATTGCTGGATGGTGTACCTTAAGCCAACCTGTCTGGTCTAGTGTAGACCTAGGCCAACAGAATCTTCATAATTCGTGAACTGTGTATTGCCCCAAGTAGGTAGCTTTCCCATTCAGACAAGTGACCCCTTTAAAAAAAGCCCCACAAATTTAAAAAGACTTGGGGCTTGATTGATGGTTGCACATGTAAAGAGATTGTAGCTGCTATTCTTCAAGCAGTTCTGATACAAATGGCTAAAATACACCACCCTGGTTCTCTAGCAGCATTTACACTAGAAATATGTAAGTGCAAACCAAAGCAAGTCTGGTGATGGGATGACCAAAAGGCAAGGTGCTTACAGTAACAAAAGGGATAGCATGATAGCTACATCACTGAACTGGATTTAGGGGATTGAGATTCAATCCCCAACTCTGCTATGGGCCTCCTACATGACAACAAAAAACCACACCACTGCAGGTATAAGCATTATGTTTACTATTTGAACTAGCCCAGGGCTGAAGAAATTCCATGAAAGTGTTTTCTAAAAAGTTATTCACTCTCACCCCCAATCACATTTCCCAAATTTGATATCGTTCAAACTGTCCAGCAGACAACAATAGGCAACAAAATGAAATCCAACAAAGACAAATGTGAGGTACTACACTTAGGCGAGAAAAACCAAATGTATAAATACTAAATGAGGGACAACTGGCTGGGCAGCAGCATGTCTGACAAGATCTGGGGATTGTGGTGGATCAGAGCCTCAAGTCACCAGTGCAATGCTATTGGCGGGAAAATACAATTCTGGATTACATAAACAGAGGCATAGCATGCAAATCATGGGAAGGGATAGTATCATTCTACTCTGTCCTGGTTACATCTCACATGGAGTAGGGTGTCTAATTTTGGTCAATGTGTAGAAAGGATGTGGAGAACCTGGAAAGGATTCGGAGGCAAGTGACAAAGATGATGAAAGAGAGGGAACGCAAGCCATATGATCAAAGGCAGAAGAAATCAGGTATAATTATTTTGGAAAAAAAGAGATTGGGGGTGGGACATGACAGTTGGCTTCAAATACTTTAAAATGCTGCAAAAAAATAAAGATGAAGAGGGCAGGGCAAGAGGCAATGGGTTCAAGCTACAGCATAGCAGATTTAGATTAATTCTCAGGAAAAACTTGCTAACTGTAAGAACTGTAGGGCAAAGGAACAGGGTGCTAAGGGAGATTGTGGAAGGGTCTTCACTGGAGGTTTTCAAAAGGGCTGGATGGCCATATGTCTTGGATGGTTTAGTCACAACTAATATTGCATCTTGGCAGGGGAACAGACTAGATAACCCTTGAGCTCCCTTTTAAACTTATGATTTGATTTTCCTCTGTATTTTTCATATGACACTTGTTTGGCAAACTCTGTACTAGCTGATTGGAGCTTGAGTTTTATACATATTTAGCATGTGGTTCCGTGCTACTTGCTGTTGGACAAAGGCATCCCCATCACAAAGAATTTATGTTAACATTGGCCATGACAGCTCCTTCATCCAGTATTTTGTCACCATTAGGCTAAAATCAGTTCCCTGGGAGACATCCCTATGAAATGTGCTTCTTAATTAGCCTGTCTCAACTAAGCGGAGTACATTATACTTGTAGAATGACCAGACAGTGGAAGATTATATATGAATCACCTACTGTATGTGTTTCAGCTCAGTTTGGCTTCATAATGATGTAGTATCTGGGTCTTGCTTTTTCAGTTCTTGATATCTTTAATACAATAACGGTATTGAACACACATAAAAACTTCCTAACTGTTAGGGTGGTTAAACACTGGAATAAATTGCCTAGGGAGGTTGTGGAATCTCCATCACTGAAGGTGTTTAAGAGCAGGCTGGATAGACACCTATCAGGGATGATCTAGATGGTGCTTGGTCGGGCCATGAGGGCAGGGGAATGTACTTGATGACCTCTCAAGGTCCCTTCCAGTTCTAGTATTCTATGATTCTATGATAATGGGCAATTCCTATCAATTAAACTTTTAATTGTTGCCTGCTCTTAATACTTTAAGGCTACGTCTACACTGCAGGCTTCTTGTGCAAGAACAGCCGTTCTTGCACAAAAACTTGTGGCGCATCTACAGTGCATGCACGTTCTTGTGCAAGTAAATTTACAGTAAAGTGTCGGAACAGATGGCTTCTTGTGCAAGAGTTAGTCCTCTCCCCACGAGCAATAAGCCCTCTTGTGCAAGAGCTCTTGCACAAGAAGGCAGTGTGGATGGGCAACAGGGGTTTCTTGAGCAAGAAACCCCTATGGCTAAAATGGTCATCAGAGCTTTCTTGTGCAAGAGAGTGTCCACACTGCCATGGACTCTCTTGCACAAAAGCACATCTCTTGCGCAAAAACACATGGCAGTGTGGACACGCTCTTGCGCAAGACCTTTTGCACAAGAACTCTTGCGCAAAACAGTTCTTGCGCAAGAAGCCTGCAGTGTAGAGGTAGCCTAATATGATCGATGTAACTGGCTATGTCTTGTACACAAAAAATTAACACACGTGTCTTAACCTTGTTGTGAAGATCTGGGGAGAGGGAGGGAATCTGTAATTGAAAAACCACTGGTCTATACTAGGAGCTGAGTTCAAGATAAGATAAGCAACTTTCAGCTACGTTAATTGCATTGCATAAGTCGAAATATCTTAACTCGAATTTTGGCACCGTCCACACAGTGGGAAGTCAAAGGGAACACACTCTCCCTTCAACTTCCCTTACTCCTCATAGAAGCAGGACTACCAGCATCGATAGGAGTGCCCCTCTCAGTTCAAACTAGCGTGTCTTCACTAGACCCGCTAATTTGAACCCCAGAAGATCGACTGCAGCTGCTTCAATCTTATCTGTAGTGTAGACATGGCCCAAGTGTGGCAGTTTGGTACCATTCCTGTCACTTTCCCTCCTGTGCTGTTTATGAAGCCTACACACCACAGCACTGAGAGAGAGATTTGAATGTGCTCTTTACCACATCAGATCCCAGCTGCTCAGGAGCTGACAGACATGAGTTTGACTCTCCCCATTTCAAAGCTAAAAGAAAACAGCTGCACAATTCCACCTTTTAGGTGAAATTGACAATCCTTTATCACAGCTACCCAAGAAACACTGTAGGCCAGAAATCCAAATCCCATTTTAAAGAGATTATGGATTTCAATTGCCTCAAAACTAGTCCTGGTTTTGGATCCAAGGCTGAACCTACTTGCAAAATTCAGATTGATATCTCAGGGCTCAGGTTTAAAATAGACCCTGATTCTGGAGATATCTGGCTTAGAAGTTTGGTGTGGGGCTTTTTTTAGCCACATCTAATAATATCCTGCCTTTTGCATTTCAGAAGAAGACTAAACATTGATCTGCACCTCATGTAGTCATCTAGAGCCATACAAAGTGACTCTGAAATACTGCCACACAGAATCATAGCATTTTTGCCCACTCTGTGCTGATGTGAGGGACTCAGTGTGAGGAGTAATGCAGAATCTGGCTCATTATACCTACTCTAGGCCCCTACACACTCTGGTGCTCCACCGCTAATCCAGAGCCCAGGTGCCATCTTGGTTTCTTTCACACTCAGCATACATGGAATACCTTTTCTGCTAGCCTTCTGCAGAGACGGGTTTCTGCTCTGATATACATAGGAAATCATAATGATAAGCTTGAGGAACAAGATGGGGTAGCTTTATATCCCATTTAAAAACATAAGATTTTTTTCCCTAATGTAACACTGGTTTCATCCCTCCCCCCATCTTTAGATTGTGAGAAAGTTAAGGCAGGGATTTTGCCTATTTTTCTGCTTAGAAAATACCTAGCACACTGTGGAAACAACCAGCAGTTAAGAGAAGGATAATCAGCTTTACAGTGCTATACATAAAATAGGCAGAGGGGAATTTCTCTTAACTCTGCGATTCATTTAAAACCCTTAACTGTGAACGGATTACTCCTGCTTTAATATGTACTTGAACACCTACGAGATCCTTCCCACCTATAGTCAATGGATAACATTACTGATCATAAAATTATCCTGATGCCTTTTAAAATCCAGCTGCAGTACTTAATTTCCCTTGTGATTAGAGAAGTCACCAGAGTGCTTTGTGCCTCGCTTCCAGCGTGTAACAGCGATAACACGTCCTTTCTCCTGCTTTTTGTCTGTCTTGTCTATTTACCCTGTACATTCCTCAGGGCAGGACATGTCTCTGGCAATGTATATACAGCACCTTCCACCAAAGGGATCCCCAAATCCCAACTGGGGACAAATACTTACTATAATAACTCAAGTGTGTTGTATGTTCCATCCTTTAACGTTACTGCCAGACATCCATTGATGGCCTCAGAAATCGGTTGCTTCCTTTGGGTGAAGCTAGGTTAATGTTGTCACAAACCTGGAGGAAACAAGTTTGAGTTGTCAGGACCCCTAAGATTCAGTCTGATTTGGTGTTCCTTCAAGACAAGATTTCACTACATCCTGTGCAAGAAGTATTCCTACCCAGTCAGTTTATGGAATAAGACAGTTCCACCTGTATGGCACACGTCCTCTGAAGAGCAATGGGTCTTTGAGATGCTTTGAGTGGGTTCTCCTCTACCTGTGACTTAATGTTATTATATAGCAACATACAGTGCAAAATGATCATGATAGATGAGAATGGAAAACTAGGATAGCCTCAGAAACTAGCTTCTTGATTAACAAGGTAAACTTAAGATGAATACAAGAAACAGTCAACATAGTTTGGTCTCATAAGGACCATAATGTAAGAACATAAGAGTGGACTTCCTTGGTCAGGCCAATGGTCTATCTAGCCCAGTATCCTGTCTTCCAACTGTGGCCCATGCCAGGTGCCCCAGAAGGAAAGAACAAAACACATAATCAAGTGACCTGCCCCCTGTTGCCCATTTCCAGCTTCTGGCAAACAAAGGCTAGGGACACCATCCCTGCTCTAGTCTATATGGCTACATCTGCACCAGTGTTTCCCAATTTTATTTGGCCATGGAACCCTTTTAAACTCGAAAGAATTTTGCGGAACCCCTAATAACAGTCTAATATATGGAGCTGAAAAAGTAGACCACAAATAAATAAGGATAATAAATAAATGCTAAACAAGGTCATGATATGCAGATTAATCTATCATAAGTCAATTTATATTTGTCTCAGTTAAATTTTTAAATACAAGAAATCACACAACTATACTAAAGTAAAGTATTCATGAGAGTACTGCCTGCACGCTCCCATACAAGCAACTGATTTGAGAGCTGAAGCTTCGACTTTGTCCAACACAGTGCTAGCATATTTGTATTCAGTCACCACATGATCCACGCTCTCTGAGAGTGAGTATGGGGATTTACAGTGGTATATAACAGGTGATCACACCACTGACTGACTGCATGCACAGCACTGAGTAGTGACATCATCATCCCCGCTCTCTGGCTAAGCTGGCATTACACAGGGACACTTATCGTGGCAAACACAAATGAAAATTGTTTTCAATTAAATTCATAAATGCTTAAATATTAATTTTTTAAAATCATAAAATGTTATTGTAATGGAATTTTCTAGTGGAACCCTTATTTTCACTTTGCAGAACCCTGGGGTTCCACGGAACACCATTTGGGAAACACTGGTCTACACTATGAGTTTTCTTGACAAAAAATATGCTAACGAGGGACTCATTAGCATGAGTTGTGATCTCATTTGCATATTTTCTGCCGATCCGTTTTTGCGCTGGGGTTTCTGCACAAAAAGAAAACTTCTACACTGCTTGGTTTTGCGCAAAAACCCCAGCGCAAAAAAGGATCGGCAGAAAATATTCAAATGAGATCATGACTCATGCAAAAGAAAACTCGTAGTATAGACGTAGCCTGTGTGCTGGAATACTTTGGAGTTATAGCAACCGCAACATGCCACATACCACAAAGATCTTTTACACTGATACGCAAGCATTCATACCACTCGTGTGACTGTCCTTACTCTGAGCAGGGTTAAGAACCATCTCCACCATGGTGCCTACATACACAGCACATGCTGGTATAACAGCTGCAGTGGAGTACCCAGTCCTCCCACTGCACCCTGCATTGTTGCTACTCACGGAGGAAGGGGATTGAGTTTATTCTTTTCCCTACATTCACTTTAATAAAATGTATTTCTTTTTCTCATTCCACTGGGGCAGGGGTGTTATTCAGTAGTTGCACTAGTATTGCCTCTTGAGTTTCCCTCAGAGGAAGCGATGGGACTAGTCTGGACCTGCATATGAAGAGGCAATAAGAGCTTTTCCAGGCCCCACATGGTGACCCACTGATTTTCTTCTGTAACATCCCTCTTCCCTCCATCAGAATCCCAGAGGGCATATCAATCTCAGGGGCAAGGGAGACAGGCTGGAAGCAGGGGAGGTAAAGCAGATTATCAGTTCAGGGGGTTTAGCCTGGCTGTAATACAGCATTTACATGAACATAGAAAGGGCTCAGTTTCAGCTGTCAAGAGCATAGCAGGTGTCCTCAGACATGCCCTGAATGCAGGGAGGTAGGATGAGTAGAGCAGACACCTACCTAATAACCCACCAGGTGCATGCAGTCCATGTGGGCAGTGACTTGATACCTAATAAAGACAGTTCTCTGTGCTGACAAAGTTGTTCCTTTTTGTCAGTCTGCTGTGGGCTAAGGAGAGACCAAGTTTACTTTCTTAGTCACTCAACATGCTGTACTACCAAAGATATTTGTCCTTCTAGGGAATTGCTTCCTACCTGCCCACAGTTCCACACTCCTGAGGAGCTTAAGAGGGTCTAGAATACTTGACACATCATTTCTTCCTTCCTTCTGGGCTTGGTTTGTTCTTTTCAATAGGATTCAAATAGCGACCTCCCCTACCTTCTGGTTATTCTGTGAACAAGAACTCTAAAACTAAACCGAAATTAGAAAGAGGGAGAAATTTAAAAAAATGTTAAAATTGCAACAGGTCTCTTCTAACCTTCCTGAAATATACTGCACATTACCAAAAATGTCATATTCTCTCAGAGCCTAAAAGATAACTGCTTGGTTAGAAAGTGAATGTAAGAAACCCAGTACAAGTTATACACAGTACACGTTGAACAGGTAGTACTTCTGAAATATGTTTGTCTCAAGATCTGACGCTTCAGTCTGACATTTTAAGTTGTCAGAAAGTAGGAGAGGAAATAACCTAGAGTAATAAAAACATACAGCTTTAAGTCTTTTTTTAAAAAAGAAAATTCATTTTAAAACTTTAATGCAGTTGCTTTAATAACTTTTATTGAAAAAATTATAAATAAGGTGATTATTGAACATAATGAATCATTAATATGAGACTTCATCAGTCAGATTATAAAAGCACTAAAAGGAAACCTTAAATTAGGTGCAACCTACAATATGTAACAGGGACAACTGGCAGCCCATACAAGATGCTGTGTTTCTAATAATAGAAAGCTGAAGGAGGCATATGGAGAGATTGAACTCAAATTGTGTTTCCTATGTGTAAATGTGCTAGAGGCACAGATGTCTCAGCAACCTCAATCTGCCAAAACCAAATGTAAGGCACAGTCACAAAACAAGGTGGGGGGGGGGGGCAAAGGGGAGAGAAAAAGAAATAGCTTGGTAAGAGATCTATAACAAGAGTTTAATGTCTTAAAAACAGATGATTTTAGGAAGCCATTTAAATAGTTACCTAAAAAGTGTATTGGCCTAAAAACCTCATTTTTTTCTACATAAGCCTCCCCTGAAAAAGAGTGCATAGGACTATTTGTACTAAAATGAGCTGGAAAATGTTGGAGTTTCTAGAAGAGTAGGTTAGAATTACTGTGAAGGACCCTGTCAATGCTACAAATCCCACCCATGACAAATCTTGCAAATGTTAAAAGCAACATGCAAGTATCTACTGGATTTATAAATTCCTTGACACTCAAGTGATTCTTGTGCAGCTGATGGAGATTACAAGTCCCACACACACAAAATGTAATTCGCTTACATGTCTCATGACAGAAATAGCAAAGACTTATAACTAAATCTCAAATGGCACAGCCACTGGAATTTTTAAGCCCCATGACAGCTGGAAGAACTGTAAGTCCCATGAGCTAATAGCTATGATTGGCGCTTACAAGCTCTTCAAGATGAGTTTGTAAATCCCAAGAAAGCCATAGATAGTTTACACCACTTTCAAGTTCTGTTGTAACCGAGAGTAACCGAGACTGAACTTGCAATGACCATGAAAGAACCAATTGCAGTTCATGAATTCTAGCCTTTGTGCCAGGAGGGTGTGTAGCTATAGTTGATAGCCTTTACAAGTTCCACTTTCATGGTGGGCCAGCTGGCAGGTTGTGGGGAAGTGTGAAAGGCAGAGTGCACTTATGCCAGCACCACTTCAACAAGTACATTGCTACCCCACAAACGGAAGTTGGAATTAATTTTTTTTAAGAGTTTATCACCTCAACCTTTTCATTAAGTGCAGAGGAACCTCCAAACACAAATTTGTGCACCATCTTCAAGCACTCATCAGTAAAAACTGCCTCGCCATGAAGAGGGTTTACAACCTTACTAGCAAACCCTTTTGGTGTTAACGAGGCCGTAGTTCTGCAATAAAAACACGGACATTCCTGATATTTTGAAGGAGAAATTTTTCTTTAACTGTAAAAGAAAGCTTTCAGATTCTCTCTATACACTTTCTATGTTATATACAAGTCAGATTTTTTTCCAGAGGACCTTTGACACACAAAATACTTTCAGATGATGGACTGCAGTATAATACAAGTGACAGCTAATATGTCCATTTCTTCACTCCCTCTTTTTTGAAATTCTTTAACATTAGCAATTAGATGGCTCAACTTAAGCACCTGGAGAGATGGGAAAGCCACATCTGACTTTTTTCCTATGGCCATAGCATGCCACTGGCAAAGTCAAAACTAAAAATCTAGTAGCCCCTAGTACCCAGTGCCTCCCTCAGATTATGTACTGTTTTCATTATGCTGAAGCTGCACTGTCTCCCCACAAAACCAGTTATCCTGGGAAATATCTCACTGTAGTGTGAGAAATTTAACAGAAAGATATATGTGGTGAAAAGCAATAATATCCATTACATCACCAGCCATTTTCGAGTAAAAATTATTAGGATGCTTTTGAATTTCTGACAAAAACTTCATTTACACCTCAACCTTGAAAGTAAAAACAACAGGCTTAGTCATGAGAGACCTAATGTATGCAAAAACCAATGTTTATTTAGTAATGTGCCAAGGCATGTTTACTGACACATTCATTGTAATCTAAGTTCTCAGATTTGAGTGACTTTTCTCTTTGGGATTTCTATCATAGTACAAGTTCTGTCTGAAGCCACCTCTGACATCAAAACAAAGACATGAATCATCTTACGCTTCCAAACTACATCTTTTTCTTCATCCCACAGGTTTCTATTATTAGAAAGCCAACAACTCATATAGGCTGCCAGTTGTCCCCATCACATATCGTAGGTTGTGCCTAATTTTAGACTTGGGTCCAATCCTGAATTCATAGATACAGCCCATATAAAGCTACTGATTTCACTGGAAACAGGGAGTAATGCAGTGAAGAATGTTACCCTAGTCTGAAGCAGTGTCTTTGGTCTAACCGCCACGGAAGCCAGTGAAGTGGCACCTAGATCACTACATTTGTCAACAAGGGGCTACACTTTGATCTGATTTATGCCTCATACAGTCTCCGTGTAGGCAGTAGAACTATGTGGATGTAACCAGGAACAGAATGTGTCCTTTGGAATTCACATTTGTTTTAAGAATCGTTGGCAGCAACTTTGTAGCACTATATTTTCTGAAGTATCAGTGGTGGGTAACTCTACATTCTGAACTTCACTTCCGCTTAGATAAGCATGATATACTTGTTAAGCCAAACAGTACTTCACTTTAGTCCAGAAACCAGTCTGCATGCTTTGTGAAATTGAGTTTTGAGGATGTTTTTAATACGTGCTAATTCTGGTTGAGTCAAAATGCTGAGAGAATAATTTCTCTCTGTATCTCAATACAGACTCAAGAGAGGATGGAGGAGGAAAAGTTAACCTGACTTCTGCTGGACACAAAAGCTTTGCTCCACATTTTGATTTGGTTCTTATTTAAGTTCAGTCCTGATTACATATCAACTTTTTAGCTTGCCATAATCTGATATTTAGAATTGGCTTGCACAAATAAAATGCTGGAGTCTCAGTAAAGGACAAATGATATTTGAATTGCTTATTTGCTCTTATTATCTCGTTCTGTCTGAGTGTGCATGGATGAAGAGGATCCTATTAAGATGAAACGAATAGAAAGCTATAATTGTCTACTCTTAGCTAAAATGACACATCATTCAGCTGGCTGTGGCACAAGAGGACTACTATGGTTAACTGTGCCATTTGATACAAAAGAAAGTATCTGATCAGACAGTAAGCAACTTCCTGTTCAGGGTCAGGCTAATCAAACTGGAAGTCAAGTACCATTTCTGGGTATACAAATGAGAAGCTAGTTGTCATTACAAGTACCAGTCTGAATCAAGCCAATTTCCAGAGTTCCTTTAGTGGACTTGTTTGAAGCTGAAAGAATGTATTAACATAAGTATTTTCAGCATTTATTCCTATTACTTTCATGTTAGGAACAGTATGTCACAAAAGGAACACCACCCCCATATTTTGGCTATTCCAAACTCTCTCGTTTTTCAAACTCTCTAGTTTCTTTTACATGGAAGGCATTTTCTCTTCAGCTTGCTTTAAAGTCAGAATAATAACAGCTTGTCTTGCCCCAGAGCGCCTCTCCAGTGTAATGCAAAATGTCTTTCATTGCTCCAATGCCTGAATCTGTTGGGGGAGGGGAGGATACTGCAAAATTCCCCCCCATAACCCCCTCTCCCCAAAAGAAAAGAGGCACTTGGGTTCCAACAGGCACAATACTGTTTGTAATCTCATTAAGACACACCATTCCACCTGCACCCAATCCACAAGGGGCAACTCCAACTTTGAGGTAAACTTGCACAGGCCTATCAGTGTGGCAGGGAATGTGCAGGCCCTGTGACCTCAGATCTCCAGAAAGCAGGAGGGTGGGATGGGATCTAAGGAGAAGAAACAAACCATGCAATTCTCTCTCTCAAACAGCCTGGGAAACATGCACACAGATCCTGTGGACCAGCCTAAAATATGTGCGCACAAGCTTGTTCCTCCCCCATATAGGATTCAGATGGGCAAGGGAGGCTGGGAAAGAGAGAGGAAAATGGAGCTCTCAACACCTCATTCCCCTCCTCAAGTCAGAAAATGAACTTGCTATGAATGATAATGAACACTCCACCGGCCATCAATCTGGAAGCAGTTCACTGAAGAGATCACTGAGCTATGGCACTTCTCAACTTTCTTGTTAATAAATCTAGGAGAGATTAAATATAGCTCCCCTTAGGCATTCAAATCAGCCCCTACAAAACATGTTTTTAATTCAACTTAATTAGGTATTAGAATTAGCATCATGAAAAACTGAACACCAATTATTTATTTTTAGAGACATTTTATGCAAGAGACCTTTAAATCCAAGCTCCCATTCTAGGAAGCTTCTTTCTGATCTTTTCCCAAGACATGCACCTCATTGATCCCCTCCCTCTACACACACAAACACACACACAACTCATTCCCCATGATCAGAATTAGAAAAGGTCTCAGACACTTTGCTGTCCAATGCTACAAAGCCACCCCGCCCCCACACACACACTTCTAGCTATTTGTTTCATCTCATTATAGTTTCCTAAAGATAGATTTATTTGTCCAGCATAGAAGAAAATCAATAAACTACAACTTGAGGTCTTTGTTCCTATTAAAGTCAGCTGCAAAACTTCTTAATGAGAGCAGTGTTGCTTTAAGCATTGTAGATGATCCTCTACCACTGTTAACTATACAAAGAGCAAAAAACACAAGATTTTTCCACATTCTAAGCCAGTCCATTCACTCCAAGCACTTGATGGCACGCCCTCCTGCCACCCCTTTTGCTTACTCTATTCTGTAGGGGTGCGTCTACACAGTGGGGCTTAACTCAAAATAAGCTATGCTAATTGAGCTACCTCAATTGCATACCTTCTTTTGAAATACCTTATTTTGAAATTGGGAGAGTCTACACAGAACTCATTTTTTAACTGAGAATCCTTCCTCCCACTTCCCTTACTCCTCATACAATGAGGGTTACAGGTGTTGGAGTAAGAAGTCATCCAACTTGACAGTATTTCAACATTATTTTGAAATAACTGCCTGCTGTGTAGACGTGGACTACGTTATTTCGAAATAATGTTGTTTTGTAGACATACCCCTAGGAGAATAATTATTGTCCTGTGCCAAGAAATCTACTAGGGAATGCAGATTTAAGTTCTGGCCAGAGTGGCACAGGAACTCCACCAGCAGAAGCTGTCCAGGGTAGCATATGTTTAATCAGTGCTTTGCTTCTCTTGAGCATGGCCACCTCTGGACTCCAGCTGGCTACATCCATTTCAAGGACTGCAGTCAGCTTGCATGCACTGTTGACACCTCTTTCCATCCCTGAATAGATTTTCTGTCACCATGGCCTGCAGCTTAAGAACTGATGGAGGAAATTAGGGAATTACTAGACCCTCTTAAATCTCAGGGCACAAGGCACAGCTAAATGCTTTAATAAATGCACCATGTGGATATATTGACTGACGAAAAACACTGTGGTGTTTTACTGTGTGCACAGGGCCAAATTCAACCATGATATACAGGCTGGGTTTAGCCTTTATTTTGGTTGGGGTGTTCCCCACTACCAACTCCAAACCAAAACATTCTAACAAATATTGCTAATCTCTAAGGGTACGTCTAGACTACAGGCTTTTTTCGACAGAGGCTTTTTTGACAGATACTGTCGAAAAAGCCTCTGTCAAAAAAGAGCATCTAGAGTACAACCAGTACTGTCGACAAAGCAAGCCACTTTTTCAACAGAGAGTCTAGACGCTCTCTTTCAAAAAAGCACAGTTTGCATGCAATAGTGCCTTTTTTCAACAGGGGTATGTCTAGACTACATGCCTCTGCCAACAGAGACATGTAAAATAGGCTACCCGACATAGTCAATGAAGCGGGGATTTAAATATCCCCGGCTTCATTAAAATAAAAATGGCCGCCGCGCTAATGCCGGCTCAACTGATCGTCGGCACAGCGTGCGAGTCAAGATGCAGATCGGTCGACAAGGGAAGCCTTTGTCGACTGCTCCCTTATGCCTCGTGGAACGAGGTTTACAGGAGCAGTCGACAAAGGCTTCCCTTGTCGACCAATCTGCATCTTGACTCGCGCACTGTGCCGACGATCAGCTGAGCCGGCACAGTGTGGCGGCCATTTTTATTTTAATGAAGCCGGGGATATTTAAATCCCTGCTTCACTGACTATGTCGGGTAGCCTATTTTACATGCCTCTGTCGGCAGAGGCATGTAATCTAGACATACCCCAGAGTACTACTGAAAAAAGGCGTTATTCCTCGTAGAATGAGGTTTACCGCCGTTGACAAAACTGCCGTGTTCTGTCGACTTACTGTTGACAGAATGTGGCGGTAGTGTAGATGCAGGTATAGTTTTGTCGACAAAAGCCTACTTTTGTCGACAAAACCCTGTAGTCTAGACACACCCTAAATGATTCAACCCAAAATCTTTTCTTAGAAATAGAGCAGTCTCCTCTAGAAATTAAGAAGGAACAAGGAGAATCCCTTATATTTTAATTCTTAAAATAAATGCAGTTACTCACATTGTATTTCTCACTGTGATGTAGCAACGTGGTTGGGGAAGTCAGTGGCTCAGTAGTATCCTGAGCACTCATTGGGCAAATTACATTTCCAGCCCTGTCAGATTGCAGCTTTCATCCAGGCCATTGCACAGGTCTAATCATTTAGGTCTTGAGCCTGCAAGGCACTGAGCATTCTGACCTCCATCTAGCAAAGCACATGAATGTTTCACCTCAACCCTATGAATAGCTTGTTATAGTCAATGGTTCCATGAGCTGGGAAGCCTCTGCTTTGACACAGGGAGGTTTGAACCCATTGGTATTAGCTGCTTGTCATTTTCCATGTACATCATCCAACATTAGTACATGAAAGTCACTGAAAGGGGCTGGAGTTCTATACATGTAAATAAAACATTTTGGTTTAATCCAAAATAGAGTTGAAGACTACATATAATCAAAATCTCAATTTAGCGCAGTCTATCAATAAAATCCATCCTCCAGTTTGGTTTCATCTCATGAGCAATTGAATTTATAAGCAATCACTGCCTGCAAAGTAGAGCTCAGATATACCATGAAAAAACCTACCCTGGTGCTCAAAAGCACACATTTTTCAATCCAAACGCAGTTCTTATTTTCTTTACAGAAAACAAATGGGCTTGAATTTTACACCATCTGCTGAAGAAGATCAACCCCTTTTCCTTCTCATTTTCAGTAGGAGGGAGCAAGGCAGTAAAGCAACATCAAGGATAACTTGAACAAGCCAAGTTTCCTTTGTTTCAGACCTGTCAGTTACATATAATTCAGTTTTACTCTGCTGCATGTTTCCCCAGCAAATAACACAAACTGTTGCTTCCACCTACCTGGTCAATCCATAGCACAAAAAAGCCAAAACAGTGCCAAAAATCTGTAATATTTACTTCTATAAGAACTAAACTGACTAATGTTCTTGTTGTAATCAGGGAAGAATCACAGTTTGTTTGTCTAATAACAAGAAATGTTATTAGAATAAAGGAAACTATTCCAAGACCACCTCCTTTGCTTCACTGGAGAGCATTTATCTAGAACTTTTCCTCGGAGCCCTCCTTGCTCCTAGGCATTTGAAGAAATAATAGGCATCATACACCATTGCACAAACAAATGCATGATGAAGGAGGATTCCATAAGGCCTAATATTAGTTATAAGCATTATATTAACACCTATAGCCCCCCGGTTTTATGATCATGCTCATGGTGAGGAAACAAGCATGTGAAAGAAAAGTCCTAGCCTGGTTAGAGTCTATCAAGGTTCCGATAAACTTTATCCACTGAGAGGGAATCAGAATCCATTTCACCATGTTCAAAACCAGGCCAGGCTATAGGTACTAATCTCACCTGGTCTTCTATTTGTGCTGCGAGTGACCCCTAGTTAGCCAATAGTCCAGGTAAGGAAAGACTTGCACACTCGTCTTCTGAAGGAAGGCTGCCACAGTCACCATGCTTTTAGTAAACACATGACAGGCTGCAGGGAAGGACTATGAACTGAGAGCGTGTTTTATTTACAACAAACTACAGAAATCTTCTGTGGTGCAGAATGTTGGAAATATGAAAATGTGTCCTTCAAATTGAGGGTGGTGTGCCAGTCCCCTAGATCCAGGGAAGGAATGATAGAAACTAGGGAGACCATGTGGAACCTCATCTTCTTCATGAATCTGTTGAGGCTGCACAAATCCAAAACAGGCCTGAACCCACCCTTGATCTTGGGGATTAGGAAATAGCAAGAATAAAACCCCCTGCCCCTGAACTCTAGAGGGACCTCCTCTCATGCTCAGAGTTGCAGAATCAATTGCACCACCTGTATCAGGAGTTGCTTGTGAGAAGGGTCCATGAAAGGGAATGGGGAGAGTGGGTGGAAGAGCAGGAGAGAATGAAACTGGAGATAATAGCCCAACTCCACTGTGCTTAAGACCCAGTGATCTGAGGTAATTTGGGCCCATGCACATTAGAAGGGGATAAACGATTCACAGATGTCGGGGAAGGATATGGGATTTGAGTTGGTGCATCACCCTCCAGCACATCTTCAAAAGTTCTTTTGGGAGCTGGGGACTGCCTGTTTGAGTCCTGGCCTTGGTTAGCAGAGGACTGTGGAGGACATCACCTGTTCCTCCAGCCACTCCTTATGTTATAGTCCTGCCTTTGCTGTGTGTGGTAGAAGCAAGGTGGGGGCTGTGCTAAAGGCTTCCTTTGCAGGGCCAGTGTATGGAGACCCAAAGACTTTAATGTTGCCCTGGTGTCCTTAAGGCTATTAAGCTTTGAATCAGTCTGTCCATTAAACAAGCCTGAATGGTCAAAGGGCAAGTCCTGAATGGTCTGCTGAATTTCTGGTGGGACGCCAGAGACCTGAAGCCATGAGCTCCAGCTCAAGACAATGCCTATGGTCACTGAGTTGTTGCCAGAGTCTGCAAAATCCAAGGAGTTCTGCATGGAGGTTCTTGACGTCATTTTGCCCTCCTCTATAATGGCTCCAAACTCAGAGTGAGAATCTGCTGGGAGGAGCTCTTTAAACTTGGCTAAAGAAGTCCACAAGGTAAAGTTATAGTGGCTAAGTACAACTTGTTGATTCGAAATTCTAAGCAGGAGCCTCCCGATGAGGGGTGAAAGTAACTTAAATTTCTTATGGGTACTGACCTATCACAACCTGCCCCCCTTTTGGGAGGGCTAAGGGCGGGACGGGGGTTGGCCATACAACAGTACCTGTAAGAAATTAAGCATGGGGTGGAGTGCGGGGGTTCAGGGCAGAGAGTTTGGGTGTGGGAGACAGGGCTGGGGAAAGGGATGCAGGAATCAAGGCTGGGGTGTATGAGGAGCTCAGCGCAGAGGGTTGGGAGGGTGCAGGAATTAAGCTTGGAGTGCATGAGCAACTCAGGGTAAGGGAGTATGAGGAGGGGGCTCAGGGCAGGGGGTTGGGATGTGTGTAAGTGAGTGCAGGAGTTAGGACGGGACGGAGATGCAGGAATCAAGGTTGGGGTGTATAAGAAGGTGGCTCAGGGCAGAGGGCTGGGTGAGCGCAGAGTGGGGGCAGCAAGGGCCACCTGGCAGGTTAGAGGGGCTGGATGGGGTGTGTGTCTGGGATTACCCCAGCCTGGAGTCCCCCCGCTCCCCACCACCATTTCACAGGGAAGGAGTGTGGGGGGGGGGGAGGGGGTACAGAAGCCACATTTATCCCAGGTGCTGAGTGTTTTTTTTTCTTTTTGCTGACTAGGGAGTAAAGCAAAGTGCACAGCCTGTGTCCTTCCTCCTCTGCCCTCCCTTGGGAGCCAGGAGCAAGAGCAGACTGAGAACTTTGCCTCAGTCCCTAGTCCACAGAAAGAAAAAACACTCAGGGACCAGGGTAAGTGAGGCTGTAGCCCCTTCACCTTCATCCCACCATGCCTCCTCCCACCCACCAGCCCCTCTATCCTGCCAGGCTGGCTGCTTCTTGCTTGGCAGCATGCAGGAAGCCAAGGGAGGTGGGGTGGGAGCATCCCACCCCTCCCTCTGCAGCTAAGTGCCCCCAGCCAGCCAGTTTCTTGCTGGAGCACTGCACCGGGGTACACCAGCTTACTTTCACCTCTGCTCCCAATAGACTAGACCTTATGGCCAAAGAAGTCCAGTTTTTTGGCCACCTTAGATTTTGGGGTAGGGCCCTGCTGTCTCGCTATCACACAAAGAAGAAACTCTGTACTGAGCAGTTATATCTGCTTCCTTAGACTCACTAATGCTTCCGTGGGCCATTTCCTACCTTCACCTACCCCCCAGACCCTTTTTCAGAGGCATTCCTTCCGGTGCTTTCTCCCTCCAGGTTCTAGCTTCTTGCCAATTGTTGGTGCATGCAAACTTCTCCTCTCAGACTCCCAGGCAGCACAATTATGCTTACTCTTTTACATTTTTATCCCAACTGTTGATGATCTGCCAATCAGCGTCTGTGGAGAAGGTAGTTAGACTGCCTATTAACCCCTTAGTGGCTGGATGGGGCTTATATACCCAGTCATAGGGGTTCCAGATGGGTAACCACTATACAAACACATACTGAGAGACAGTCCCAACTCCAGTTATCAAAGGACCAGTTAGTTGCCTATATTGAACTGAAATTTAATTAAGTCGTTTAGGCTTCATTGAAGATCACAGTCTAAATAAAAAGACAAAGTATGGTAAAGGAAACAGAGGCAGAGAAATGATGTGACTTATCCAAGGTCTTACCAAGGTCAGTAGCAGAGCTAAAAATTAAATGGAGGCCTCCTGTTTCATAGCCCATTGCCCTATACATGTGACCACAAGCTATTAGTCCAGACTAACCAGTATAGCCATCTTATTCAACACCCAGGAGCTTGCCTCATGAGTGGAACAAGCCACAGCAAACATATTACTGCACTGTTCCTAGATTATAAACTCATAAGTGTCTATTGTCATAGTGTAGTCTGACCTCGTTCATAACACAGGAATCAATAAGAATGGAGGTTGTTCTTAACTCTGAACTAAACATTATAATTGTTCTTTCAAAAGTTTACAGCTGAACATTGACTTAACACAGGTTTAAAACTTTACTATGCAGAATAAAAATGCTGGTTTTAACTATCTTAATTTAAATAAAACAAATACAGAAATAGTTTCCTTACCTCACACACAAGTAAAAACATTGGCACTTTAGGAGGAAACAGAAGTCACTTTAATTACATCTTTTGCTCCTCTTTTTTTACTTGTCTGGTGCCTAACTAACACAGCTACTAGTGCTCTAGGAATAGCAGAGGAGGAGGGGGAATACCCATTGCAAGCAAAAGATAGATTTTTGAACAAAATGTAATGAGCTATGCGACAAGAGTGCCTTAGTACCCAGTGTACCACACCTTAGCTTCCTCTCTTCAAGTCACAGACATTACACTTTTCTGCTCTTAGGCAAATGAAATTGAATGTTGATAAATGTAAAGTAATGCACATTGGAAAAAATAATCCCAACTATATATACAATATGATGGGGACTAATTTAGCTACAACTACTCAAGAGAGAGATCTTGGAGTCATTGTGGATAGTTCTCTGAAAACATCCACTCAGTGTCTAGCAGCAGTCAAAAAAGCAAACAGAATGTTAGGAATCGTTAAAAAAGAGATAGAGAATAAGACAGAGAATATCTTATTGCCTCTATATAAAACCACGGTACACCTACATCTTGAATACTGCGTACAGATGTGGTCTCCTCATCTCAAAAAAGATATATTGGCATTGGAAAAGGTTCAGAAAAGGGCAACAAAAATGATGAGGGGTTTGGAATGGGTAAAGAGAAATGTAAAAGTCTTGGACTTTTCAGCTTAGAAAAGAGGAGACTAGGGGGATATGATAGAGGTCTATAAAATCATGACTGGTATGGAAAAAGTAAATAAGGAAAAGTTATTTACTTATTCCTATAAAATAAGAACTAGGGGTCACCAAATTAAATTAATAGGCAGCAGGTTTAAAACAAACAAAAGGAAGTTTTTAATCAAAAAACTTAAGCATGTGCTTATCTTTAGGAATGTGCTTTCCTTAATTGTTGAATCAAAGACTCAGGGTACATCTACACTTCCTCCCTAGTTCAAGCTGGGGATGCAAATGTAGGCAACCGAAATTTCTAATAAAGCAGGGATTTAAATATCCCGCGCTTCATTAGCATGATCTCGCCGGCGTGTTACTCCGCTCAACAGCTGATTTGAACCATGAAGCACACGCCGGGATGCATTAGTTTGAACCAAACACCTTGGTTTGAACTAACATTACTCCTCAAAAAATGAGGGGTTTGGTTCAAACTAACGTGTCCCGGCGCGCACTTCCTGGTTCGAATCAGCTGTTGAGCGGAGTAACGCGCTGGCGAGATCATGCTAATGAAGCGCAGGATATTTAAATCCCCACTTCATTAGCAATTTCGGTCGCCTACATTTGCATCCCTAGGTCGAACTAGGGAGCAAGTGTAGACGTACCCTCAGAGACCAGTAACTAAGGCCTGGTCTACACTAAAGGGGAAAGTCGACTTAAGATACCCAACTCCAGCTACATTAATTACATAGCTGGAGTCAAAGTATCTTAAATCGTGTTTTGGCGCCATCCACACAGTGGGAGGTTGATAGGAGCACTTCCCGTCAACTTCCCTTAGTCCTTGTGAGGAGCAGGACTACCAGCAATGACGGGAGCACCCTCTCAGTTCAAATAAGTGGGGCTTCACTAGACCCGCTAATTTGAACCCCAGAAGATCGACTGTGGTAGCTTTCAGAGGGGTAGCCGTGTTAGTCTGAATCTGCAAAAGCGGCAAGGAGTTCTGTGGCACCTTAGGGTATGTCTACACTACAGCACTAATTCGAACTAACTTAATTCGAATTAGTTAATTCGAACTAAGCTAATTCGAACTAGTGCATCTAGACCTAAAAACTAATTCGAATTAGCGTTTTGCTAATTCGAACTAGCATGTCCACATTGAGTGGCCCCTGAACCAAAGTTAATGCTGGCCGGAACCAGTGCCAGCAGGGCATCAGGTTAGGACTTAGAGTATGGAGCTGCTGCCTCAGGCTAGCCAAGGGCTGTGCTTAAAGGGACCCGACCCCCACCCCAGACAGACAGTTCGCAGGGTTCCCTGCTTGCTTGTCTACCTAGATGAGGGACAGCAAAGCAGTCCTGTCTTGGCGTGCCCTGAGTGCCCACACTCAGCACATCACAGCACTCGGCCATCAGCCCGGCTGCACTTGCTGCAGGCTGCCATCCAGGGGGGTCAATCGGGGGGCTGTCAGGATCCAGGAGGCCCTGCAGGAGAGCTTCCACCCCAAGGAGCCCGCAGAGCCACCCCAGTCCTTCCCATCGGGGGCTCGTGCCCCATTCCTCCCTCACCTCCTTCCATTTACCCCTCCCTAGCCCCCCTTCCTGATGTAAAAAATAAAGGACACGTGTTCAAAAATAGAAACTCTCTTTATTTAACAAAACTGGGAGGGGGGGGATTAACCTCTGGGGAGACTGGGAAAAGGAGGTGGGAGAGGGGAAGAGAGAGGGTGGGAGAGGGGAGGGGGAAACCTGGGAAGAGGGAGCTGGAAGGGGGAAGCCAGGGGAAGAAGGAGGAGGGGAAGTATAAAACTATGGTATGCCATATCTTCAGTACAGTGTACAGACCTGGTCTCCTCACCTCAAAAAAGATATTTTGGCCTTGGAAAGGGTTCAGAAAAGGGCAACTAAAATGATTAGGGGTTTGGAACAGGTCCCATATGAAGAGAGGCTAAAGAGACTGGGACTTTTCAGCTTAGAAAAGAGGAGACTGAGGGGGGATATGATAGAGGTCTATAAAAGCATGAGTGGTGTGGAGAGGGTGCATAAATAAAAGTTCTTCATTAGTTCCTATAATATAAGGACTAGAGGACACCAAATGAAATGAATGGGTAGCAGGCTTCAAACTAATTAAAGAAAGTTCTTCTTCACAAAGCAAATAGTCAACCTGTGGAACTCCTTGCCACAGGAGGCTGTGAAGGCTAGAACTATAACAGAGTTTAAAGAGACGTTAGATAAAGTCATGGAGGTTGGGTCCATGGAGTGCTATTAGCCAGGGGGTAGGAATGGTGTCCCTGGCCTCTGTTTGTGGAAGGCTGGAGATGGATGGCACGAGACAAATGGCTTGGTCATTGTCTTCGGTCCATCCCCTCTGGAGTAGCTGGTGTTGGCCGCTGTCGGCAGACAGGCTACTGGGCTAGATGGACCTTTGGTCTCACCCTGTATGGCCATTCTTATGTTCTAAGCTCGGGGCTCAGGGTCGGGGGTCTCACTGGACCAACTTGATTTTCATGCAAACCTGCTCCTGGGTTCGCATGTGGCCTTTGGTGGCCAGGCTGGCAGCTATCCTGCCCTAGACGGCCACTTTCCTGTGCCTAGTGCGGAGATTGTGGACGTTGGAGGCCTCCCCCCAAACCTGGATGAAGTCCACGATCTCCGCACTAGACCAGGTGGGCATCCGCCTCTTGCAGCCCCAAGCAGGCTCCTGGGAGCCGCCAGCCTGGTCCTGGGAAGAGGCGGAGGGCTGGGTGGCAGTGGGTGGCTGGTTCATGCCGTGCCAGGTACAGGGTCTGCTGGCTGGGTGCTGGCAGGCTTGCACCTGGCACGGGCACCGTAGCCAGACTGTGGCCCTTTAAGGGCTCCTGGGCCGGGAGGGGGGCAGAAGAGTTTCCCTGGCTTGGCCCAGAGTGGCCACCAGGGCAAGCTGGGAAGGGCTAGCCTCCCACTAGTTTGAATTAAGTGGCTACACAGCCCTTAATTCAAACTACTTAATTCGAACTAGGCGTTAGTCCTTGTAGAATGAGGTTTACCTAGTTCAAATTAAGCGCTCCGCTAGTTCGAATTAAGTTCGAACTAGCGGTTTGTATGTGTAGCGCCTATGAAAGTTAATTCGAACTAACGGCTGTTAGTTCGAATTAACTTTGTAGTGTAGACATACCCTTATAGACTAACAGATTTATTGGAGCATAAGCTTTCGTGGGCAAAGACCCACTTCGTCAAATGCATGTACATGCATCTTGTTGCATAGCTCATTACACTGTGTTCAAAAATCTATCTTTTGCTTGCAATGGGTATTCCCCCTCCTCCTCTGCTATTCCTAGAGCACTAGTAGCTGTGTTAGTTAGGCACCAGACAAGTAAAAAAAGAGGAGCAAAAGATGTAATTAAAGTGGCTTTTGTTTCCTCCTAAAGTGCCAATGTTTCTACTTGTATGTGAGGTAAGGTACATGCATCTGACGAAGTGGGTCTTTGCCCATGAAAGCTTATGCCCCAACACTTCTGTTAGTCTATAAGGTGCCACAGGACTAATCGCCGCTGTGGTAGCTTTGATCTTCTCTATAACGTAGACAAGCCCTAAGTATTTCACGTATTGATATATACTGAAGGCCTAGGACAGCAGAAATGTATATGACTGTTATGACACAAGACCATGGTGTCCAAAACACTAGCCACATGTTGCAATTTGGCTATTTTGAGTGTGGCTAGTTGGCTATAGCATAGCTACTATAGTGAACAAAACTGGTTGGACACCATGGACAAAAGATCTTGAAAATAAGCTTGAACAACAGAGAAATAGCCTGTTTCTTTTATTGAATTGGCCACTGTACTTTGATTTAATAATGTAAAATATTGGTATAATTTACTGGCCCTCATACTAATGGTGTGGTGTTTTATTGCTAACCTGGTGGGTGCATGGTTTGTGTGTGCATTGCATTGGATAATTTTTAATATGTACAAAAGTTATATATATCAAGCAGTCTCACTTCTGCAGTTCCCCAATCCTTGTGGTACACACCTGCCTTTTATTGGATTGTTGATTGCCTGCTTTGTGCATCACACAGAACACCTGGTAAAACTCAACTAAGTAAGGTTTCCACTTACATTTCTGTGGAGTTGTTAAATAAAACAACAGACCGCAGTGAATTTCAAACTGTACTGGTATCTCAGTTATGAACCAAAGCTTCAAAACAACACACATAGCTAATGAAATAATAGTAATAAAATGCATTTATTATACCACTATAGTCTGCAGAAGATTGTAATAGCACCCTTGGATTTTAAATAAAATCATATGTGGGAGACTTAGCAATTCCTTTATATGGAGTTATATATTTCAGTCACCTGAATGAGGAAGTGGAATTGAATTTACTTTAATTTGACCTGTAAAAGAGGAGATTCATTTCTGAAATGGCTCAGAGCTTTAGAGAACTCCCCCACTGCAGAGCTGTATATTCCAATCATCTGAGACAGGGAAGGGAACTGAATACCATTTGCTTTCTATTTTTCATTTCTAATGTTATTTTCCAAGAGGAAATTCAATTCAAGAATGTCTCCATGCAAAGACTGGCACATTGCCACACTGATCTCTGGATCAGGCTGTACACTGCAGACATCAGGAGAGAGAATTCTACTTTTTGTAGCAAAGCAAAGCAAAGCAAAACAAAACAAAAACTATGCTGTGTGGAAAATGAAGCTTGAAATTCACTGCTGTTGACAATTAGAGGCAACATATTGATGGCCTGGACTTGATAAACTAGTGAATAACAACAATTAACAGACAAAGCCTCAGTGGCCACAAAAGTTAATACCATTTCTTTTTACTGTTGGGTCTTGGATGCATGGCTCAAGAACACAGAGACCCATTCACTGGTTCCTATTCAGCCTTCACATATTCCGAAGATCAGGCTGCATTAGCTTATGGCTAAACTGACTAGCTGCTAAAACCTATGATTTAAACAAGCAAGTCACATATGCCCCTCTCCCCACAAAAGAACGCTATAAGCTCGTGTGCTCCATGTTGTGCCAATCTTGCAATGCCTTTGCAAGTCTACCTGTCTTCACACATTACATTGGAAGTGAGAATACAGTAAGTGTGTGATAAATCTGCACATGCACATAAGGAGCCTGCAGGAAAAAGAGCTAGATAGATTCTAAATGCTAGAGGTGTACATGCATCAACACCTCTGCCAGACAACGCTGGCCTTACTTCCTTGCTATGCTTCAGCTTTCTTTTAAAAGAGTTCATGTGTTAATTATGCAAATTGCCTACTCAGAGCCTGCTTACGATCTTCAGTGATCGAAATATATTTTGGAATTGAAAGAGACATTTGAACATCTTTTCCAAGCACTACTAGTTTCATGTCACACCTTTTGGCTGGCAGAGGTGGGCCACATGGGTGGCTCAGCACTTTGGAGAACCATCACTGTCACTTGAAGGATTCAGTAAATCTTTACCTCTGCCCCAAATAAACACACAAGAGGAGAGGACGGTAGTGCTTAGCCAGTGCTGGGGCTGTGCCCTGGCACCAAATTGCTTGAGCCTTCACCTTTGTTACAAATTAAGCCCTGGGGAACAGCCAGGAGTCATGGGACCAGCTGCCTACCTGAGCAATGCTAGTCTGCATCCTATGGTGGCCAGCTGATTACTTCCAGCTACTCCTGCTACACAGCAAGGCTACGTCTACACTGGCGGCTTCTTGTGCAAGAACAGCTGTTCTTGTGCAAAAACTTGCCGGGTGTCTACACTGCATGTGCGTTCTTGCGCAAGTAAATTCACAGTCTAACGTCGGAAAACAGGGCTTCTTCCGGAAGAGTTATTCGTCTCCCCACGAGGAATAAGCCCTCTTGCACAAGAGCTCTTGCACAAGAGGGCAGTGTAGACAGGCAACATGAATTTCAGAGCTTTCTTGCGCAAGAGAGCGTCCACACTGCCATAGACGCTCTTGCGCAAAAGCACATGCCAGTGTAGACGCGCTCTTGTGGAAGACTTTTTGCACAAGAACTCTTCTGCAAAACAGTTTTGCGCAAGAAGCTGCCAATGTAGCCCAAGAGTAACTTTTTCTGCACTGGATCCCCATGCCATTTAATAGGGGAGTCAGAGCAAGACATAAATTAATTTCCCAGGCCACTCTGTTCACATCTCTTCCTGGTTTCTGTGGGAGGGCATGGGGGGCACAGAGGTTCCCTCAGATGTACACAGACTGAGTGGTGTGACAGTGTAGGTTAGAGGGCTTGATTAGAAGGGGATAAAGGCTGCTCTAGAAAATAGCAATGGCCCTGGTTAATTAGGGGCAGCTGAGACAAGGTGGCTCTAAA
Source organism: Pelochelys cantorii (assembly GCA_032595735.1). NCBI lineage: Eukaryota > Metazoa > Chordata > Testudines > Trionychidae > Pelochelys > Pelochelys cantorii. The sequence continues at coordinate 47,501,527 of CM064326.1, read as the reverse complement.
GCTAATAAGGGCCAACTGAGCTGACTTCAGGCTGCCATGGGACCTCTTTAAAAGCCTTCCCTGTAGGGGAGGGCAAGGAGGAGAGTGGCGGAGGAGCTTGGAGGGAGGCTGAGAGGAGTGACAAGTGATAAGATTAAGAGTCAGAGACACTGATATGGAGAACAGCAGCATTGCCAAAGGAAGGGGAAGGAGAGGAGCTCCAATAGGGAGGCTATGGCTATACTGTGGCCTTCTTCCGGAAAAGCTTATGCAAATGAAGTGCAGCATAGAATATCGCCATGCTTCATTTGCATAATTAATTTGCAGCTGCTTTTGCGCAAGAGGCTTTTCTGCAAAAGGAGCTGTGTAAACGGCTCCTTTTTGCGCAAAAACCCCTTCTTGCGCAAGAGCTGTTCTTCCTGAAAAATACGAGACAGAACGGCTCTTGTGCAAGAGGGGGTTTTTACACAAAAAGGAGCTGTCTACACAGCTCCTTTTGCACAAAAGCCTCTTGTGCAAAAGCGGCTGCTAATTAATTATGCAAATGAAACGTAGCGATATTCCACGCTGTGCTTCATTTGCATAAGCTTTTCCGGAAGAAGGCTACAGTTTAGCTGGAGTGTTTGGGCTCCCTTCCCTCAAGCAACCAGAGTCCAGCTGCTAGCTGGGGAGGAATGGTAACTCAGTCCAGGCTAACCAGAAGCATCTGTCCTGACAGCCATTTTTGCCAAGGGACAGCGCCCCACAAAACACTGAAAGGCGCAAGCAAAACCTGTGCTGCAGTACTTAGAGTGTGGATTGTGGACTGAACAGGGGTCTGGGCCCCAGGAGTGGGACTGACCTTGTCACAGTGGATAGCACAGAGAATGTCTCTGGATCATGGCATAGCTGATGTTGAAGCAGAGATAGAACAAAAGGGCCTTCCCCACCCACAAAGCATAGCACTTTCCTTTCCTGGGGGCAAGAACTGCTTCATGCTAGTGTTCTTAGGGTGCCAGCTACTTTGGGTACCAACTTTCTAATTCCAGAAAACTGAACATTCTTGCCCCACCCACTGCCCCACCCATGGCTGGGGCTCCACCCCCACTCACTCCCACTCCCTCTTTCTTCATCACTTTCTCTCCCCCACTTCTGCTTGTGTACTCATTTTCTCTTCAAGACCCAATCACAGAGATGGATGAGTTTATTCCCTTCAACCAAAAGCCTCAGAAAAGTAATGGTGGAAGGCGGGGTTCCATCCAGGCCAGTTGTCCTTGACCTCTGTTGACTTCTCCCCGGGGTCTTGTTCAGGGGTAGGCAATAACTGGTCCACGGAATGGATGTAGTTCACCAGGGTTAGCCACTGGCAGGCTGCCAGACAGTTCGTTTAACTGAGAGTCCACAGGCACAGAGCCCGACAGCTCCTGTGGACTATGGTTCACCATTCCTGGCCAATAGGAGCTGTGGGAAGTGGTGGCCTTGCCCACACCACATCCTGCAGCTCCTCTTGGCCACGAACAGCAAATCACAGACAGCGGGAGCTGCAAGCGGCCATACCTGTGGACATGCAGGTAGACAAACTGCCTGGCGGGCCACCAGCAGCTAACCCTGATGAACTGCATCCAACCCATGGGCCTTTTATTACCCACCCTTGGCCTGAATCCTCTGGAAAAGTTGTAAGATCAGTAACCTCTAGAGCTAAGCTGAGGAGATCCCACTACTAAGGGTATGTCTACACTACCACCCTAATTCGAACTAGGGTGGTTAATGTAGGCATTCGAAGTTGCAAATGAAGCCCGGGATTTAAATATCCCGGGCTTCATTTGCATCTTGCCGGGTGGGCGCCATTTTTAAATCCCTTTAGGTCGAACTCTGTGCCCGCGGCTACACGCGGCACGGAGTAGGTAGTTCGAATTAGGATCTCTAATTCGAACTACCGTTACTCCTCGTGGAACGAGGTGTACCGGTAGTTCGAATTAGAGATCCTAATTCAAACTACCTACTCCGTGCCGCGTGTAGCCACGGGCACGGAGTTCAACCTAAAGGGGATTTAAAAATGGCGCCCGCCCGGCAAGATGCAAATGAAGCCCGGGATATTTAAATCCCGGGCTTCATTTGCAACTTCGAATGCCTACATTAACCACCCTAGTTCGAACTAGGGTGGTAGTGTAGACATACCCTAAGAGAGTTGGATTGCAACCTTGAAGTGGGGCCTCTACGGGAAAACAAGCAATATAAGAAAGATGAAGCACCAAACTCTTTACTTATGTAAATTAGCACAATTTCATTGACTTCAGTGGAGCTATCCCACGGAGAATTTGGCCTATGATATTTAAATTTATTCTTTAAAAATTGCTGTTCAACTTTCAAGCACCCAACCCTATAACAGTGTGATTCTCAAAGGCTTAATTATTTTAATCTTTTAAGAAATTCATTTAACATACCGGAGTTAAATGCTTTGGATTATGTTATGTACTTTGCCTTCATTATCTACATTGCATTTGTGATAGACTGCCATGAAAGTCATGTCTGTGAAATAATAAAATCTAAAATATCTGGGCAAATTATGTATTTTGGAAGTATGTAATTAATTTTAGTTTCCAGGGCAAAGGACCATAGAAGCTATTTAAATTCTAATTTAAATTAAAGCGAATAGAGTTAATTGCCTGTCCACAACAAATAAAAGAGAAATATGTACCTTGGAAGGCAGCCACAGAGTCTCCAATCAATATAAATCTGATGTACCTCTCCAGAGCTGAGTGAAATTACATTTTAATACCTCATTCAGCAGTCTAGAAATATTGCTAGGAGTATAGGTCATTCAAATATGACCATTCAAGATGTGGGAGCCCTAGATAAGGGTGTATAGTGTGCCCTATGTTAATGAAATCATAAATGGCTAGCATCATAGATCATTCTATAAACACAAAGAGAACTGCATCTTCTTAGGGTTATCCTAATACGTGAAATCTTATATACATATACTTATTTTGTTCATAATATACAGAAAGAGAAATTAGCTCCATACATCTGATGTGGATTTTTTACCCACAAAAGCTTATACCCAAACAAATCTGTTAGTCTTTAAGATGCCACAGGATTCCTCATTGTTTTTAAAGGGAAATTAGATAAAAACAAATACTCTTACATTGCAACCTTCCAGAAATATTACCTTATTTCTTAGAATTCAGAATAGTAATACTCAAGGGGTGCGTCTAGACTGGCAAGATTTTGCACAAAAGCGGCCGCTTTTGCGCAAAAACTTGCCGCCTGTTTACACTGACTGCGAGAATTTGTGCAAGAACACTGACGTTCTAATGTATGAAATCAGTGCTTCTTGCGCAAATACTCTGATGCTCCTGCTCAGGAATAAGCCCTCTTGCGCCAGTGTTCTTGCACAAGAGGGCCAGTGTAGACAGGCAGCTAAGACATTTTGCACAAAAGCAGGCTAAACAGAAAAAAGCCCTAGTGGCCGTTTGGATGCTCCGTAGCTGCAAGCCAGCTCCTGACTTCCTGGTAACCCGAGACCCCTTAAAGGCAGACGCAGTGTGCAGAGGCCACGAGGCAGAAGCCCTTCTGAGACCTCTGCTGAGAGCTCTGCCACGTGGCCCCTGCCGTCCCCAACAGCCACCCAGAGCACAATGGCAGCTCCAGCGGGGGAACAGCCACCCCACACCCCCAGCGCAGGAGGCCCCAAGGGGCCGAAAACGGAGGGCCCCATCCTGGTCCCCGGGGGAGCGGGAGGCCCTCATGGTCCTCTGGGAGGAAGAGGAGGCCCTGCACAACACCCACTCCCGTTGCCGCAATGCGGACATTTTCAACCGCATGGCCCAGGCGCTTGCCCACCAGGGCCATCCAGCCCAGACCCTTGAGCAAGTCCGGGCTAAAGTAAAAGAGCTGCGCCTGGGCAATGTGCGGGCCAGGGAGGGCCAGGGGGCAGGAGCCGACACCTGCCCCCACTACCAGCGGCTCCACCGCATCCTGGGCCAGCCAGCACCCGAGGGACCGTCCATCCCTGTGGACACCAGTGCGAGCCCCCCCGTCACCAGGACCTGTGAGGCGGGGGAAGAAGGAGACACCGCCAGCGGGTCGGAGGATGAGGCCAGCACGTCACCCTCCAGGCCCCCTCCGGCAGCTCCGATGTCTCCCATGCGTCCTTGGAGGCCGCGGAAGGATCCACCGGTGAGTGTTGCACTTTGCACTCACAAGGGCCGGGGGGAGCCAGGCGCCCGGAGGGGGGAGGGAGAGAGCACGTCACTCAGGCCACATGAGCTGCATGCTGTGTAGCATTAGGCAGTATGCAGCACGTGCAACCACGTGCAGCCAGGTGACCAAGCGGCATGTGGCCGCGGCAGGCAGCTCCAGGGCATGCCTGGGACCGTGCTGCTCACACACATCCGGTGGGACCAGGAAGGAAGGGTGGATGCCGCCTGGAACCAGCCAGGGCCCCAGGGACTCAGGCCAGAGCCCACACCTCCTCAAGGGTGCAGCACACAGAACGGCTCACTGTCCCATGCCTGGTTGTGAGGCACAGCCAGCTGCTCCTGGGAAAACTGCAGCGTCACAGCCTGTGAGCGTGGCCCCCACTGAGCCCCTTGCCTGCTCCCGGAGCCTTGGCTGGCCCCCCGAGGGAAGTCCCCACTGCGGCCACACATGTCCCTGGGCTAGTGTGTGAGGGCGAGCGGGAGGGGGAGCGGGGAAGCACTTGGGCCAGCCCTAGGGCCACCTGAGTTTTGCTGCAAGGATGGTACACTCCCCAGTCACTCTCCTGGTTCCGTCAGGGAGACATCCCACGTGATGGGGATCTGAAAGCCCAGACCACGTCTGCCATATGTGCTCCCAGGCACTGTGTGGGGATTCATCTCGCTCCATGTCAAACACCATTGATTAGCCCAAAGACTCACAGCCTCCACCGGCAGGGAGTTTCACAGGTTAACACAACACAAGTGCCCTCCCACCCTCCAAGGGGCCAGGACACAGACCGGTGGTTACAATACATGGAGGAGGACCCTACTCCAGGGGAGGTCCTGTATGCAAACATACAACACGGGGGGGGAGGGGGGTAACTGAGTGGGCCCAAGCCACACTACTGTGGTGTCACCTGGGCTCAGGGGTGGAGGGCACGGGGTGTGGGGACAGTGGCCGGGCTGCCTGACTGACCCATCCTTTCTTCTGTTCCCTGCAGCAGGACCAAGCACAAGCCGGGGAGCCTCCAGCCCTGCGGCAGCGGCAGCAGCAGCACCCCCAGCTGCCCAACCACCAAGGAGGCGAGTCTGGCACCGGGACCAGCTCCTTCAGCGCCACGTGCAAGCCATCGAACGCATTGAGGCAGCCATCACGCAGTGTGTGGAGGTGGACCTGCAGTGGTGCCAGGAGGCCTGGGGCTCCTTCCAGGCCCAGTGCGTGCACATGGCGGATGCCATATCGATGCTCACCGCGCACATTGGCCATGCCATTCACTATGGCATGGCCTTGCCCCATGCACCCGCCATCCCTCCCCTAGCACTGCCCCTGCCCCCTCCTGCAATGGCCCCTCCTGCAATGGCCCCTCCTGCTCCTGCCCCTCCTGCCCACCTCCCCGTGCTGCCTGCCCCGATGAGGCCTGACCCCCATGCGTAGGTCCGCCCCCGCAGAAGCAGTCACAGGGGCCACCCCTCCCAGCAGTAGCTCCTCCCCCTCCCAGTTCAAAGTCTCCTCCCCCTCCCATCCTACATCTCCCCCCTCCCCATTGTAAATAAAAAGTTCCAAGTTTGTGTTCCAAAAAAACTGTGTTTGTTGTTTATTGGGAGGTAAGGGGAGGAGAAGGGGGAAAGGGAGGGAATGGGAGGGAGTTGTAAAGGGAGACCGAGGCGACCCTATTATGGGGCCTGGGAGAACATGTCCGTCAGGGCCTCCCAGATGCGCACCCCATCGTGGTGCGCCTGGCAGATGGCAGCTGTGTGGGGCTGTTTGTAGGCCTGGCCCTTGCCTGCCATCCATGCCCCTCCGCTCCACAAGATTGTGGAGCATGCAGCACGCGGCCACTACCTCCGTGACATTCCGCTCACCCATCTCGAGACGGGTGAGCAAGCAATGGAACTGGGCTTTCAACCGCCCAAAGGCGCACTCAACCTGGTTGCGGGCCCGGTTGAGGCGGTCATTGAACCGGGCCCGGTTGTGGTCCGGCTGCCCCATGTAGGGCCGCATTAGCCAAGGCAGCAGAGGGTAGGCCGCGTCCCCCACAACACAGATGGGCATGGGCACATCCCCGACAGTAAATTCCCGCCGGGGGGAAGTAAGTGCCCGCCTCCAGCCTGCGAAACAGGCCGGAGTTGCGTAGGATGCAGGAGTCGTGTGCCCTGCCAGACCAGCCCTCATACACATCCAGGAAGCGACCACGGTGGTCCACAAGGGCCTGGAGTACAATTGAGAAGTACCCCTTTCTGTTCATAAAATGGGCCGCACAATGCTCCGGGGCACGGACGGGGATGTGGGTTGCATCCAGGGCTCCCCCGCAGTTGGGGAACCCGAGGGCAGCAAAGCCGGCCACCGTAGCGTCCACATCGCGCAGGCGGATGACTCTCGGGAGCAGGACGTCATTGATGGCATGGACGACCTGCAGAAGGGTGCAGAGAAACTCAGGGGAAAACATCACGTAAGGGAGGGTGAGTGTGCGCTCCCTTGGGCCCCTCCTCCCCCCATGATGCCCTCTGTGCTCACACACGCGCACACACCAGGGCCCCCTCACCCCACGGCCCCCCCCCAGCAGGCCTGTGCAAGGGAGGGACGGCCCAAACCCCTGGGTGACCCAGCCCTGGAGTCTTGCCTGCCCCTGGGCATGGAGTGCAGCACCCTCCCCACTCCCCACGGGACTTACCTCTAACATGACGGCACCAACGGTCGATCTGCCCACCTCGAACTGGTGTGCCACCGATCGGTAGCTGTATGGGGTGGCCAGCTTCCACAGCGCGATGGCGACCCTCTTGTCGACGGGGATGGGTGCCCACAGCCGGGTGGTAGTTCTCTGGAGCGCAGGGGCGAGCCAGGCACATAGCTCCAGGAACGTTTGCTTTTGCATGTGAAAGTTCCAGAGCCATTGCTGGTCATCCCATTGCCCCAGAACCAGCCGGTCCCACCGGTCGGTACTGGTGTCCAGTCTCCACAGTGGCCTCTCCACGGTGGGGTGGGGATGCCACAGGGACGCCATGGCCTCCCTGGTGAGGGAGTCCAGAGCGATCTGCGCCTCCAGGTCCTGGAGGAGGAGCGCAGCAGCCTGGAGCAACAGCTGCAGGCACTCCAAAATGGCCGGAAGGGGCCAGAGCAGGCACATGGCACAAAAAACAAGGTAGATGAAAAAAAATCAGCCAAAGGCACTAAAAGGCACAAGGCAGTGGTATCCAAAAAGGCAGAGGGCAACCACAAAAACTGCTACGGCTGTCAGTCCCTGCAAGAGGTCCTATAGCACGCAGCAGGAGAGAAATGGCTGTCCAGGGAGATCCCTTTAAGCACGTGTCTCAAAGGAGCTCCAGCCCCTGCCCCCGGAAAGGGCTGGTGCCCTTTTGCCCTCTTCAAAATGGTTCCAGGCTTCTGCTTTTGCGCAAAAGCGTCCCACCAATGTAGACGAGTTTTTGCGCAAAAGCGCATCGTTCTAACAATGACTCCGGGACCAATCTAGACGCTCTTTTGCGCAAATACTTTTAACAGAAAAACTTTTCTGTTAAAAGTATTTGCGCAAAATCATGCCAGTCTAGATGCAGCTATGAACTATAACAGAGAGAAAGAAAACAGGCTTTTCTTAAGATAGCAAGTTACAACCCAAACCACCTTGTTTGAAATGGGTTTTTTTCAGTCTAACTCTGATTTCATACTTCACTACAGAGTCCCCATCCTATAAACAGAACAAGGAAACACCCCCACATTTAAAGTGATTGATGGCTATTCAAGCACAGTCCTCAATATCTTTACTATATATTTTTTAAATGTGCATCTGTCTGTCTATCCATCTATGAATCCATTTGTTCAAGAACTCCTAAGAGCTAGGACCACCAAATTTGGGGGGTTTTTTTTGTTTTGTTTTGGTTTGGTTTTTTGTGGTTTCTCAGGGTGTTAACCAAGTGCAGATTTTAGCTTATAAAACATTCAGTCTTTCAAGATGCCAATAGCCACATGACCCTAGCAGCCAAATTCTGCCTTTACATGCATGCCTGCACCATATAAGTAGGAAAGATGGTCTAGTGGATAGAGCATGGGATTGGGACACAAAAGCCTTGTCTCCCGATTTGTGATTTTGGGCAAGTACGTAAGCCCCATTCTAGCTACGTTCTCCAGCTGTACAATGGAAATCAAACTTTGGTACTTCATAAAGTTGCTGAAGATTGCAAGATGCCAAAAGGAGACAGTGATGAAGGTTAAATAAGTAAGTAGGAAAGTATACGTCTAGACTGCAGAGTTAAATCGGAAAAAAGATATGCAATTTGCAGTATGCAAATTGCGTATCTTTTTCCAATGTTCTTTCAAAAGAGACTTTTCCAAAATTTGGCACATCTACATGGCACCAAATTTCAGAAAAACCTGCTCTTTCAACGTATCCCTTATGCTTCGTAGAACGAGTTAAACAGAATTGCACAAATGGAAATTAAGAGGAGAGATTGTCTGGTACATAACCTCTGACTGAAAGCAAATATCTTTATTACTCAAGGAATAATCTCTGTTTATGGCATTACGATTTTATAGTCTATACAGTATTGGTCTCACAGCTATTCACTTGTCCATTTCAATATTCCTAATTTTATCCCAATTAAACTCCTCCTGGTAACATGTTACTGACTATAAAAGGAAACTATTTTTGTGCGTGTGTGAGATCAAGCTTGGTTAGGCAGAATGGGTCTAAAAAAATAGATGAGTTGAGCTGTATTATAAGTTTATATTTTAGCAGATGTGAAAACTGCAAGACCAGATGTGCAACTCATGAATCCTCTCAGTCACCTGACTCAAACTGATATATTTTTTCTGATTATGTCTATAAACTAGTTAATGCTTTGTTCACTTCATTTTTGCATAGCAAAGGGGTGCTACAGAGGTTCTGTGTACCTAGCACAATAAGGTTCTGGTCCATGATTAAGGTTAGGTGCTATATTATTCAAAAACAATTAATAATGGTATCAAGGAATCTACTACATATGTGTCCATCTATTTGTTTGTTCAAGAACGCCCCCTAAACAAGGAATGGGCAATAATTTTTGCAGGGAGGCCACTTTTTTGGTCCTGGTCACGGGTTGGCTCCACCCCCCGGAAGGGACAGGGCCTGAGGTGGAAAGGGAGGGGGTGGGGACCAGCCTCCCTCCAGAGTTGTAAACACACACAGCAAAGGCTTTTGGCTTCCGGCCCCGATGATACCACGTTGCTTAGCAGCAGCCCGAGGTTGCTGTGGCTATTTAAAGGGATCACGGTTCCGTAGCACTGTGACCGTGAGCCATTTAAATAAGATCCTGCTGCATGAGCCACCACCTGGAAATTTGGTGGCACAGGTAGCAGATTATAAATAGAAAGTGGCCAGATACAGTCTGAAGGCCAGATCAACGTGTTAGGCGTGCTGGATCCAGCCCCCATGCTGCATATTGCCCAGCCCTGTCCTAAATGGTAAGAGCTAGGACCACCAAATTTGGTGTACAGATTCCTCTTATCATAACTTAAAGCAAGGTCAGAGTTTGGTTGTGCCAGGAAAACAGGATGTGCCTGGAATGGGATTGCTTCTCATAAAACCAAACAGAAAAGAGACAGAAAATCACCAAAGCAGGCACAGTCCTCAAAATGGACATAAATGAGTGAATGCTGAAAGAGACTGACCCAAGATGAGCCAGAAAAATAGGACGAACCTAGAATAGGATTGCTTCTCCATAAACCTTGCAGAAAAGAGATAAAACAAAGAAATTTGGAGTAGTACTCAGTTTTGGCACAACTAAAATCAAATGCTTAAGGTTAGAAAACCAGAAGAAAATGTTGTTGGAAACCAAATTGACCATAGTCCTTTTTTGTTAAAACATAGTGAATGATAAGAGTTTATAGGGATGAAGAAAGAAAATACACTTGATGGAATTTCCATTTTTAAAAAATTACTAAAAAAAAAAAAAAATGGAAAAAATGTAACAGTCCCTTTAAGAAATCTGAAATAAAATTAATTTAAAAAATAACACTGTATTTCTTTAAAAATATAGTCCTTTAAATAAAGCATGTACATTTTCCTTTTATTTAAAAAAACCCCTTAATTGAGTTATGGACCTGAACAATGTCAGGTAAATATCCTAGTGATAAATAAGGCAACTGCACTACAAATTTATCTTTCACTATTCATAGTCAGAATCACGACTATGATCTCTGGTTCTCTGTGTCACTTCTGTACAAGGAAATATAATTTGATTCACTTATCTGGCACTTTTCTATACTATAGTAGATTCTCCCTAGCAGTCTGTGCTGCACCTATCTTCTTAGAATTCCTCAGGAACAATTTTTGGGAGACATTGACTAAACATGTAGGATTGACAGTGCTCAAAATCTTCTTGACTAAATCAATGTCATTCTCAGATAAGTACTGATGTGCTGGCATTGCTGTTCTGGTTCTCATATTTTACTAAACCAAGGGGTAGTATAAGGACACAGTGAGGGTGTTCAAAAAAGTTAGGGTACTCCACAAGTGGTACTGTGATTCTAAAACTTTGCAGTATTACACCAAGCCTCCCTGATTGTGCTATCATTACATATGGTCAGTGTCAGATCTGCCTACATCACCATTGATTCCAATAGTTTTTTCTATAAATAGTATGCCCAGTACTTGGTCAATATCTAGAAGCTGACATGCAAAGCCTCTTCACTAATCCACTAGCTACAGCAGCAGCAGCAGCAGCAGCAGCAGCAGCAGAACAGACTTGCATACCATTATCCACACAACATCCTCTCTTGGCACCATACCCTCCAGGGGGAATCCAAGTCTTTCCAGGACAGCAGTCCCAGACAGCTCAGTGTCATAAGAACATAAGAACATAAGAACGGCCGTACCGGGTCAGACCAAAGGTCCATCTAGCCCAGTATCCTGTCTGCCGACAGTGGCCAGCACCAGGTGCCCCAGAGGGGGTGGACCGAAGACAATGATCAAGCGCTTTGTCTCCTGCCATCCCTCTCCAGCCTCTGTCAAACAGAGGCCAAGGACACCATTTTATCCCCTGGCTAATAGCCTTTTATGGACCTAACCTCCATGAAATTATCTAGCTTCTCTTTAAACTCTGTTATAGTCCTAGCCTTCACAGCCTCCTCTGGCAAGGAGTTCCACATGCTGACTACACGCTGTGTGAAGAAGAACTTTCTTTTATTAGTTTTAAACCTGCTACCCATTAATTTCATTTGGTGTCCTCTAGTTCTTCTATTTAGGGAACTAATAAATAACTTTTCTTTATCGGCCCTCTCCATACCACTCATGATTTTATACACCTCTATCATATCCCCCCTCAGTCTCCTCTTTTCTAAACTGAAAAGTCCAGTCGCTTTAACCTCTCCTCATATGGGACCCGTTCCAAACCCCTAATCAATTTAGTTGCCCTTTTCTGAACCCTTTCCAAGGCCAAAATATCTTTTTTGAGGTGAGGAGACCACATCTGTACACAGTATTCAAGATGTGGGCGTACCATAGTTTTATACAGGGGCAGTAAGATATTCCGGGTCTTATTTTCTATCCCTTTCTTAATAATACCTAGCATCCTATTTGCCTTTTTGACCGCCGCTGCACACTGTGTGGAAGTTTTCAGAGAACTGTCCACGATAACTCCAAGATCTCTTTCCTGATTTGTCGTAGCCAAATTAGCCCCCATCATACTGTACGTATAGTTGGGGTTATTTTTCCCAATGTGCATTACTTTACACTTATCCACATTAAATTTCATTTGCCATTTTGTTGCCCAATCACTCAGTTTGGTGAGATCTTCTTGGAGTCCCTTACAGTCTGCTTCTGTCTTGACTATCCTAAACAGTTTGGTATCATCCGCAAACTTTACCACCTCACTGCTTACCCCTTTCTCCAGATCATTTATGAATAAGTTGAACAGGATTGGTCCTAGGACTGACCCTTGGGGGACACCACTAGTTACCCCTCTCCACTCTGAAAATTTACCATTTATTCCTACCCTTTGTTTCCTGTCTTTTAACCAGTTCTCAATCCAAGAAAGGACCTTCCCTCTTATCCCATGGCCATGTAATTTACACAAGAGCCTTTGGTGAGGGACCTTGTCAAAGGCTTTCTGGAAATCTAAGTATACTATATCTACTGGATCCCCCTTGTCCGCATGTTTGTTAACCCCTTCAAAGAACTCTAATAGATTAGTAAGACAGGATTTCCCTTTACAAAACCCATGTTGACTTTTGTCCAACAAATTATGTTCTTCTACATGCTTCACAATTTTATTCTTTACTATTGTTTCGACTAATTTGCCCGGTACTGAAGTTAGACTTACCGGTCTGTAATTGCCCGGATCGCCTCTAGAGCCCTTTTTAAATATTGGTGTCACGTTGGCTACCTTCCAGTCATTAGGTACGGAAGCCGATTTAAGGGATAGGTTACAAACCACAGATAATAGTTCAGCAATTTCCCATTTGAGTTCTTTTAGAACCCTTGGATGAATGCCATCCGGTCCCGGAGATTTGTTAACATTTGTGTCCTTTGCTGGCTGTATGCTATGTCCTCAGTGGCTGGTAGGGGAGCCCAGGCCACCCTCTATTCAGGGTTCCAACTCAGGAGCCCTCTGGTCAGCAGCAAAGTGGTACACTTTCCTACCTTGCTGCTTTCCTCTGAGCCTTTCCCTGCCTTGCTATTCCCCCTCTCCCTGAGCTCATCTACTGCTCTCCTCCAAGAGCATGATTACAACCTGCATCTCTGCAACCCCCTTCTGCTCTCCACTCTTGGGCTTCACACAGGCCCCTTCTGTTCCTGCCCATTTAATCAACCCCTACTCCTCCTCCAGGTGCAGCCCATGGAATTGCTTGGCCACTGTCATAATTAGTGCTAACCAGCACCCGGGGACTAAGGGGTTAACTAATGTCTCCTGTACCTAGCCAGGTATCGGGTGATCAGCCAACAACAACACAGGTAGGAATTTCAAACTGGAAGAGAGGGTTTTCTCTCTCTCTGTTTTTTGTTTGAGATTCAGAGTGGTTTCTCCCACATATTGAGGGAGATGGGAGACATTTCTCTCTCCAAGAACAGACTTCTTACAAGGTTTAAGTAGGGAAAAGTTTAGCTAGTCCATCAGGATTTGTTGTTTTCCTTGTTTGGGGATGTGGAAATAATGTCTGAGCTTGTTAAGTGGTTTTTTTTTTCTTTTGTAACAAAGCTTTTAGCCCAGGGAATTTCCCTGAGTATCTATGTCAATTGGTGGCTCTTTCCATCTAGCCACTTTACTACGCTTGCAACTGTAGTTTTGTGCTGAATAATAAAGGATTGTTTTCTTTTCTAATTAACCAGGATTGGTTGATTGTTGTGTCCTTAGGATTGTTGATTGTTGTGTGCCTTGTTACAAGGCCAGAGTCCATTGTTGTCTTTGAATTCCCTCTGTTTTTCCCAACTTTGAATAAAATGGAGGTTGGGGCAGGGGGCGAGTTTTACCTTAGGGAGATTTGCCAGGTGATTTCTTCCCTGGTTTTTTTTTAATTACTCGGGTTGTGGCAGCAGATTCCCCAAAATCCGGGTATTAGGATTTGGGGGGGGAAGTATTTGTACCAGAGCCTGTAGAGACAAGGTTTTGGAGTGCTCTTGTGGGCCCCCACTTCTGCATACATCTTGCTGGAGTGGGGAACAGCCTTGATAGCCACTCTGGCTGGCTGTCTTAACCCCTTTTAATCCCAAGTGGGGTGGCCACTGCATCACAGGCCATTTAATAAACTTTCTAACCCTGAGAACTCTCTTGTTGAATCACCCAAAGCTCAGATAACTACATGCCTGCCTAAAGAGTCATCATGATGTCTGCTGAGTCATGACCCTGTTGGATTCCAATCAGCTCTGGCCAGTTTCTGAAGTACATGGGAGTATCTCTTCAAGCCAAAAGAGGTCTTGGAAAGAAACCCTAGGAATAGCCAAGCTTTGGGGAACAAGCCCAGGCTGAGATTTATATTGTTATTTAAGTTACCAGTAAAATTATATGGCAATAAAGGAGAGTTTAGACACTAATTCACAAAGGTATTCAGGTGTCTAACTCCCATGGGGGAGCTAGGTACTTAAATGCCTTTTCAAATTACACCCTAACATGTGGTCTGTGTGATCTAATGAGCACAATATAGGGACTCAGCTTGTCTGTTAGTCTTTCATTACTCATGGCCAGATCCTGATACCCCTGTAGAAACTGAATAGTAACTCACTCCACATGACTCCCTCTGAGTTCAGCAGTATCTCCTCTGACCAAGGATATCAGAATCTGGTCCTTAATGTCCAGAACTGCTTTGAAGATGTAGACTACTATGCAAGTCTCACATAATATGTATTTTCCATTATGACCGTTATAAGCCAGTCCTGAGTGAGTGAGGTAGAAGAGCTGTTATGTTTCCTGGCATAGTCCCATTTTTTGAAACCACAGTCTTGCTGACACTTAAGTTATGATGTCATGTACACACATGTTAATAATCCATTCATGTGCTTATATATTCTAAATGCACATTAAAGATAGCAGATAAATGAAAGCTTATACATTTTCGCAGTCAATATCGCCTTTAAAAAAAACTTTTAGCTTTACTATTCAGAAACAATGAGAAATTCTTCAGTGACAACAAGATGAAAGGTCAAGACATATGCTCTATTCTGTGAAACGATACCCACCTCAAAAGGAAAATAGAAAATTAACAGGATTGATTTCCAAAGCAGCTTTTTGTATGATTACCAAAGTTTGGTTATTCTGGCCCGCTTGATTTGTCACCTGGATGGAGGTTCCACTCTATCCTGGTAGAAGGTGTCCTACCCTGGGTTATACACACCTTTGTCACCTCCCTCTGGACTACAGCAATGTAATGTGCCAAGACATGAAGTCATCGGACCTTAGGAATCTACAGCTAGTACAGAGTGCTACAGCGTGTCTCCTCAGTGACATTGGCTAACAACAGTATATCAAACATCTCCTCTTCTCTCTACACTGGCTTCTCAGAGACTATCAAGTAAAGTTCAAGGTCTTGGTTCTTATCTTCAATCTGCACAAAGACCTGGGCCCAGGATATCCAAAAAGACCACCTAAAAGCTCAAGAATAAGACCTTGCTTAACAACTCCACTCCTCCAGTGTGATGGAACTCCACATTAAGGGCAAATCTTACACATGCGGGAGACAGAACTTTCTCAGAGACCAGTCTGCACTTGTGGAATGAAATCCTCCCAGGAACTACGGACTGCCACAAGTCTCACCACCTTCCATGCTAAGGACAAGGTGCACTTCTTGGACCTGCCTTCTCTCATATAAAATACATAGCAGCATGTATATTTAAAATAAAACAAAGCCCTGCCAAAAAGACACGCCACTGCATTCTCCTCTGGGGTGATGATGAGAGACAGAATGAACTCATGTGATAATTGTGGGTACGTCTAGACGGAGCCATGTAGATTAGTTTACTCGACAAAGGGAAATGAAGTGGCAATTTAAATAATCGCCGCTTCATTTAAATCAAAATGGCTGCTGCACTGTGCCGATCAGCTGTTTGTCAGCACAGCACAGCAGTCTAGATGGGGATCTGCCAACCCCAGAACCCTTTGTCGGCATATTCTGTAAGCCTAACTCCAACTTTAAGAACATAAGAACGGCCATACTGGGTCAGACCAATGGTCCATCTAGCCCAATATCCTGTCTACCAACAGTGGCCAATACCAGATGCCGCAGAGGGAGGGTTCACAACAGATAATCCACATGAGAAAGAGAGAGACAGAGCAGAGAGAGAGTGAGAGGCAGGAGGGGAAGAAGAGAATGTGGCCCCACCTGTGTTGGTGGGAGCAGGGGACATAGTACTGAGGAAGGGTGCTAGTGGGTGCTTCAGCAGGGGACAGGGTGCCAGTGGGGACAGAGTTCTGCGGCTGGGGGCAGGGGAGAGGGAACAGGGTTCTGGGAGGGGAGAAGACAGGGTTCTGCAGCAGGGGACAGAGTGCCAGTGGGGACAGGTTTCTGCAGCTGGAGACAGGGTGCCGCTGGGGACAGAGTTCTGTGGGTGGGAACAGAGGAGTGGGGACAGAGTTCTGTGGCTCCGGACAGGGGAGTGGGGACAGAGTTCTGTGGCTGGGGAGTGGGAACAGGGGGTAGGGAACGAGGCAGGGAAGAGGGAACAGGGAGGGCAGGGAACAGGGGGCAGGGAGTGAGGGGGGCCAGGTGCCAGTGGGGGCAGAGAGTCTCCTGCATCCGCCTCCTCCCAGGATTTTCCTCCCCACCCCCAGAGGGAAGCCGGCGTGCGCCTCCTCTGGGCCCGACTCCCCCCTCCCGTGGTGCGGAGAAACCCCTGCATGCGCCTGCCCCGGGGCCGACCCCCCCTCCCGCGGCGCAGGGAAATCCCCGCGTGTGCCTGTGCCAGGGCCGACTCACCCCTCCTGCAGCGCAGGGAAGTCACCGTGCTCCTCCTCTGGGGCTGACGCCCCCTCCCGCAGCATGCCCGGCACGCCACAGACCTGTGGGAGTGGAGCAGCCAGCGCACTTCCGGAACCCCCGGAAGTGGTGCGAAGCTGCAGGACTTCTGTCCACCCCGTGGGAAGCCGGCACTACCTCCATTGTCACTGGAGGTAGGTAGTGGGGCTTCTCGGGGGTGGGGGGAAAACGAGGGGAGCGGGCTGAACATCTCGCGATCGACTGGTTGAGGCCTCGCGATTGACCAGTCAATCGCGATCGACTGGTTGGTCACCACGGGTGTAGACCATAATGTTATTGTCTGAGTTACTACAGATAATTTTCTCTGGCTGGTGGGTCTTGCTGACGTGCTCAGTGTCTAGCAGATCCCTATTTGGGATTAGGGAGGAATTTCTCCCCAGATCAGATTGGCTGAGACTCTGGCAGGGGGTGCCTTCTTCTGCAGCATGGGGCACAGGTCATCTGCAGGTTTAAACAGGAGTATAGGGGAGAATCTGTTACTTAAGTCTTCTCTCATTACTGAGGTCTTCAGTAACTCAGCCAGAGGCTATGGGTCTATTACACATGTGGGTGGATGAGACTCTGTGGTCTGCAATGTGCAGGAGGTCAGATTAGATGATCAGAAGGGCCCATTTTGTTCTTAAAGTCCATGATTTCCTAGCTTCAGATCATCATTAATAGTAGGCATATCTATAAAGAAAAAGGAGAAACATAGCATGCACAGGACCCAATTAAAATTTTGACTTAAAGCTGACTTAAAAATACTGAACATTTTTCATGAAGAAGTTTCATCAAAACTTTGGATTTTTCAAAAGTGTTCACTTCTATAAGCCACTGATTTAAAAAAAAAAAAAACCACACCCTCAACTAACTTTTGAAATTTTGCTAATTTTTCAACAAACTCTTTTTCATGGATAATTTGGAAAAAGAAAATGCAGTAAATTCACTGAACAAGCTGTCTGCCCAGGTCTGCTATTGTAGGGAATCTATATTTATGGTTTGAAATGTTCATTGTAAGCCCTTGTTTTTACTTACTAACACCTTCAGAAATTTAACTTGTACTTAACTATGCCATGATTAGTCTCTACCTAAGGGTGATTTTTAAAATATTTTATTTTTATGAAGTTTGATGATTAAAGCTTTAGGACATTTTGTAAATATGACTGCATGAATAAAATGGGTAACTCAAAAATGGCTGCAGTCTGGAACATGAAACTTGGTATGGGAATAGCCCAGCTGTACACTAAGAGCTAAGTTTTATTGCACTTTTCCTTAGGGAAAAATTTAACATCTATTGTAAGTATTCTCTCAAGGAGATTAACATCTTGCTGAAGGTTAATCAAGGATTTTATTCCCCCATTAGACATAGTGTCAATAAGAGTGTATAACCCCCAAGGAGATTACCTAGATTCCTGGGGTTCTGTCTGCTGGCAGCTCAGGGAGAGGCACACTGTCCCTGGTAGGGAGGGGGAGCCAAGGCAAACTCAGAGTCTGCCCCGCAACAAATAGGGAGTGAGATGCCCCTCCCAGGGAGTTCAGGAAAGAGGAGAAGCCATTGTTTGTTTTTTATGAGTCAGTCTGGAGCCAGCCAGGGAAAGGGCAGAGCTGGCTGTGTGGGGAGCTGGTAAGCTCCAGGCCTGCATGCAGGGTTCCCCGCTGAGAACTGGCCTCTAGGGACCTGAAAGCAAGATCCCTCAGCTGGGTTTTCCTTCTCCACTGATGATTCCCAATTTGTAGAGTTTGCTAGGAAACTTCTCCAGCCAGGCTGAGTTAGCCCTCCAGCTGGCTAGGTGAGACAAGTCACCACATGGTCAGCTCTGCTCTGCCTGCTAGTTCAGGGCTGCTGCCTGCTCTGTGTGTATCTGGGAGCTGGGCTAGGAGACTACAGTACAGCTGTGTAATCTGCACCTTGAGCCCTGCACCCCTTTGTGGTGAGGGGAAATCCTGGGACGGAAGCAGCCTGATTCCTGCCTGAATAGGATCCCTGCTAGCAGAGATCAGCCCCTCTGCAGTGACTGAGGAGTCCAGAGTCATCTCTGAGCCGGAGGATCATTCATGGAGTTTGTGAGTGCACCATCTTTTACTTAGTCAGTCAGGGAATTTGTTTGGGGACCGCTTACTCCCTGAACTGTGTCCTCAAGCCAGGGAGTAAGGGTTTGGGGATTTTATAACCTGCTGCATATTAAACCTGTGGAGGGATTTACCATTTTCTCCCGCTTGTGAGTTTTTTGGGCTGTACTGAACCCAGGCAGCCACACTGCTAAACCACTGCAGAGAGGAAATTTGTGGTCATAGGTCATCAAGGGCCCCAACAAAGTACGCGTACCAACGGGACACTAATCTTACATTTGCTACATCAAGTCACATGACTGGGGAAAGTCACAGGTATTAGCAGCGTGGGCAGCGGTGAACCTAAAAATAGTGTTTTACCCTGTTATGTTATAATTGTTTCCTGTTTAATATAATTATTGTGTTGAATATATTGTATGTGTTTGTGTTGGTTTTTTTTTGAAGTCTCCAACTATCTGGCAAGTAAGTGGGGATTACTCTGTGGTTAGAATTTTCCTCCCAAACTGCCCTGGTGACCCTGCCAGGAAGGAGTGAGGGGAGTGGAGGCACCGCCAAATAAATTCACAGGAAAAAATAAAGAAGATACACCCTGCTCAGTGGTTGGCGGGATCCAGAAGAACCCAGACCTGTCCACCAAAACCTGTAGGCAGATTGGCATTAAAGAAGGTAATCGGGTGGAGAGGGGCGCTACAAGTGTATATGCCACGGGTCAATTTGTGGTGCTCCCAGTTCAGGAAGGGTGCTGCCAAAAGGAGGTCTGCAGGAACTAGCTGCAAAAATTGTTATTTTAAGAGAAGTCTTCTCATTACAGTATTTAGATGAAAACTCATGTTTCCTCTGACAAACTTTAGCAATACTATCCCCTCCTTAAATTTCAAAAAAGTTTAATTCACCACAAAATATGGACTACTAGTAGGATAGTTCAGTTCCTTAAAACTTTAGCAACTCAGGCATAGATTATACTGTCCCCTCTTACTCCACATTATAGGTGAAATCAATGGGAGTTTGCCATTAATTTCAATGAGGTCAGGATGTTACGTGTATTTTCTTATAGGCCTGAGCCTGGAAAATACAGCTATATGTGGAAGTTGTGCTGAAATCGAAGAAAGCTCCTCTCTATGGACCAGTCCTATAAACGCACACATAAATTATTTTATTCACTTAAGTAGTTCCATCAAACCATACAGTGCTTACAGGATCTGGTCCTAAATCATGAAAACTGAGGAGGCCCCAATCCTACATTAAATCTATTCAAGTTCCACTGATATATGTGAGACGCCATATGGACACAAGAGTCAATACTAGCAGGTCCCAATACAAGATCAGGGCCAAAATGTAGTTCTTAGTTCTCATGAAAATAAAATTCTCTTTCTGTTCCAACAGAATCTCAGTTTTAATGACACCAGTCTTACAAATGACCAGTTATATGAACCCTGCTGTCCTAATGTATGAGGGCAATTCACATAACAGACGTGATCTCTATGGCAGGGATGTAAAATCCTGGTCAATCAGTTAACCGGATAAATCATGCAGAGGGGCTGGTTTCTGCTCCCGGTTTCCCCTCATGCGAGGCTCCCAGCTACCACTGCTGGCTTCCCTGAGTATGTGTGTGTTGGGGGGAGAGGGGGAGGCAGCAGCGGGAACCAGCAGTTGCGCACATGGGGAGATTGGTTGCTGCTCCTGCCCTGGGCCACAGGTGGAGGGCCACGGGTGAGGGGCTGCTCCCAGGTACCAGTTAACCATTAAAGGTGGTGCTTACCAGATAGCCAGTTACCCATTCACATCCATAACCTGTGAAGAATATTTTGACATCTCTTCACATTTCACTGTATTCTATATATTGGAAATTGCCACTGAGCGGTTTGAAGGACTAGACAAAAGTGATGCAGCGCATCACACTGCAACTTACGCACTGTGCCTACTGAAATTCTGAGACGTTCAATTTTAGGATAGCCTCAGTCCCCTTAGTTGGAAAAATAGGGTTCTATTGTAATAAATGACAAAAATATTGACCTGCGACCACAGTAATTACCACATTAGTAAAGGATGTCTCCCAGAGTAGGATTAAATTATAAAAAGATCTGTTCTAACACACTCAATGACAGGATTGTATCAAAGGTCATATACTTTTGGATTGTTCTCACAAGTAATAAAAGTCATTTTAAATAAATCAGCTATACAGTTGTATAATATCACTCTGACAGTGTGGACTAGACTCAGAGGCCTGCTTGTTAGAGGCTTCAGGGTCCTGCCACACCCATTCCAGGATAGGGAACAGTGGAGATAAGTCCTCTGAGCAGCCTAGAATAACTGTGTAGAAAGCAGCCAATTAAGGGGAGGGTGCAAAGGGTTAGCCAATCAGAGATGCTGCAGAGCAACCAGTCAGGGCCCAAGTGACTCGATAAAAAAGAGCTGCAGAGCCAAAGACAGATAGTTGCTGCTGGGAGCCTGAGGCCTGGTCTACACTACAGCAGAAGATCAAATAAAGATACACAACTCCAGCTGCGTTAATTATGTAGTTAGAGTCAATGTATCTTAAATCACATTTCCGCACTATTCACACAACAGGAGGTCGATGGAAGCAAATGCTCCCATCAGCTTCCCTAACTCCTTGTGAGGAGCAGGAGTACCGGTGCCAACGGGGGTGCCCTCTGAGTTCGATTGAGAGGATCTTCACTAGACCCACTAAATCAAACCCTGGAAGATTGAGCACGGCAGCGTTGCTCTTCCGCATAGTGAAGAGGAGGCCTCAGGAGTGAAGGTGGCGCTCCTAGCGGCATGAAATACTGCGGAACAATGGACATCTCAAAAACAATGAGGTGTCCCTGTGGAACCTTAAAGATTTATTTTGGGGCATAAGCTTTTGTGGGCAAAAATCCACTTTAAAAGATGAAAAAGTGGGGTTTTGCCTACAAAAGCTTATGCCATAATACATCTGATAGTCTTCAAGGTGCCTCAGGACTTCTCGTTGTTTTTGTGGATACACTCTAACACAGCTACCTTTCTAATAATGGACATCTCAGTACTGGCAGGGAGTGGGGGAGCAAGGAAGAGCTCTTGACTGGATGCTGGTGTTATAGGTGTCATTCTTAATAGTAAAATCTTATTTTGTGGTGTGCTTGTGCAAACTTCATTTTGGAAACCATGGACTCCATCTTGAAAGACTATCAGACAGAGGTAAACAAGAACCGGAATGGGCTGGTTTTTCCTGCCAGACAAGTTGTTTGTCACAATTTACCTCAGGAGTTCTGCACATAGCTGGACCTATCAATCATACTTTCCCGCCAATAGAGACTTATAAGGAAAGCCCCTCCCATGGGACAGTAGTGCTGTTGCTGCTGCTGTTACTGCTGGTGCTGCTGCTGCAGTGAGAAGAGCCAGCCAGCCAGAGGGACTGTGAGAGAGTGTCTACGGATGTGAACTCTCCCTCCAGTCCTCTGAACCATCAGGAGCGGATCCTCAGCATTCCGTGGCAAAGGCCCAGGCTCTGTGAAGAGGAGAAACACCCCGTAATCCTGACAAGAAGATCCTGATCCCTTCCATCCGGATCATCCTCCGCAGGATCTTCCTAGTGCTCCTCCCGAAAGGCTCTCCATCAGCCCAGAGGCTGAGGTCCTAGGCATCAACCAGCTACAGCCACCAGGACACTTATGTAAATTAAACTCCCTTTTTGTCCGGGGTCTGTTCTATCTTCTTTCCCTCTGTTCTAAGGATGTGGGTTGTTTGGGAATCTTATACCAAATCGTTATCATTATTGTTGTGGATTTATATGTACTTTTACGTTATATGCTGTGTCATTTCTCAATTGTTTAATAGATTTGTTTAAACTTGATTTGGAGTCAGTCTTCATTTGGGTAAAATTGGCTGGTGATAGATACGGTATTGATTAGGAACTTGCATTTGCTGTACAGGGACACCAAAATTTAGGCCTGTCTTTTAATTTTATTTGTTCACTTAGCCCCTGAGGTAACACTGCGACTGAACATAGGGGAGTTCTGAGATCAGAGTGAAGCATGTGTGACATCTAGGGCTGTGGAAACGTGACCCAGGGAAATGAAAACAACTTTGTTAAAGGAATATGGAAGTGTGTGGCTGCTATTCTTAGGACAAAATTACTCATAAAAGCTTGAATGATAATATGGAATAATTTAAGAACAGCTTCTTAGCCGCCAAAAAAACACCCCCACAACTCCACAATTGAGAAAAAAGTTCTATGCTGGTTTAAAAAAATCTCAAATAAGCCTAAGAGGGGGAGTGAAGGCAGATGCAGAGAGAGAGAGAGAGAGAGAGAGAGAGAGAGTGTGTGTGTGTAACAGATGGAAGAAAGGGGAAATTAGGAACTGTTGAAAATTAATAAGGAAAACCAAGTGACACAAGGAGAAATCAATGCCCAGCAATGTTAAGGACAACAAAAAGGAGTTTTTAAAACATATTAGAAACAAAATTAATCCTGTTTATGGTATTGGGCCATTACTAGATAGAAAGTTTCAGAGGGGTAGCTGAGTTAGTTTGTAACTAGAAAACCTTAAAAAACAATGAATAGTCTAGTAGCACCTTAAAGACTAACAAAAACATGTAGATGGTATCATGAGCTTTCGTGGGCATAACTCACGACTTCACCCACGAAAGCTCATGATACCATCTACATGTTTTGTTAGTCTTTAAGGTGCTACTAAACTATTCTAGTTGTTTAAGTTTTACTAAATAGAAGCTATTATCAATAATAACGCAGAAATGCAAAAGTGTTCAATAATTATTTGTGTTCTGTATTGAGCAGGAACATTCCTTCTGTTCAACTAGCATCTCTGGAGGATGTTAAACAGAAGCTACAAGTTGGACATTTTTAAATCAGCAAGTCCAGATAATGTGCATCCAAGACTTTCAAAAAAGCAGTCTGAGGAGCTCACTGGACTATTAATGTTGATTTTCAATAAGTGTTTGAGTATTGGAGCAATTCCAGAAGACTGGAGCAAAGCTGATGCTGTGCTAATTTTTAAAAAGCATAATTGGGATGACACAGATAATTATAAGATTGTCAGCATGACATCAGTCCCAGGAAAGATAAGGGAATGGCTGATATGAGACACAATTAAGAACTAAAGGAGGGTAATATAATTAATGTAAATCAACAGGTGTTTGTATTTTACATCTATGTTTGGCAGTAGTGCAATCCCGGCTGGAATACGACGTCCAGTTCTGCTATCGCCAATTCAAGAAGGATGTAGATCAAAGGCAGGCAATAATTTTTGAAAGGAAGGTACTTCATAATTTTCTGAAGTGGGCCTGGCCCACCCCAGAAGGGGCAGGGCTTTGGGCATAAGAGGCAAGGGCAGAACACTTCCCGTGCTCCCCAGCCCCAGATTCTGATTGGCCTGGGGGGAGGAGGAGTACGTAAAGTCTTTGCCTCTCACCCCACTGGTGCCTAGAGAGAATCACCAGTTGTTTTGAATAGCTGGTGGTTCCCTCTAGATGCTCCTGGTGGAAGACTTTGCATGCTCCTCCCACCCCCAGGCCAGTCAGGATCTGGGGGCGTGGGAGCACACAAAGTCTCTCGCCCCCTACCCTGCAAGGGGTGCATGGTGCCTAGAATGAACTGCCAGCTGTTAAAAACAGCTGGCAGCTCCCGGAGGCATAGGGAGGATGTTATGCGCCCAGGGGCAAAGGCAAACTTTGTGCCTCTCCCCTGTTGCCGCCACCATGCAGCAGGGCCCCAAACCTGGTGCACAGCTGAGCCCGACACTGGGAGGAGGGGGGAAGCTTGAACCGTGTCTTCCCCCACCTCTCCAGTTTGGGTCTGGGCTCCCGCACACACAACAGTGGAGATGGAGGGGGGTTGGGCTGGGAACGGGGAGGAGGCTCCAGCCAGCGGCGGTGGGCAGAAGAGGAGCAGGCAAGCCGAGGGATAATGAGGAGCAAAGGGAACTAAATTGGCAACCCCTAGTGTGGCACCCGGGGGCAACTGCCCCCCTCACGCTCCCTCCTCGCTACACCTCTGGCGGTTCCCTCTGGTGCCACGCGCCCCTGGCAGGTGAAGGAGACTTCGTGCGCTCCCTTATCCCCAGGTTTTGATTGGCCTGGGGGGCAGGGGAGCAGCAGGGCAGCTGCAGGCCAGAGCAACAGGCTTGGCAGGCTAGATCCAGCCCATGGAGACTCTCTTGCCCACCCCGATGTAGATAAACTGGAGTCAGTTCAGAAGAGCCACAAGAAAGATTAAAGGATTAGAAAATGTGGTTTATAGTGATTGACTCAAAGAGCTCAATCTGTTTAACAAAGAGAAGATTAAGGGGCTTACATGATTATTTTCTAAGTATCTATACGGGGAACAAATATTTAATAATGGGCTCTCAATCTAGCAGACAAAAGTCTAACATGAGCCAATGGCTGGAAGTTGAAGATAAACACATTTGGACTGCAAACAAAGCACACTTTTTTTTAACAGTAATTAACCATTGAAACAATTTACCAAGGGTTGTCATGGATTCTCCATCACTGACAAATTGTAAATTAAGATTGGATAGTTTTCTAAAAGATCTGCTTTAGGAATTATTTTGGAGGTCAGATTAGATGATCACAGTGGTTTGTTCTGGCATTAGAAGCACTGAATCTACAATAAATTAGGGGCACCCATAACATTATGATCACAGATTAGATTAAACTGAAACTTTAGTAGCATTTTTTTCCTCCTATTTTTCCCTCATGTTTTCTCTACGAGACACAAATAAAGTTGGGTGCCATAATTGTGCATTCCCATGCACTAATGTGTTTGGATTTCTTAAAATTTAACCTTACTATTGAATTTTCTGGCTTTATAATATTTATTTTGAGGAGGAAATTACATACTTTTTTTTAACCTGAAGTTACTGATATGTGCATGCATTATTAACTCCATCTGAATGTGGCTTTGGTGTAGGCATTTCTTTATTAATTAAAAATGTCATAAACAAGAAAATCAAAGAGCTTGCTTGCAGTGGGCTGCACTCACCTCTCGTGAGTGCCCCCTGGCCAAGTTTGTGTTCCTGCACACTCTGCGGTGGCTATGTGGTGACTCCAAGGCTACGTCTAGACTGCAGGCTTCTTTTGGAAGAAGCTTTTCCAGAAGAGATTTCCGAAAAAACTTCTTCCGAAAGAGAGCGTCCACATAGCAAAAGTGCATCAAAAAAGCGATCTGCTTTTTCGAAAGATAGCGTCCACACTGAATGGGCGCTATCTTGCATTTAAGCTGTGACTACTATGGACGGAGTGGCCACCAGGGCACCTGTGCTTTTTCCTCTTTCCTCTTCTTTTGAAAGAACTCCCTGTTCCCTGTCCACACGCCTTTTCCTGAAAGAGCTCTTTTGGAAAAAGGCTTCTTCCTCATAGAAAGCAGTTTACTGATGTCGGAAAAACCCCTCCATTCTTTCGATTTTTTTTGTCGAAAGAACGCGATTGCAGTGTGGATGTAAGTGAAGTTTTTTTTGAAAAACGACTGTTTTTCTGAAAAAACTCTGTAGTGTACACATAGCCCAAGTCAATTTTCAGTCACTTCCCCCAGTGGCTAATGGAAGTTACAAAGACAACCATGCTCATCCTCTACTCTGGGTCCCAGCCCAAGGACCATGTAGATAGCAGCTCTCTGCAATGTCTCTTTGAATAACTGTGTTGCTGCTATAAATCCCTGGGCCATTCTGCCATGGCTCCAGCACTTTCTTCACCATCAGCTCAGGGTCTTGTCCTGGTGGAGTCCCAGCAGCCAGCATGGAACACCTTCCACTCTCCTCTAGCTCTAGCAAGGAGCTGAATTCATTCTGGCCATGCAACACTTATGCTAGGATGCTGGGGCCTGATTGACCTATAAAGCCACTCTAGGCAGGTTGGGGGACCTCTTTACTGTCCTTCTCTGGGGTGGGGTATGGCAGGACCACAGGGCCTCCAGCAGGGGGCCTCAGGGCCTAGTCCACCCTGTCACAATATTTCTAATAATCTGAAGATATGAAGTATCAACATGATTTTTAATTTTAGTTCTTAGTACACTGGCTGTGTTAGCCTGTGTAGCAGCAAAAAACACCTGAATGCGCTATCTAGTTAAATCGTTGCTTGCAGTTACTTTGCATCACCAGCACAATGCAAAGCAGCTAGAGTGTACAGATTAATCTGGCCCTTAATTTGCAGTTGATTTAGCTACCTGGGATACAGTATACATTTTTTTTAATTACCGTGTAAACATTCTAGATATGAAACTGGGAGTTTTGACTCCTGTAGTTCAAGAGAATAGAAATTATTCTTTTAAATAATTCTCGTTATCCATGAAAGCCAAGAGGTGGACACAGGGTTGTGAGGAGCGGGGTTAGAATAGCTGAAGCATCAGTCCTTAAAACACAGACTGCTAGTACATAGACTTTCACTAGACCAGATGATCACAGTGCTCCTTTCTGACTTGATCCTCAATCAGTGATACATCAACTTATCTAGATCAGGCCTGGGGAACCTCTGACCATGGGCCAGAAGTGGTTCATCAGAGTTAAGCACTGGCGGGCTGCCACATGGTATGTTTAACTGAGTGTCCACCAGCACAGCTCCGAGTGGCCACGGTTCACTATACCCAGTCAATGGAAGCTGTGGGAAGCACCCCACAAAAGATTTTTTTTATCAGAAACTGTAACAAAGTGAAGCCTTTGAAATAGATGGATTTCTCCATGCAAGTTTCACACGGGTTCCACATCAATCATTTAACTAAACCAAGTTTGTTTGAAATGTTCATAAATCCCATGCGAGAACCCCCACGTTTCACTGCAAATATTTCATACAATTCTGTTTAAACCACTCTTCAAACAGGAGATGTAGTAAAGAGCCTCCTATGTTCTATGTGTAAAAGCCGGTCTCAAAACTACATCTGTCAGAGAAATTTTGAGAACTCATGATGAAAATAATAAGAATCATGAAACTAGAGTAAAAATCAAATGTCATAAGACGTAGAGATTGTTTTATATCCCAAGCTTTAGCATTCAGTTTTAGTACAAACAACATGAGCTGCGCATGTGGTGTGAGAACACAAAGGAAGTCTCAGTTGTTCCCCCAGTTTACATGTCTGAAGTGTATGACACAAAAAATTACAAATAAATCAACACAGGATGTATATAGCAATAAATTAACACTGCTCATCTCCTTCCTTAATAAATCCAAAGTATGAAAAATAACTTCACTGCAAATGTCAAGCAAATTCTTCTTCAGCCCATTCCCCTATCAGGATTTAGACAAAATGTCATAAGGTACATTTAGAAACAAATGATTAGACAGAGTATTGTACCTTTAAAAAGCACAGCACTCAGGGCACGTCTACACTTGCCTGCAGATCAACGCTCTAGAGGTCAATCTTCTGGTGTTAGATTTAGCAGGTCTAGTATAAACCTACAAATCGAACGCTGAGGGCAGCTCCCATTGGCCTCCTGCTGTGTGGACACTGTCAAAATTGACTTAACGTAAAGCTGAGTCCAGTTACGTATTCTACTCCTGCTACTTCCCCTAGTTTTGTAATTGTTCATCACTGTCTTCACACATAGGTCCCATCCTTCCCCCTTTGAAATCAGTGCCAAACTCCCACTGATTTCAGTGGGAATAATAACTATCTGGCTGCAGAATTGCCAATGACATGGATAGTGCTGTGGCAGAGGGCAGATGTGCAAACAAGACAAGGCCATAGCAAAACTGCAACATTCTTCTTCGAGTGATTGCTCATGTCCACTCCAATTAGGTGTGTGCGTGCCGCGTGCACGGATCTCGGAGCTTTTTCCCTCAGCAGTACCCTTAGGGCCAGCAGGGAGCCCCCTGGATTGGCGCCAGTATAACAGCACATATGTACCCCTGCTGGCCCCTCCACCTCCTCAGTTCCTTCTTCCCGCCTGTGCGGCAGTTGGAGCGTTAGACTTTTAGTCTTCCCTTAGCTAGTTGTTAGTTATTGTGTTTGTAAATAGTGTTAATTTCAGTAGTTACCCTGTAAATAGTTGGACAATAGTTATCTTCCCCCTCCCCGGCTGGGGAGGGGATGCCAGGACCGCAAGGTTTTAAACCCTGCCAGTCCTGCCTCAAACCTATGCCCTGCGGAGATCCTCATGTCTCTTGCTTAAAGTGCCTTGGAGAAGCGCATTGTACCCAAACCTGCAAGATCTGCAGGGGGTTTAAACCGAGGACAAGGCGAGAGAGGGACTCTCGCTTGAAGAGATTATTAATGGAGTCCTCCCTGCAGCCTCCGGCACCGAAGGACAGTCAATCGGCGCACGGTGCCGCTTCTGCAGAGCGGGAAGTTCCCTCTGCGCCGACCAAGGTGAAGGCTAAGCCCTCCAGGCACTGGTTGCAATCTCCCTCAGGGAAGGGATCTAAGGACCGGAGGGGCCGTTCCCCTCACAAAACGAGCCTCAAGGTGCACCCTAAGGAGGGGCACTCGGCTACTAAGTCCCATGACCAGTCACGGCAAGACAGGGACCAGACCGAGGCCATACCGGCGCTAGGGACAGAAGGAATCCTGCTGGATATGCAGCCCTCCACCCTGGAGACCTTTCATGCTGTAAAGGACCTGATAGCCTTAACGGCTGCGGACGTTTCAGGGTTCCCCCTCCCGGCACCGAGCAGGGCACTGGTGCACTGGCCTTCCCAACCACAGGTCCCTTTGTCGCCAGTACAATTGGCATGGCGACGTCCCCCAGTGACTCTGAGCACGACGGAGATGGCATCGGTGCCGATTTCGCAGACTGCGAACCTGTTGCAGGCGCCGATGTTGACTTTAGCCCCTCTGGGGCTCCCAGCGCCTCCAGGTTCGACAACAGCAACAGCTGTCTCAGCGCCTACAGCGCCAGATTTGACACCTCCCTTGCAGATGCCCCAAAGGGTGGCAGTGGCACCGGGCATTGAAACGCCTCCGGTGCAGGCAACGGCACCGCCCCTGGGAGCGTTCCCAGGACAAGTGCAGGCACATGCACGCGAAGTAGCCCCAGTGTAGGCATCGGCACCGGGGTTTGCGACACTCCAGCTGTGGGCAACAGCGCCATCTTCTAGAACTACCTCGGTGCTGACAGCAACGCTGCACGCCACGGCACTGCTGATCGGAGCGCCCCCGGTGCAGGCAGCGGCACCAGCGTTGACAGCTTCCCAGGTGCATGCGACAGCACCGGCTCTCAGGGCGATTCTGGTGCAGACGACGGCACCGAGGCTGATAACGCCTCCTATCATGGGGGCGGCACCGGGGCTTCTAGCCCCTCCAGCTCCAGCGGCATCCCTCCCTTCCACCTCTGCACAGCCACAGATTCAGTTGTGGATGGGGGCACATACGGCTACACACACGCTTCTTCCGGCTTATACTATCTCGACAGTGCCCCGTGTGGCACCGACGTTAGCACCGATTCCGGCACCGCTCATGACACCGCTCCCGATTCCAAGCCCGGTGCCCACAACGATGCCGCCGCTGGCAGTTTCCAATCGGTCAGAGCCTTCTTCATCATGGACGTCAGCCATACCGCCGAGCAGAGCAAGGGGTCCTCAAGGGCAGACGGCGTGGACGCAGCCCTTTCTGCCACCTGCACCAGCGCCCCCGCTTACGGGGAAGCCGCAAGCCATGGTCCAGCACCGAAGGGACCAGGACTCTGCTGCCCCTCCGTGGTCAGCATCAGACTATTGATCTGAGTCAGAGGCGGAGTCCCTAAGGTCGGATAGATCCTCCTACCGCTCGAGATCAAGGCACAGGTCACGTTCCAGGCACCCACCTGCGGGGGTGGACCTGCAACAATATCCCTGCTCCCCCCCCGCCAGCAATGGCCCTTTTGGACCCCATGGGCCTATCATCAAGCCCAAGTTCCGCCGCCTGCACCATCCGTCTCGGGCTCAATGAGACAGCGGACCCCATCGGCAACTCCAATGTATAGAGCCCCCGTAGCTGAAGCAGATAGGTCAGCTTCGACGGTGACATCGAGACCCCAGGGGGTTCTCCTCGAGGTGGTGACCAGACCTATTTCCGGGGAGTCTCCCCAGGTGGCCCCCACAATAGTACCAGACCCGCTAGCGGAGGGGCAGATAGAAGATACCAATGTCCCACAGGACTCCTCATCTTCTTCCTCTCCTGATGAGGCTTTAACAGACCCAGCCCCATCATTGCCGTCAATGGACGCAAGGACTCATCAAGACCTCCTACGTAGGCTGGCGAAAAATCTGGCGGTAAAGGTGGAGTAGGTTCAGGAGGATACAGACCCCATGGTTGATATTCTCTCCATTACGACCCCAGGCAGAGTGGCATTAACTCTGATAAAGTCGGTGGACAAGTTGGCCAAGACCCTCTGGCTGACCCTAGCATCTGTCCCACCCACCCAGAAGGGGGTAGAGAAGTGGTACTTTGTTCCTCAGGACGGCCACGACTTTTTGTTTTCTCACCCACCCCCGAGCTACTTGGTTGTTCAGGCAGCGGGGCAAAAAGAAAGACAGGGTCCCCCGGGGCCAACCCCTAAGGCCAAGGACCCAAAAAAATTGGACCTCCTGGGTCGTAAAGCCTATTCCACAGGGGGCCTACAACTGCGTATAGCCAACCAGCAAACTATGCTGGGGCGCTATGCATATAATACCTGGTCCGCTATGGACAAATTTCGGGACCGTCTGCCACAGGAAAACCGCCAAGAGTTTAGGGCCTTGGCAGATGAGGGCAGGATGGTGGCCCGTACGGTCTTGCAGGTGGCTTTAGACGCAGCTGATTCGGCTGCCTGGACAATGGCAACGGCTGTTGTTATGCAGCGGACGGCATGGCTAAACGTGTCGGGCATTTCGCCCGATATGCAAACCTCCCTCCAAGACCTGCCCTTTGAAGGGGCGGGTCTTTTTTTCAGATCAGACAGAATCCAAACTCTATGGTCTGAAAGATTCCCAAGCGATGCTTAAGTTCCTGGGAATCCACACACCTGGTCCGCTTAGGCGACCCCTAAACCCCAAACCTGTAACAAGGCACTTCCAGCGGGGCTTTACTTCAGACCGAGGCAGGAGACGAGGCCGTACTTTTTCCAGAAATGACCAGCCTAGAAACTGTCGCAGACCTTCCAGACCGAATCAGGGTAAAGGGCCCTCTACGTCTGTGGGCCAGCGTACAAAACCACCGTTTTGAGGGCATGATCGAGGACAGCATACCAGCCACGTCTTCTTCCCCCCCATTTGGTTTCCGTTTGTCCCGTTTCCAACAAGCCTGGGCTTCTATAACAACAGACCAGTGGGTTCTCAGCCTGGTAACATTGGGCTATTCAATTCCCTTTACTTCCCCCCCCACCCCCATCCCCTCCACTCTCCCCTTCCTCCCTTTTCAGAGACCCCTCTCATGACACACTACTGAGGGAAGAGGTTCGGAAGCTCCTGAACCTCGGGGCAGTAGAGCCCGTCCCAGACGAGTTCAGGGGGAGGGGATTTTACTCTCGTTATTTCCTAGTACCAAAGGCGAAAGGGGGACTTCGTTCTATCCTAGACCTCGGAGGACTAAATACATTTATAAAGAAGACAAAGTTCAGAATGGTCACTCTAGCATCGATCATTCCCTCCCTACAGAAAGGAGACTGGTTTGCTGCTCTCGATTTGAAAGATGCATATTTCCATGTCACGATATTGCCCTCTCACAGGAAGTTCTTGCGGTTCATGGTAGGCCACGACCATTTTCAGTTCACAGTTCTACCCTTCGGACTCACCACAGCGCCAAGGGTCTTCACCAAATGTATGGCCCCAGTGGCAGCGCAGTTGAGACGCCACAGGGTTCACGTCTACCCTTACCTGGACAACTGGTTAATTCGCGGTTCGTCCCGAGAACAAGTAGCCACACACATCTCCAGGACCAGAAGCCTGTTCCTGCAGTTGGGCCTCATATTGAATGAAGAGAAGTCCATGATGGCCCTTTCCCGAACGATAGAGTTCATAGGGGCATTCCTGGATTCCGACACAGGCACGGCATCCTTGTCCAGGCACCGTTTTCAGACAATACAGGCAATGATCAGGGACCTTCGTATTTCCCCAATGACCACTGCGCACAACTGCATGCATCTGTTGGGCCATATGGCGGCTTGCACATATGTAGTGGTACACACCAGATTGAGACTCCGCCCCCTACAGGCGTGGCTGAGAACCGCCTACAATCTGGTGCGACACCCACTGGACAGGGTAGTCACTTTACCTGCCGATGTACTTCACTCCCTGATCTGGTGGACTCAAAAGGGCGTGGTTTGCACCAGGGTCCCCTTCGAGAAGCAGCCCCCATCCCTACAGCTTGTAACGGATGCTTCAGACCTGGGGTCTGTGAGGACTCAAGGGTTATGGTCTCCGAGGGAAAGACCATTACACATCAATGTAAAAGAACTCCGTGCTATCAGATTAGCATGCCAGGCCTTTCTACCGCTGATCAAGAACAAGTCAGCGGAGGTTTTAACCGACAATACCTCGGCCATGTATTAAGTGAACAGGCAGGGGGGAGCTCGTTCTTCCCCGCTGTGCAGGGAGGCCATTGAGCTCTGGGAACTTTGCATACGCAACAACATCTCATTACAAGATGAGGGAGGAAAATCGGTGTTTGCCCATAAAATGACAAAGCGGTTCTTGAAGGGGATAGACAGATTGATACCACAGGTGCGTCCCCCTGTCCCGCCTTGGGACCTGAATCTAGTTCTGACAGGACTGATGAAATCACCCTTTGAGCCACCGGCCACCTGCTCGCTAAAGCACCTGTCGTGAAAAGTGGCATTTTTAGTGGCAATCACATCTGCTAGGAGGGTATCAGAGTTACGGGCCCTCACTTCAGACCCTCCATACACTGTCTTTTTCAAGGACAAGGTCAGGCTCCACCCTCACCCAGCCTTCCTCCCTAAGGTCGTCTCCAGTTTCCATATGACTCAGGACATTTACTTACTTGTATTTTTTCCAAAACCACACTCCACACCTAGGGAACAGGCTTTGCACTGCCTGGATGTCCGGAGAGCGGTGGCCTTTTTACATTGACAGAATGAAAGACTTTCGGAAGTCATCACAGCTCTTTATTTCATTTGTGGAACGCATGAGGGGAGCACCCGTGTCAGCACAGTGTTTATCATCATGGATCACTTCCTGTATTACTGAGTGCTACCATGGACAGGGAAAAACCCCTCCACGACTGAGAGCCCACTCCACGAGGGCACAAGCCGCGTCCGTAGCATTTTTGGCCCAAGTGCCTATCTTGGACATTTGTAGAGCGGCCACGTGGTCTTCGATCCACACCTTCGCCGAGCACTATGCCATCACACAGCAGGCCAGAGCAGACGCTTCTGTGGGTAGAGCAGTACTGCAGACTGTAGAGAGATAGGTAAGATTACTTTCTGACCCCACCGCCAGAGGAAATGGCTTGGGAATCACCTAATTGGAATGGACATGAGCAATCACTCGAAGAAGAAGAAGAGGTTACTTACCTCGTAACTGTAGTTCTTCGAGATGTGTTGCTCACGTCCATTCCAAATCCCACCCGCCTCCCCTTCGTCGGAGAATTTCAGAAAGAAGGAACTGAGGGGGTGGAGGGGCCAGCAGGGGTATATATGTGCTGTTATACTGGCGCCATTCCAGGGGGCTCCCTGCTGGCCCTAAGGGTACTGCTGAGGGAAAAAGCTCCGAGATCCGTGCACGTGGCACGCACATACCTAATTGGAATGGACATGAGCAACACATCTTGAAGAACTACAGTTACGAGGTAAGTAATCTCTTCTTTTTACTTCATCCCAAATTGGATGTTACAAAATATACACAGAGAACAGCGCAGCGGTGTATGGGCCCAGTCCTTCTCCCACTTAGGGTTCAAATTCAAGAAGTCATGTGCTTAGCCTTGATTTACCTTAAGTTTTGTCCTAGTATTTGAGGAAACTTAGCAAACCTTTGGATAGCTTTCATCTCCTAAACAATCTAAATAGGAAACAATTGTTCTTAGAGTAGGCTAGTATGTAACATCTGGGATATAAAGTATACCACATAATCACACACTGTGTGAAAAGGCTCTGATGCACATTTCCACGGGGTTCATCAAGATATTTAAAATAATTTGTTACCTGCCATAAATAATTTTCCTACCTCCTTAATACTCAGTCCCATAAATGGATTGCTATTAAATAGTTTTGGAATTCACTTTGAAGAATTAATACATTTTATGGGGTTATTTTAATATTCCCTGTCATGCCTCCCTGTTGTCCCTTCCATTCTGGGTTGGAGGGAAGCCACACGACCTCATTACACTGCCAGAATCATTGCCTATCAGGAATCGTCAGAGTATCAGAGCAGGTGTTAGTGTCTCAACAGAACACCAAACAGTCTTTTGCAGTGGTTTTTCCAAGGGATACATCACTGCATTTAGATATTTGCCTAGTTTTACAACAGGCTACGTAAATTTCATACAGACAATGACTTTTTTACACAGCTGTATATACTACACCCTGAAATGTAAGTACAATATTTATATGCTAATTGATTTATAATTATATGGTAGAAAAGAGAGTCAGCAATTTTTCAGTAATAGTGTGCTATGAAGCTTTTGTATTTTTATGTCTGATGTTGTAAGCAAGTAGTTTTTAAGTGAGGTGAATCTTGGGGGTACGCAAGACAAATCAGATGCCTGAAAGTCTACAAAGGTTGAGAGACACTGGTCTACAGTGCTCTGGCCCTCAGGCAGGGCAGAGCATGGCACAGCCTGTTGTCCTAGCAATGGTGAACAGCAGACAATCACAGGCCTTTGACTTATAGTGGGGAGGCTGCCACCCCTGGGGTGAAGTTAGTAGTAGAGTCTGGGCCCCCCCAGACTCAACCAGGCCTCAGCCCGGGAGTAGTGGAGTGTTCTGCCATTGGGTCAGTGGGGAATCCAACCACAACATGCTCACCTGGATTCAGAGGCGGTAACACAGCTAGACTAGTCAACTGCCCCGAGCTACTTCCTATTAGCCCTACTTACTCTCAGCTCCAGGGGTGTCCTTGGCATCCTCAGGGTAGGGATACAATGGCAGTGCCAGCAGCTCCGCTGTGTACACAGGCTCCTCCGGAATTTGGCAGCAAATTTAGCAGTCTGCAGAGAACAGCATGCATCAGTGTCTCTCACTGTCTTGACCCCAGCTGAGCTGGAGGCTCTGCCTTTTATATCGCCTGTCCCACCTTCCCACTCCTGGCAGAAAGGGCAAATCTGGGCCCCACCTGGGCACCAGGGATGGTCCGTCCCTCTCTGAGTTGAAGGGAGGACACACTGTCACTCTACACCACCCAAAAAGTGTCTATTTAAATGCTTGTGCACTCCAGCAATTATTCTGATGGTTCAGTTTTTTCTTGCCCTATTGACATATGGCAAATGGTGCAGATTTACTGGACATTTTTGTCTAATGTACAATCTGAAAACCCAGAAAAAGCCCCCTGGATGCCTGTTAGTGCAAATGCAGTCCACTGAGTACAATTTATCTAGTCTATTTCTGGACTGTGCACTAGAGGGATGGATGAATGATTATAGGTGTTCATGAGACATGGGCAATATGTCTAAAACAAGAGAAATGAAGGCATTTTTTACAGATCAGATGTCATTCAGCTTTAATCCTCTGACTGTTCACTCGGCTGCTAACTCTAAAAAGTGAAAATTCATGATCATGTCTTTGTACATAACTGTTTGGCATATAACAGAGACCCAGCTGCAAAAGACTGATGACAATGGAATAAATGAGCTAGTTTAAATATACTCTGAGCTGCAAAGATTTATTGTAAAAGATTGATGAGATGCTAGCTTTATTAAATGATTACTCTAGAGCACTGTCAAAATTAAAGGATGCAATACCATCTGATCTTTACTCCAAAATGTATAGCCCAGTAGCCACTGATAACTGAATCACTAAGCACCATCATAAAATATTGACTTAGACTCAAAAGGAAAGGTGAGTGAAACAATGAAAGTAAGGTACTAATAAGGAACCAAGATATTTGCAACAAGCAGATTTTCCATTGAATTTTCTGTTTATGATCTGATCATCTCACCGTGAAGATTTATAAAGCCTCATGCATCTCCAGTGTAATGTGTGAAATTTCACTGATGTCAATGCAAATATCTGTTTACACTAGGGTCAAATTCACCTCATAATCAAGCTAAAAGTCAATATTTGTTCCAAAGATAAGGTAATAGTCTAAAGTGCTGCTAAAGACTAAACCATCAGCAAAGATAGACAAAAGAAATGTGTGAAACCCAAGGCTATTTCTACACTACAGATTTTTTCTGGGATAGCCCTGGTATCCCGGAAAACTCTGCCGCATCCAGGGAATGCGTCCACTTTTTCGGATCAGTTTCCGAAAAAGCGGGCATGCTCTTTCGGAAGTCCTCTATTCCTCATTTTATGAGGAATAAGGGCTCTTCCGGAAGAGGAGGTTTTTCCCACCTTTGGCCCCATGTAGACGGGCCAAATGTCGGAAAAGCCTCTTCCAAAAAAAGAATCAGAAAAAGGTACCCAAATTTTTCCAAAAAATAACTGTAATGTAGACATAGCCCAACTAAGACCAATAAGGCTGAAGAGAAAGAATGAAAGAGAGATGGCCAGATAGGCCAGGACACAACTGTGCATGAGTGACTGTTCCTTCACTGAGATTCTGACCTTGTGTGAAGTACTGCATTTTGCCACCTCCACCACTACAGTAGAGCCTAGCTCCGCCCCTTACCACCAACAGGGCTGTGATTGGAGGATTATAACACAGGAACCTTCCCAGACAGCAGAGACTCAATAACTGGGCTGGGAGCTGCCTCCACTACCTCACAGCCTGCACTCACCCTCTCCCCAATAACTGGGAGTGTGATAGGGGATCTTTCCAAGACAACCAGGTCTCAGTACCAGTCCAGGAGCATACCTCCAGGCCTTCCGTATTAGGGTTTTGTTTATCTACCACTTACTGATGGCTCTTACCAAGCCCTCTTCTGCATGGTAGCATCCATCCTCCTCCTGTCCCCCTTCCCCTTCCAGCTGCACTTCCTCTTCATGGTTACCCTAATCCAAGCACTCCTCTAACCACTCCTCTTCCCCTTTTCACTATGACCTCCTCCCATCTCTCACCAGTACAATTCTAGGTCCTACAACCACATTCTTACACTACTTGTTCCTCCCTCCACCACCTGTGTACTCTTGTGCATGATTCTAACCTCACACTCGTTTCCCTTTTCTTCCTGTCACAGGAACATCTACTCCATCTCTAAACAGATCAGCCATTTCTTCATTTCTCACTCCTCTAGCTCCTTCCTCTCACAGAAACCTAAATTCTCTGACAGTGCCTCTGCAGGGTCTCTCCTTCTCTCATAGGCCAGGTCTACACTAGACCTGGCAGCTCGTTTTAAGGTAGAATATGTAGCTGGAGTCAGTTTACCTTAAGCTTGGCTTGGTGGCATCCCCACAGTGGAAAGCTGATGGGAGTGTTTGCTTCCCTTACTCCTCACAAGGGCATGAGTACTGGATGCCAGCGGGGATGCACTCTGAGTTCAATTTAGGGAGTCTCAACTAGACTTGCTAAATAGAACTCCAGAAGATCAATCACAGTAGCATCAATCTTCCACGGAGGGAAGACGTGGCCATACTTATCATCCTGTATCAGACTTAGGAGGAAATGTTGATCTTTTCCTCTCTTCTTCCTGTAGCTTCCAACCTTCCTCCCACCTCTCACTTGTTATGCTCTTTTAAAACATTCTGCATCCAACTATCCCTCCTTTTCCCCTCCAGGTTATATCATCTACCGTCCAGGCAACTCTTCCCCATCAGCCTTCCTCTCTGAATTTGACTCCTAGCTCTCTCTTTGCCTCTCCTCACATCTCCCACATGCATCTCTCCTTCTTTCAACTTCCACATTGATGACCTGTCAAGCCCCTTTGCTGCATTTTTCCTCATACTTATGTCTTCATTTAACCTGCAAATCACCAAACAGGCCATTCACTTGGGTTAGTCTTCACCAAGCACAGGTTTCTCTCTATGTTGCTGAGTTTACCTCTCTATCACATGGTCTCTCTCAGCATTGCCCATCAGCCCACCTCCACCACTTCTCACCTGGCCTTTCTGTGTCATCAGTGCTGATGACCTCTCATCTGCTCTCCTTCCTCCTCTCACTCTTCCCTTCCTTCTGTTAATAGCAGTTGAGTCTCATCGTGCCTCACCCCCTTCTACCCTTGACTCTTTTGCTCTTCTCTCCCATCACAAGGTCCACCCTTCCAACCTGCAGCTCTGGCTCACCTCCAATCCCTTCCAATGATCCTGCTCTCACACTGATTATGGTCTTGCGGATGACTTCTCCACTACAGATTGATTCAATACTCCTTCAGTTCTGCCAGCTTTCTAGCTAAACGACTCTGCTGCTCCAGTTTAATTGAATCCCATGCCAGCAATCCAATCCACCTTAACTCACTCCTCAAACTCTCCCCTCCTCTTGCCTCTACTTCTCTCTCTGCAGAGGAGCTCAAGAGTTACTTGCAAGAACAAATTGACAAAATATGACCTTCCACCGCTCCTTGGCTTGCTGTTCCTTTCTCCTGCTCCCTGATCACTCACACAGAAGTCTCCCAGCTGTTTCTTTAAACTCTTCCACTTGTCCTATTGATCCCATCTCCTAATCTCTCACACATCAGCTCTCGTCTCTCCCCCCTCCTCTTCTTAACCTCACTCTGCTCTGGCTCCTTCTTCTCACAAGACAAGCAAGCTTTAGTTTATCCCATCCCTAAAAAACCACCCTTGAGCTCAGTAGCCACTCCTGCTACCACTCCTTCTCCCTTTCACCTCACTGAATACACTGTTCACACTCTCATCTGTAGTTCCCCTCCTCCAATTCCATCCTAGACCAATCCAGCTCCTGCTCCTCACACTCCACTGAAACATCTCTCACCAAAGTCTCTAATGATCTCTTCCTGGTCAGCCTCAGAACCCGTATTCCTTCCCCAACCTCCTTGACCTGTCAGCTGCCTCTGACACAGATGGCCATCCTCCTCTTCCTGAAATCTTGTCCTCTCTTTGCTTCCATGACTGTCCTCTCCTGAGTCTCCTCATGCCTCCCCATAAACATTCACAAA
Source organism: Pelochelys cantorii (assembly GCA_032595735.1). Lineage (NCBI taxonomy): Eukaryota > Metazoa > Chordata > Testudines > Trionychidae > Pelochelys > Pelochelys cantorii. Next base: position 47,461,854 of record CM064326.1, on the reverse strand, counting down.
GCCACCTCGTGACTGACCTTCCAATCCCTCCTTAAAACTCTGCTTCATCACGATGCCTACAAAAAGTAAAAGCTAGGTTGCTGGTGTGCTGAGACCAGTGCCTATCATCCTGACCAATATTGTCTCATTGTTTTCCCTCATCATTCTGCATCCATCTGTTGTCTATTGTCTTGTACTTAGATTGCAAGCTCTTGGGGGCAGGAATAATCTTTTTGTTCTGTGTGTGTAGAGCACCTAGCATAATGGGTCCTGGTCCATGACTAGTGTTCCTAGGCACCATAGTAATGCAGTAGTTAATAGTAAAAAATCATTTTTACCACTGCTTAATGTGTGTGTGATGCCATTAGAGAGAGCTAGCAGTGACTCATCTTGTGTTTTTCCAGTGTCTGACAGATAGAGTTCGGATCACAGCTAGATGTCTGAGGATGGGTATGGATCATACAGAGATTATGATGGTAGGCAATGCAGAAACAATTGGAAGAGATGTCAGGGGTGATATCTGCCCCTCCATTTGATGGATTATATCCATTTCTACATCACCTGGTATTTTCTTCACTTGAAGACGATCAAGTCATCTCTGAATCTTCTTCTTGATAAGCTAAACTGATTCAGTTTTTTTTAAGGCCCACTGTATGGGATTTTCTCCAGCCCTCAAATGATTTTGGTGGCTCTTTTCTATATCTTCTCCATTTTTTCAGCATCCTTTTTAAAATGTTAACATCAGAACTGGACATAGTATTCTAGTGTTGCTCTCACCAGTGCCATATATAGTCATAAAATCACCTCCCTATTCCTACCCACTACTCTGCTGTTTATAGAGTCAAGAATTACACTGGCCCTTTTTGCCACAGCACCAGAATCATCTGATGAGATGCTTGTCCCCTATGATCCATTAATTCCTTTCAGATTCACTGCTTCCCAGAAAACACTTCCCCTCTACCCCCATTCTATAGATATGACCTCACATCTGTGGCTGCATTAAAACATATTGGGTCCCCCTTGACAAGTTTTTCAGATTACCCTGTACAACTGCCCTGTCCTCATCATTATATTCCACTCTGCCAATCTTTGTGTCATCTGCAAACTTTATCAGCAGTGATTTCCAGATCATTGATGAAACAGTTAATGCTATCAGGCCTTGTTCGCCTGGAATACTGGAAATAAGCCGATTCAATGACAAATGCCTATTAACTACTACCTTTTTGAGATATGTCAGTTAGCCATCTCTTAATCCATTCAATGCATACTTTATTGGAATTGTGTGGTGCTAATTTTTTAGCCAGAATGGTGTACAGTACTAATACCCACACTTTACAAAAGTCTAAATATATTACACCTATTTTGAAATATTGAAATCACACTAAACATTGGTCTGTCAAACTGATAAATCACCCCACGCCAGTTCATACTAAACTGGAATGAATAGATTTCAGAGTGACAGATCAGATCAGCTACTCTGAGAACATTTTCAGCTTTTAGAAATCCTAGTAGCATTCATTAAAATATTTTCATTGATAATATAATGATATATTACATATTTTCTAATTCTAGCATTGCTATCATAATTAGTGCATTATCTTGCGTATTGTAAAGCTCTACCTTGTTTCCCTAACAAAGGAAATCCCATAATACTTTACAATTTAAAACACAATTTCATTTAGCAGGTTGCATATTTTTAAAACTGAGCTTTCCCCCTTCCAGTTTCTGAAGCACATCTTTTTTTAACCTTCAACTGCTCTCTTGGCAAAGGAGAAAACTCATTAACTTTCTCTATAAAATTGAAACACACAGTTTTGTTCTTACACTGGCACCAACCCACATGAAAAGAAAGGTTCTGTAGGAGCCTGTTGCTTTAGTGATAGCCTGCTCTCCTGGCAATTATGTTATTGATAGCTTTTTCTGGGACACCGGCCAATTACTTTCTAGTAGAAGTATCACAGCACAAGAAAATACACAAATGTTAGTCTATAATACTAAAGATCACCTCCCACGGAAATGCCACCTATGGCTATCTTTTAATCTAAACAGCTAGGTGATATAGCCTGTTCAATGTTCATTTTCATAGGGAAGCGTCATCCAATCACTGAGAGAAAAGACAGCTTTGGCAATGTATTTTTAAAACCTCACTATAAGAGGAAAGTACTTTTCAGACTCTGACATTTTTGTGAGTGCCTGTGGTTGTACATTCTATTGTGTATTTAGTTCTTAGGGGCTAATCTCCTTTGCCTACACACTCCTAAAAGCCATTGATAGCAGTGGGAACTGCACATTAATATGACAAGAGGAAGAAGACACAGCTAAATGCAAAGTTGGATTTCTCCACTTACCAGTCATCTCAGGAATGCAGTAGGACTCAAACCTTTCAATATTACCTGCACTAAATAAGAGGACAAAGGGAATTCCAGTAATAATAATAATAATAATGATAATCCATTTAGCTTTTCCCTGGTACAGTCATAGAAACACTATCACCTCAAATCCTCCTACCTGACACATAGTTGCACTGTGCTCTCTGTCTTCTTCCTCCCTACAAGGCTGTCCTACCTCTTCTGCCATCAGTGCTGTGCAACATGTATTCCTGCCAATCAGGGCTGGCCTTACCATGAGGTGAACTGAGGCGGCCGCCTCAGGTGCCAGACTGTGGGGGGGAGGGGGACGCCACTAGGACCCAGAGTATAGAAAACTGTGTCTGCTGCTGGTGCATATGTATTCTCTCTGCTCTAGATGCACTGAGATGGTGGAGTGCCATGAGAGGAGTAGATCAGGAAGAAGGCAGAATTGAGACCTTTCCAAGTTTTGGCCCAAGCGACAGGATATGGGGGCGTCATTTGAGCTCCCTGTCTCAGGTGCCAAAATGTTGTGGGCCGGCCCTGCTGCCAATAATGCTGACCAGCTTTCAGCACATCACCAGCAACTCATGTAAGGCAGTCTAAGGAAATGTAATCTGATGTGCTAGAATCGCTAATGTATCAGGCTCAAGATAAGTGGCACGGTATGGTCATTGCTCCAGCTGCCAGGTGGACTGGGAAGTGGCAGTTACATTGAGCAACCACCGGCCATTATACAAAAGCTGTAAACAGGGACCTCTGAGGACAAATTAGGAATGTATCTTTATACTGCAGAGAAATTAGAGCCAGGACAAAATCAGAACCTCAAATCTGAAGCCACCATGCAGTGGGTCAGCAGTAGTCCCTCCCCCTCTGGGTCAGTGGGATGCCATTCTGCCTCTTGACATTGCTGGGTATTGCCCATAGTTAGGGGAGTAGCTAGGTGACACACCACCTGTGACCCTGGCTGACTCATAGCCTGTTGGGGTCTCTAATCTGCAATCATCCAGAGGAGCAAACAGTTATAGTTGCCACCTGCAGTCTGGGTGGGGGAGCAAGGAGCCCGGGGCTCAGGTCTGTATTCAGGGCCACATGGCAAAAGGGCTGGCTATCCAAACTCTGTCAGACTGCTTACAAATGCAGGCTTCTTGGTCTAGGCAGGGGAGACTGCCAGCCCAGTGTTGGTGTGGCAGGGGGGATGCAGGCTCTCCCACCTCACTGTGTCCCAGCCCAGGGCCCTAACAGCAGTAGAGTGCTCTGACCCAGAGCCAGCAGGGAATCTGGCTGCAATGCACTGACTGGTTCTCTGACAACAATGCAGCTGCATTATGGTCAGCTGTCCTTGGCCACTTCTGAACTCCCACTCAGGTTGGATCTGTAGCAGGTACTCTGGGTAGATGACCTGCAGCAGTCCTGGCAGCTCTTCTGGGGCTCATTCAGCAGGGAGTTTCAGCAGCTCACATCAGTCCTCACCTCCAGAAGGGCCCATGGCAATTTCTCAGCTCAGGAGCAAGCATGAGGTATCTGACTCCTTCAGTGGCTTCCACCCAACTGAGCTCCAAGCCCCATCTTTTGTACTTCCTGTGCCGCCCCTGATTTCCAGTAGGAGGGGTGAGCACTTCCTGGATCCAGCCACGAGGGTTAACAGCATGTTCCCTCCCCCTCTGCTTCAGTGGGAGATCAATCCATTCACTACACACCTAGTTAAGGTAGTGGGAGGGAGCTATTTGAGTCTTCACATTCAAGCCACAAGGCTCTGTTTCTAGGTTAGACCCCCAACCAGAAAAGGTCTGTTTTCCAATTCCAGTTTGGATACAGCCAAAATCTTGCGACAGAGCTCCTAGTAGCAAATTCAAGATGGCAGAAATCTCACAGTTTGACATACACGGCAATAAAAAAAACCAATGTTTTAAAGTTTTGTATTTTCAGAGCATGTTGGGGTTCCCAATCCCCAAAGCAGCAACTACTGTGGTTCGGCATTCTGTAGTATAGACAGAGTCTCCTCTCACTAGTGATGAAATAACATCCTTGCTGTTACTACAAAGTAATATTAGGGAGGCATTTAGTGCAGCTTCTCTGAATGTGAGTTAGAAACTAGGCATAGGTATGTGAGGGACAGTCTCTTTTACCTTTTGAAATTTAAGATTGTAACTCATTTGTGTACCTATGTTTACTTGCTTACATGTTGTAAATAACTCGTGTTTCCCTTTTCTAGCTAACAGATCTTTGGATAGTTTAATATAGGACTGGCTAGAAGCATTGTCTTTAGTGTGAAATCTATGGTTCAATTGACCTGGGGTAAGTGTTAGTCCTTTGAGACTGGAAGTAAATTGAATATTGCAGTGATTCTTGGTGTGAGGGACCATCTATCACAAAGGTAAGGTTAACTGGGTGGCAGGACAGATCAGAAAGGGTTATTTTAAGCTGTGTTTTAAGTTATGTTAAGGTTGTTTTGGTGACTGAGGTGTCTCCACTTGGTTGGTGAAATGTAAGTGTAGCGCTCACAACCAATTTGTGGTTTCTGCACTAGTCCCTAGCAGTTTGATACTCGTGCTCTTGAGTCCCTACAGGTAGCATTGCATGTACATTACTCCACACATAGCAAACATCATGTATGCCAATTTACTGAGCTCGATAGTGTTTCACTCATGTAATAGGAAAGACTACTGGGAGTTACTGGATGAAATTCTATGGTCCCTGGGTTATGAAAGAGGTCAGACTAGATGATCATTATGACCCCTTCTGACCTAAACATTTTACTCTAATCTATCATCTATGAATGGAACAAGGAACCAATCTGAGTAGGGGAGGGAGCTATTTGCCCTAAATCATTCATTCAGTGGCAAGCCCTGTTCTCATTACACAACTTGTGACTTGTTCCATGTTCATTACAATGAACAAGGAGGAATTAGCAAAGAATTCTTGCTGCTAATGTATTATCCAGACTGGCGGTAAACAAAAATCATTTTTTTAATTTCATGCTAGCCTTTTTAACTGAATTCCTCATGTAATAAATGTGACCACAGGGAATATTTAAAAATGAAAAACAGGGATAATGAATTATCATAGGAGGATAGCACTGGAACACTGACAAACAAAAGTAATTTGCTATAATGATAAAAACTCACAGATCATTTTGGTAGCATACAGCATTGCAGGCTCCATTGTTTACAGCAGCCTTTGTGGTATCTGTTTTTAAGGATCTGTTTAGAGCAGCCAGATACTTTGAAATAAAGGAAGGACGGTGAGAGACTGATGTGTGTTTGTAAATGCCCATCACATTAATTTTAATGAAATCAGATAAAGCCAGGGGATGCCTGAATATTTACTGCCAATTTGAAAGAGCAGGTGCCAACATGATTGTTTCCACCCTCACAAAACCAGATGATGAAAATGAAATATGAATCCAGCAATTTCATTTGCTCAGCCTTCAATTAATTGAGGGGTTAGTCTGCCTCCCGAGAGTTATGAGACTCACATATTTTTTTATTCCTACTGTTACCCTGGGACACAGTAACGAATAAATTTCAAAACCCAATTAAGAGGACACGCCCTGACTCATGGTGAAGATGACAAATATCCCAGGTCCCAGAAGAAGAGATTACCTGAGGCCGATTACTCGTGGCCGTATCTATCACCGGCGCATGGTTTACCAAATAACACTCCGAGTCTCAGTTTGGGGCCAAACCATATATTGTAAATTTAGAATACAGAACTGAACAGAATATGACAAAACTCTATATAAACCTCCCTATTCCTGAAGATAAAGCAGATAGTAAAGACCCCTGAACAATAGGATAATACATTACATTCGCTTGGCACAGTTAGGAGCTCATGACCTCTATGTCTTGGCTAGTTGGAAGCCGCGACAGAGGAACAGTGAGGAGACCCTTGATGTCCTTCAGGATCTGGTTCTCCGGGCAGGTGGTAGACGGACGGTGGATTATTATTCGAAGGCCTTCCGCTCTCCGAGGATAATCCAATGGGATCCAAAAAGGTTTTCCCCCAGGAATACTCCACAGGAATACAAAACCCAAAAATATATCCCTCCACTCACATGCGAACTATGCTGTTTATACTCACATCCTCAAACTCCCTCACTCACTCTACCATTCATACTAAACAGAGAGAGACCTTCCACAGAACCCACGCACACTCCAGAACCCAAACAGAACTGGGAACCCGAACCAATGTTAACTAGGGTATTTAAGCACCTTTAGGCGGGACAACCCCAATGGTGCTGAGTGCACTCTTTTGCGGGTGGTGTGCATAACAATTTGAGCCGTGTGCAGCTATTTTGAACCGGGTGCAACGGAATGGGACGGGGTGCAAAGCACTAGTGCCGTGTGCAACTCTAAAAAGGCGGGAAGCCTCTAACTGGCAACCTTCCTTAGTTCGAACCAAGGAAAGATAGTTCGAACTAATGACTGAGTTCAGTTTAACTTTGCTAGTTTCATCCATACAACCACTAAACATCAGAACTGAGGTTACACTACTATCAATTTATATAGTGCAAAAGGGAATATCTAATGCTGTGTTTTGCAGAGTCCTTGCTAATGCTTGACATTTGAGGAAGACATTTATGAAGACTTTGTCAATATTAACACAATAGCAAAGCAAAATTAAGTGAAATCTATGGCAAATACCTTATGCTTTCAGGATGACAAAGATGTCAATGGGCATCAATAGAAACTAAGTTACGTAAGGAAGATGTCAAAATAATATCAGTACAGATAATATGGTGATGAAAGATGAAATGCTGAGCAGACACTCCCAGGGATATTTTTCCTGGGAACATCCTTCTCCCTATATTCCCTGAGAGAGGACTCTCTTACCCCAAAAGGTCTCCACCTCTCTCTGGACCCTCTGATATTTCCCTCTACTGCCCAGTTAAGTCACATGATCTGCAAGCTGCATGTCCTCACTGCTTCTCACCATCTGAAGAGGAGAGCTAATTGTGTGCAGGTAGGACTGAATGCCATCTCCTCTTAAAGGGCCAGTCACCCTATGACAATTGACACGTCAGCTCATGCTGCTGGGCCATTTCATTATTGTGTAGAATTTCAGGCTCAAGTTAGAGCCTGAACTCTGGGGCCCTCCCACGTCAAAGGGTCCTAGAGCCTGGACTCCAGCCCAAGCCTGGAAGATTACACTGCAAAGAAACAGCCCCAACTCCAAGTCAGCTGGCAGCGGCCAGCCACGGGTGTTTCTTTTCTGTGTAGACAAACCCTTGACCTAACTCTCCTGTACATCAGTATACAGCATTGCTGCTGCTCGGCATCAGCACACACAAATGAATGCTTCTATCTGCCCATTCACTCCTGAGTTTCTTACAGGGGGATGGATTCTCCCCATTCCCCTCTTAGTACACTAGTGAGGCAAACAGAACAGGGAGTTGATGGCCCAGGACCTTAGCAGCAGTAGAGGTGACTGTGTTCAGGTTGATAATTAAGCACAGATAAGCACTTCCAGAGCTATCCCTTGATGGCCTTGGATATAGATGAGCAGCAGCAACAGAAGTATTAGCAGTGCTCTTTAATAGAGGCTGTTGATATTACAGACACTGTGGGAATACGACCAGCAGGTGGCTGAAACTGTCTTCATTTTTCATTTTGCTCATGTCTGAAGCACAGCTTGTCCCCAGGAGTGGATTCAGACAAGCGCTGTAGCTCTACAGATCTCCAAAAAGCCCAGTCTTACTCCTACAGAGCTGGCTAGGAAAGGTTGGCTGTGATTCAGTGCCTTCAGGGTGGGCCTGGATAAAAATAAAACTAGGAACAGTGTTCATCTCTGAGGTAGGGGCAAGGATGGCACTGCAGAGGCAGGAAGAGGATATTCTCCTATTGGACAATAATGGCTGAGTGCATGATGGCACACTCCAAGGTACCTGACACATGTGAGGAGAAGAATCATCAGGAGCAAGATGCTCACTTCACTCCCACGGCACACAGTTCTTCTTAACCCTCTCTGCTTTTAGGAATGTGTTGAGTGACTTCCCGCTGCTGAGGTAGCTGCCCTGAGGGAAAATGACAGTTCAGAATAAACACAGACAGGCATCAATCAGACAGAGGTGTTAACTCTCTACTTGCTCTGGCAGGCAGTGCCAGTAAAGTTGCACAGATGTACAGTAGCACAAGATCCAGCTCCATCACTTTATTACTTTGCTGTTTTGCCGAATGCCCTGTTTAGTCTTCAAATAGTAGACTTCTTTCAATCTCAGGTTCAAAATGATTCTGATGCTCTCTGAGGATTACATTGTCTGTCTGCTGATATAGACGTGAAATCACTGGTCCTTAACTAGCTTGCAGTTTATATGGATTTGAGTGGGAACACTACACGCTGTCTTCACTAAAGTCAGCCACATTTGACAGTCTGTGGAAGGACTTGCACAAATTACCGCTTGGGTTTCTCACAACTGAGTTTGTTGGGAAAAGGTGTTTGTATGTGTGTAACACTTAACGTGCTGCATACCTCAAGTGATAATTTCTCAAATAAAGAGCCATATGCAAACTAATTTCTCTAAAGATCTTAATAACCATTATTTCTTTGCAACACACAGTAAGTGTGATGTATTGAAAACTTTGCTAAAATTACAGGCTTTCAGTTTAAATTATAAAGGGTTTCCTGGAAGTGCTTACAAGCTCGGGGGCTTTGTAGGAAAGCATGAAAGCTGGACCTTGTGCAATCTGTCTGCAAAAAGCCAGCCTAGACCAAAGTGCAGTGAGTTGTGCCTCACTGGCTCTAGGAGCAGCCTTCTTTGTCTCTCTCTGCTTTGGGATTTTGTGTTGGAGTTTCGAATTCTAAGAAATAAAGTAATGTTATATTGCAACCTTCCAGAAAGACTATTTTATGTTTTTATCTAACTTCACAGTGTATGGACTGTGAACATAAAAGTAACAAAATCTCTCTTCCAAAAGAATGCATCAGAAAACAGTCCACCTTATCCTACTGCTCAACAGAAATCTGTAATTCTCCGAGCAGTGATACTAGACACAAAGGCTGCTCTCACACAGAGAAGTTTAACCAAACAACCAAAACAAAGAAAAATACCCTGATCACAACTAAATAGACAGTTTCCCTTTATTTACTCACGATTCCTTCCTGGTTCAGTCCACTTTTATGCCTCAGATTCCTCGGAGGAATGGTAGTCCTGCCTGGGTTTAAATCATTCTGTGTCTCTCACCTTACCTGCTTTCTTTGTGTGGGGAAGTTAAGCCAAGAGTTATCTTATACCATTCAGATTTCAGCACTGTATCCCCATGTCTGGCCCTCTGCTAACACCCTTGCTGGCTACCTGAGTTTAATTCCTTAGTCACCGGGTGCTGGCCAGCATTCCTCCTATCCATCACAGCAATAATTTTATAATAATTATTGAAGATGGGAAAATGATGTGATGCATCTATCCAGATCTACCAGAGGTTTAGGGTAGCACTCAGCATTCAGATTTGAAGCTCAGGCAGATACAGAACTTAGATCAAGGTTCTGATTTGGATTCATTGAGGCCATGTCTTCTTGAGTAGTTCTCATGATATTTTGGTCCATTATGATTACAAGGAAGCCATTTCAGGAGAGCAGAATGGGGGCTACAGCTGCATATAGCAGAACGCTACTTCACATCACAATCAGAGAGTGTTGGACTATCCAACATGGGCCAGCCAGTTGAATGCAAGGCAGAGCAGAGTTAGCATGTGTCTGTCTACCTGTGCTGGGAAGCATGCTCCCATGTCTCCTAAAGCTCCAGTGAGTTCAGTGGGAGAAGTTGGTGCATCACCCTTGAAACAGATTTAGTGTCCGTTCTACTCTGTATGCATTCAATTCTAGTGTGAAGGAAAGATAAGGGCTTACTCCTAACTACAGGGAGGAAGGTTTCTTCATATTAATTACAAAGATATGTTAAGGGACCTTTAAAGGTGTAGTTTCTTAAATGGCTATTCAAACCGGTAATCTGAAAGGCCACACAATGAAGTGCTTCTCATCAGGAATTAGCTCTGACATATATCTCAGCACAAAGAGACAAATTCTGTCCTATGATGTAGTAGGCTTAGTTTTCACTAAAATCAAAGGGATGTGGGTGAACTGCTAATGCTGTCAGCTCTCAGAATTATCTTGTGAGTTTGGTGATATGATGTGGGTTTTTTTTAAAGCTCCAGTTCCTGGAGTCATGTGATTATAAGAGAAACTCAGTTTTCATTTTTAAAAAGTAAATTTGTACCCTCCTAACTGTGAAAAAATATCTTGAAAATATGAATTCTAAAGTGTCAACCACCATAAGAAAAAAATACCTCACATTTATTTATTTATTTATTTTTAAACTCATGATTTTTAAAGCCTGAGTCATGATTTTGAATGCCTGGGATTTGCCTCAGAGTTTGTAAATGCACCCAGAAGGGGTGGGGGGGGGGCAGGAGGGGAGTGGAAAGGGGGCAGCTGTTCAGGGTCCAGGTCCTGGTTTAGAAGGGCACAGGTCTCCCACCTGCTCGTGCCACTACCTCAACAGCAGCAGCAGCTGGAGCCCCAGGCCCTTTACCTCACCAACAAAGCCCCCAGTGGCAAACCCCTAGTGGGGCTGAAGAGCTGGCTGGAGGATGCTAGCCCTCAGCCCCACCTCTTCCAGGGGCCTGGAGCTGGGCCACCACAGGCCCAACATAGCCTGTCCTTAGCTCTTACTGCATCCTTCTGCAGAGCCATCCTGTTGTTTGTGATCTTGGCAGGATGGAAGCATAAAAATAGGATATAGTTTCCCATCCTGCTTCAGCATTGGTTTAACAACCACAAAAGTAATATTAATGTTCAAAAGTTAAACACTTTGTTTAAATATTAATCAGTAAAGATTCTTCTTAACTGCTTTTTTTTTGGAGAGAGAGAGAGATACTAAATGAAGTGCTACTATTCAAAACCTCAAACACTAGACAATAAACTGTCAGAGCCATGTGGTAGGCTGGCTACAGGTTTACAGTCTCTTGTCTTGGCCCCCCCACCAGCTCAGATGTGCCATCTGTAATTAAAAACTATTTTCAAACATGTTTCACAGTTCATTTACAGTGGGAAATGTTTCTTACCTCTTGGGGACTTTCAGCTTGTTTGGCTGAGCAAAAAGTACAGTTTTCATTTACTGACTGACATTTTAAAAGAAAACACTCCTACAATGTTTTTTCAGGAATGCTTCATTTCCCCCACCAGCACCCTACATCCCTCACTTTAGCCCCCACACGCTTCCCTCAGTGCTGCCATGTCATTGCAATTTTCTCTCTGGCCCTAGAAGAACTAGACACAATTTGGCCTCCCACCAGCCACAGAGACAGTCTGGCTGCTTGAGGAATCACAAAACAAGGACATTCAAAATGGAGTAAACTGTGCAACATGGAGTCAAACAGCTGGAAGTACCAAAAGCAAGGTCGTTAATTAAACATCATTTTCTTCATCTTATAATGTGTTTCTGAGGTCACATACATATGGCACAAAAAGCAAAAATTTAAAATGCCAAAAGCGTCACTGTACTCTAAAGACCCAGAGCCAAACACTGGAGGGCAATATCACTGTCTAGGGGCAGAATGGAGAAAAAATGTTTGAATAATGCGGGAGGGTCTGGGACTGTGCTCTGTGTGAACTCCACATGCATCCTACCATGGAAAAGCTCTAGGAAGCAGGGATTGTGGTCAATTGCACCTCTACTGACTTATTAGCCAAACCCTTCTGCAGAGGGAAAGTGCAGCTACTAGAGTGCTATTCCTTTGCTGAGGCTGCAGTAGTGGTTGTGGATCAGTCTATAACCCAAAGGCAAGGACTTCATCTCCCCCAGCTACTTCTGAGCAGAATCAGAATCAGAATCGGATAAAAGCCTGAGCTAAGCTACCGCTTAGGGCCTCGCAAAATGAGGTGTGTCTAAAAAACATAAGAACATAAGAATGACTGTACTGGGTCAGACCAAAGGTCCATCTAGCTCAGTAGCCTGTCTGCCAACAGTGGCCAACACCAGGTGCCCCGGAGGGGGTGGACCGAAGACAACGATCAAGCAATTTGTCTCATGCCATCCATCTCCAGCCTCTGACAAACAGAGGCCAGGAACACCATTCCTATCCCCTGGCTATAGCCTTTTATGGACCTAACCTCCGTGAATTTATCTAGCTTCTCTTTAAATTCTGTTATAGTTCTAGCCTTCACAGCCTCCTCTGGCAAGGAGTTCCACAGGTTGACTATGTGCTGTGTGAAGAGGAACTTTTGCTTATTAGTTTTAAACCTGCTACCCATTAATTTCATTTGGTGTCCTCTAGTCCTTATATTATGGGAACTAATGAATAACTTTTCTTTATTCACCCTCTCCACACCACTCATGATTTTATATACCTCTATCATATCCCCCCTCAGTCTCCTCTTTTCCAAACTGAAAAGTCCCAATTTAAAAAAAAGAAAAAACAGACTCCATTTCAAATGTTACCAAAATTGCTTGATAAATAAAAGAAATATGGGGAAAAGATTATCTCTAAATAGATACATTTTCATTCAAGTATAACAAAAATATACACATCTGGCTACACAAATATTCTTCTCCTTCACTAATTGTTCATTATTATCATATTTGTCTAACACAATATGTGATGAACTCATCCAGCTTATGGCTAAACAAGCGAGGGGATCAATTTTGGATGATTTAAGAGAAGCAGAATATTTCACTTTGTCTGTTGACAATGCAGCTACCATGGCAAGATGGTATAATGTCATGCAGCAAAAACTTTTAGAGAAAAATAAGTTCGCTATATATATTCCATGTGCTAGATATTCACTTACTCTTGTTGGCCGAGCTGCAGTTGATTGCTATGTAGATGCAGTTACATTTTTTTGTTGTTGTGCAACAGATATACATACTCTTTTGTGCCTCATCATGTCACTGGACATCACTCAAATTATTTTCAAATCTTGATTCCACCATGCCAAAATGTCCTTCTGACACTAGATAGGCAGCTCATGCAAAAACTATGCCATCTATAGCAGATATTTGTGGTTCAATTATTGAAGAGCTTAATCATCTTCATACTGATGATGACAGTGAAAAAGTTGATACAAGGAGAGAAGCTGGTATTCTGCACGAAGAACTGGAGTCTGTGTTCATATTAGAACTTTGGAATCATCTGTTGAATCAGTTCCACACCACTCCTGCCTTTCTTGAAAGAAACCTGTGAAAGTTTTGACAAAATTGAATGTAAAGCAAAAGAAAAACTGCTTGATGTAGGCTACAAATGTATAGATAAATGGAAAAGTAGAAAAAAATAAGTCAATAATGATGCACCTAATGCTGATTAAACATTTTCTTCAAGACACAAATTTTGGGTGAAACCCTTTGTCCCTATAATGGATGCTTTTGAAACCAGTTGAAAATGTTGCAAACAATTTTTCATTTTTGGTTCATTTAGATGCCTCAGGGAAACAGCTAAATGAAAGATTAATGCTCCTGATGAAAAATGATCCTGAAGATGTTGATGTTAACCTTGCTGGGGAAATAAAGCACTTCCATACTTCTATCAAGGAAAATGAAACAGCTAAAGGATATTTAAACCATCAGGACCTTAATCAAGTCATCATCCAAGATAAGATTCAGTTGGCATTCCCTAATGTAGAAATGATTTTGCTGCTCCCCCCCCAATGATAGCAGATTGCTCAGGAGAAAGGTCATTTTTGTAACTGAAATATATCAAAAATAAACTGTGGTCAACAATGCTGCAAGAAAAGCTATCTGCCCTAAGCATTCTGTGCATCAAAAGTGACAGACCTCCACATCTTATCATTTGAGGACATCATCAATGACTTTGCTCTCCAAAAATCATGATAGAATGTTTTAAATGTCAGTGTTAAAATCATATACAAAAATACATTATTTTATAATGCAAAATCACATATTGCAAGACATGTTTTAGTTACATTGTTATTTTATTTTTACAACTTTGACTTTGAATATATGCAGATATAAAGCTTTCATGTTTATACAGTCATTGTCCTTTCTGTGAAAATAATAAATTCATTTTTTTATGCTGTGGGGCCTCTGACACTTGGCATAGCTTAGGGCAGTGGTGACATCACAGCAAAAGAGAGTTTTCAGGGGGAATCTGAAGGTCAGTAATGAGGTAGTGTTACAAAGGATTACAGAGAGTGCCAGGGGCACACAATATTTGTATGGTTTCACCTTCAAGCACTATGTTATTATCCAGCTGGTTTAATATGCATCAGGGAAGATCTCGTCCAATAAACATTTGCATGTGGCCTCTTCTGAACTTCTCTAATTCTAAACAAAATGACAAAAAGCCAATTGTCCTTTAACATAATATACACACAAAGCTCTCTGAGCCACCGACACTGTTGGTTCCATGGAAAATAGCTAAATGCATAGTGGAGGTGCCAAGTGATGCATACAACAAAAATTAGCACGTAAAGGTGAAATAACTTATGATAGGAACCACTGTTTGCACAGATGTGAACTATTACTCTGTACCGGTATCCCAAGGAAACACACATCTTGGACCAAAGCCATCTGTCACCAGCTTCCACAACTGACTTCACTGAAGTTACAACAGGGATGATTTGGCCTCTTGCATTTTCACATTTATTATTGAACTATAGCAGCACAGGTTGAACCTCTCTAGTCTGGCACACTTGGGACCTGACCGCTTCTAAACCAGCAAATTTGCGAAATCATGTCTAGCAGCATTACCACACTTCCACTGCTTACTGCACTCTTAAGACATTGAGCAGTAAATTGGAGCTAAATAAGAGCACAGAAAACTGAGAGCTAGGACTGTTGG
This sequence comes from Pelochelys cantorii, assembly GCA_032595735.1. NCBI lineage: Eukaryota > Metazoa > Chordata > Testudines > Trionychidae > Pelochelys > Pelochelys cantorii. The sequence continues at coordinate 47,446,736 of CM064326.1, read as the reverse complement.
CTGTAAACAAACTTTCTGGGATAGCAGGAAACCTGGCCACACCCATGATAAGTGGACATCCAGCTAACTAAAATCATGCGAGACCAGAAAGTGCCAGACTAGAGAGGTTCAACCTGTACCAACATTTCAAGAAGCAATGCCAGGACACTAATAGGAAAAACAGCTTCAAATCGCTATCTCAATAATAACACAGATTCATGTTAATTTATTTTTGTGAGATTTTGATACTGAAATATTGTCCTTAAATTTCTTCTTTGTTGAGAGCCAATGCCTTATAAATCATAAACACATCTGTCTTTCGGCTGTAATAAGACAAACAGAGCACCAGCTGACACAGTGATTCATCGCATAATACGGAGCGCACCATATGCAGGAGTGCACTCACCCATTAATGACTCTCTTTAAAAACTCACCTAGCCCAATGCTATCCTGATATTCACTAAAAGGAATATATGGAAGAAACAAGTGAGGGAGACTCATTTGGACCAGATCCACATGTATACTCCCACATCCAAGGACAGAGAGAGAGAAGATAACATGGAGTAACTGTTCAGTACATTAGAGAGCACTCCTAGGTGATCATCAGTTTTGTCATTGTGCACCTTCATTTCGTTAGCTATGTTGATTCATAACAAGACATATCTATCAGTTTCCATGCAATCTGGAACAAAAATAACTTGTGAACAGTCCTGGGAAGACAGTCTGAGAAGCTCACAGCAAGGTGATAATGTGGCACCCTAAATTCATTGAAAGGTGACATTTAGGCATAACAATCCTGTAGTAAACAGTCAAACTCTTCATGGACACAACTGAAGTCAAACTGCTTATTTTCACTTCACCACATTTACACACCACTGTGACTTCACAACAGGGTCAGGGTAAGTACAGGGTCAGGAACAAATTTCATACAAAACATTTAACAGATCTCAGAATCCATTTTGTTGTGATGCCTCATACTGAATGTCAAGGATGACAGTAAACAGGGTTTTTAAAATTCCTACTCTATATGTTGCTTTGGTGGAATTTTAGGATGAAGGATAGTCTTAAAATGCTCAGTCTACTGTATATTTGAGAGAGTTTGTCTGTGAGTGAGTTTGTCTGTCTGTCGGTTTGTACAAGAACTCCTGTTAGAGCTAGGAGGTATACAGCTTTCTCTTATCATAACTTAAAACAAGGTAAGGGTTTGATTGTGCAGGGGGTATACAAATGTGGTATACAGCTTTCTCTTATCATAACTTAAAGCAAGGTAAGGGTTTGATTCTGCAGGGGATAGCTGAAGCTTCCCCCACCCAATTCACATGGGAATGCATAAAACTATACAGAAAAGAGACAGAATCACCAGGTAGGTGAAAGGGGCATTTCACAGTCTTTAATATATTTACCTTTTCAATACTCCTGTGGTGAAGTGATTGTTATTTGTTCTATAAAAATGGGATAATAGCATTTCAAGTGACTTACCCAAGACCACTCAGGAAGTCTGCAGCAAAGCCAAGAATTGAACTTCCTAGGTTTCCTTCTAACTACTGGACCATTCATCCTCTTAGAACATTAAAAACAAGGCTGAACAAAACAATAGAAGACCCACAAAAGGGAAAAAATCTGGGTGAGATGCAACTGAAAGTCATCTCAAGAGTCATTTCTATACTATGATACTGTCATTTATTACACACCCAGAACCATTTGCCTGGTCTGGAAGTGATGGTTAAGTACTGTAAAGTATGAGGAAATAGGTTCAATATCAGCACAGTACACTGATGACAATTAATAGTAATAGTTTCCTGGAAATACTTTTTTTTTTAAATGCATAGAGGATGCCATTATGTATATGTGCGTGAGAATACTATGCTGTTTGATCACCTGGCTTCTTTTCATTGGAATACACAAGGTCCAGGAAATGAAAACAGCTTGTAAGTTGAACTAAAATGCTTTCATCAGTAATAAATATCTCCTATTTAAGTTACTACCTCACCAATTTTTTTAATGTCATTTTACTTCTTTCTCCAAGCCTTAAAATATTCCTCTGCCACAAATCTTCCTTGCTTCTTCTGAGTGAATTTTGGCAGCTATCAAGTAGCACCATGACAAACCCAGGAAGGGAACAAGCCAGCATCCAGAGAGACAGGAAAAACTGAGCCAGAAGCCTGGAGAGAGACATTGTTTTTAATTATATTACAATCATCCTGTAAATTTTCCATTAGTTTGGCTGGTTATCCTGTAATTTTCCCATAATACTTTTTTCCAGAAGACATGAGTGTTCTAGTGAATGCTGTGTTCAAAGTCAGCAAATTGAACAGGGTGTAAATTTCTGCAGACTTTGGCTTGAGAAGGGTCACATTCTCATTTTGTATGTAGTATAGATAATTTAAAAAGGCATCTGTAGGGCAGGAGGAAATGTAGATCCAAATCATAGGTATACTTAGACTAGTGTTAAAATATATCCTGCATTTTGAAAACAAAGATTCAAATATGGTTTTACTTTATTCTGTGACTTTATTTGGGTATGTTTGTCTGCCAAATGAACAGCCAGAGGGCCAACCCTGCATTTCCTACTTCAGCAAAAAGCCTTTTAAAGCCACTGGTAGCTGTGCCTGAGTAGTGACTGTAGCAACTGCAGGGTTGGTGGTGAAATGTTCATGCTGCTTCATCATCGTGCCACTTCCTGAAGCTCCCATTGGTCAGGAACAGTGATCAGCAGCCAGCAGGAGCTACAAGTAGTTGTATCTATGGACGTGCAGGTAAATAAAGCTTCTGGTGGCTCGCCAGGGGCTAACCCTGGTGAACCAAGTCTAGCTTGCATGCTGCTTATTGCCTACCCCTATGCTAACTCATGCCTCATTGAACACTTACAGATGCAAAGCAGGAAACCAGTCTTGCTTACCTGTGTTAGCATTATCAATATCTATATTAGATGTTAAGTTGATAAGACTGTGTTACAGATTATATAAAATGCTTGTAGGACGGTGCATGTTTTGATCTCATTTATAACCTCTATAGCCCTAGTATAAAGTTATTTCATTGCATTGTAACACTCTATAATTGTGGAATCACCAAACAGGAAGCATTAATTAAGGTAGGGATAGGGAACATTTTTGATATCAGAGGCCACTGAGCCCCAGAAAAAATCAGTCATGGGCCACATACAGCCCCAGAGCTGAGAGTGGGGAGGCTTGGGCCAAAAGTGAGGGATTCAGGGTGCAGCAGCAGGCTCCAGACTTGGGCAGAGGATTGGGTGTGGGAGGGCGTGAGGCTGGGGTTCCAACTAGGAGTGCAGACTCTGAAGTGGGGCTGGGGATGAGGGGTGGGGTGTAGGAGAAGGTTATGGGCAGGAGGCTGGGATGAGGGTGTGGGGACTGAGTGAGAGTTAGGGAGCTGGAGCATGGGTGGGGATGCAGGCTCTGGGAGAGAGTTTGAGTGTGAGAGAAGGCCCAGGGCTGGGGCAGAGTGTTGGGGTGCAGGAGAGGGTGTGGGGCACTTACATCAGCCAGCCACAGTTTGGTGACACAGTGGGGCTTAGCCAATATGTTGCTTGACCTGGTCCCACGCTGCTGCCATTCCCAGAAGCAGCATTAGCCAGGATGCCTCTACAGGCCCTGGGAGAGCTGGGCAGGTGGCTCTGCACACTGCCCTCACCTTCGAGCACCACCCCTGCAGCTCCCATTGGCTGTGGTTCCCAACCAGTGGGAGCTGCGGGGGCAGTGCCTCCAAGCAGAGTACTGAGTTTTCCTGACCACCACAAGGCGGCAGCAGCTTTTGCAGCTCTAACCCAGCATGGAGTGGGGGAGACAAGGCTCAGCACTTCCGGCCCATTGTATGGAGACTTGCTACAGGCCAGATGACATTAAACAGGAGAGCTAGATCCGGCCTGCAGGCTTGAAGTTCCCCACCCCTGAATTAAGGTAAAGGCCTGTTCCTGTGTAGAAGATGGCTCACTGAGTGCAGTGAGGTGTTGTGTAGCATCAAAGGAGAGGGGGCCTGTTGATTGCAATCCTCATTCCCACCAGGAAGGAGAGACCTACATATGCATTCATCCCATCAGTTTGGACTCTGGCAAGGATGGGATAAAACCTCCTGACAAGGGGAAACTGAATCTCTTTTATGGTGTCTGGACTCTGAAGGCAAAAATTCCTAAATATAAGTGAAGGGCACCCCAGGATGCTTGGCACAGGTTAGCCTGGAAAGGCATTTTGATTTGATTACTACCAACTTTGTCACCTTTTGAATCATAGCTTCAAACTCCTTTGTATCTATATGCTTGCTTGCTCGCTCTAACCTGTAAATACCTTTTTATTTCTTCTTCCCAGTTAATAAACCTTTCATTAATTTATTGCAGCAGTGCTACAGGCATTGTCTTTGGTGTGAGATCTGAGGTACAAATTGACTTGGGGCAAGTGTCTGGTCTCTTGGAACTGGGAGCACCTTAATATTTTGTGATCTTCTGGATAAGTAACTATTTATCACATAGACCAGCTTGTCTGGTTGGCAAGATAGACTGGTGTCCCAGGGGACTGTCTGTGACTCCATTATAAGACTCTTATAGCAAGTACTTTGGGAGCTCATATTTGTTACTAGATTGGTGAAATCTAATTATATAACGTACAGCCAGTTTGAAGTGTCTGCCCTGATTTTTAATAATCTGCCATGAGGTTGGAACTCTCAGTCATGTCAATCCAGTCAGCAAGACACAAATATAAAGTACTAGAAGATTTACCCAGTGTTGTTTGGGTCCCTAACTCAATTAATTTTTGTTTTCTTCCCCCACACCTTCCTAACAGGCTTCTGGGGAGGTGAAAGCTCAGGGCTGGGGCAGTCCAGAACTGGGGAGAGGTGTGCTCCCAGCCAGCCTCTTTCTTCTGCCTAGTGATTCTGTATGGTTTTATGAAAAGCAATCCCATTCCAGGCACATCCCATTTTTCTGGCACAACCAAACATCTACTTTGCTGTAAGTTATGGTAAGAGGAAGCTGTATACCAAATTTGGTGGTCCTAGCTCTTACCATTTAGGAGGAGTTCTCAAACAAACAAACACACAGGGCTCATCTAGACTATGCTAGAGTGTCAAAAGAGGATATGCAAATTCCTCATTTTTTGAGGAAGAGCGGCTTTTCGACAAGGGGGGGGAGGTCACCAAAAAAGCCGTGTTCTAAACTACTTTCACTTTCGAAAGCTCTCGAAAGTGAGATCGGAAGAAGATATGCAAATTCTGTAGGAATTTGCATATCCTCTTTTGACACTCTAGTGTAGTCTAGATGAGCCCACCGACAGATGGATAGACAAACAGCCAAATTCTCTGAAACATATAGTAGATGAGTTCCAGGAGCTTTTCCATATGATGTGGCAATGTGCATTACAGGACTGTGAATTCTCATGCACACCAATATGTAGTGCATTAACTGGACCATTTAGACCCTGCTGGTTTGCACTAAAAAGTGCCATAGAGCAAGTTAATATAGTACTGCATCAAACTTCACATTGCTCTAATCACATTGCCGTACATGTAGACACATCCTACAGCTTACCCCTTGGGTTTAATTTACTATACATCTGAAAGAGTTTGTCTGTCTGGGTATGTCTACACTACAGCGTTATTTCGAAATAACGCATCTAGACCCAAAAACTAATTCGAAATAGCGTTTTTCTAATTTGAAATAGCACGTCTACATTGAGTGGACCCTGAATCGAAGGTAAGGCTGGCCGGAACCAGTACCAAAAGGGCATCAGGGTTGGACTTAGTGTGTGGGGCTGCTGCCTCAGGCTAGCTGAGGTTTGTGCTTAAAGGGACCCGACCCCCCATCCCAGACAGACAGTTCTCAGGTTTCTCTGCTTGCTGGTCCACCTCGCTGAGGGACAGCAGAGCATTTGTGTCTCGGAGTGCTCTGCTTGCCCTCACTTGGGACACCACGGCACTCTGCAACATGGAACCAGACCTGTCCCTGGGCACGCCGGTGCGTCTCGTGGGGTCGTTGCCATCATCCTGGCTGCACTTGCTGCAGGCTGCCATCCAGGAGGTCCGTCGGGGGGCTGTCAGGATCCAGGAGGCCCTGCGGGAGAGTGTCCACCCCGAGGAGCCCTCAGAGCCACACCGGTCCTCCCCACCGGGGGCTCGTGCCCCATTCCTCCCTCTTGTCCTTCCACTTACCCTTCCCTAGGCCCCCCCCCCCGATGTCAAATAAAAGACATGTATTTTCAAAAATAGAAACTGGATTTATTTAACACAACTTGGGAGGGGGAATGAAACTCTGGGGAGATGGGGGAAAGGAGGCGGGAGAGGGCAGGAGAGAGCGTGGGAGAGGGGAGGGGGGAAACTGGGAGGAGGGAGCTGGAAGGGGGAAGCAAGGGGAAGGAGGGGAAGCTCAGGGGTGGGGGTCTCGCTGGGCCAACCGCCTCCCAGCATGGCAGGGGAGGGGGCCTCGGCATCCCCGGGGGGATGGGGAGGAGGGTGCGGAGAATGAGGTGGGGGGTGTGGACATTGAGGAGGAGGGTGTGGAGGTTGAGGAGGAAGCAGTGGGGGGGGGCAGTAGTTGGGGGGACAGCAGGCGCAGGACCGGCCCGGGGCACCATGCTCTGCAGCAGGGCCTGCAGGTTAGCGTTCAGCGCTCGGTCCTCAGCTAGCTGCTCCCGGCGGAGCTGCAGGTCCTCCAGCATCCAGGCCTGGATGGTGTGGTGCAGGGCTCGCAGGGCCCCCAGGTGCTGGTCCCAGTACTCCTGCCACGTGCTGGTGGTCCGGAGCAGGCCGTGGGTGTGGGAGCATGTCCCGGGTGGGGTGGTGCACTCTCTACGAGCAGCTGGTGCAGCTGTAGAGGAAGAAGAGAAGTGGTCAGTTCTCCCTGGGGACACAGTGGATGATGCCCAGCCCCTCCCGCGACGTGAGGGCAACCGTGCCCTGCACTGTCAGAGCTGATGTGCTTGCACAGAGGCCGTGGTCAGGATGTCTGGCTCTCCCCAGGACTGGGAGCTGCCCCAAGACCACACCCATGCCCCTGTATAGAGTGGCCGGGGCGGGGGGAGATGTCCCCTGCCTCTGTGTAGAGGGGGCGTGTGAAGGGAGAGTGTCCTGATGGGTCCCACCCCGGGGTCGGGAGCATGTCAGGTCTCTTCACACATGCATGTGCCTATTGGGCCATGGCCCCTGGGTGTCACGCAGCTGGAGCCACTTGCCCAAGGGTGGCATGGCATGTGCTTGCATGTGCACAGGTGGCTGCGTGATCCGTGGGAGGCATGGCCCACACGCGCGGTCCCTGGTCTCCCTTCCTGCCTCCCCCCCGGGTAGGGGACAGTGCTAGCACTTACCCGGTATGGCCTCCCTGGACGACCCTGCCGACTCTGGTGCCGGAACAGCTGGCAGTGGCCCCTCTGGTGTGCCCAGGTCAGGGCCCTCCGGTCCCGGCTCGATGCCTCCCGGGCTGGCATGGACCACCCCGCCCCCCCAGGAGTCGGTCAAGGGCGGGGAAGTAGGGGCAGGTGGCAACCCCTACTACAGCGCCACCCTGGTGGCCCTGGCATATGCCTGCCGCAGCTCCTTAACTTTCAGGTGCACCTGCTCCTGGGTGCACCTGTGTCCCTTTCTGGCCATGGTGGTTGCTATGCGGACGTAGACGGCCGCGTTCCTCCGCCTAGTGCGGAGATCATGGACGTTGGGGGCCTCCCCCCAAACCTCAATGAGTTCCATGATCTCCACACTAGTCCACGAGGGCGCACGCCGTCTATGGCCCCTGGCTGGCCCCTGGGTGCTGGGGGACTGGGCGGGAGAGAGCTGGCTGGCACTGGCTGCCTGGCTCATCCGGGGGCCATTGGGTCAGGGACAGAGACTGCTGGCAGGCCTGGCTCTGGCAAGTGCCATCTGGCCAGAGTCTACACCTTACCTTTAAGGGCCCCGGGGCTGGGGGAGAGGAAAGGAGTTTTCCTGGTTTGGCCCAGAGTGGCTACCAGGAGAACTGGGAAGGGCTGGAGGCCCCCTAATTCGAAGTAAGTGTCTGCACAGCACTTACTTTGAATTAGCTATTTCGAATTAGGCGTTATTCCTCGTAGAATGAGGTTTACCTAATTTGAAATAAGGGCTCCGCTATTTCGAATTTATTTCGAAATAGCGGTTTGTATGTGTAAACAGCTATTACAGTTAATTCGAAATAATGTCTGTTATTTCGAATTAACTCTGTAGTGTAGACATAGACTCACTCACTCACTCACAGAGGGTATCTGTCCATCCACCTGTTTGTTCAAGAGCTAGGACCACCAAATTTGGCAGGCAGCTTCCTCTTACCATAACTTAAAGCAAGATAAGGGTTTGGCTGTGCCAGGACAATGGGATGTGCCTGGAATGCAATTATTTTTCATAACATGGAAAGGGAGAGGGCTGCTAGCAGGAACTGTATAATGACCACAAGGGAGTATCAAGGGGTCTATACGGGGCCAAATGTCAGAAAAACCTCCTATTTTGGGAGAGCCTTTATTCCTCATAAAATGAGGAATACAGAGCTTCCGAAAGAGTGCATCTGCTCTTCCGAAAAAAATTTCGGAAGAGCAGATGCATTCCCTGGACAGTATCCCGGAAAAACTCCATAGTGTAGACATAGCCTAAAAGTAGGGCTGTGGCGTGGGAGAAGAAACAGGAGTGAAAGTGCGTGTGTTCTGCAGTCACATGGAAGGGGACAATAACACGACAGCAAAATGTATAGGATGCATCTGCCTCATACTTCCAGTGATTTTATCTATTATTCACTGTGCTAGTGTATTTCCTAATTCTTTATTTCCTGGTTTCCAGAACTTTGAGTTTTGCTGAACTTGACATTCTGGGAGGGCAAGAGAAACCCCCAGGCGATCTTTACTGCATTAATGAAGCTTTTGTCAGTGAATTTCTGCATTCTTTTTAACAGAGGGTTTTTGCCTACTTTTAAAGCACTGTTTTCATGCCTAATTATAAATTGACTAAAGAAAAGAGAGCTGATGTTGCTGAAGCTATTTTGCCACAATCTTTTCAGTGTATTGAATTTTCCTAAAAATCACAGATTTGTGACAAAATATAAGACAGCTTGTCAACATCAAGAGACAGCTTCTTGGGTGAGAGTCTTACATGTACTTTTTAGAAGGAAGCAATGAGTAGCAGAAGCAATGACTGTCATCTCCAACAATGGATTGCTGGCTTTTGCTTGCCAGGAGGGATATGGATAAAACCCACAGAAAGATCAAAGCTTCCCTAAAACAGAAACCTACCCTCAAAAAATTGACCTGAGTTAAGGATAATATGGATTTTTAAAAATATATTATGAACAAAAATACTCCTCACAATAGTATTGGTCCATTGCAATATGGACATGGTAGAATTATCAATAACAACACAGAACAGACAGAGCTTTCAATAAATATTTCTGTTCTGTATTTGGAGAAAAATCAGACAATATTGTCTTATCATATGGTGATGACGACCTTTCTATTCCAATAGTATTTCTGGAGGATGGAAAACAAAAGTTTAATTACTATTAAAGTTAGACAATTTTAAATCAACAAGTCCAGATAATTTGCATCCATGAGTTTGAAAAGAACTGGCCCATGAGCTCACTAGACCATTAGGGTACGTCTACACTGTGGCGCTATTTTGGGATACTTCCGGTATCCCAAAATAGCTATTCCGCATCTTTGAAGCAATCCCGTTATTTCAAAATATAATGGACTTGCTATTCCGACGTCCCTGTAAACCTTGTTCCATAAAGATTACAGGATGTTTCGGAATAGCAGTATATTTTGAAATTTTGTAGACAGTGCCAAATTACGAAATAAGCTATTTTGAAATTAACTCAAAATAAGCTATGCAATTTGCATAACTCAAATTGCATAGCTTATTTCAAGCTAAAGGTGCAGTGTAGACGCACCCTTAATGTTAATTTTCACTACATCTTGGAGCCCTGGAGAAGTCCCAGAAGACTGGAAGAAAGCTAATATTGTGCCAATATTTAAAAAGGGTAAACAGGATGACCCAGGTAATTAATTATAGGTCTATTAGGCTTCATGGATCCTGAGCAAGATAATGAAGCAGCTGATGCAGGATTTGATTAATAAAAAAGTAAAGAAGGTTATGGAATTAATGAATTACGGATTAAAAGCAGGCTAACTGATAGGTCTTAAAATAAACTTTAAAAACAACAAATGGTCTGGTAGCACTTTATAGACTAACAAAACATGTAGATGGTATCATGAGCTTTCGTGGGCACAGCCCACTTCTGTGTAAATGGGCTACCATCATCAAGCAGGGTCTGTTCCTAGTGAAGTCTTGCTGGGATCAGTGCTTGACCCTACACTGTTTAACATTGTTACCAGTGACCTGTAAGAATACATAAAATCATCACTGATACAGTTTGCAGATGACACAAAAATTGGGAAGTGGTAAATAATGAAGAGGACACATTGATACAGAGAAATCTAGATTGACTGGCAAGCACAGTGCAAACAAACAATAAAACAGTATCTGTTTTAATGCAGCTTAAATGTAAATGAACAAAAAATATAGGACATACTTACAGGATGGGGATGTCTATTCTAGAAAGCAGTAACCCTGAAAGAGATTTTGGTGTAAGGGTAGATAATCAGCTGAACATGAGCTGGACCTAATGCAATCCTGGGATACATAAACAAGGGAATCTCATGTAGAAGTAGAGAGGTTATTTTACCTCTATATCTTCACTGGTGCTACCCCTGTTGGAATAATGCATCCAGTTCTGGTGCCCTGCGAGGGGTCAGTTCACTTCTAGAATCTCTTCATGGCTGTGCATTGCATGCCATCTCTCTCACCATTAAAGCCTGCTGCTGCTAGTTGCTCCATCTGTGCAGTGGCCCAGCTCTCTAGTCAAGTCACTGCAAACTCTTCCCCCTTCTGGGGCCATAAGCAAAAAGCAAGGTGTGTTAACACAAATAAACTAAGTTAATAAGAGAGGGGAATTACTCCCTCTCATAGTGTATCAGGGTCAGGACCCCCCTTCCCTCAGGGAGGGATGCTAGGTCAAGGCAGCTCAGGCAGTAGTTGTAGCTGAAACTCCTTCAGCCCTTTCTCCAGGACCTGAATGTGAAAAGTCTGTACTCTTCCCTCATCTACTCACAAGTGAGCTGTTCTGCTTTCCTTTTAACTCCTCCTCCAGCCTGCGTATGACTTGCAGGTATGATGGGATAGATCTGGCCTCACCAAGAGCAGCTTCTTAAGGCCTTGTTACCCAGTTTGAGGTCTGTTTATCCTATCCCATTTCCAAAATTCAAGAATGATCATGATAAATTGGACAGAGTTTAGAGTCTTGAGAATGATTCAAGGTTTAGAAAAGATATCTTATATGTAAACTGAAGAAGCTCAATCTATTCAGCATAACGAAGAGAAGGTTAAGGGGTGAGTTCATGGGTGATTGGTGAAGGTAGGGCTGGGAGAGGCAAGCCCCCAGCCCTGCCCATTCTGCCGAGGTCCTGCCCCCCACCACAGGGAGGTAGGGATGAGCGCCATCAGTGCCTGCCCCCCACTAAGTGGAGGAGAGAAGGGAGGGTGGGCACATGCACTCCCAGCCTCCCCAGCCCTGGAGCATAGGCAGGAAGGAGGGCGCACAGCCCAAGCCTCCCTGGCAAAGAGGGAGGCACTGAGGACAGCAATACTCTGCCCCAGAATGCCTACAGTAGGCATTCTGAGAATGGAGTGTGGGTGGGGCCAGGCTGGCGGTTTGGGAAGGCTGTGCCTTCACCTGCTTAGGCTACTGGATGCCTATGGGTGAACTGGTTAATATTTATAAGTATGTACATGGGAAATAAATATTTACTAATTGGCCTTTCAATCTAGCAAAAAAAAAAAAAAGAAAAGGAGGGCATAACATACCCAATGGCCGGAAGTTGAAGTTAGACAAATTCAGATGGAAAATAACTTTTTGACAGTAAGGGTAATGTCCATAGGAACAGTTTAATGAGAATTGTGGTGGATTCTCCATCACTCACAATTTTTAAATGAAGATTGGATATTTTTCTGAAAGATCTTTTCTGTAGCACAGGTCATAGAAATTCCCTGAAATAATTCCTAGAGAGAACAGACTAGATCACAATAATCCCTTGGGCTTTGGAATCTATGAATCTGTGAATGAGACTCAAGGGGTCAATACTCTAAATTCGTCTCGCTGAAAGACACAGCTGTGTAACCATGGAAATACATAGCTAGGTCTAAATCTGGCTGATCTTATCCACAAAATAACTCTAAACCGCCTCATAGTGAGAAACACTTGACACATTTACTGAGTCTAGACCACCCAGATTAGCTAATTCATAACCTGTAGCCATTCCACTTATGACAACTTTATGGCAGAAGCAAAGAAACATATATTTGCTTCATACACAGTCACGGCATAGGAATTCAGAAATTTTTCACATTGCAATCACTCCGCATTTCACTTCTATCTGGGTACGCCTACATTGCGGGCTAAAGTTGAGTTAAGATACACAACTTCAGCTACTTTAATTGCGTAGCTGAAGTTGAAGTAGCTTAACTCAACTTTTGGCACTGTCTACACAGCAGGAAGTCGAAGAAAGAACACTCTTCCTTCGACTTCCCTTACTCCTCGTGAAATGAGGGTTACAGAAGTCGGAGTAAGAAGGCCATTATTTTGAAATAACGGGCTTGCTGTATAGACTTGCACTCTGTTATTTTGAAATAACATGAGTTATTTCAATATAAGTGTGCAGTGTAGACATAGCCTCACTGGCCATCTACCTTCCTGCTTTAGTTGTCACAAGCCATCACCATGCCATGGTGACCTGTAGACTCCAACCAAGTCTGCCCACAAACAGCCTCCAGCATGTAAGTCATTCACAGTTATGTCTGTGTGTGTGCTACAGCTATCCAGCCACACTTTGGTTCTTACCAGTCTTGGTCATGCTGCAGAGTGATCCCAATGCACCCCTAGCCCCAGATCTTCCTCTGTCCAGCCTTCTCCTGGACAGTACTTATATATTAAGTCCTTTATTCTTTTAAAGAAATAATATTCCAGCTTATTATTTTAAATAGTTACCCAAGCACTTTAAATTAACACACTGCCTTTGATAAAATGTTAAAACAAGTTTAACAACTAGAAAAAGATATATTTTAAGTGACTACAAGAAATGAGCCATAAACATCAGAAATGGTTCTGAAAAAAACTAAGGATAACACATTTGACTCCCATCTAACTTAACAAACTCTGTTAGATTCGAACAAAGTTTCTCCCCACATGCCCTAGCAGATTAGTGACTAAACTCTCAGGTCAGGCCACTCCCAGCCCCCCATGTCAGAGTTCAACAGCTGTTATTCCTTTTTCTTCTTTGATGCAATGCCAGAGACAGACAAAGAAAGAAAGGAAGGTCTCTTGGGCATGTCTGCCCCTTCTTTTTGTAGTCTTATCCCCATTTTAAGAAGCATTTCCGGCTCAGAGCAAGGCAACCGACACTTTTGTAAAGAAAGGGAAACTTCAGGCTGTTTCTTTGGTAAGATGCAGATATTTGTCCCTGCCTTCTTCCTTGCCAAAGGATGGCCACTTAGGAGGAAATTGTCTGTCAGTCACTGGCTGAGGCATCAGCTTGTCCTTTGTGTCTGAGGAACTGGTTTAGCCACTCCTCAGACTTATCTAAGAAATAAACTTCAGGCATGATTTCAGTGTACGTTCATAACTTTAAATATAATGTTGTGATGTGAATTTTGCCATGAGATTACTGATCTGCAACTTATGAGTTTTTAAATGACACTTCCCAAGGCATACCCTGTACAAACACTATTACAGTAGTAAATAGGGAAAAAACGCAGGGGTATATCCTGCCCACTCATATCGAAGGAGGCAATATAAAAAACAAATAAACAAGCAGGGCAGAGCATGTTCACCATTGTGAATTACTGTTTGTAACATGATTAAGCACTGCCAACGTAAAGTGTATTGATTTTACACAAAGGAATTGGAAAGACATCACTTTGGTTGGTTTTAGTGTTCTACCTGAGAAAAGTTCCCAAGAGTGCCACTTCTGACTGCTCTGATCCCTCTACACCTCAGAATGGGAGCACTCTATTTCAGCTCTCGCCAAAGAAAACTAGTCTGGGGGAAAAATCCTTTTTTCTATGCTTGAAATTCCCAAGCACACTTTCTATGGTGGTTGTGATTTCCCATGTGGGCCATTTTTAACAGAACAAGCAGATGAAATTATACAACAACACAAGAAAGTGAGGGCTACAGCCTCTAGTATCATAAAGCATTGTTCTGAAATCTCAGGAATTCCTTGACTATGCCTCATAAAGACCAGAGACATACATCTCTGATGTGTTTTAGGCAAACAATGTAACCAGTGTGCGGCAGAACTCTATGCTGGGCTTATAATAAATGCATTTACTGCAAGTACTATTATTAGAATTTGCATCTAAATAAATACGTGGGCCAACCTCTGATATCCCTTTTGCCAGTGTATCTTCATTACAATAAATGGAGTTACTATGAATTTAAAGTGGTGTAAATGAGATTATGATTGCCCCCTGACTCTACTCATTACCTGTTTTCATCTGATCCTGGAAAGCTTATTTACATGAGTGTTCCTTACTCACTTGACTCATGTGAATCATGATTGCTCATGTAACACTTTACAGGATATGGGGCTTAATAACATACATATTGTGTCAATGACAGCAGCAACAACCCTGTAGATTTGACTTGGCAAGACATTTTCTAAATTATCAGCCCAAATGTAATCTTTTTAGCATTTCTCCTTCCTTTATAATTCCTAAACTTCAGGTTTATAAAACATTTTACAGTGGGAGAAAGACTAAGCTTCACAACAGCATAGTGTTGTTGTAACAGGCTGCATTTAAGACACTATATACTATTATCTATGTAATTATCAAGCATGAATTTATATTACACCTATTTTTAAATGTATAATTTAAAAAACTTCAGTGTAAAATATTTTAAATTTTTGTGTAGTTTTGAGATTGATACAACATAAGCTTTTATCAACATTCTACCTAAACAAAAATCGATAGAGTGAATAGAAACTACTATGTGCACATATAGATTTCTTAGTACAAAGTGACAAGTAATTAATTTGTGTATGTAGGTGTGCTGTCCATGACTGTCTCAGAAACTGTAACTCAAAGTCATTCACATACCACAGCAGCTGGCCATCTCAACTGAAAACATTTCCATGGATGAGTGAGCCAAGAAAATGAATCACTTTTATGACCACAACAGAAGGTTGCTCTAGGTCAGTGTCAGGATATTAAAATATGAGAAGCCTATGATCTAGTTTATAATTCATCACAGAACTTTAGTTAGCACTACTGATATTAAGATTATTTGATTTCTCCCAAAACTGAAATTACTCCAGAGACTTACTGTAGAGTGAAAATGCTTAGTTTAATTATTTGATTAACATTTTTAAATGAATTAGAAGATCTTTGAACAAGAGATTTAAGAATTCAAGATGGATGCTATGACATGTTTCCCCCCAGTGCTCATCCTGGAACTAGGGTACCGCTGAGCCCTTTGACTCACCAGCCTGGACTCCCTCTCCCACTATGCTGATGTGACAAGTTGCAAAGCCCTCCACGCTTGCACTTTCAGCAGCATTCACACAGGTAGGGACATACCCAGCTGCAGTCACATGCAGGCTTTCTAACCTCCAGCATCCCAGACTAGGACTCCAAAGGAGTACTGTTCTGCCCTGGTGAAATCTGGCCAATATAGGGGTTTAACATCCAGTCCACCTCTCACTTGGTGTGAAGAGGACCATACACACTTGTAGTAACCAAGCTGAGATTTTCCCCAGACACCTAAGTCAAACACACACTGGTTTGGATTAAAACATAAAATTCATATATTAACTACAAAAGGATAGACTTTAAGTGATTATAAGTGATAGCAAACACATCAAAGCAGATTATCTAGTAAATAAAGAAAACCACAAACTGAGCTTAACATATTAAATAGGAAGGATATGAAATAGCAAATTCTCACCATGCGTGATAAACAGGCTGGCAGATTCTTAAGACACAAGCTGCCTTGGCTTTGCAGCCTGGGTTTCCCAGATTTTCATACACAGGCTAGAAATCCCATTAGCCTTGGACCATCATTTCACTCAGTTCAGTTTTTGTTCAAGTGTTTCCAGATGTGTTGTTATAAGGAGAGTAAGGACCCCCCATGATGTCAATTTCCCTCTTTATATTTTCTTCTCACTTACTGGAAAGTTCTTTTGCTGTGACCTGGGTCAAACAGTTCCCACTGTGTAGTGCTCTCTCTGAGAGTATTCTATAATACACAGTTCCTGGGGTGATCAATGTGCTTGTGTGCATTTCCTCAATAGGTCATTTACATCATTTGGCCTTTTTCTAACTGTGCTTGAAAGGATCACAGCATGTTTCAGTAACACATATACAGCCAAACTTCATAACTTCCATACGATGACAGCACATACTATCCAACCAAATATTAGGCCAGGTCTACACTAAAAGGGAAAGGAGACATAAGATATGCAACTCCAGCTATGTTACTTATGTAGGTGGAGTCTACATATCTTAAATTGTGTTTTTGCACCAGCTACACAGCGGGAGGTTGATAGGAGCAAATGCTCCTATCAGCTTCCCTTACTCCTTGTGAGGAATAGGAATACTGGCACCATTGGGGGTGCCCTCTCAGTTCGAATTAGTGGGTCTTCACTAGACTTGTTAAATTGAATGCTAGAAGATCAACCTATTCAGGGTCAACTTTCTCCATAGTGTAGACAAGCCGTTAATGTCTAGCACATCAAGACGTTTAGAACGATACTTCACATGACATACTCTGTACAAACATATGTAATTATATAACAGTGGTGAATAAGGGGGTGCCACAATGTCACAAACACCTCTGAATTAAATGTACAGAATGACAGCTGTTGAAATTACACCACTGCTGCAATTACTTGGAAATTCAGCCTACTTTAGTTATTAAGCTTCAAATGAATAACACTTGGTTTTCTTGATACGTTCCTCTCTTCTGACTCCTGGGCGTAGTAGATGCAACAATTTAGACTAACTTACATTCAAACTCAGGGAGCCAAATTCAAATGTAAGGTCTACTGGACTCAGGGATGTAAGTTAAATATGTGTCTAGTTAAAAATATCTAAGGGTTTGTCTACTCAAAGATGCAGTCCAGAATATAGGCAATTTATGCATGATAGAGCACTCTAACATATTGTACTCTAGGGGTATGTCTACATTGCATTCCTCCTTTGAGAGAGGAATGCAAGTGCAGACAAGCGAAATTGCAAATGAAGTACAGATTTGAATTTCCCACGCTTCATTTGCATAATCACGGACGGCCACTTTTCCAAAATAGCGTATTTTGAGAAAACAAACATGATCCACGCGGGGTTATTTCAAGAAAAAAAACCTTCCTTTGAAATAACCCTTACTCCTTAAAAAATGAGGTTTAAGGGTTATTTTGAAGGAAGGGTTTTTTCTCGAAATAAACCTGCGTGGACCGCGTTTGTTGTCTCAAAATACGCTGTTTTGGAAAAGTGGCAGGCTGCGATTATGCAAATGAAGCGTGGGAAATTCAAATCCACATTTCATTTGCAATTTCGCTTGTCTGCATTTGCATTCCTCTCTCGAAGGAGGAATGCAATGTAGACATATCCTAAGTGTCCTGTATAAGTCCTGCCTGCATGAACTAAAAGGCATGTATGTGGCATGAATGCAGTCCCTGGACAACATCATCATGAAGTAGGAACCCCTTAGTTTGCACTAGCAAAGTCTATGTGGGAGAGGTAGAGCACAACACATAACTGCACTCTTCAGTTCACACCTCTGTAGTGTGACCTGTGAGAGATGAATCAAAGTTAATGTAACCAAGTAGTAGATGCAGCTATACCATCTCAAATTCCACCTAGACTCACCTTTGAATTTGATCTTTTGTTTCTTTCAACAAATGGAAATCCCCTGTAATTTTAAAGTCTTCGGTGGGCCCTGGGGGGGAACCTGCTCTGGACCCCACAGAAGGGGCAAGAGTTGAGTGGAAGGGGCAGTGCTGGGGACTAGCCTCCCCCAGCCAACCCTTCTATACCACTGGGGCTGCAGGGCACATACCATCAGGGGCTCTGGCAGTGATGTAAAGGGCCCAGGGCTCTGGCCATTACTGCAGTTGAGACAGCAGTGGTGGCGGCCAGGAGCCGGGTCCTTTTAAATTGCCAGGCCCTGGAGATCTATACAGAATGATACAGTCCTATTGGATTTCAGGACCATTACAATGGGGTTCCATCACTTGCTACACAGTTCTTCTACAGCTCCCATGTCCAGAAACATCTGGAGCTCCTGGAGCAAGATCCACATATTCTTTGGCAGAGGCTGATGGCTATCATGGACCTTCTGGCCTGGAAGAGTGGCATTGTGGTGACTCACCAGCTTGGACAGGGGACTGGAGTGCAGGAAAGGGTGTGGGGTCTGAAAGGGAGTCACTACACTTGCATGGATACAATAATGCAGAAAGCAAGAAAGAAAAGAAAGAACTGTATTAAATGTAAACTACTAAAAAATAAAAAGCCGCATTTTTCTTTTGCATAGTGAAGTTTCAAAGCTGTATTAAGTCAATTTTCAGTTGTAAACTTTTGAAAAAAATATAATGTTTTGTTCAGAGTTAAAAACAACTTCCATTCCTAAGGTGTTTGTAACTCTGAGGTTCTACTGTGTATGTTGACTAGATGTTATTTTACTGTATTACATGACGTGCAGTTCAAAATATTTTACATCTCTGAGGTTCACCTTTCCTTAAGGTTTTCTGTACTGTTCTGGACTTATAAACATGTACTTAAACTACCTCAGACATGCCCATTTGTAGAGAAGAGTCAATTTCCAAAGACTGCACATTGATGGCAAGAGTCAGTGTGAAAAGCAACATCTGGATAGCTGTGACAGATTTGCAGGTGCCCTGTAATAATTTATTAATTAGCTTGGTTATTGAGATGTTTACTGTATGAATTTACGGGTTTAGCAAAAGAGTGGGAAAACAGCCAGGAAAGAAAAGATGGTTCAAGGCAAGCCACGGATCAGCAAACACTTGAGAGTTACTGAAACAATGCCAGAACTACTGGCTCCAAAGACTTGGGCTTGATCCCCTGGTAAACCTACAGGACTGAGGGTTGCAGGCACAACCCAGGAACACAGAAGAACAATAGCAGGGTTTGAAAAGGGACCCTCTGTCAAGAGAAGGTGTTAATCAGCCAAGGGAATAAAATTGAGACATAGGGCCCCTCTGGGTGTCTAGAGACATTAGGTTTGCCTAAATCAGCATCAAAAGATGGCATGATGTTAGGTGAAAGAGACATGCAGGCAGAATACTGTTTTACAGTACTTTTTTTTTTCTCTTAAAGCTTTGTTCTACTGCTAAAATAAATGTTACTTTGATTTTTAAAAGGCTTTCTGATTACTGTGTACCACCTATCACAGACTCCCGAAGGGCATAACTGCAGATGCTGTAACCCAGCTGGACCTGCTGGATAATAACAGTTGACACACAGGGCACAGTAGCTCAGGGCACTGTCTCAGAGTGGGAGACATGCAGAATTCCACCCTAGGCCAAGCAAAGGCATGAAGCCTGACACGTGCGGAAGTGCACTCAGAGGGTACGTCTACACTACAGAGAAGACTGAAGCTGCCGCTCTCGATCTTCCAGGGTTTGAATTAGCGGGTGTAGTGAAGAAACACTAATTTGAACTGAAAGGGGCGCTCCAGTCGATGCCATTACTCCTGCTTCCACGAGGAGTAAGGGAAGTCTAAGGGAGAGCATTCCTCCTTCGACTTCCTGCAATGTCAACAGCACCAAAAGTCGAGTTAAGGTACTTGGACTTCAGCTATGCAAATAATGTAGCTGAAGGTGCCTATCCTAATCCAATCTTATCCCATCGTGTGGACATACCCAGAGAGATCAAGAAGGAAACAAAGGTGCAGCTAGTTCTGTAACTATGACAGCTGCATTAATTCCAGCAGCATGACTGTGCTGGGGATGTCTGGGAAGGAGCCATTTCTAGATGCCCCTCCAAAAGATAATTGTGATGTATTTCAGCAGAGTTAAATGTGTGCCATTAGCCACCTGGCCTAATGGCCAGTAAAAGCAACTACCTTGCTAGAGAGTGACAGCTTGAAACACTGACCATGTGGGAACTAAATGATAAATTGTTTAAACATTTTCCATTTCCATTAAAATAAAGAAAAGAACATCAAAGTTTTAAATTAACCACTTTGTTAAAATAATAGGCTTCCCACAATTGTTAAACTAGTTTGAAAACGTAAGAAAACTGTGTTTTGCAATTGTGATTACTATTACAAATGAAATGGTGACGCACTAGGGATATTCAATTTATACCGCAATAAAACATTTTTTACACTATCACATGAGAAGCTGGTGGATAAATCAAGAGGACAGGCATCAGTTCTACTGTGATTTCCATTTTGAAGCTGTGTTATGAAATAGGATGCAACAGGTCACTGGAACACAACTGAGTCATCTTGAAAAGAATTAACCAACAAGATCCCACAAAGTTCGGTAAAGTACGACTGATACAGTTTTAATTTGAGATGTGTTTTGGGTATCCCTGCTTTGGTGGAAAACTGGAGAGAAGGAATTTTCCTCTGTAGTCTGCAATACTCCTCACGGTCAGTGTTTAAAGATATTTAGGTACTTTGAAGATAGGAGCCCACTGATTTTCAAAAGCATCTAAGTAGGGTAGGTTCCCAAACCCCATTGACTTCAATTTTATCATGTGCCTAAATGACTTTGTAAATTGGGCCCCATGTCCCTAGCTCAACCCTCTGTAGAAGCTCGCAGACCTTCCCGAACCATTTCCATTCACCTCCAGCAAGATGGCAAGATGAAACTGCTGGGGATCTGAGCTCAATCCTCTGCAGTTTGCATGTAGCCCCGTGCAGTTCTTCAAATCCTTCCGTATCTTTTTCCAGTTTCAAATGTATACAATACTTTTCATACAACCTGCTCTTATAATGTGGTTCTACCACAGTTAGAAATTGGGGTCTCGGGTGGCCCCAGACCAAATGGCACACCCCTTCATTTATTAAACTTTTGAATAACATTTTTTTATTGCATTTGTAGCCCATTTCATTACATTGATACAGAATTTGCATGCATGATTTATCCCTGTCATATAAAATGTGCATGCTACAATCTGTAAATCTATATTTATTGATGCCATACATAAGTATATAAAATTTGTTTCTGCTAAGCTTCTAGAAACTTTTTAATTTTAAGAATAACTGAAACATACCATCAGAATTGAACTACGCACCAATATTGCGTGGATCAGTATTAAATAGTGACAGCCTTACGATGCTAACCCTAGTCCTTTAGCTATTCACTTTCTATACTGACATCCTGAAGGCGTCTTTGGGACATAGTCTATTTTCTGCGGAGGGAAACAGATAGGATTAGGGAGACCTGGAGTGACCATTTTTCCCTATGCTAAATACAGGAGACCTGGTAAAATTACTCATATTCAAGTGAGTTCAACAGCAATCAATTGTACATTCTAATTCACATCAAGTTGACTGAGAACCTGTGTCAAGGCTGTTCCCTTCTCTGGCACTCCGAGTGCAGAAGGTGGGGGCCTGCAAGAGACCTTAAAAATACCTTGCCTCTATAGGCTTCTGCTTTAAAAATATTCCCTAAGGTCACTGATTCCTTAGCCCTGGCAGATAGGCTGCCACCACTAAGTAAAAAAACCTCTTTTTTCTTTAAGAAAGCACTTGTAATTTCTTCCAGAGGGGTACCCCCAACCTATTTTACCACAAGAGAGCTTGAAAAAAAGAAAACAGACTGTAATCTCTGATAGTTGACCTCTCAGTCTTAGGCATGCATACACAGACCTCCTTAACAAAATAAAAAGATAGACTTGGCAAAGCATGCTTGGTTGCTAGGTATTTTAAAACAACTGAGAAAAGAACAAATTGAAACACACAGAATTTCATCCCTGGTATTCATCTTAAAGTTACAGTGTATGGGGGGATGACACATGGATTTCGCACAGAGAACTTTAACCAAACAATAAAACAAAGAAAATAATCTTCTCTATCTACTCACATATCCATGCTTCAAGGTCCAGTCCATTTCCATGCCCAGTATTCTTTGTAGGCATGGTAGTCCTGCCTGGTTCAATTCATCTTGTTCCCCCAGCTCCTGGCTTAAACTCACACAAAGAAAAAACAGCAAGCAGGATTACTTTCAGTTCAAATCTCAGCACCTTCTCCCATTGGCTCTCCTGGCTCCCTGCCAACACCTCCTAGCTACCTGAGGTTAAAAAGAAAAATTGCATAGTTGGATTATTTTTATTTATCATCTTATCTTTAAGGCTTTAGGGTTAAAAGAGGGAGGGATGACATACACACTCCCACACATCTCTGTCCCATGGGGGGAAGGGGAGAAATGACCCAACTTTCCTGCCTTGTGCTCTCTACCCTCCATGCCTGGGTGGAGCCCGAGGATGGATCTGCCTCTTCTGGTACCTGGCACAGCATCTTCACATGATCCCCTCCCCAGATTTCTGCCAGGGTTCACATGAGAATGTGACCAGCAGCAGCCTTTGGGTACTGCTTGTCCCTTCCTGCCCATGCAGCATCAAAAGGCAGCTAACATTTCCAGGCTGCTGCTGGTCACCAAGATAACCCAATTGCCTCCTATCCCCTGGCTACAGTGCATTGGCACCAGGGCCCAAGGAACCTGATTACAGGGGCTTCAGCCATTGATGTGGCTCAGTAGAAGAAGGTGTCTAGGGAACAGAGCAGCCCCACATTTCCTAAGAGCAGAACCAATGGCTTGAGGCAGTGGAGGGGGTGAAAAGGGTGCTAATCCCTGGCCCCGGAGGCTTCTGTGGAACCTGCAAGTTCAGGGTGCGAACAGGCTAGAAATTGCTCTCTCATACACTACTCCAGAGCTTAGCTGAGGGGTGGAGAGGCTTCCCTTTGCCTACACAGTGCAAAGCTTTGGCACATGCAGGGCTCGGATCTTACTTGCCAGTGCCCAAGCTGGTGTGTCTTAGGCTTTCCCAGGGTGCCAAGTCAGCCAGAGGCAGTAGGAGAAGGAAGGAGCCTGCCATCCACACCGTTGATGAGCTCTGTCCTCTGATTAGGGGCTGGTTCTGCACATATCACTGGGAGAGAGATGTGGAGGAGCGGAGCGGGGAGGTGCAGGGGCAAAGCAAGAGGGGAAATATATAAAAGGTTGACGAGTGGGGCAGCAAGGTTCCCTGTAAACTCCATGGCAGCATGGCCCTGCAGCTGCTTAATGAGCACCTCCCGGGGCTGAAGGCTGCCATGCATGAGCTGCCTGGCTGGGGGAGGGGCACTTCTCCCTCAGCTACAGCAGCAGCTCCCTGCTGAGGACAGAGCAGCGAGTCTCTTCCTACCAGCCGGGAGACACTCATGCTCTGTCCTCAGCAGGGAGTTGCTGCTGTAGCTGAGGGAGAAGTGCCCCTCCCCCAGCCAGGCAGCTCCTTGAGCGGCAGCCCTAAGCCCCTGATCAGGGCTCATTAAGCAGCTGCAGGGCCATGCTGCCGCATATCTTAGAGGGAACCTTGGAACTGGCACACAAAGAGGTGCGCTGATGGACCAGCAGGGAGAGCAGCTAGCCCCGTGTGCTGCATGTCCATCCTGCTAACAGCCTTGCGCACCCACCACCATTGTCAGCCACTGGACAACCCTACCCACTCATTGCTGGTACACAGGGATCTGGCCAGCAGCAGGACCCATCATCACTGATGGAGGAGAAGACAGGAAATATGGGACAATTTTCCCATTTTGAAGAAAAAGTCAGAACACCTGCAAGAGGGCTTGAATATAGGACTGTCCCTTTAAAAATGGGACATCTGGTCACCCTAAGCATGGCAAAAGAAGTAAATGTATTTCTTTTATATTGTTGTGTAAATAGGGGTTCAACCGATATCTCTGGCATCTCGTTAAATATGTCTTTTATTAGTTAAAGTCTTAAAATACAAATCTACTTTCACAATTGCACAGTAAAACAAGATCCAAGAATTGGCAGCTGGGCTTTCACTGCGCTTTGGTTCATTCTTCTCTTATCCCTCACTGACTGACTGGTGATGCTGCAGCTGCACCGTATATATACTCACGAGGTCCTGGCTGACAACATTCTAGGAGGTTTGAGAAAAAATGTAGTTCCTCAGAAAGTCTGGAAGGTTCCATGAGATTCTACAAAGGTCCTGAGCATTCTAGAAGGTTAGTGAAAAATGAATCTATATACATAATACCTGAAACATGTTACTTCAAACAGTAACTACATGCATGTTTGTCACTAACAACAAAACAGCACTCCAATCTTGATTACCCCCCCTCAAGCCCAGCACCCTACGCAATCATCTGGACACTTGCCTCTAAATCCAGCCCTACTATTTGCCAGCAGCAGTAAAGGCAAAGTAGTAAAGGGTCGAAATCAGCTTGCTTTAGAAATAGATTTAAATGATGTTGAGGTTGTAATCCATTTTAGGGCAGGATTGATCTTTATCTGTGTGCCTATTACACATCCAAAAATACTGTCATCACTAAACAACAACAAAAGTAAATAACCGGGTTGCATCCATTTATTCCACGCCTGAGTTTGACCTTTAGTATTCAGTAGATGATTAATTATAAGTGAAGGAAGATTTTTATTATTAGTGCACGCATTTATAAGGTGCCTGCCACCATGATATTTGGGTGTCTTAAAGGAGGTAATAACATTCCCAATAAGAGCAGGAGAGTACCTACATGTCTCTATTTCTTGCAGGCTTGGGGAAGACAATAAAGAGTGATATGGCTATTCTGCTGAGCACAGGGATTCATACTTCCTCATAATGCTGCCCACACGTTCATTCCCATGGCTCCAAAGTGTGACATTTATGACCAGATGGACTATGCCCCCAAGTGGAGAAAACAGGTAAGGCCTGCCCAGACAATTACATGCTCTCTTTCACATCAGGTACCCCTAGAGTTGTCAACACTGTATTTCAAAAATACATGACAGACCTCAGATGTTTGTAGTCTAGGGGTTCTCTCTCTCTCCAGCGCTGAGTACTGTACAGAGCCCAGAGCCTCAAGCACTGGGCCAAGCACTCACTGCAGCTCTGGTTCAGGTTCTGCCTGGGCACTGATATCTGAGTTGCAGATGCCATTGTTGGTGTTTGCTTGCTGCAGCACTGTGCATGGCAGTTTAAAGGAGTGTGCACTGGAGGAAGACAGCCGTTCAATGAGGCTACGCTGCATCCACCATTGCAAATCTCAATGAGCAGAGGGCAACTTTCAGCAGTGTTCCAAGGAAGGAGGAACAGCTGAGCCAAATTCAGCGGGGCATTCTGCCTGGGGCTCTAGCAGTGATTTTAAGGGCCTGATTTGAATACCATTGCAACATGTACCAACTGAAGGTGTCAATCAACAGGGCTTTGCAAAGTGAAGTACCAGAATGCCCCTCCAGTCTGGATTTTAGGTGCTAGAGCAATGCTCTAGATCAGGGCTATTCAACACACGGCCCGCGGCCCATTTATTTGCAGCCTGCATGCAGTTTGGATTTATGCAGGGTGCAACATATGGCCCATGGGTGGGAGCCAAAACAAAAAAGTAGTCAATATAATGGTCTTATGTTGATATGCATTTAAGTAGTTAAATTCCTGGACTGTCATTGTTCGTTAAAAGTGCTGGCATATGGATGGAAATTGGGTAAATATTGAATTTTATTAATATCAGCAGAACTGACTTACATGGGGCCTGTGTATTGTATAGTCTTGCCTTAATCTTTGTATTCATGCCGGTCAGTGTGAAATAAGCTATTTGCATATATATGCAACCACACTTAAGTTGCAGCCCTCAGCATATGCTATGAGTATCATTGTGGCCCTCAGGGCTTCCAAAGTTGAGTAGCCCTGCTCTAGAACACTGTGGCAGCACTTCGCCTGGATGAAAAATGGGATAAATAGCATCCAATAATGACGTAGAACAAGGACAGGCATTTTTTTTATTTAAATAAGGGGTTTTACATTAGGGAATTGTTGACAACCCAGATGCCCCTACCTTCCAAAAAATTAGCTGGTAGGTCACAGTTCCCCCAGGAGATCGCAGCAGACAGAAGGGGCAATCAAGGCCATCAGCCTCTCACACTTCAAAGGCAGATGTGGCAGGTTGAGAGGCAGCAGGTGTAGAAAGAAGAGCAGCATGGAGGTGCAGGGATGATGTGGGAGAAGGGTAGCCAGTATCTAGGGCAGGTGCTTTATGGCTAGAGCCCTACCAAATTGGTAGGCACAAAAAACATGTCACTGACCTTGAAATCTGGTCTTTTATGTGCTTTTACTCTATACTATACAAATTTCATAGGGGAGACCAGCATTGCTCAAATCAGGGATCCTTATCCAAAAGAGAGTTGTGGGGAGTCACAAGGTTATTTTAGGGTGGGTGGGTGTTGTAATATTGTCAACCTTACTTCAGGGCTGTTTTCAGAATTGGGAAACTAGAGAGTGGTGGCTGTTGGCGGGGCACCAACTCTGAAGGCAACACCCCTGCAGCAGCAGCAGCAGCAGCAGCAGCAGCACAGAAGTAAGGCTGGCAATACTATACCATGACATTCATACTTCTCTGCTGCTGGTGGGGACAGCTCCGCCTTCAGTGGTGACCAGCAGCCACCACCCCAAAAGTGCCCAGCTCTGAAGGCAGCACCACCAGCAGAAGCAGTGCAGAAAGGTAGCAGTACCACACCTCCCCCCACACACAATAACCTCCTTTTTAAGTTAGGACTCCTACAATTACAACACTGAAATTTCAGATTTAAATAGCTGAAATCATAAAATTTCAGATTTTTAAAATCCTATGGCCATGAAATTGACCAAAATGGACTGAAGTTGTTAGGGTCCCACTCATGGCATCCCAGGAATGAGGGCTGGGGCAGTTAGCGGGAGCTACAGCAGGGGTGTGTGCAGCAGCAGGTGGGGATTGGAGCCTGAGGTCATAGTGCTTGGGCGGGAAGACTGCAGCAAGCTCACTGGGGCTCAGGGAGACTGTAGCTGAGGGGCTCAGAGGTGGGGAGGCTGTAACTGGGGACAGGCCAGGGAGGCGGGGCTTAGAGCGCAGCACGCGCGCTAATGCCTCGCGGGGCGTGCAAAGATCCCCTCTTTATAGTCCCGCCTCCTGGAAGGTCGACTGGGGCCAGGCAGGGAGGAGTGGCCCCGCGCCTGCGCACCAAAGAGCAGCAGGTGTCTGACTGTCCGCGCGTGCCTCAGACCTTCCCCTCCTCTCTGTTCTGTGCGCGCGCCGCTCACGCGACCCCTTTGCTGCCCACGTGCCTTTAGCGCCTCTTCTCGCGGACTAGCAGCGCCGCACAGCGCGCGCTCCCGCTCCTGTCCCTCTTTGCGCGCGTGCCTGCGCCTGTCTCTGCCTCAGCCCCATGCACCAGGCACCGCGTCCAGGGGCCAGCGCGGAGGGGACTGCACCTGCGCTCCCTACTGCACAACCTGGAGCTGGCACCGCCGACCCCTCCCCGTGTCCGTGCAGTACAAACAATGAGCCTGCCAGGAGCAGCCTGCCCCGCTGCATAGAAAGGACCCGGAGACCTTCCTCCTCCAACAGGGGAGA
Organism: Pelochelys cantorii; assembly: GCA_032595735.1. Taxonomy (NCBI): domain Eukaryota; kingdom Metazoa; phylum Chordata; order Testudines; family Trionychidae; genus Pelochelys; species Pelochelys cantorii. The sequence continues at coordinate 47,419,129 of CM064326.1, read as the reverse complement.
AGCCAAGGTGACCATCATAGAGGGCTAGTCCCGCTGTCTGTCTGTCACTCTGTGTTTCCATCTGTCTGTATGAGGTTGTGTTACCCGCGCACAAATGCTTGCATGGCATTGCTCTGTCTCCCCACCTCATCACATCCATTGCTATTAATTCAGGACCAAGGATGCTCTGCAGGGTAAACATCCCCCAGCCCGAATTTCCAACTCATGTAGATAGGATGGTGTCTCCTACTGCTATGGTTAAAAGAATTCTGCTGGATTGCCTATTCCAGGTTTGAATCATGAGAATTCTTAACAAAATGGTTAAAAACCCTGATGCTTAATTGAAAACTTGGCTGGTGACTTGTGATTTTATCTTATTCATGCAACAATTGCTCTTTTTCCATATTTAAAGTCATGTGCTTTGGGTTTGTTTATCTCGTTAATCCAAAAAACCTTTCAAACAGTTCTAGCTATATGAACAGGTTTTTATTTCTTTAGTGCAGTCCTATGTGCCCATACCACATTTCAGTTGTTTCTCACTTGTATTTAATGAAGCAAATCTTTCTAATTACTTCATGCCCTGTTCTTTTGTTTTCTTTAAATAATTTGAGGCAATTTTAAATTAAGTGCTTTTCTTCATCATTTGTACTGTCACGTTTATGTAACATGTGCCTATCTGCAAATGAGATTCATAGCGATATCTAAGATATTGCATGTTCTTGAATTCACCAATTATGTATCTGAACATTAAAAAATATTTTTTCATTGAAGAAGACAGGGGTTAAAATGAATGAAGATCTGAAGGCTAATTTAAGCTGGCTGCCTCAAGATCATTTAGAAACCAGCTCTACAGAGAATGTCTCAGCTGCAGTCTCCTCCCTGATTCCTGTCGTAGACCCAGAACCAGAGCTCATAGTAAACCCCTGGGACATTGTTTTGTGTACTTCAGGAACCCTTATCTCCTGTGAAAATGCCATTGTCGTCCTTATTATTTTCCAAAATCCTAATCTCCGTGCCCCCATGTTCCTTCTGATAGGCAGCCTGGCACTTGCAGACCTCTTAGCAGGAATTGGATTGATCATCAATTTTATTTTTGCTTATCTTCTACAATCGGAAGCTACAAAACTGGTCACTATTGGACTCATTGTTGCCTCTTTCTCTGCATCTGTCTGCAGTTTGCTGGCTATTACTGTTGATCGTTACCTCTCATTGTATTATGCTTTGACTTATAATTCAGAAAGAACTGTCACTTTTACCTATATCATGCTTATCTTGCTCTGGGGAGCATCTATCTGTATTGGACTGCTGCCTATAATGGGCTGGAACTGCCTCAAAGATGAATCCACCTGCAGCGTTATCAGACCACTCACTAAAAATAACGCAGCTATCCTTTCAGTCTCTTTCTTGCTCATGTTTGCTCTCATGCTGCAGCTCTACATTCAAATTTGTAAAATCGTGATGCACCATGCCCATCAGATTGCCTTGCAACACCACTTCCTGGCCACATCCCATTATGTGACCACCCGAAAAGGAATATCTACTTTGGCTATTATTTTGGGGACCTTTGCTGCTTGTTGGATGCCTTTTACACTCTATTCTTTAATAGCAGATTACACTTACCCTTCAATATATACCTATGCCACCCTTCTGCCAGCCACCTACAATTCCATCATTAATCCTGTAATATATGCTTTTAGAAACCAGGAAATACAAAAAGCATTTTGGCTCGTCTGCTGTGGTTGTATTCCCTCTAGCCTGTCTCAAAGAGCAAGATCACCTAGTGATGTTTGATTAACAGCCAGCCGTGAGGACTTTAAGTAACATTTTGTTTTTCAGACATTCCTGCAACAATCTTCAGTTAGATACATTCCTTAGATTATACATATCTGATTCATATTCAAACCATAGGATGCACTGAGCCTTTTGAAAAGAGAAACCCCATTAACTGAAATGAACTCACTGGTTTAAGGAAGATTTCCAAAATCAAAATGATTAGTGTTATTTCAAATTGTATTAATGCTCAGGTTCTATGAATGGACTAAACCAGTCATTCACATTTACTGTGATTTTATGTTAACTTGTTAGTAAAAAAAAAAAAAAAAAGGTAGACTGAAGAGTTGTAGCCTTTTAAAAAAAATAGTTTGTGTTTGAGCTCAATTATACCACATGATTTTTCTGTTGCCAAAAATTCTCTCTCTCTTAGCCTTAGTGGAATAGTAAAGAAAACTATGTCCTTAGTTCTGTTAAAATAAAGTAAAATGTAAATCTTCCATTTCAAAGTAATGACCCAATTTCTATTGATTCATTTGGCATTTATTGTAATACTTTCCAACCCATTAATTTGCTAAAACGAGGAAGTAGTTGTATACGTTTACTGGTTTATGTCTCAGTATAAATTAGCTGGACCATTATTCTAAAATGTTACCTATTTTCTCATGAGTTCTAGATGTTAGAATAGAATGTATGCTTTGTTTTTACTACTCTTTTCTTTCTTTTAAAAAATCAACTATACATTTTTTAAATATAGGACATCAGGGCCTGTTGTAGCATGGATTTTTAAGCAGAATTCATTTAAAATGATGGGGGGGGAGGTTCTGTTCAGATATCTATGGCACAATATGGCCTCTAGGAATTATGCATTGTAATAGGTGCAGTAGTATTTTAAGTTTCTTTGACAGATTCATATTTTTAGAAGTGCATAAGGAAATATTTAATAACTTGCTTAAAATAGTATATATTTAGTATTTACAGTAAATGGTTCCCTAAATTTTATCATCAACATACAACTGTTATTTCATGCTCTCATTGTCCTGCTATGGTTTCAGAATCTGAAATGTTTAAAAATTCTCTGAGCATGTCAGGTTCATAAGTGTATGTGGCAAAAATGTCTATGGAACATATTCCCTGCTATTCTAGCAGTTTCATCTTTGAATCCATCACATATTATGATGCTCAGTACTGTATGTATATAATTTCAGTTCATTTCAGGGTAGTAGTCCTGGTGTAAAAGGAAGACCTTCCTTTCGTGAATAGGTTAAGCTGCTTCTGATTTTTTCCCCTGAAGCCACATTGGAATGCATTAGAACAAAAATGTTTATTTCTATTAACAATGTTGTATCGACAGAAGAAAAATCTCACTGGAAAAAACTGATTTTGGATGTCTTTGTTAAACATGAGGTATATTCTCATATCAGTGAATGGGAATTTATAGTAAAACTTCCATTAGTGCTAATGGAAGTTACATATATAAATGCCTAGGCACCAATATGGAGTTATAGTTGCCTGAATGTTATAGTAAATATACTATATTGTTGCTTCATTATCTTCCATTATAGTTTTTAAAAATAGTTGATGAAAAATATGTCGGTATAGAGTGTATACATTACTATATTGCTGCCATTCAATCTTTTCTAGTGTTATCTTTCTTTTCATGTAAACTTTTGGAACACTAGCTTTTGAGGCAAACCTCTGTGACATGAATAATCCATGTGCTATACCCAGAACTAAATTTCAAATTATAGTTACTTGCATATTAGCAGAGATCTGTGAAGGTTTTAACAGCAACAATTTATTTTGGTTTCAATGCCGGATTCAACTATTATTTACTTTGTTCAATCCTCATGGTATCTGGCTATTACTTTTCATTAATCTAATCAAATTTAATACTGTATTGCCGTATCTTGACAGGGCCATGCTTTTGCAACTCCCATTGGCTTCACAGGGACTTGTAGATGCTCAGTACCACTGAAATCTCCTCTCAAACTGTAAGACCTGTGTTATTTGTGAATATTAATTAAATTTTAGCAATTTAATTTCTATTGGTTATAGGAAATCATCAATTCATAAATACCTATGATGCATATATACCTTATTTATATGTATACAAAATATAAAATATTGAAAATTATTGCTAGGATCATTTGTTAAAAATTTGAAATGAATTTTGCAGGAGGTTTACAAATGCCATTTGCTTCTTAACACACACAAATAAGACTTGTTAAAACTATACAAACAAAACCTCTCTCTCTTCCTCTACCCTTTCCATGAATTTGGTCAGTTGCTTCAAAGTGCCAAAAACTGATCAGAACAAACACCTGCAGTAGTGACTGATATTCTGTCTCAAAAGAAACTGAGATTTTTCCCATTTCTATCTAGGTACTAATTGCTCCCCTTTACCAGGGTCTCTCAGCATCTCACAATTGTTTTTATTTTTTTGTGCTCACAGCAGCCCTGAGAGGCAGGGAGGAACTATCATCCTCATTTTACAGCTAGGGAATAGAGGCACATTATTACCCATGAACTTGCCCAAGTCACACAGGCTATCCATGGCACAACACAGAATTGAACCTCAATCTGTGTCCATGGACCATCCTTCCTCTCCCTTTGCCCCCTCTCTTCCAGTCTGGATTACCTCCTACAGTGGCTAAACCTATAGCATGAAGTTCTGGGGAAGAAATCTGTAATTTCAGGGGGTGTGCCATCAGAGGGATTCCCACCACCCCCTTTGCCCAAGTAGTAGGTCCTGCTTTGTCAGTGAGTGTAGGGGAGCAAGAGCAGCAACTGCCCTGAGGCCCAGTGATTCTAAGGGATGTTGCTGCTCTTGTGGGATCAGCTGGAGCCCCAAGCTCTTTAATTTGCTGCTGGAGCGCTGCTCTGGGTAGCTCAAAGGGCAGGGGGAGGTGCAACGTGGCACGCTCTGGATGGCGCTGAAGACTGGCTGCCCCCAGTCCCACCCCTTCTACCTGAGGCTCTGCTCCTTCCAGCCATGCAGATCTGTCCTTTCCTCCACCTTGCCCAGGGGCCCGGTGTGGCTGTCGCCCCCAAGTAGGCCATTCTGCTTACCATCAGACCTGGAAGATCTCCAGAGGTCCGAGGGAGGCCACAGCCATCCACATGGAGTCTGTGTACTTCTGCACTGTCTCTAGTCTAGAAGGGGCATTTAGCAGAAACGATCCAAGGATGCGAGAGGAGGACAATGTGTGTTCCCACCATAACTTTACCCTTTCTTCCCCTCTTGGCTTACCTGGTGTCCACTCCCTCACTCTGTGGAACTTAGACGTGTAGATCAGCCAGGGAAGAAACTAAACCCTTCTTCCATGCAGGGACAGAGAGATTTATACCCAGAGGGTCCTCTTTACATGCAAATCTCAGGACACCATTTGGACTGAATTTAAAATAGAAAAGGATTAAAATTACAGAGTAATGTTCACATAGGGCTAGACTGTAGAAATACTATTTGCCCCAAGTGAGGGACAGTGCCTGTGAGTGCACTGTTTCAGAAACAGACCAGCAATCAAATTGTGACTTCAGAGCCAATATTGAGCTCTTAATGTTACTACTGTCACTTAAATTGCTTGAATGGTCTGAACAGTCTTTTATAAAGGTGTCCTTAAACTCAAAAAGCTCTGCAGTAATAATCCTGACACATGCTAAAACTTTGCTTAAAGTCAGTAAGTTTAGTGTGTGTATGGCTTCAGGACTGAGCCCAAAATGCTTTACATTTACTATAACTGTAAAACTAAAGAGTACTGAGGTAAATACTGCATAATATACATGTGAATGACCTTGTGTTAAGATCTGTATATTAAACACTTCCCTCACTAGATTTTAGTTCAGCAAGAAGACAGCTTCTTAAAAGTTAACTGACCAACATTCTATTCAAGTTTCTGTATCTAAACAGTTCTGTTATAGGCCCCAGTTCTGCAAATTGTTTCATGTGAGCAGAGTCCAGCACCACATGGAATCCTTCTGAAGTTAGTGAGACTTAAAACAGACACAGGGACACCCCTCCCTGCATTGATAATGTGAAGGAACAGATCTTTATACTGTAATATTGGACAATACTAATGCATAGTGTCAAAGGTGTTAAATTACCATTCTCATCATTATTAAGTGTCTTTGCAGCTCAGTCATCAATTCAAGCATTTTTAAAATGCACATGCATAATTTAATTAAAAGAATGTTTACTTTGATTTAAATTATTAAAGTGCTACATCTGTTGTTAGTAATAAGTTGAGTCTTTAGTGACAAAATCTGTTGCAGACTGTGTTGTGTACTCAATCAAAAAGGTTTTGATATTTTTTAAAAAAATTCCTGACATTTAACATTTTAGCAATAATGCACAAAACTTTGGTTATAAAAACAATAAAGTACCAAATAACATACAGTTTATATAAGCTGTAGGATTATAGCAATAGTGAGGAAGCAATACAATCATTTAAAATTGTGTTTTAGTTAGTAAATCTGACCTGTGCAAGGACTTCATGTAAGCTGAATTCATATTTTACTGTTAGGCATTAATTATAGTATCTGTATCAGGGATGGGTAAATATCAGCCTGTGGGCCGGATTTAGTCCTCCTGGGTTAGCCCCTGGTGGGCCACCACCACTATATTTACCACAGGTAAGGGTGATTGCAGCTCCTGTTGGTAGCGGATCGCTGTTCCCGGCCAATGGGAGCTGCAAGAAGCAGTGTCCTGGTCCATGCTACTTCCCAAAACTCCCATTGGCTGGGAACGACAATCCACGGCCAATGGGAACTGCAAGCACCCATATGTGCAAAGGCACAGGTAAATATAGTGGTGGCGGCCCACCAGCAGCTAATCCTGGTGAACTGACACCATTTTATAGCCCACCCCAGATCTATATGGAACATTGTTTCAGGTTGGTTTGCATTATGATCATTGGAGTCATTGTGGAAAACTTTTTTTGTGGATAACTGTTTATCTCAACTTTCATATCCTAAATTCATAACATTTCTGAGAGAGCATTATGTTATTGTAATATGGATTTCTATGGAATATATTCTTGTATATGATTTAAAATTTAATTTGCAGAGCAGCATAAGTATAATTTAATTACATTCAGAGTTTCTAGTTGTAAGGTTAGAAAAATAATAGGTTTTCACGAGACCTATACTGAAAGTACCCCAAGTATACAATGTTTACAATGTTGAAAATAGTGGAGGGGCCAAAGGACCCTAGAGATCAGATCATCCATGCTCATTGGCAGCTTAACTCCAGTTTTGGGACATGAAAGGAACAAAGTTTTGGTGTAATTGAAGAACACGTTTTTCCTTCTGCCTTTCTCCTCCTCCACCAATTCCCAGGCCTGTTTAAAGCAAGCAGAAAGTTCTACTTTACAATGTCAGAGAATATTGGAACCCTATCACTGCCTGTTTCACATATACCTATCATAGAAGTTAAGTGGTGTAGAGGGCCTTGTCCTATCCCTTATCATCTAGGCAAGGGCCTGATCTAAAACTTACTGAAATCAGTGGAAAGTCTTCTAATGTCATTGGATTTTGGATCAGGCTCAGGTTGAATTCCACCCCCAGCTTATTCTTCTCTCACTACCTCCTTCTCATGCTTACTTTAGGTACTAAATATTGGACATTTGTGGTTTGATTTCTCAATGGTGCTGAGCACCAGCTATTTCCATTTGTTTCAGAGGGAGCTGGGGTTGCTCAGCACAACTGGTAATCAGGCTATTCATGCATTATTACAATTTTCTTCACTTTTTTGTAAGTTTGTTCTTCAGCCAAAAGACCATATTTTCAAAATGTGGGAACTGACTTTCATCCACAGGAAGGGCACATGCTCCTGCTTTTGAGTGAAAACATTGGGTAGAATAGTCATTGTTTAAAAATCAACTGTTATCATATAAGCAATAGGTGAGGCATCAATTATTTCCCTGTGTTGGAAACAGCAGATATTGCGGATACCTCTGGTACCATCACTATTTTTTAAAAAAGGAAATGTGTATATTACAACAGGAAAACCTTGAAAGCAAAAATAAGACAAGAATGCTTGGCAATGGAAAGAGATGAGGTGCAATGAAAAAAGTAATGATATAGCTGAGTGTAAACTATATAGAATGGTCAGACTAAGTAACAGGCAGATATCACTATACCAGAAAGACTGAACATCTCATGAGATCACATTTTTGTGTGAAGGGGTCCATACAGAATATCTTCTTGGATACAAATCTTAAGTATAAGAATAAAAAGTACACAGGAGAAAGATATTAAGAGCACACTTTAGAGAGGAATCAAAAATACAATTAAATATAACAAAAAAGTAGTAATGGGTGATCTCACCTACCCTCATATAGACTGGTTAGATGTCACAATGGAAAGAGGTATAGAGAATCAATTTATTGACAACTTAATTGATCGTCTTTTTTGAACAGCCAGTTCTGGAACACAAGAGACTATTCTTGAAATAGTTCTGAGCACTGTATAGAAAATACAAGAGGTAGCTAAAATTGTCACTATATGAATTAACCACAGTGTTTAAACTCCTCCTGTTTTTCTTTCTTGTTCAACTGTATACATGTCCACCTGCTTCCTCTTCAGTCTCAGCTTTCCTGCTGCTGTCAGAGTTAAATACCCTAAAGGAAGAGAATACACAAGGTCTCTCAAGAGCAATACAAGAGGGCGATATTATTAGGCCAAAGTGACCATCCACAAAGGAGTGTGACAAAATAATGTCAATTGCACAGAGTAAACAGATCAAAAATGTAGAGCCAAGTAAAAAAAATCATTAATATTTTTCAGCTATAATGATCTTATGGGTTTCTTTCAAGAATAGTGAAACAGATACATTCAGAATAGAATGGGTTTGTTGACCTTCAGGGTATACTTTCCCCAGGCTTTTGAGTAAGGTCAGTCTTAATGCGACCCTTTTTTGGTATGTCAGGGAAGCATTGTTGAGGCTATATTTTGTCTGGAACTGCTGGTAGATTAGCTTTGAATTGATGGTAAATTGAGTGCAAATAGGTGCTTCTTCTGGACATTAGAAATCCACATGAATAAAACATTTATGTTCAAATGCAGTTCCCAGACTGAAGCATCTCTAAACAATAAGGTGCCCCAAGAAGCCCTATTAAGACAATATTGTTTAATACACTGGTTTATGGACTGGACAGGAGGATGAACAATATGGCAAAATTTGCAGGTGGCACAAAATTAGGTCCCTACCATACATTGCATTGCATATGATCAGACAGTACCATTAATATCAACAAAGCTAGACAATTGGGCAACACAATGGCAAGTGAAATTCACTGTTGGTAAATGCAAGTTACCAATAATTTTAAGTACTCATATTCATTCCAGGGCTCTAAATTATATATCCTACAACTATTTAAACTGTAAGAAAGTCTGAGTAAGGGTCTGCTCTTAGTGACCTTCATCCAGGAAAGCTCTAATTGTGTATTAATCACAAAATTCTAAGGACTCCACCCTGTAAGGGGCAGAGTTGGAGATGCTTGGCACCTTTCAGTGTTGGAACCCAATACTAATTGGACAATTAAATTATTTATATAGTCTGATTTCTTAAACAGTAAGAGCTAGGACCAGCAAATTCAGTATATAGCTTCCTCTTGTCATAACTTAAAGCAACACAAGGGTTTGGTTGTACAAGGAACATAGGATGTGCCTGAAATGGGATTGCATTCCATAAAACCATGCAGAAAAGAGAATCACCAAGCAGGTGAAAGGGGCTGGCTGGGAGTGTCCCCTACCATCTGGGACTGCTGCATCCCCAAGCTTCCCACCCCCAGGCGTCTTTACGGAGGGTAGAGAGGGGCCTGAAGCTTCCCCCTCGATTTGTACAGGAACATTGCTGGCTATTCCCCTTTGTCAGGGAGTGATGGGAAAGTGCACAGCTTGCTGCATTCCTCACTCTGGCTGGGGAGTACAGGGGCACTTTGCTCTCACTCTCTGACAGGGACGGGAAGTGGAAGAGCAAGCAGCTCTAGTATGAATCTTGAGGGGAAGAACTTTGGCCCCCCTGCCCACCCTTTTACTTTTGCCCAGAGCCTGTCCTCACCTCTTAGTCCTGACTCTTGTACCCTCCATGCTTCTGCCCTTAGCCACTCCTTAAGAACCTGAGCAACGCTGTGTAAATGTGCTAGTGTGTGTGTATATATAAAGAGAGAGAGAGAGAGTGAGTGTGTGTGTGTGTGTGTATAAATATATATTCACACATACACACATCTTCTATATATTTGAGAGAGTTTGTGACTGATCAAGTGAGTCTCTCCATTGGTCTGTTTGTTCAAGAACTCCTCCTAAATGGTAAGAGCCAGGACCGCCAAATTTGGTATGCAGCTTTCTATTATCATAACTTAAAGCAAGGTCAGGGTTTGGTTGTGGGGAAAAAAGAGGGGGGCCAAGCTTCTCCCTCCCCCATGTGTACAGAGACACAAAGTCATACAGAAAAAAAAAGACAGAATGATCAGGTAGGTAAAAGAGGCTAGCTGGGGCACACACTTTCCACTCTTCCCATCTCAGACTGCCCCAGCCATGAGCTTCCCACCTCACCTAGGCGCCCTTAGGGTGGCAGGGGGGTCTGCAGCTCTCCCCCATTTGTATAGAAAAATTGTTGGCTGTTCCCCTTCATCAGGGAGTGAGAGGAAAGTTTGCTGCATTCCTAACTCTGGCTAGGAAGCATAGGGAGTAGCTCAGGGGTGAGTAATAATTTTTGATGGGGGCCACTCCAGGAATTTGGAAAGTGGTTAAGGGCCACACTCTTCCATGATATTAATGGAGGATGTGCGGGGCCTGGGGTGGAGGTTGGGTGCAGAAGGGAGCTTGGGGTTAGGGAAAGAATTTGGGTGAAGGAGGCAGTTGTGGACTGGGGTGCAGAGGGTTGGATTGTGACATAGGGCAGGGAATTGGGATAGAGGAGGCGGTGCAGGGATTTGGGTTGTGAGCTAGGGCTGGAGGGGAGTGTGAACTGGGGCAGGGGATTGGGGAGGCCAGATCTGGGAGGGGATATGAGTGCAGTGGGGGGGGGGCAGAAGATTTGGGTATGTCAAGGAGGGGGTAGAGGGTTGGGAAAGGAAGGAGCTGGGGTGCCAGGGAAAGGGTCTGGCTAGAAGACTTACCAGCCAACAGCCCATTCCTGAATCACCCTCCCCACCAGCCAGTGTTCCCTCTAAGCTGTGCAGCAGCACAGTTTCACAGCTGCTTAATCAGCCCTGCCTGCTTAGTCAACTCTGTGCACCGAGCCCTGAGCCTCTGACTGGACAGGGCTGATTAATCGCCTGTGAAGCTGGGCTGCCGCACAGCTTCGAGGGAACGCTGCTGCCCCACCACTGCACAGGCTGCATCCATGTGCTCTGAAGCCCCTTCTGCTTCCTGGCTGCCTGTTATTGAAACAGGCAGCTCCCAAGGAGTGGGAGCAGTTCCTAAAGCTTTCCCTCCTCCCCTCTGGAATCACAGTTTTTAAAGAAAAACCGCCCTGTAGTCGCGTTTTTAAGTCATGTGCGGGTAGAGCGAGGCAAGCGGGAAGCCTGCCTGGGGCTCCCTGCAGCATCCATGGGCCAGATCCAATGGCTTTGAGGACCACATCCGGCCTGCAGGCCGTATTTTGCCCAGGCCTGGGGTAGATGACTCTGGACCTGCCCCAGCTGGGGACGTGAATCCCTTCCCCGGCTGTGCCCACTGGAGCTGCAGCAGTCACAGAGAGGCACTTCTCACCTGGCCCTAAGCTACTGTGGTGAGAGAGGACTGGGGTAGTCCTCTCCCCCTGGAGCAGCCTGCACACTGAACCCCTCTTTCTCAGCCCCACTCCACAGCAATGATTTAAATGAAGAAAAACAAAAATTAATTGAGTTAAGGACCCAAGCAAATCTAGTATAGATATAGATAGTCACTCTCAGTCTTCAGGGAAAAGCCAGCAGAATGGAGTAAGTCTTAAAATGTTTGCATCTTGGGCTCAATTCTGTGAGGCATCAGTTGCCCTTGGTTCCCTCTGAAGTCTCCTCTTAGCAGATCCTCAACACTTCCCAAGGACAGGCCCATGAAAGCCACAGAAAACTCAGCTACTGCTCCTTTCAAGGAAGTGGCTGTAGGAAGGGAGAACGGATCTGGTCCCCCTCTCAATAAGAAGATACCACAAGGTCTGTCAGGAACATGATGTGTTATGGTATTGGAATGTGGGGAAATCAGTGTGCTGAACCAGCCCCGTTTATTCTGCTCTCTGATTCCATCCTGGCAACTTGGCTTGCCCATCTCTGTGTAGCTATTGTTACACTTAGTAGTGCCTGCATGTACCTGCCCTATCTCAGGGAAGAATGGGAAAAGGAACACATGAAGCCAAAGGAAGAGCTGTTCCAGCAGTATTAAATTCCACTGATAAACCACGTGTGGCTTTCTACGTAGCAGGTGTTCCAAAATGGGTAGCACCTTAAACATACAGTTACCTACTTTCCTTTAGGGATGTAAGTGACTAGTCAAGTCACTACTCGACTAGTCGCTTCTCCCCCACCCTTGCTGTCTCTATGAGAGGCAGCAAGGGGGGGAAGCAGGAGCTGGTGCTAGGGGGAGCCACTACATTTAAAAGGCAGAGCCGCAGCGGGCTTAGCTCACAGGGCCAGGAGCTAACCCCGCTTTGGCTCTTCAGTTTCCTCACTTATCAACTAATCAAGTAATCAATGGAAATTCCATCAACTTATTATCTGATTAAATGCAATTTAACATCCTTACTTTCATTTACTCTGGATTTTCCTACGAGTTATTAAGGAAATGGGTTGAGGAGAAAGCAGAAATAATTGAATGGTTTGTGCCAAAATATAGGATAGGAACTACAATTGCAGGTAATTTTATTAAACTCTATTGTATAAATCAAAGTGCAAAAACAAGCCAATGGGGTTTACTCTCCAATGCTCACCCAAAGCCTTTGAAATCCCTGCACATGAATTAGGGGGTCAGAATTTGGTGTTTTGCATATTGGGCCTGATCCAAATCCCACTGAAGTCAAAGGATCTTTTATTTTGCTTGTTACTCTTAGAAGTATGTATAGTAGACTTCTTTCCACCTTTTATTCTTTACCCCTTCATTCAGAAGCCGTTTGGAACTAAAGCCTACATTAGTTCTTCCTTTTGTTCTCTCTCAGCTTTATTGTATTTGCAAAAAACAGTGAAAATTAAGAGTAAATTTCACAACACATAAATATTAAGACTGTGTCCATGACATCAGGTTTATATTTAACTCCAGCCCAACAGTCTGGAATCCCCTGGGTTAGTAGAATAATTTTACAGGTTTTTAGAGTTATATACATGCTCACTAACTAGATCCCAGGGAACATCGCATTTCATTTTCTTTTTACTACCATATGCAGTAAAATTAGTATGTATAATTTACAGTGCTAGTCCTCTTACATAACTTCTTGGGCAATCATTCCTTAGGAAACTGAATATAGTTCACCAAAATACATAATATTGATGCCTTCAATATGAGGATTAGTTACTATATTGCGAAATGTTTTAGCAACAGCAGCTGCATGTTGATGCTTTCTGAAATACACATATCACTAGAATCCAAACAACTTTAATCCCAGTAGTTTGAATTTTTGCATGAATTGCTTTTGATATTAATCCTGATTATTGGCTTTGTGTACAATGATCTCTGGTTACTTCTTAGACTTCCTAATTTTTTAAAATTGTGGATGAAGTTTGAACCATAGGTTACTAGTGTGTAAAGAAAATTTTAAAATTTTCTGAGTTTCTTCCAAATTTAAAGTTTTGTATTGCAACTACAGCTCTTCTTGTTGTATACACGAAAATTATTTAATGCACTTTATTTTAATAAAAATGGCACAATTCTTTGTTTTAAAATGTTACAATTGCACTATGTTGTAAGAATGAGTTACTAAATTTAAAATTGTACAGTTTTGTAGTTTACAGTGTAACTGCTTATTCATGAATGATTGAAACAATTAGGTCTGTTTCAGTTAATGTTAATTTTATATGTGGTACATGTAACAAATAAATTTTCCTTAGTAAAAAGGTTGTATATGTCCTCATACTAAATGGATTTCACCTGTCTTCACAATTTTTCTCCATGGGAAAATAGTACTGCAATTTTTTTTAAAATGTGTTCATAAATACATGGCAGATACATTGTCAAAAAGCTATTTGTATTTTTCCAAAATTCTAAGAATCAAATAAAAAATGGAGAAGACTCAGTTGGACTCCCATAGAACGAATGACAACCTTTGCAAAAAAATCTAAGTTAATGTCAGTTTGCACCAATGAGCCAGAAGAAGATGTAAGTTAAAGTCAGGGTGCTATTCTAACTTGCACTTTCTTCTACCCACTAATTTAGTTGTGTTTCTTTCTCCATATCACCTCTCTTCTAACACCTTGGTATGTATCACCAAATTATACTCTTATACACAGTCAGCCTAATTTAGAGGGAATGTAAGAGGTGCTGGAGTATAAGTTGTATCTTAAGTGTATGAGAGTCTTAGTAAATGAGTTTGTTTGTATAAGCTAAGAAACTGAGTTATGAGTCCACCCAATTTAGGCTTAGTCTATGTTACCTTCATTTATAAATTTTCAGACAGAATATTGTCACATACTGTATCTGACAATATATTTAACTCGGAGAATAAACAGATAAGGTGAACAGATAGGAGTCCAAGTTATGGGGTACCAGAATGCTCTTCCGCACTTCACAGCTTTTGGCCTGATTCTTCAGTTTCATTCCTTCAGTCTCCAGTCCAGTATTTCAGACTTGGGCCCTTGTTCACTTGAGTCTGAGTTGGTATATCATACAAAGTGCAGATGGTGAGAGGTCAGAAGTTATCAGTTACATTAACTTGGATTCTGACAGACCCTGTAAGTCAGTTACAGGATCAGAACCCTAGTTGCAGATCTGAGTTTGGCTCTAAATTTGAATTTTATGTTCAAATTTACTAATGTAGACAATAAAAAGATACGGCTGAACAACCTACTTTTCAAATGAAATTATGAAATTGTGCATCTACCATGTGTCTTGATTTTTGCATAATTTAAATTATTCTATTTAGTATTCAGTTTTTTTCAAGCTACGTGAGTTGTTGGTCCAACCAAAATAGGGCACCTTAGAACCTTACTCAATGAGTAAATAACCTGTGAAATTAAGAACTAATGATAGTTGTACTTTTATGAAATACCTTATTTACTTTTTATAAAATATATTTTGTGATTTTTTTCCATAAACAAAATGGTACTGATGGAACTTTTTTAAAAATTACAATGACTTTTGGGCATTATTGTTGATGCTGGTGCCAGTCAAGCCTATTGTGTTAGGCATTGTCAAGTCAAGAAATGAAGACAGTCCCTGCCCCAGAAATCTCATAATCTTCATGCCAGACAGGATGCAATAGTAGGATGAAATAGGTTAATGGGGCATGGTGGTTTGGAAGGATTTAGTCACAATAAAACAGAGTTTAGCATAGAAACATAGGTCTCAGCTTAAGGGTCAGTGCCAGCTGGGAGTAACTTCCAGGCATTGTGCTGAGGTGGGTTTTAAGGAGGATTTAAAATAGGATAAGGTGGGCAGCTTAAATGGATTTTCTCATGCATAGGGGACAGCATATGGGTTAAAGCATGCAGATGCCAGAGAGTAAATAGACAAGCAAGCTGGTGAGACTTGTGGTAAGTGATACTTTTCCCTTTCTCCCTCAAAGAAGCTAAAGTTAGGGTCAAAGAGATCCGCAGGGCCCCAGTGTCTGAGGGGTTGTGTTAGAGAAAGGAATTTGATTATGAAAGAGGTTTGAAGACTTTCACTTGCCTAACTCCTTTGCTGTTAAAAGCAGTGTATGATTAAGAGCTGCTCCACAGAGAACCATCCCTGCCTTGTTTCTCCTTTTTGTACAGAGAGACTTCTGAGAATACTCTGAAGGAGGGTGAGGAATTTCAGGAAGTGTCACAGATAGGGATGCTACAGCCTCCTTTGATCTATTCCAGTATGTAACTTCCCTTGTAATCAGAAAGGTTTCCCCCCCCCCCCAATATCTCACCTAAGATTAAGCCCATTACTTCTTGTTCTATCTTCAGTGGTCCTGGAGAACAATTGATCACTGCTTTCTTTATATCAGCCCTTAATATATTTGAATTCATATCAGGTACCCGTTTCCAACTCTTCTTATCTCAAGAATAAACATGCCCAGTTTTGCCCCCCCTTTCCTCATACATAGTGTTTTCTAAACTTCTAGAACAGTGTTTCTTAAACTTTTTAAGACTGAGGAACACCAAACAATTTTTTTTATGAGGAACACCAAGGATTTTTTGTTGAGCCCCCAAAAAAAAAAAAAAATCAGGGGGGGGGGAGAAGGGTCGGGGGAAAGTTATTGAGAAAAAAAAAGGGTCGCCTGCCTCTTTAAGGGTGGCTATTTTGAATTCTGTTGTTCTCCGAGGTACACCTCCGACTGCCACACGGCACACCGGTCTGCCGCGGAACACAGTTTAAGAAACACTGTTCTAAAAACACTGTCTGATCTTTCTATTTGGAAAAAAATACTGGAAAATGTCGTAACTCTTTGACATCAGGTTTTTCTGAAAATGTTAGTGCCCTTTCAGATTGGTCACAGCAGTGCTTTGTGTTTATAAGGATCACTTCATTATCAAAATCAGATGCACTTGGTCTCCACTGATTGTATTGTATCTTTCTGTGGTTGATTTTGCAATAGAGGCCAGGGAGCACGTGTGGCACACCCATAGGGTATGTCTACACTAGCCCCCTAGGTCGAACTAGGGAGGCTAATGTAGGTATTTGAACTTGCAAATGAAGCCCGGGATTTAAATATCCCGGGCTTCATTTGCATGGTCCCGGGCGGGCGCCATTTTTAAATCCCCCTAGTCCGAACTAACTGCCCGCGGCTACACGCCGCAGTTAAAAGTTAATTCGAAGTAAGTCCTTAGTTCGAATTAACTTTTAACTGCCGCGTGTAGCAGCGGGCAGTTAGTTTGGACTAGGGGGATTTAAAAATGGCGCCCGCCCAGGAACATGCAAATGAAGCCCGGGATATTTAAATCCCGGGCTTCATTTGCAAGTTCGAATGCCTACATTAGCCTCCCTAGTTCGAACTAGGGGGCTAGTGTAGACATACCCATATAGAAGACCCATACAAGGCTTTCCAGCATTGGTGTCTCATCAAATTAAACATTTAGACAGTTTGAGAAGTGTGTCAGTTCCAATGCAGAAATAAAATGAGGTGTTATTCAGGGCTCAGTAATTTTCTCTGTTCTGTTTAGCATTTGTCTGGTTCCATTCGATTCCATTACAACCTGTTTTGAGAAGCACACATTAAACTTGAAATGTATTTGAATTTGTCCATGGATCCTAAGCATGGAATATCTGTGCTACATCATTTCCATAAATTCCTTACCTCAGAATGAAACAGTGATTCGTTCTAATAAGGTTAAAATGAAAGAAAAACATGGCTATTTTCTGTTTTCCTCATTTTATCTTTAAGGTGATTAGAGAAAGAGTGTTTTTTCTACTCTAAACTTTAAAAGTTATTTTTGATATTTCTTAAATTGCAATTTAATCAGAAGGCATATTTTTCAGGCACATGTCTAGTCTGTCCTTCAAAATATTTGAGGTTTCCATGTATATAACAGTAGTAACAGCTGCTTTGCAAAGGTGGGTGAAGTTGCCTCATGAATTTTATGTGATACTATCGTATCACCATGAATGATATTATCCCTGCAGAAAAGTCCTTTAACAAGACATTCAATACGTTAGACCATAATTAGGCTAATTCAGGAAATTTATGCTAGAATTTGAATTTTGTTTTAAAAATAGTTTGAGACCTGAACTAATTAGAATCATCTGAGGACTGATGGGAAATGTTACTCTGCTGATCTGGAAATCCGATCAAGCCATAACAAAAACCAAGCCCTTTTAAACTATTAATTATTCTTGCCTGTTTGCTTGAAAAAAAAAATAACATTGCAAATGTAGGATAGATTATGTTCGTGTTTCAGTTATTATTGATGTGGTGGGTGAATGTCTCTGGTCATGTCTCATGTTTAAGTTTAAAAAACTGTTTAAACATTTTGAATAATTTCCATTCTAGATAGTGAGGTAAGTTTGCAACAAGGTACAGGTTTCAGAATGTTATCATGACTGCCAGTCATTTGCTTGTGTTTTCTTTTGATAACACTGTTGGTAAAACTCTACAGTATTCAGAAAGCACAAAACATCATTCAGCTATGGCCTAATCCATAAACTGAGGATGTAAGAGGGCCAATCAGCAGAGCAGGTTATGCAGAAGTAGCCTGTGTTAAAGACAAGCTAGATCTACTAGCACACTGTAGTCTGTTATTCTACTGTCTGTTCAGTTTGTTTTAATTTAGTTAATGGCAAATAAATAGTGATCAAAAATTCAAACACTACTTCAATGCTACCTGAATGCTAACTTATTGAGAGTGTTTCAAAATGTATAACAAAAGGAGGGAAAAAGCTAGTATGAGTTTTATCTAATAGAGTATTGTTGACTTTGAGTAATAAAAATATGGTTGATAAACAGAACCTTTAATATTTATTTCAGCTATCTGGAACATTTTAAGAGTTTCAGTAAGTATACTGGCAGTGTTGCTGCTGAATCCAAATAAGAACATCACAGTCTGAATCCCTTATCTACAAGGCTATGTCTACACAGCAGCGTTATTTTGGAATAGTATCAGTTATTCTGAAATTACATAGTGTGCGTCTACACAGCAAGCCTGCTATTTTGAAATACATTCGAAATAACGGGCATCTTTCTCTCATGCTTGCTCACTTAAGTTAAGAGAACACCTTTTTGTCCTAGTGAAGATGAGGCCCAAGCAGAGTCACCCACTCATCCAACTTCAGTTACCACATCTGCAGCAGTATCATATGGAAAGGGAAGGTCTCTCTGGGTGTGTCTACACAGCAAAGTTATTTCGGAATAATGACCATTATTCTGAAATAATTATGCGAGCATCTACACAGCAATTCTGTTATTTCGAAATAATTTTGAAATAACAGATGGCTTATTCCGGCTTCTATAAACCTCATTCCATGAAGAATAATGCCTATTCTGAAATAGCTATTTTGAAATAAAGCGTGTATAGATGCTCCACTGTTGCTATTTCGAAATAGCCCCTCACCAGGGCCATTCTAAGTTATTCCTCCTGGGGCTCTAAATCGAGGTAGCACATCTACATTAGGCAAGCCTGCCTTGGACTAATTTTGAGGCTTCCCTGTAGTATACATGTTCTATTTCAAAATAAGCTCTTTCAGAATAAATATTCCGGAATAACTTATTCTGAAATAACTGTGCAGTGTAGCCGTAGCCTCAGGTAAGACAATTCAACGGAGTAAAATTTACATAAAAGTATGGCATTGGGATCTGGCCCAAATACATGTAGACATTGTTGATGCTCGGCTTTGTGGAGTGTTGATTTTCAGAAGTCATTTTAAGGATGAAAAGGGTGGCCATATGTTAACTGGGAAGCTGTTCTATCCATAAGGAAGGGCACAGAAGAAGTCATAAAATAAGGAGTAAGAAGTGAATAGAAACTGGGTTGGAACAGAGATACAGAGAGCTTTAGAAGTGAGATGAAGTCGATGATGGGAAGATAGTATAGAGATTCAGAAGGGAAAACTTGGCCAAATTTGTGGGAAAGGAAAGATGATCATGTCCCATGTTTTGAATAAGATGGAACACACACAATTTGAGGGAGAAGAGACCAGAGCAACGGAGGGTAGAGTATTCAAGACAGAGAATTACTAGTACGGGTTGAACCTCTAAAATCCGGGACTCTCTGGTCCGGCAACATCCGTGGTCCATTGCCGGACCAGAGTCGTGGCTGGACACATTCAGAAGTGCAGCCCGAGCTGGGCTGGCTGTGGTGAGCACAGCCCCAGGGGGGCAGTGCAGCAGAGAGTGCAGCCCCAGCCAGGGCTGGAGTCAACAGGGCTAGCACCTGGGCACATAGCCTGGCCCAGTACTGGGGAGAGAGGGAGGCGTAGCCCCGGCCAGGGCTGGAGGCAGCGGAGCGACCCCTGTCTAGGGCTGGTGCAGTTGGGGGGGGGGGGGGGAGGCTGGATGCAGCAGGGCAGGCAGTACAAAGCGCGGCCCCAGCTGGGAGCAAAACTCAATGCCCTGGTAGGGAGCCATGACCTCCCCTTGTCCGGCAAATTCTGTGGTTAGGGACCACTCATGTCCTGAGAGTGCCAGACAAGGGAGGTTCGACCTGTATATGGTGTTAGGGATATAGAGGAAAAGAGCAAAACTAATGGTAACTTTGCCATCATAATAATATAATTTTTAAAACAGTGCAGTTATACACAGGGGCTGTGTCTAGACTGGCCAGTTTTTCCGGAAAATCAGCCGCTTTTCCGGAAAAACTTGCCAGCTGTCTACACTGGCCGCTTGAATTTCCGCAAGAACACTGACGATCTCATGTATGATCGTCAGTGTTCTTGCGGAAATACTATGCTGCTCCCGTTCGGGCAAAAGTCCTTTTTGTGCAAAGCTTTTGCGCAAAAGGGCCAGTGTAGACAACATGGTATTGTTTTGCGCAAAAAAGCCCCGATGGCTAAAATGGCGATCGGGGCTTTCTTGCGCAAAAGCGCATCTAGATTGGCCAGGGACGCTTTTCCGCAAAAAGTGCTTTTGCAGAAAAGCATCCATGCCAATCTAGACACTCTTTTCCGCAAATGCTTTTTACGGAAAACTTTTCCGTTAAAAGCATTTGCGGAAAATCATGCCAGTCTAGACGCAGCCAGGGCTTAGAGATGTCTGGATAAACCTAAAACATTAAAACATGTTAAATAATTCATTAGACAAATTTTGTTCATGTTTAGCAGTGCTACATAAAAACTCCACACAAGGAACTATCTTACCTGGTTCCAACTCCCAAATCTTTTTCAGAGTCATTGTTTACCCATCATATAAGTGTGCCTCATTCTTTGTTTCTGGCTATATGCATTTACATATAGCCATATTTGCTTGTGCCCAGTTTACCAAGCAATCTGGATTGCTTTGTATTAATGGTGATGTGTCCTCTTCATTATTTACCACTCTCCCAATTTTTGTGTCGTCTGCAACCTTTGTCAATGATGATTCTATGTTCTCTTTCAGGTCATTGATAAAAATGTTACATAGCATGGAGTAGCAGTTCTCAAACTTCATTGCACTGTGACCTCCATTTGACAACAAAAATGACTATACAACCCCAGCAGCAGGAACCAAATCCAGAGCCCATCCAAGTCCTGCCACTCCCGGGGCCCAAACCTGAATCCCAAGAACTTCTCCTCTGAGTGGAAGGCATGTAACCTTAGCCCTGGCCGGTGAAACTCGGGCTCCGGTTGCAGCCTCGAGCAGCAGGGCCTGGGTTTGGGCTTAAGACTTGCTGGGGTTCAAGGCCAAAACCAGGTTTGGTGTCAAGACCCACTCTGGGGTCCTGATAGACAATCTGAGAACCACTGGCACAGACCCCACAGTTCTCCCTCAGAAACACCCCCATTCAATGGCTTCATATTTACAATTACATTTTAAGACTTAGCAGCCAGTTTTTATTCCTTTTAATTGGTGCCATGTTAACTCCATATTTAGTTTTTTAATCAAAATGTCATATGGTATCAAGTGAAACTCCTTACAGAAGTTTAAGTCTATTACATCAACACTGTTGATCAACCAAACCTGTAATCTCATCCTAAAAAGATACCCCATTAATTTTACATATCTATTTTCCATAAACCCATGGCATTAGTTTTATTACTCTCATTTAAATACATCTGAGCATTTTATACTTAAAAACATTAATAATCAGAATTTTCTCTAGTACTGAAACATGAAAATAAGTTGTATTGAGTCTTCCCATCTATATTGTGCAGCATTTTAAAACTTGTGATGACATGTAGTATGTGAAAATTAGAAACCTTTTCAATAGCTAAGCCCAGGTATACGCTTTCTGCAAGACCCTTTGCTTCCAGATGGTGCTAATTACTATGCTGTTATTTCTGCCTTGGCCTGAGGGCAACTTTTAGTTAGCTGCCCAGCTTCTCTGACCTCTGTCTCAGAGATGGAAAGGGTAAGTGTAACAGTCTCTTCTGTCAGAAGTAAGATTCTGATTCTATTCCTATTGATGACGGCGCAATACAGTTAGGCCCAAGTTGAGTTGCTGAGACACCTTTTCTTTTTCTTGGGTGTGTCTACACAGCAGCACTAGCTCTATTTCGAAATAGAGCTAGTCTATTTCGAAATTTGGTGCTGTCTACAGTCTACACAGCACCAAATTTTGAAATAGATCACTATTTCGATAAATCCCTCAATCCTCATGGAATGAGGTTTACTGGGAAGTTGGAATAGCAATCCTGTTATTTCGATTTCATTTTGAAATAATGGGCATGCTGTTAAGATGCGGAAAACACTATTTTGGGATACTTCATCCCAAGATAGCACCACTGTCTAGACGTAGCCCTTCTGACACTTCAAGTATAATACTCTGCTCCTCCAAATAGCCAGTTTGGCTATTAAGATATCAATCATCTTTATTCAAAAGGTGACATATAATTGCATGTGACGGGAACCAGGTAGTTATTAAAAACCTCTTTTTTTAACTATTTATCAGTTGGTACACCAGCAATAAGAAATTGCTCATTGCTGCTCACTGAGGTCATTTGAGAGAGATTTTGGACCAGATTTTCATCTCGGTTACACGGGTAAAAGTCTGAAAAAACTAATTCAGTGAAATTATTCTAGTTTTTCACCAACTGAGATCAGAATTTTTTCAGCAAATCCGTATGTTCTCATTGTATATCTTCTTTTTGTGCTAAGGGATTAATTTTAAAATATATATATATATACACTACAGACAGGAGTTGCTAAAATGATATTTACAACTGTGTAATACAGTTAGCATAAAGCAAGAACAGCATCTTATTACACTGATTTATTGAAGCGTATTGCTAGGAAATGAACTTTTACATTGTGGCTTTGTCTACACTACAGTGTTTTTGCAGCAGAGAGTACACTAATGGTGGACTCATTAGCATGAGACATGATGTCATTAGCATATTTTCTGCCGATGCTTTTTGCGCAAGGGGTTTTTGCGCAAAAAGTAGCAGTGTAGCGGCTTCCGTTTTGTGCAAAAAAAACCCTTTTGCGCAATATCCTTGTGCCTCTCTGGGAGGTTTTTGTGCAAAAACGGAAGCGACTACACTGCTTCTTTTTGCGCAAAAACCCCTTGCACAAAAAGCATTGGCAGAAAATATGCTAATGACATCGCAACTCATGCTAATGAGTCCGTCATTAGCATAATCTCTGCTGCAAAAACATTGTAGTGTAGACATTGCCTGTGTGTCAGTGGATACCAGTAGTTTTGAAAACATTTGCCATTGTAGAATCAAAGGAATCCTTTCTGCAACCATTCCATATGATCAATTACCAGTACGCATTGCTCCAAGGATTAAAAAGTCAGGGATGAGGACAATAATGAGTTTTTAAAAGCATGTTAGGAACAAAAGAATAGGCCCATTATTAAATGGAAATAGCAAAGTTGTTAATTATGTAAAGAAGCAGAAGTGTTCATTATGTATTTTTCGTTTGTATTTCAAAAGAAGCAGGATGGTATACTCATGTCACACTATAATGATGAAGTAGTATGTAACTACAGAGAATGTTACACAATCATAGAATCACAGGATTGGAAGAGACCTTAATAGATAATAGATAATCTAGTACTGTGTTCTGCACTCAAGCCAGGACTAGACCAGTGTTCCCAGCCTGTGGCCCGCGGACCCCTGGTGGTCTGTGATGGTACTGCTAGGGGTCCTTGGAAAGTTTAAAAATAAGGATCAGGTCCTTAAAAATAAGGATTGGTTGTTTCCAGCCAATAGGAGCTGAGAGATTGGCTGGGTTAAGTTCCTATTGGCCAGTTGTTTCTGGCCAATAGGAGCTAAGGATTGGGCTGGGGACGGGGAGATCGCACAAAGTTTCCCCCACCCTGCAGAACAGAGAGCCACACAGACTGTGCTTTAAACCTCGCAGCTGCATGCTTGAGGGTCCCAACAGGGTGGTCCATGGGCCAAATCTGGTGGTTTGGCGGGCCGGATCCTCCCCCGGGCCGTCTTTTGTCCAGCCCTGGGTTAAACCATGCAGCTCATTGCCCAGTCCCTGAAACCAGTGCTGGACTCCCACTGTAGCTTAAACTCGCCCTCTTTCAGAACTCTGCTCAAAGGGGTGAGCTTTCAGGGGGCTACATGGCAGGAGTGTTTAACACACAGACTTTGCACACGATTCTAAACTATCGTTGCTCATTCATTAATAGCATGAGAAATACACACATTTCTCTGTACACATTTCCCTGCTTGTTTCCTCATCACTCGAGAGCATTCTTTGGACTGGAGTCATATTTATCAGGGGTTGTCCCAGGGCCTTCTGTTGTACCGCATGGTTTGTGTGCTGAAACATGGAACCTTGCCTCCCTAGCTCATCTCCGCTGACCATGACCAGTCCATCCCCTTTCCCTCTCCCACCCAGACTTCCTGTTTGTGTCTTTGTGGGTCTTTCCTGATTTATAAACCACCACCCTTACACACATACTTTCTAACAGCCTACCTATTTGTTTTGCCTTTGGTAAATTTCCACTGCTCAAAATCCCTTTCCTGCAGAACAACAGCTGAACTGTTTCCCCTAATCAAACACTCTCTTAACCTAAGTATTTTGTGGTTAGAGTACAGTCCTTAAGATTGTCTCTGTTCTGTGGAAATGTGATATAGCTTTTGCCAGCAATATTAGATACATATTCACACAAAGGGCATTTTTCATAGTAACAACTTCATAACATCAACAGGAATTATAAATTCCCCCATGCGTCTCACTGGGTAACTATTGGCCAGTTAGCCTAATATCACTTCCAAGCAAAATAATGGAAAAGCTGGCATGGGATTCAATTAATAAAGAAATAAAGGCCAGAAATATAATTAGTGCCAATCAGTTTGGTTTTCTGGAAAACAGAATTGTTAAACAAACCTGCTTTCATTATTTGATCAGTTTGATTTACCAAGATAACTGGAAATGTAGTTCATTTAGATTTGTCAGTCATTTGAGTACTGCATAACACTCTGATTAAACAATTAGCACTATACAGTATCAGCAGAGCACATGCTAAATAGATTAAAGAGTGGCTAGTAGACAGATCTCAAAAAATAGTTGTCAATGGGAAATCATCATTAATGGGGATGTCTCTAGTAGGGATCTGTACTAGGGATGTTAATGTATACCAGTGTACATGGTTAACCGACAAGCCTTGGCTCATCAGTTAACCTGTACGGTTATACACATCCCCCTCTCCGGTTTCCTCTGTATCAGAGGCAGCAGCGCTGAGGAGCAGGCAGGAGCTAGTAGTGTTCAGGGGGAGCAGACTTAAAAGCCAGTTCTCTGCAAGCATCGGCTCCCACAGACTGATCAGGATCCCCTGGGCCCATTCAAACAAAATGTGTTTTAATACAGCCCAAAACAAAGCTATGCTAGAAACAAGGAATGGAAGTCAGATATACAGAATGAGGAATGAACACCAGCAAGCAGTCTGAAAACAACGGAGGGGTGATAGTAGACGATACAACATGAGTTGCCAGTGTGATATCCTGGGGGAAAGGATCAATGCAATCCTTGGAAATATACACCGAGGAGCAGTGAATAGGAACAGGGAAGTGATTTTATCTTTGTTTGTGGTATTGATGAGATCAGTTCTGGAATATTGTATCACGTTCTTGTGGCCACAATTTTAAAATGAGGTTGAAAAGTTGGAGAAGAGAGAGGCAAAAATGTTTTGAGGATTGGAGAAAATGCTGCAGAGCAAGAGACTGAGAACGCTTGATCTGTTTAGCTTCTGAAAAACAACAAATTGAGAAGCAACTTGATTACACTGTGTAAGTACTTTTAAGGGACGATAATACTGGGGACAAAAGGGCTCGTTTGTAGGAAAAGGCGTAGCAAGAACCAGCCACTGGAAGCTGAAAACAGATAACTATATTCGATAAATTAGGCACAAATGGTTAAGAGTGAAGGTTATTAACTTTTGAAATAAACTACCAAGGGAAGTGGGCATATTCTCCATCTCTGGGTGTGTTCAAATCTATACTGGATGACCTTCTGAAAGACATGCTGTAGCCATCCAGAAGTTATTAGGCTCAGCACAGGGTTGATTGGCCTAAAATTGAATGGTCTATAGTATACAGGAAATCAAACTAGAGGATCTAATGGTCCTTTCTGCCTTTAAACTCTGTGAAACTATGATTTATTTACAGTAGCTTCAGAGTAAATGTCATATTGGACAGCCTCTCAGTTAAATATTGTGACACCTCTCTTTAGCTATAAACAAAAGTGAACAAATGGTTTCACCATCTACTTCTTTAGGACACGTCAACATTTCATTTTTTTAAAAAATTATGTGCTTTTTGTTTTTAAAAAATATTTTCTCTGTGACTTTTCTTGTACTGTTAATTTTGTTATGTGTGTAACCGTACTGAATTTTAAACATCACCTCACACAGAGCTCCTCAGTGGAGCATGAGCTTCCAAAATAAAATTACTGAAAGTATTATTAGATCTAGGTTTTCCTTGGTTCCATATGTTTTTATATTGCATCAGTGGGAGAAATGAACTATGATGATGACTGACTACATTAAGGAGAAAAAGTTATTACTAGTCTGTCTATCACCTGCAGAAGCAGGCACCAGCAAAGAGAAGGGAGTGCTTTGTATGAAGCAGTATTACAATCTGAATAGACTGCAATTATAAGAGGAAAACAATTATCTCAATACAAAAACTTTTGAGAAACTGAATTGCTGAGAGTAAATGGTGGTGAATGGCTTATGGAGCCTTGCAGCACTAGGAAAGAATAATGATTCATATCTGAAATTACTAATTACTTAAATGGTAAGTTATGTGCAGGGCAAGAGTCATCTTTTGTCCTGTGCTTGTGCAGCACCTACCAAAATGGGGCCCTGGCTCCATGACTACAGCTCCTAAGTGCTGTGCTAATACAAATGACTGAATGCTGCTACCATCTGCCTACGGTTTGTTGGTCTATCTTAATTGAGTTGGTGGGCTGACTAATTCCCAGTGGTCCAACCCAAACTTCCTTCACAGTTGACCCCTTTATTCACACAGCAATACTGAAAAGAGACAGACAAAACAAATAAAAGATATTTTATCCAAGCCAGGCCTGAAACACAGTGGTGAGGAAGTTTGCCCTGCTGCTGCCTCTGCAGTAGCTAATATGCATAAAGTAAGGCCTTTGCTCTCCACGGTGGCATGTTTGGGAGCCCTGAATTCACAGAGGAGAAAGGAAAATGCCAATCCTAATACTAACAATAAAGTATCAAGAATCCATTCATTAGCAAATAATTTTATTCAGTACTCAGTATCTTATTGCACTATACATTCATTAACATTGCTTTTTCTTGAAGTCATAGCCATACAACTCAAATGCAACATAATTGTAATAAAACAGCAGAGTAAAGTGCTATCCATGTGTATTTAACAGAAATTCCTTTTGTTAGGTTGACAGTAGGTCAAAATATCCATTTAAATTGAGACCTCTCACAAAAAAAATAATAAAAAGGTAACAGCTTATTAATATGTGACCAGGCTACTCTCTAAATTACCTTTTAAGTGTGCCAGTTTATAAAGAGCTTTTCTAATTGATTGTTCTATTGGAGAGTTTGGCTGAAAGCCCTGGAACACCAGTCAAGAATGTCAACCAATTTGTGAGCCATAAACACTTTTTAAAAGACAATATATAAATCCCCTGAAAATCCAGGGGGATTAGAGCATGACCATCACCATGGTATCTGAGCAATAACTGCTTATAAATCAGTCTTGTGCTATACTTCATTAAAAGAGACATATTTAACCATTTAACTGCTAGTTTACAGAACATTATTGGAAACCTCAGGAGTCTGTAAGCTTTGTGACCTTCCTGCAGATCCTAAAGCATAGAATAGGTCATTTTACAGAATAAAAGATACTCTTCATTTAACTTAATCGTGGGTAACACACACAGTTTGTTCCAAGCAGTGAATGAGGTCGAACCACTAACTGTGGGAACAATGAGTACAGTGCAGATAAGAATTTTTTATCTTTATTCCTTATGCAGAGAAGAGAAGATGAAATAAGAACTAGCAACCTCTGACATTTCAAGAAGAGACACTTTAAAAATGCATTAAACAGAATCAGCTTCTATGCAGAAAATTAGAAAATAACTGGAAAAAAATGTGCTCATCTTTATCATGTTAAGAATCCCACTAGATGTGTTTGGACTTCTCATCATAGGACTAAAATAAATAGGATTTTCCCCCAAATCAGCCTGGAAACCACTAAAAATGCTCTGTTAGATTCCTGGAGAGTATGAAGTAGTAATTTGTTGTTTCACACCCAGCTACAGGATCGCATGTTTCCACTAGTATCCCTAGGGGATATTAAAGAGAAGCCTACTAAAGTTAGAAATTGTAAATTATTAGGTCCATGTAACTTGCATCCAAGTATTTTAAAAGAATTGGCTGAGGAGCTCCCTGGACTATTGTTAACAACAAAGATTTGTGTCTTACAAAAGCAAATAAAGCACTTTCTAGTGACAAATTTAAATATAGCAAGTTACAATCTTTGCCTAAGAAGTTTTCTCACTTATACCAAGCTATTACCAACTCCTGCTTTTCAGGCCAAGAGGGATTCAACTTTCACAAGCTCAGTGTGTGCTGTTCCATATATTGCTGAAGGGATGGATAACAAAAATGGAAAATATAAGGGGGAGCAAAACAGGCAAGGTCCATTGTCTTTTTCTCAAGAGCCAGGAAAATTTCCTAGACTCCTGGTGTGTTCACTAAAATGTTCCCTCTGTTATTTGTTAGCTCATCTGCTTTACCTTATATGTAAATCTACTTTCATCATCCTCTGCCGGTAATTAAGCCATGCGGACAAGTGATTCCACTTCCTTTGTCTAGGGCAGACCTGGTTTATGCACTGTCTCCCAAAACACACTTTAATAATATATTTCCAATGCACACACACCTTTTTGTACATAACTTGTACATACATCACAATGATTTTTCAGGACCGGCATGTCACCAGTTTATACATACTATGATAACAGTGTGTTGGGGGTAGTCAGCATGTCAGGCCTGATATGAGTTACAATGGGCACTGAGGGCCATAACAGTCTAAGTATTTACTCGGGATGTAAATCACGGTTAATCAGTTAACCCGTTAAATGTTAGGTTAACCTAATATTTAACTGGTTAAGTGACTAAGCAGGATCCAGGTGGGGAACTGCCCCAGACTGGCTTAAGCAGCCCCCGGGCTGCGGGACTCCCAGGCCACTCAGGGACTGGGGCTGCCGCTGTACTAGCTCCCAGCCCCTGCTGGAGCAGCCCCACTCCGCAGAAGGCTGGGCTGCCCATGAACAGAGGCTGCACCAGATGCCAGCACAGCCTCTGCCTGCGGGATACCCGGGTCTAGCACCGACAGAGACTGCTCCAGCTCTCACCAATTACCCGTTAACCCTGGACATCCCTAATATTTACATGAGGAACAAATTTTGAATAAGTGGCTGTGGAGTCCAGCAGAGAAATGTGTAATGTAATACAATGGCTAGAAGTTGAAGTTAGACAAATTCAGGCTGGAGACTGGGTGTAAATTGTTGACAGTGAAGGTAATTAAATATTGGAACAGTTTCCTAAGGATCATAGTAGATTCTCCTGTGACAATTTTTAAATTGTGATTAGATATTTTTCTAAAAGTGATACTTCTAGGAATTATTTTGGAGAAGTTCTATAGATGGCTGTCAGACTAAATGATCACAATGGTCTCTGCTGG
The DNA here is from genome assembly GCA_032595735.1 of Pelochelys cantorii. NCBI lineage: Eukaryota > Metazoa > Chordata > Testudines > Trionychidae > Pelochelys > Pelochelys cantorii. The sequence goes on along the minus strand of CM064326.1, from coordinate 47,389,519 downwards.
ACATGGAATTTATGAATCTGCTTTGAGAACTGAAGCCATTCTGGGATCACACAGCCTCCACCCCCACACTGCTCTTCTACTCTATCCCCCCTAGACCAGTCCTCTCTTTCCACCCATGCTCAAGTTTGGATACACCATTGTTATCCATTAAAAGCATAAAAAAACAACGAATGGTCCTGCAGCTCCTTAGAGACTAACAGAAAATGTAGATGATATCATGAGCTTCCGTGGGTATAACCCACTTCTTCAGCTGAATGGAGTAAAGGGGTCGAGGGTACAAATAAATATCAGAGAAAGAGAGAGGATGGGGAGGGAAAGAGAAGGAAAAGAATAGGGAAAAAATCTTGTGACTTAGAGTGTCCGTTCTAAATGAGGCTAATAGAACAGGCTGCAAGATCCCGGTACTTAGTTTTTTATGTCATTAGGGTGTGGAATGTAGCAGCCCATCCAGTTCAGGGCCCAAATTTGTAAATGAAAGCAAGTTCTGCAGCTTCTCTCTCCAGCTGTTTTTTAAAATTGCTTTGTAATAGTATAGTCACTTTTAGATCTATTAGTGAGTGCCCAGGCAAGTTAAAATGTTCCCCAACAGGTTTCTGTGAGTTACCATTTCAAATATCTTATTTGTGTCCTTTGTCGTAAAGACTCTCCAGTTTGGCCAATATACAAGGCAGAAGGGCATTGCTGGCACTCGATGGCATAGATCACATTAGTGGAGGTGCAGTTATGTAAGCCTCTAATGTGGTGACTTATGTGATTAGGTCCTGTGATGTTATTGCTTGTATACATGTGGGGACAGAGTTGGTGCCGCAGTTGATTGCAGAGGTGGGTTCCTGGGTGAGTATGATAGAGGTGTGCTGCATGGTTGTTGGAAAGAATTTATTTCAGGTTAGGGGGGGTGTCCGTAGGTGAGGATTGGCCTGTCCGCCAAGGCCTGTGAGAATAAGAGATCATTTTCCAGGATAGGTTGCAGATTTTTAATGATGCACTGGAGGGGTTTAAGTTAGGAGCTGTAGCTGATGACCAGTGGTGTTCTGTTGTTTTGTTTGTTGGGTCTATCTTGAAGAAGCTGATGCCTGAGTACTCGTCTGGCTTGGTCAATCTGTTTTTTACTTCACAGAATGCTTGATAGAGATCCTATAGGTGTTTTTCTCTGTGGTATTGGAGCAAATCCAGTTGTATCTTAGGGCCTGGCTGTAAACAATTGACTGTGAAATGTGTTGTGGATGGAAGCTAGAAGCATGTAGGTAAGTGTAATGTTCGATAGGTTTCCATTATAAGGTGGTGGAACTGTGGCCATCATTTACTGTAGGGTCAAGGAAATGGATCTCTTGTGTGGACTGGTCCAGACTAAGGTGGATGGTGGGGTGGAAGTTGTTTAAATCCTTGTGGAATTCTTCAAGGGTCTCTTTCCTCTGGGTCCATATGATGATGTCTTCATTAATGTGGAGTAAAGGTGCTAAAGGGCAAGAGCCGAGGAAACATTTTTCAAGGTCAGCCATAAAGATGTTGGCATATTGTGGGGTCATACAGGTACCCCTAGCTGTGCCGCTGACTTGAAGATATAAATTGTCCCCAAATTAGAAATAGTTGTGGGTGAGGACAAAGTCACAAAGCTCACTAACCAGGTATGCAGTGGAGTCATCAGGGATAGTATTCCTGACAGCATTAAAACCATTAAAAGCAGTCAGCCATCAACCCAATAGCCCATGTGAGTCAGGCAAAAACTTCTACCTAGGAAAATTTCCACCTGGGAGCAGAAGCTAACTGATTTAAAATTTAATATCTAATTTAAGCAAAAAGTAAAGGAAAAAAATACAGGTAGATTGAATATTTTATTGCATCATTCAGCTAATCACAAAAAAGAATATATAAGAAGCAGAAAAGTTCAGGAAAGGACAGCAAAGACAATTAGATTCTACTCTAAAGACATACTGGGAAAGGATTTCCAAAGACTGAGAGATTAAACATACTCTGATTATTTAGCTTGGAAAGGAGAAAAGTAAGAGAAGATGTGACAGAAATCATTACAGTAATGAATGGAAATGAGGCTCAGGCAGATGTTCCTGTAGCCTTCCTTGATTACGGTGTAGAGTAATAGCTATAACCCCTTTAAACTCTAGTATTACATAAAGGTCCAATCTCCATGGCTACTATGGTAATCAAAACATTTGGTCTAGTACTACATGTGGGCTGGTGACTTGAGGAGCATGTGAGAAACAACAGTTGCATCCAAGTAGCTGTACTTTTATAAAAAGCCTTATCACTAAAAAAAGCCCAATAAATATAACTGCCATGGAGATTGTAATAACTTGAAAGTACATGCCCAACACTAGTTTGTCCAACTCTTTCATCGCCACACAGAATCCAGAAGAAGAATGGAGGTGGTTGGCTCTGTCTGAGGGTCAGGAAACAATGATCTCCAGGAAGTGATGATCTCCAGCCATCAGTAAGGTCCCATTTATAGTAATTTACCCGTACAACCACCTAAGCTTATTAATATGCATGAGGGTTGAACGCCTTTATGTCCATCTTGGGGAACGTTATACCACTATTATTGGGAGGCTTGTCAGTTGACAGGCGAATTCTATAGTTCACCTATCAACTTATTAGCATTCATTACCATGGTAACATGCAGTTACCTTAAGGAAGTCTGCAACATTTCCCCCCAGCCACCAATGGTGTCTACTGATCTCTCTGAGACATTTCAGAGAGGTAGCTGCGTTAGTCTGTAACTGGAAAAACTTAAAAAAAACAATGAATAGTCTTGCAGCACCTAACAGACTAACAAAAAATGTAGATCAGGCACGTCAAACTCGAAGCCTACTGAGGGTCGCACAAATGAAAACTGATAGCTTTCAGGGCCACCAAAGAAAATGTACTTCTATCAGAAAGTCGTAATTATTTATTATTATGTTTTGGGTATATTTTATAATATTTTTTCAGGTCTTGTTTGAATACAATAATTTGATGTATAAATGTTATTTTTGCTCAATTTTTAATTTAAATATAAATTTAAGGTACTTTTTTAATTTTTTATATGATACTTAACTTCTTTTGTTGAAATAAAAACAAATATAGACAGTGGTTAATCAAATAGAACAGGCTTCTGTGAAAATTTGAGATACTTTGTAAGTCTGAGATTTTGCATAAACATATAATTATTCGTGCGATTGGGTGAAATCCATAACACTGAAAGTATTGTAATGCCATTACAAAGATCAGTGGTGTGCCCTCACCTGGCTTCACTGAATATCTTTTTACATTTACTTAAATGACAACAAATTTAAAATTGATAAAAGGAATTTTTTTTTTACCCAATTCATCTGTGGAACTCACTGCCATTAAATAGCAGTGAGGTCAAAAGTTTGTAAGATTTTTAAAAGGATGAAGGCTTATTTATAATGAAAACATCTAAAATACCAGAGGTAGGATAATAATCAGATTAAAACCCAGTCATGTTTCAGGTCATAAGCCAGCCACAAACTGATGGGAGTGAAGAAGAAACATTCCCTATCCGGGGATAACTGTCCACTATAGTTTCTTGTGGACATATGCACACACACTCCCAGTCCGCCCCCTCCCACCCCCCCACACACACTCTAACCCAATGCTTCACCCCTCCCCCAGAGCCAGGCACTCCCAGGCGCCCCTGTGACAGACCGGGCTGGGTCTGGGCACAGCTAAGGGCGTCCACTCGGGGCGAATTGCTCAAACTAGGGGCTCCGTACAGCCCCAGACTGGAGACCTTCCCAAATAGGCCACAAACCAGTCCCACAGAGTGCTTCAGCTGCCTGCCTGGCCAGCCAGAGACTTCACGAGCAAACCCCTCTGGCACCCCAGCTCTCTCCGTGCCCCAAACAGCCCTGGGCCTAACACACAGGTGAGGGGTTATAGGACCCAATCTCACCTACCCCGAATAGGTTCTTCCAGTTCCAAGAAACTAGCCACAGGTCCCGATCAGTTTACACTCTGGATCTTACCCACAGGACCACACTGAGCCAATCCTTTAGAATCTAAAATCTAAAGGTTTATTACTGAAAGAAAGAAAAGCATGAGAGTAAGGTTGTTAAAGTATCATACATTATATGCATCGAATCTCCCAGTTCTCGATGCAGGCTTGCAGCAGAGCTGTTATAACTGCTGGCTTACAAGTCTTTGGTGTACATCCTATGTCAGGATGGGTCCACAGTTCCTTCCGGCGTGTGGTTCCTTGCAAGGCTGCCTCTAGGATCAAGAGCTGAGCTGAAGACAAAAAATGGAGTCTGCCTCATGGCATTTTGTATCCATCCAGCCATCTTCTTGGCCAGAGAAGGTCACATGGTCCCTGGACAGGTGTGTCTTTGGTATTTAGAGATCCATTGTCCCTGGAGCCTTGCTCATTAGCATATCCATTGGCTGAGCATTCCTCACCTATTGCTCAACCACATACAGAGACGTTTCCAGTATCCATACAGAGTACATGTTTATTACTTCACATACAGATATTATACAATTACATGAATAGCATATATAGAATCAGTAGAAGGTAAGCTTTTGTTTGACACCTCACATGGCCCCCTTTGTATACACTTTTGGGGCAAACACACTCCCATGGGTGCAGCAGTGGTCTGGCTGCTCCCCTTAATATCCAGTCACCCCTTCCCCAGAGTCAGGCATTCCCTCCCCCCGCCCCCGGCTCTAATCTAATGCCTGGGTCCCGGAGCCGCCGCTGCCACACGCTTCTCCCTCCAGGCGCTGGGGCACGTGCACAGAGCAGCCGGTGGGCCGCACTTAGATCCTTGATAAAAATGTAGTCACGGGCTGCAAAAAATTCAATCGGGCCACATGTTTAACATGACTAATGTAGATGGTATCATGAGCTTTTGTGGGCACAACCCACTTTTTCAGATGAAATAACGTCTCTTAGACATTATTAGCCAAATTCAGCAGTTATTTTCTAAATGTGAGCATATCACAGACACAGTTCAGCATGTTTATTATTAACTTACTTATGTTAGCTGTATTATAAAGATAAGTTAACTTATCCTAAGGTCTAATTTGACAAAGATAAAGATCTTATAGACCGGAGCCTGTATGTTTCTTCCATTTCAGCTCTAAACCTTAATCTCTCACTTATCTATTACCGATCAGTTATTAGTCTCTTATATTGAGCCCTTATAATACATTCATGTATTATGTCTACACTTCATTCCTCTTCCAAGAGAGGAATGCAAATACAGACACCCGAAATTGCAAATGAAGCGCGGATTTGAATTTTCATTTGCATAATTGCAGGAGAAAAAATGAGGAATAAGGGTTATTTCAAAGGAAGGGTTTTATCTTGAAATAAACCCATTTTTTTCTCGAAATAGCACTATTCCGCAATAGCACCATAATGTGATTATGCAAATGAAGCACGGGAAATTCAAATCCCCGCTTCATTTGCAATTTCGGGTGTCTGTATTTGCATTCCTCTCAAGAGAGCGGAATGAAGTGTAGACATACCCTTAGTTACAGACTAGACTCCCATCTATCCTTATCCATCATTCAAGAGCAAGGAGACCTCCTTTGCAGTAACTGGTTAAGAAACTGGGTAATCTTGCCAAGGACCCGACAGTTACTTTCTTTAAGAGACATGGAGAATACAAGCTGACACTGTTCCTAAAGCCACTGTTGTAATTTTTGTCTAAAATATAACTTACAAATCTGAGTGTGAAGTGACACAGCCCAGGCCAACATGGCTGCAGCTGTGAGTACATAAGCACAGGCCTGCTCGTGCTGGTGGCCAGCCAAGGGAACCATTCCGTGCAGTCCAACATCAGCTCTTCTAGATGTGAGGCAAGCAGACCCAGAACTGTACCTGCTCCTTGCTGCATCTGTGATCACACTCCATGTGCTATCTCTGTGTGCTAAGAGCTGCTACCTGCTTTCCTTCTGTAGCCAGGAAAGGTGCTTTTTCAAGAGAACTGAATTGTTTCATTTTCTCTGTAACTCCAGGTCCTTCTCCCTATCTGCTCCTCTTGCTACAGTCTATCACCTTTCCTCTTCCTACTGTCTCTCATTTCTCTCTAATGTCTCCCTTCCCCATCCCCATTATCTCTCTCTCTCTCTCTCTCTCTCTCCCCACAGGCTCTTCCCCTGGTTACACACAGCTTGGTCCCAAACCCTCCCCCATTATCTCTTTTATCTCCCTTCCTGTCCTGCTGATGTGCTGGCTCAGCAGAAAGCTTTGCCTCCTGAAAGGATTCGGCTCTGTGGCTGAATGAAACAGAGCATTTCTCCCACTGTCAGACATGAGGAGGGAGGTTGAGTCAAGCCACCTTATCTGCAGGCCATTTCAGCATATCACTGGGGCAGGTGGGTTTATACAAAGAATAGAAATATAGAGGGATCATGAGTAGCTACTGTACTCTCCTGCAGCTAAGTGTTCTCTCGCTGTGAAACAGTACCCATGGCAATTTTAAATTTCCCGCTGTCGGTCACTAAATCCAAAATGTATGTACTGCTGAGATTGTAATAACCCCTGCTCAGGTGCTACTGAGCTCTGGGGGCACTGACTGTACCTTGACACCTACATTTTTCTGCCCCCACATTTTGTCCCCTACACTAAAGATTTCTTCATCTGGGCAGGTGCACAATGTGTCATTCTAAGTCTTTCAGTGCCTATTTCATGTTTAAGCCCTAGTGTGATGCTTAAAGCAGTTGATAGCATTGCCCAGCCAATTTCACCGGCAAGACCCAATCTGGCAGGCATTCTCCAATGGCTAACTCCACACAGACCAGCACAAGGGAGAGGAACCTTTCCTTATAAGCTGTAGTCAATGTACCAAGGATATGAGAGGCCCCAGTTCAATTTCCATCCCACTCCACCTAATGAGAGGGAAGGTCTTGCCTGAGGATTTCCCACTTTTCAGGCAAGTGCTGTAACCACTAGACTCTGGAATATTCAGATGCGTGTCTTGAAGCTGTTCCTCTTTGCATAAATAATTAAATGTGTACTGGCCTAGCATGAGAAAATATTATCTAGTCCAGTAGTTAAGGCAGTTAGCTGAGAGATAGAAACCCATGTTCAAATCCCTGTATTATACTCCCAGACCAGGGACAGTTTTAAAAGATTATGGTGCAGAATTTGTCCCTCTTCTGCTTTTATTTGGTAGCTTGGACTATTCCCTTTTCTTTCAAATGCTACCCACATATTACCTTCCCAACAGGATCTTAATTTGTCTGGTCCCCCTCTCACCGAAAGATTCTAGACAAGTATGCTTCTGGAACAGCCTTTGCAGGGCTTTCAGCAGCTGACATAAAACAGAGCAGCTTAGACACTGCTCCACTTTACAGTGGGAAGCCGGCCAGCCCCAGGTTAGAGCAAGCCATGTCTGCATAGCTCAGACACAGCCCAATATGGGATTCATAGTTTTATTTAAGGTCTGAGGTAGAATCTCAAAATGACAACAAAGTATTGACTTGCAAAACGTACATTTGTTCAGTAACTGATCATCAATGTTCTAAAACCACATTGTCTATTCCACTAGCAAGAATCTCAATAAACCTCACTGCATAAAATTGTATACTGCAACCGTGGGTGTTCACTCAGTTTTAATTTTATTTCATGTTGTGACAAGTTCTTGTAAAAAGGTGCTTATTATGATGGAAATGTATTGCTGTGGCACTCCCCCTCCCCCCTTTACTACTGATCAAAGGAAGCTACTGAACAAGAGAGCATAAAAACAGCAACACTTGAAGCAGCTTATTATACAACAAGCTAACATCAACTACAAAAGGAACAGCAACACTGTCAAGATATGTCAATCTGCTTCCAATACACAGTAATAGAATGATGCTGTAATTACACTGTGTCTGGGTCTACACTAGGAGAAGCACATTTATACCAGTGTAGCTGTGTTGACAGCAGGACTTTCACTGGCATAGAAAAAGACACAAAGAAGTGACACCCTAGTCAACATCGCTAGACTGGCAAATCTTTCTAATGCAGACCTGTCTGATGGCAAACCTATAGGTTCACAGTAATACCCTTTATCAAGAAATGGGGTTTAACTGAGGTTTCTATAAAGTACATTGCCTGCCTGCCATCACTACAGTGTGATAAACAAACTGTAAGCTCTCTGGGGAGGGACTTTTAGTTCAGTGTTTGTATAACACCTAGTATAAAGGGACTCCACTCCATGACTGGAATGCTTAGGCGCCACTTCAACAGAAGTAAATAAATAACATTGTCCACTCCAAGTGTCATTGCTGTGAATAAAAAAAGCTCTCCAAAAGATAATCATCTGCATTCATCTCAACTTTACTAGGTGTGGGAAACTGATCCCTTTTTATTATTAGAGAGAGATTATAAACAAATAGTGCTAAACTTTAGTTATTATGGAGCTCTGGACTTAATATTCCAGCCAGAGAATGGCACAGAAGCCACTATTGATTTCCATTCTCTCAGAGAGCTGGCTTCATATCTACTTAAATTAAAGGTTATACATATTCCAGCTATGGATTAGTTGTCATTCAAGTGTTGTTCTATTGTTATGAAGACAGGCTGACCTACTGGCAAGTTCCATTTTAAACGGGCAATAAACACACCTAATTAAATCTATATGGAATTAAGCTAAATAAAGAGGCTTTATGCCTTAAAACATTTCTGGATCTGACAGAATATTTACTCAGGAAATTTTGGGATAGATTCCTCCAAAGAAAGAAAGAATGTCATAAATCTGTACCCTGCAAAAAATATGAATTCAATGACTGTTTGTACAACACAAAGGTGTCCTGATCTCCCTGACTAAGAATGATCTTCTTTCTTCTCATCAGCTGGGGGACAGTGTCATGTGCAGCTGTGGCTCCACACCGGTGTGGTACAAACCCTTGGGTCAAGTCCAGCCTTTCAGAACAGGAATGATGACCTGAGTTGGGTTTTTTTTTAATACAAAACCACAAACTTTAAAAATAGTCATTAACATCATCTCCACTCATTGTAAGAGGGCAGGGACACACAAAAGTCTAGTCTCACGAGGACTGAAATAGTAGGTCTCATTTCATTTTCTGGGTTAAATACGTGGATACTGAGAGGTAATTTCCAACCTTGTCCCCAAATTGCTTAAATGTTCTTCCAGTGCCCACAATGGTATATGTAATTAATTTGGGTTTTGTTATAAGCTTTCTTGTTTATAAAGCTTTGTTTTCCATCCCACTGATTCTGGAGGAGACAAGTGCAGGCAGCAGAAGGAAAAAAACAACAGCACCAGCAAACAATAACCTTTAGCACTCTGGGAACGGAAATGGAACCATCTCCATGATCTCCACTGGCTCAAGAGGAAACTCTTGCAGGAGAGGGAGGCATACAAATGTCTAGTTCATCCCTCTATCATGCACAAATCACTGCTCCTGAGGAAAGGAGAGCTCTAGATCCTATTGCCTTTGCATGTTATTCCTACCCAGCTTTGGGAAATTGGTCCCCATTGCCTCTCCAACAAAATCTATTCCTGGTGAGGAAAGGAAAAGAAAGCTCTTAGACCTATCAGAATTCAGAATCATCCTAAAAAATGGCTGCTTCTGAATAAACTCCTACAATTGCCCCATTTGTCCCTGGGAGATCAGTGTCTTTCCCTCAAAATATACTCTGCCCCTCACCCCCATACCAGGCCTTATCCTACAAGGCAGCCTGAAGCCCCTTCCCTTCGGCTTGAAAGCTGTACCTCTCAGGCTGAATTAGGGTGCCTAAAAATGTTTCCTAGTAGGGCTTTGGTCAGGATTAGAAAAGAATCTCCCAAATTGGCAAAACCAGCATTATGGCTACATCGACACAAAAAGCTAAGAGTGCAATTCCTGGCTTTCATACACATTTACAAACTCCATTCTCAGTGGCTGTGCGGGGGATCTTACCGGTATGCCTATAACTACGGTGACCATGTTTTCCAAACCAAAAATGGGGATACATGATATAAGGGCTCTATCATCAATCAAATATTAGCCATACCCCTGACCCAATTAGCCATGCCTGCCTGCCACAGGAAGTCCCGCCCCTGGGGGTCATACCTCGGGAGTCAAGATGGACACATGACCAGAAATAAAAGGCATCATGTAATCTAAGAACTTCTCCCACCATCCTCTTCCCTAACCACCTCCACAAACTTGGGGGGGATGTTTCTTGTACCTGAGACCAACCACTGGAGGGTTGCCAGGTGTCCAGTCTTGAACTGGACAGTCCAGTATTTGAGGGTTCTGCCCAGGAAAAAAATTAAGAAAATACCGGACACATAAAATGTCCGGTATTTTCTAATTAGGTAAGTTTTATTATTATTAGGGGTATCAGTACCTAGTTGCATACTGCCTGGCTGGTAGACACACTCATGCTGCGTGAGTGTGTCTACCAGCCAAGCAGTACGCAACTACGCGGGGCAGGGCCAGGAGGGAATCCCCGAGGTCGGACTCGCTCGTGCTTCGCCGGGACGGTGTGCGGGACAGGCAGCGCCCCGGGATCTGCGTGTGCCCGGGTCAGTCCTGCTCCCCGCCAGCTGATTCTCTCCCCCCACTCCCCCCACTGGCCAGCCCTGCTCCTCCCGACCCCGCTCCCGGCCAGCCCCGCTTCCCGTCAGCTGGTTCTCTCCCCCCCCCCAATAACCCCCAGCCAGCTCCGCTCCCCCCGACCCCCTCCAGGCCAGCCCCACTGCCCCTGACCATCCCCCGATCTCCCCCAGCCAACTCTGCTGCCCCTGACCCCCCTCCCGCCAGCTGGTTCCCCCACACACACACATTCTCCCAGCCAGCCCCCTCCCCATCTGAGATCAAGTGTGTCCGGTATTTTTTTGAAGCCACCTGGTAACCCTAAACACTGGCCTCCATTGTTGAATTCAGTGGCATTGATACAGCCAAAGTGGCCCAGGAGGTCCTTCTTGTAGAGGTTTCTGCAGCCTCGCAGTCCCCTCTGCAAGTCCTGGGTGACCAGTGGATCCCCCTGCAAACCCTGCTGGGACAAGAAGGCCACCACCACGGACCTCATGCTGCCTCCCAGCCCAGATCTTCTCTCCATGCTACTGCCTCTGCTGCTGCTCCCCTCCCACCCCCGCCCTACTCTTTGCCTTCTTTCCCCTCCCCTTGTTATGGTTATGGTGACTTTTTTCTTTAGCCAGCAATAGCAGAGAGAGGTGTTACAGGTGGTACCTCTAAAAACCAGCATTCTCTGGTCCAGCAACATGCATGGTCCAGCAAGACTAGAGAGCCTGGGAGCCTAAGGGCAGGAGGGACAGATGGGGAAAACAGGGTCAGCTGCAGGCAGCACAGGACTGGGGCTAGCATACTTGGGCAGCCCCATGGCAGCATGGATGGAATCTCCTTACAATCCTCAGGAGCACGAGGCCAGAACCCAGCAACAACCCCTGGAAACACAGGGCTGGGGTCAGAGCCCCGTAGCAGTTCGGGATCAGAGTCCCCTGGCAGCCTATAGAAACGCAGGGCCAGAGCCCTGCTGCAGCCCCCTGCAGTATGAGGCTGGGACTGGAGCCCCCTGCCAGGAGCTGGAGCCTGTGCCACTCAGGGAGCTGGCAGCAGCAAGGCAAGCAGCCCAGCTAGCTTTTGGGGGGGGGGGGGTGAGGCAGGGTGCCTGCTGGGGCAGCCTGCCAGCAGCAATGAGGGAAAGGGGGAACACTTACTTGCTTTCACGCAGATCTCAGCCCCATGCTCCAAGCACCACCTCCTGCTGCTCCTATTGGTTGGATTCTGGAGAAGCAGCAGGAAAAGTTTGCACAAAATGTCCCTGCACTCCTGTCCCCCTGCTAGGGGAGGGGAAATAGCAGTGAGCAGCCTCTTCTAGTTGCGTTTCAAGCGTCGGGGCTTTCTGAAACATTTCACTGCTGCATGAGGAAATGGGGACAGGAGATTTAAATTTGGAACTGTCCAGGAAAATCCTCTGTCTGCGGGGAGGTTGGACCCCAATGAACAGGGGCTACATTGTCATCCCACGCTGCTGCCTCTGTATCAGGGAAAAAAATGGGAAAAAAATTAGTGCACTCGTTAACGGATCTCAAAGTTGCCATATTATTACAAGCCAATTTCAAAAACCTGCTTGAAAGGGAAGCTGCAGAACTTAATTTAATTTACAAGTTTGTTACCTGCAGTAGAGGTTTAAACAAAGACCTTAACTGGATTACCTGCTATATTCCACATCATAATGACATAAGAAGTCAAGCACTGGGTACTTAAGAGTTCTTAGAACCCACTTCAGCTTAATTTAGCATGGACACTCTAAATGACCATTTTCCCTCATTTTTTTTCTTCTCTTTCCCTGCTATTTTCTTTGCAACCTGGACCCCGTCACTCCATTCATCTGAAGAAGTGGGTTGTGCCCATGAAAGCTCACCACCATCTACATTTTTTGTTAGTCTTTAAGGTGCTGCAGGACTGTTTGTTGTTTTTTCAGTTACAGACTAACACGGCTACTCCTCTGAAACTTCAACATGAAAGATGCTGCTATGAAGATATTATTTCACGAGAACATTTAAAGATTCTTAAGCCCATTGGAGTCACATGAAGTTTTTCAGGAACAAATATTTCCAGCAGAGGTGAAAGTAAGGGGGTGCATCTCAGGGCACCGCTTGGGCAAGAGCTGGCCTAGTGTGTGCTGTTTAAAGAGCCAACTAGGGCATAGCTTGCAATGAGGTCTCCCAGCTGAGCTCTTGCTGCTGCAGCCTGATGCTGGCCAGGCACACTCAGCCAGGTGAGGCAGCAGCACTACTGGCAGGTTACAAGTGGCTGGGGGTACGCTGTCAGGGAGCCGTACACTAGGCAGCACGAGCACCCTGGCGTGCCCTGTTGACAGTGGCCCCAGGAAGAAGCCGGGGGAGGGGGGAAGAGTTTCACACTGCTACCGGTTTCCCTATAGCAGTGCCTCTACACAGATGACCCACAGCTCCCTTGTGGCCAGATAAAGTTACCTGGCAGTTCCTGAGCTGCTGGTTGCATATGTGGCCCTGGACTAGTCTCTGCCACACGCTGCTTCTCTGCTCTGGGCCTAACAAACAGCTGATTCTGAATAAACTATAATTGCCCCATCTGGCCACTGGAGGTCAGTGTCTTTCCATTGAAATGCAGCCCCTTTTACCTGTTGGGTTTGCAGGCAAGTTTAATCCGCTCAGGCCAGTGCTCCTATTTTCTAGTAGTGGCATTTTTTAAGGCTGCAACCTCAATGCAGTGAAGACAGCAGATTGCAGTCTTTGGAGACAGCCTCTGTCACACAACAGGACTGAAGTGGAGTGATTCTAGCTGCAATCTTTCTCCTTCAAGACTTGTACTTGCAGCCTGGACTCCTCTGGGCAGTATCATTCAATGCGTCTCAGTACTCACATGGGTAAGAGCTACAGAACTGGGCCCCACGTTTGTCCGATTTCCCCAGCTGTCCCAGAGTGAAGAGAAACTTCCCATCAGAATTCCACAGGCTGCTGTGTCCTTCCCCATCTCCCACCCCATGCTTTCCTCGCTTGAATTCTCTTTTTTAACATGTCAAATGTCTAGTCATCCCAACTCCCCCATCTCTGGAGAAATGACATTTAGTGCATCAGGCTTTGATGGCATGCAGAACACATGTTCGCAAACGTTGTTCATGCTTCCTTTAATACTTAGCCTCATGAGTATTTTCAATCAAATAATGTTGTAATTACTAGCGCCTTGTTGCTTCCCAACTCAAGTCTAATTAATCCTGCTTGGCTCATTTTCTAGGATTAGCTGCTGAGAAGCTGCCTTCTTACGTGGTTACGCAAGCTGCATACGACAGCTATTCTCCACTGCTCCACTTTTGGAAACTCACTGTAATATTACTATTGTTTACTTGCTGAGTGCCAAAAGTGTGCTAAAAACACATAGCAAAGACATGGTCCATGCCCCAAACACTTCACAGTTGAAATGAGACCTGGGGCAAAGGGGAGACAAAAAAAAAAAAGGGCGGGGTAGGAGGAATAGTAACAAAAAAAGCAACGTTGCACAGTTACTCAGCAAAGCCAAATGGACAGTAAGGCTACGTCTGCACAGCTCCTTTTTGCGCAAAAGCCTCTTGCTCAAAAACAGCCCCTAATTAATTATGCAAATGAAGTGCAGCAATATGCTAATCCATGCTTCATTTGCATAGTCTTTTGCGGAAGAAGGAAGCAGCATAGACATAGCCTAAAGGGTGAATTATTATTTTAAACTACCACCAGACTTCACCATTACTGGCACAGAACTAATGCTTCACTCCAAGATAGCACTTGCCATCTGAAAATCTCCGATCAGTTGGGTTCAAACAGCAATCAGCATAACTCCTGGTTGAGCGAACGCAGCTTTTAAAACGATATTTAGCCTGACTTACAATTTTTGAGTGATGAAGAATCCACCATACTCCTTGGTAAGTTGTTCCAGGTCTTCACGACCTTCAGTATTAAATACCTGTCAATTATTTCCGGACAATTTCTCTAGCTTCAGCTCCAGCCATTGGATCCTGTCAGTGCATTAGGCCACATAAATCAGAGTGAGATCAGTATCAATCCCAATCTATTTGTGTTCACCCATTGTATACAGAGCCCATCTTATCTGATTGGCATTTGTCTCCCCATGTTTCCTATGGCACTTGGATTGCTAGCTCAGCACTTCCCAGGGAAGGTAGGTCTGCTCATAGGTGATGCAACTAGGAGATCAGGGAGATGCTGCAGCACCCACTAGCTTGAAGGGGTTTCCATAGTACATTGGCTTTCCAGTTTGGTTCAACAGCTCTCACCACTCCCACAATACAAATTATTTGAGTGCCTCTGGGTCTGCCTGACGATATCTGAAGGGATCTTCACTCAAACTGTGCTTATCTGCCCCCCAGGAGACTTTGCACAGGAATTACAGAGGTTTGGGTTTTTTCATTAAAATAACTTGCATTCAAGGTTGGAAGGCTTTGCCAAAAAAGACAACCTAGCAGCATATTCTAGGTGGCCAGTCTTCAGGTTAATCCAGTCTCTTCAAGCAGCTCATAGGAGCACAGGATTAAAATACGGAGTGATACCCAAATACCCTGTCTGCAGTAGTGGCCAGCACTAGATGCTCCAGAGGATAATGTAAGAATCCCACAGTAGGCAGCTTTAGGATGATCTGTCTCTTACACACTGTGCTGGACACACTGGCCATATCTACACTAGGAAACTATTTTGAAATAACTAAATTCAACTTTACTTCCAATTTTACAAAATCAAAATCACGTGAACCCATTTTAGGGAAGCCTCGAAATTAGTCTGAGGCAGGCTCCTTTAATGTGAACGCGCTACCTCGACACAGAGCCCCCAGGAAGCACTGGGGAGTAATTAGTTCCAATTGCTCTGGGGAGTAGTTATTTTGAAGTAGCGGCACTGGACCATCCATACTACCACTATTTTTGAAGTAACTATTTTGAAATTAGCGTTAGTCCCCAAGAAAAGCAGGAGTACAGATTTCGAAATAAGGGGCTTGATAGGTTGAATTTATAAGGGATTGTCCACACTAAGGGGGATTACGTCAAAACAAAGCCAGAGGCTACGACTACACTGCAGAGTTCTTGCGCAAAAAGTCTTGCGCAAGAGAGCATCCACACTGGTGGGACGCTCTTGCACAAAAACTTCCCCACCGGAACTATTTTGGAGAGGGCAAAAGGGCACCAGGACTTTCCGGGGCTGGGGGCGGGGGCTGGAGTTCCTTTGAGACGCATGCTTAAAGGGATCTCTCTGGACAGCCATTTCTCTCCTGCTGCGTGGTTTGGGACCTCTTGTAGGGACTGAAAGCTCTAGCAGTGCTAGTTGTGGTTGCCCTCTGCCTTATTGGACCCCACAGCTTTATGCCCTAGTGCCTTTTGTGAATTTTGCCTTGTGCTTGCTGTGCCATGGAGCCAGGGGTTGCCCTGTGCCTGCTCTGGCCCCACACAGCCATTTTGGAGTGCCTGCAGCTGCTGCTCCATGCTGCTTCGCTACTCCTGCATGAGCTCAACCCCGAGCTGGCTCTGGACTCCTTCTCCGCAGATGCGGTGGCAGCCCTGTGGCATCCCCACCCGACCGTGGAGAGGCGATACTGGAGACTGGACACCAGTTCCAACTGGTGGGACCAGCTGGTCCTGGAGCAATGGGACGACCAGCAGTGGCGCTGGAACTTCAGGATGCGGAAGCAGACGTTCCTGGAGCTGTGTGCCCAGCTCGCCCCTGTGCTCCTGAGACGTAACACCCAGCTGCAGCCTGCCATTCCCGTGAACAAGAGGGTCGCCATCGCCCTGTGGAAGCAGGCCACCCTGGACAGTTACCGCTCCGTGGCACACCAGTTCGGGGTGGGCAGGTCCACACTCGATGCTGTGTTGATGCAGGTATGTCCTGGGGGGAGGAGGGGCTGCACTCCCTGCCCAAGGGAAGGGAAGACTTCAAGCTGGAGGAGGGTGGCGGGAGTATGGGGCTTGTGCCATCCCTCTCTCACACAGGCCTGCTGGTATGGGGGGGGGGCGTTTCTGGGGCAAAGGGGCCCTGGTGTGTTTGGGGGCAGAGGGCATCAGAGGACATCACAGGGGAGCGGGCACCCCCCCAAGGGCTCATGCACCTACCCTGCTTCATTCAGTGTGTTCCCTGTGTTTGTGTGCCCTTCTGCAGGCTGTCCACGCCATCCACGACATTCTGCTACAGACGGTCATCCACCTGCAGGACATGGATGCAACAGTGGCTGACTTTGCTACCTTGGGGTTCCCCAACTGCGGGGGAGATGTGGATGGGACCCACATCCCCATCCGTGCCCCGGAGCATCGAGCGGCCCATTTCATAAACAGCAAGGGGTACTTCTCGATGGTGATCCAGGCCCTTGTGGACCACCGTGGCCACTTCACAGACATCTATGTAGGGTAGTCCGACAGGGCACATGACGCCCGCATCCTGAGCAACTCCAGCCTGTATTGCAGGATAGAGGCAGGCACTTTCTTCCCCCAGCGGGAATTTACAGTTGGGGATGTCCACATGCCTCTCTGCATTGTGGGGGACACGGCCTACCCCCTCACGCCTTGGCTGATGCGGCCATACACCGGACACATGGACCCCGGCCAGGAATGTTTCAACCAGCACCTGAACCAGGCCCGCAACCAGGCGGAGTGCACCTTCGGACGGCTGAAGGCGCAATTCTGTTGTCTGCTCACCTGTCTTGAGATGGGTGAGCAGAACATCGCGGAGGTTGTGGCAGCATGTTGTGTGCTGCACAACATAGTGGCGTGGAAGGGGGAGGCCTTCTTCCCGGCATGAATGGCAGCTGAGGGCTGGGCGTTTGAGCAGCCCCATACAGCTGCCATCCGGCAGGAGCACCACGATGGGGTGTGCATCCGGGAGACCCTGAAGGACATGTTCTCCCAGGCCCCACAGTAGGGTCACTTCTGTCTCCCGTCTACATCTCCCTCCTATCCCCTCCCATCCCCAACCCTTCCCTCCCTCCCTCCCCTCACCTCCCAATAAACAAAACCGTTTTTTTGTTGAAACAAGATGAAACTTTATTTGTATTTACAATAGGGAAAGAAGGGTGGGCAGTGAGAGGGGGCTCTGAACTGGGAGGGGGAGGAGGAAGGGGCTCTCAACTGGGAGGGGCAGCTCCTGCCAGTGCCTCCACGGGTGCAGAGGCCTCAGCATCCTTCAGGCCAGGGTGGGCCAGGCAGCATGACGATGTGGGCAGGACGGGGTGCAGCAGGTGGGGGCATGGCAACAGTAGCAGGAGGGGCAGCTGGAGGGGGCATGAGCACAGCAGGGAGGACAGGAGGATGCAGCAAGGCCATGTTGTAGTGAACGGCATGGCCGATGTGCAATGTCAGGTTGGTGATTGCGTCGCACATCCGGTCGCACCTGTGGAGGAACTGCCCCCAGGCCTGCTGCCGACATTCCAGGTTGGCCTGGATCTTTCTGCTGACTGCCGCCTCAATCCTCTCAATGGCCTGGACGTGCTGCTGGAGGAGCTGGTCCTGCTGCCTGGCCCACTGGACTAGTGCTTGGGTGGTTGGTGGTGTCGCCACCACAGGGCTGGAGGGTCCCTTGCTCCTGGGTGGTCCTACTGCAGAGAACACAAAAAATGATGAGGTGGTCAGGCAGCCATGCCCACACTGTTCCTGAGCCCCATGCCCTCCGCCCCACGCGACACCACACAACTGTGGCTTGGGCCCAATCGGTCCCCTGTGTGTGTGTTCACATAAAGGAGTAGCTCATCATCCCTGGAATGAAGTGATCCTCCATGGATTGTAACCCTTGGGAGATATCATTGTGAATGAAGACCCCTTGTCTGTGTCCTGGCCACTTGGCATGTGGTGTGTCAACTTGTGGAACTCCTTCCCACAGGAGGCTGTGAAGGCTAGGACTATAAACAGAGTTAAAAAAAGAGCTAGATAAATTAATAGAAGTTAGGTCCATAACAGGCTATTAGCCGCGGGTAAGGAATGGTGTCCCTGACCTCTGTTTGTCAAAGGCCAGAGATGGATGGCAGGACTCAAATCGTTTGATCATTGTCTTTGGTCCACCCCTTCTGGGGCACCTGGCACTGGCCCCTGTTGGCAGGCAGGATACTGGGCTAGATGGACCTTTGGTCTGACCCAGTGTGGCCATTCTTATGTGTGTCTGCATTGCACTGTGCACACTCCCTCCCCAAGGTAGAGCACATGTTTTCGACTCGTGTCACTGTCTGTGAGCAACACACCATTGATGCTAACGTTATGTTCGCGTGCACATCCCCACATTGCATGGGAGCAAGTGTGGCAGACGAGGTCTGGGTTCTCAGACTACTGTCAATTGATGTCCTTGGAGATGGAGCCAGGGCAACTGGGGAGTGTACCATCCCTGCAGCAAAACTCAAGTGGCCAGAGGCCCGGGCTGGCTGCTTCCCTGCCCCCCTCCTGCCAGTCTTCAGACAAGTAGCCCAGGGAAGTGCGTGGCCACAGTCAGGGGCTTCCCTCGGGGGCAGCCTAGGGGCCAGGAGCAGCTAAGGGGCTCCATGGGGGCCATGCTCACAGGGCTGGCTCACTGCGGTTTTCCCAGGAGCAGCTACTGTGTCACATGGGCAGGCATGGCTGCATGCTGTCTGTGTGCAGCACCCTTCGGGAGGTGTGGGGTCTGGCCTGAACTCTTGGGGCCTTGGCTGCTTCCAGCTGGCATCCCCCCTTTCCCCTGGGCAGGACGTGTGTGAGCAGCAAGGTCTCAGGTGTGCCCTGGAGCTGCCTGCCACATCCATATGCCACACAGTCAGGCTGCATGAGGTTGCACGTGCTGTGTACTGCTGCACAGTGTGCTGCTCGAACTGCTTGAGTGATGCTCCACCCCCCTCACCCCCCGGGCACCCGGCTCCCCCCACCCTTGTGAGTGAGAAGCGCAACACTCACTGGAGGATCCACCGCTGGCCTCAGATGAGGCCCAGGAGACATGCTGGCTGCTGAGCACTGGCTCCAGGTGCAGGGTGACAGTGCTGCTGCGGTCATCTCCCTCATCCTTGGACCCGGACCCAGTGGTCGGGTCACCCTCCTCCTCCAGGTGAGGTGGCCTGGCCACTGGGGGGTGCAGGCTGGTGTCCACTGCTGGTGAGAGTCCTTGGACTGCCATCTCGCTGAGGATGGCGTGGAGGCAGTTGTAGTGGGGGCAGATGTCAACTCCTGCCCCCTCACCCTCAGTGGCCCAGATATAGCCCAGGCACAGCTCCTTGACCTTGGCGCGGACCTGTTCAAGGGTCCGGGCTGAAAATGTCCACATTGCAGCAAGGGTCACGGGGGTCGTGGAGGGCTTCCTCCTCAGCCTACAGGTCCAAAAGGGCCTCCACATCAGCCCTGGACCAACAAAGGGCATGCTGCTTGGTGCCCCTCCAGGCCTCTTGGAAGCCCTGGGGTGGCTGCTGGGAGGAGGGTGCAGGCTCACAGGGTGCCTGGGGGCAGATAGCCTGGGGCTCCTGGATGCAGCAGGGCAGAGCCGCGTGGTGGAGCTGCTGCTGCCGCGCAGCATCTGCAGGCTGCATGTGGCTTTAAGGGGGGGGGGGGGGTCCGGCAACCAGGAAGTAAGGAGCTGTGAGTGCGGGTACGGAGTGTCCAAGCAGCCACTTGCCGTTTTTTCCTGGGAGGCCAGTTCTTGCGCAAAAACTCTTGGCTGCCTGTCCACACTGCCCTCTTGCGCAGGAGCCGTTCTGCTGCTTATTTTCAGTTTGGGGGCAAGAAGGAGCAGTGTAGACAGCTCCTTCTTGCACCAAAGCCCCTTGCGCAAAAATGGCAGCTCATTAGGTATGCAAATGAGGCATTGCAATATTCATCACCATGCCTCATTTGCATATCTTCTTGCACAAGAATGAGCAATGTAGACATAGCCTCAGTGTATTGCCCTACTGTACTCTGGGCTCCTTCTCCTCAGGGAACCTCCAATTCCATCTATCCCCTGTGCTTCAGTGACTCTACTACCAGTCTTCTCTAGCCCCTGCCTCTAGGCCAAACTGCAGTCTGAAATGGCCACTCATCATAGGCAAGGTTTGTGGACGTGCTGCCTTATTCTATCTTGGTTGCCTCCCTGCAGCACTAGTACACTCAGGCCTTGCCTCAGGCTCTGCAGCCTGGGAGTGAGGTCAGGCCAGAGCTCCCCAGCTCTGTGTGCCTTCCCCCAGCACTGCTCTGTGGCAGGAAGCCTCCAGCTTCCCAGGCAGCCACATCCCTCCTGCTCCCTTTCTGAAGCAAGAGTGTGTCTGTTCTCTTTCCCTTTAGGAGCCCTTATTTATACAGCCCTCAACTGGGCCCTAATTGGCTGCTCTCTGCTGCAGCTGCTTGCTCCACAGCCCCAGACTTCTCCCAGGGCTGGATTTAACCCTTCCTAGGCCAGCATGGAGCAGATTCCCCATCACATTGTCCTACACATTTGGTCTGATCCTGCTCTCTAATAGCTAGAGCATGAAGTTTAATATCCCTTCCACAATATTTGTTACCATGATTATGAAATACTGGCTATTCTTTATAGCCATATACATGTCCATTACCTTTCTGAGTCTTAAGTTCATCCCAATTTCCTACGGCAGTAAGTTCCACAGTTCCACACTCTGAAGACATCCTTTTCAGTTTTTAATTTCCCATAAATTTAAACAAATTTAATTTATCTACCTTCTCTCAACCATTTTTTATATGTGAGATACTTTTATCACAATGTATGCTGTTGGCAGAGAAGCTCAGGGTCTCTCAATCTCTCCAAGCTTTTTCTATTCAGCTCAATTAATTTCAAATAAGGTGACGGTGTGTGTGTGGAATCTTGTCAGAGCACAGGCACCAGCTTCCCTTTTGTCCCAGGGTGCTCAGCCCCACTCTGCTCAGGCCCTGCTCCCATGCCACTCTTCCCCCAAATCCCCACCCCTGTCTGCCCAGTTCCACCAGGCCACAGGAGGAAGGGGGATATGCTGATTGGCTGAGCCCCAACAGCTGAGAGAGACTGAGGGGAAGGAGGCACTAGCTTCCACAGGGTGCTAAGCATCTGGCACCTATGTATCAGATATCTTGATTACAAAAAGCTTGGGTGACATTTTATGCGCCGAGTTCAAGAGGAAAAACTGAAACAGGCTGCCTGTAATGTGACCCTAGGCCATAAGGGGGCACCTGGGAGGTAGCTGGT
This sequence comes from Pelochelys cantorii, assembly GCA_032595735.1. Lineage (NCBI taxonomy): Eukaryota > Metazoa > Chordata > Testudines > Trionychidae > Pelochelys > Pelochelys cantorii. The sequence continues at coordinate 47,367,935 of CM064326.1, read as the reverse complement.
CAGAAGTCCTCTTCATAGCTATAAAATCCCCTCTCCCTAAAGAAAGCATTTAATGTTTGTCTTCTCTCAGCTACATAATTTTTTTCTTAGTGTAGCCACACTCTCTGCATCACACATGGCTCTAGTGCTGAAGCAGAAGTAGAGATGGCTTCATTCTAAGTTACTATGGAGATTTGGCCTGGCACTAGTGCACTGCAGCATGGCACAACCACAAAGAGGTGGCAGATCCAGACTCCAGTTCTAGGGCTCTGAAGATCTAGCATTCTAAGATGACTTTCTAAATCTGCACTATTTTCTTAAACCCCAGCCCTAATACATTCATGTTGTAGGCAAGTAACTTTAGTGACCTGACAAACAGATCATTCTGGGGTTAGCTCGTGTCTCACCTTCTCAATACTTGCCACCTTCTCTATTACAAGGCAAGTTCGCTGAGGCAATAACTGTCTTCATTTGCACCCTGTACAGGATGGAATTTATTGACAACACTTGACAAATAAATAATACATGAAGCTGGATAAATTGTTGAGCCAGAAGATGAAGGGAGAGAATGCAAAAGTAAGATTGGGAGCCAGAGTAACAGGAGTGAAACTCACCTTTGGAAGCTTTAAAATTAGCCTTTTTTTAAAATCAACTCAGAGCATTTGCCTCTGTTCCCTAAATAACACATATTCCTGGATGCCCATATTCTGACTATTTTTCCATGAGAGAATCTGCCCACTTTACTACACTCTCCTCTTTAACATTCATGACTTAAAAAGAAATCTCATTGATTTTTTTTTTAAATGTCATCTTTAAGACTGCATGTCCCAATGGGGTAGGAAGGCCAGCAGTTACTGCCAATGCTATTTGCCCTCTCATACATCTCAGCTGATTGATGAAGGAAATAACTGCTGAAAGAGACAGATGGGTGAAGAGGGAGGAAAAAAAAATCATTAAGTACTAAACAGATCAAGCAGACAGAATATAAAGGGGAAGGTGATCTTCAGGAATGAAGGATTAACAAATTAAGGTTATCACTTAAAGGGCAGAGTTTCTCACTATGTAATAAAATATAAATGAAATAAAAAGGGAGCAGACAAATATACCGTTCACTCCTATCTTCAAGGTCTTAGCATGGCATGAAGCCTGGCCTGTCCCTCAGTCCCTGCCTCACTCTTAATCTCTGCCTAATGTGTTTTCCTCTCACATTTAATAAACTACATATCTCCTTTCATCAAATTGCTTGGCAAAGTTGGGTAAGCATTAGTCTACCAATCTTATGGATGAGGTAAGCGAGGCATTGATAGGTAAATGACTTGTCTAAAGTCACTGAGTGAGGTAGAAGCAAAATTGTAACTAGATTCCTTTATATCCTGCCTCTGCTCATTCCAATCCCCCACAGGTGCCTAACCATAGAATACTAAGACTAGAAGGGACCTCAAGAGGTCAAGTCCAGTCCCTTGCTCTCATGGCAAGACCCAGTACTGTCTAGAACATCCCCGATAGACATTTATCACTAACAGTTCACTATATCCTACCTGGATCTGACACAGTGTGATGCTGCTTTTTCAGTGTGCTCTAATAATGGAGACAAAGTTAAAAGGGAAATTGAAGCCCCCAGTTTTTGTGGATTTCACCATTCACGGTGATCCCAAGAATGTATCCCCCACAAATGGCAAAGGCTTCCTGTAGGAATTCCAGAAACGTAGCAGAGACCATGGAGTGGCTAGAAGCACAAAGGAGATCACTTCCTTTGTTTAAAAAGCACTCAGCTGCAGAAGCAAAGTTTCTGAGACAGCCTATTTAAGTAAAATGAAAAATGGAACGTGACCAGATGGTAAATGGATGGTTTAGAATAAAACTCAGGCAGGAGTCTTTGAAGGGAAATACTATCTATAGATAGGATAGAAATACTATGACTCAAAATGGATTACATAAAGAAAGTCAGTACTAAGACTTTTCCCTATACAATCCAGTTAGAAGAGATACAAAACAAGTGGGAGTAATGTAAAAAAGAAAAATATATCAGTGGGAATAGGAGATTTCAGCAACCAGGACAAACCAGGGACCCACTGTGTCTACATGGACAAGAGACAAAACAAAATTAAATGGAAAATTCTGCTAAAGTGCTATTAGTAGAAAGGGAAAATCTTGGGCAGGCAGTGTGTAAATGGAGGCTCTCAGCGGGGCTAAGGGTGTGTCACCACTGCAGGCCCACACCAGCTGACTCAGGTTTGGCTAACAAGCTGTTTAACTGCAGTGCAGAGAGTTGTGCTGGGGCTGCAGCTTAAGCTCTGAGAGCCTCCCATTTTGCAGAGTCCTGGAACCCAAGCTCCAGGCACTGTAAGATAGCTACCCATAATGCATTGCTCTCCAAGTTAACAGCAGTTGCCCTACTGGGAACCCACTACTTCAAACTACGCTGAATTCTTCTGCACAGTGGGGACATGGACTTTTGACTTTACAAAAATCAGGTGGTAAGACATCAACTTTAATAAATTCAAACTTTACCCTGTAGTGTAAACATGGTCCAAATTACCATTCACCACTTCTTCACATGGTGATGGGAAGGTGCTGAACTGTGCCATTCTAACAGAAAGACAAGTTAAACCATAATCACTGCTTGAGGTGATGGGCTACCTGGAAGCTTCTTCAGCTCAAACCTTCGCCACCAAGACTGGAAGTGAGGCAGAAGTGCCAGCATTGAAGATGACATTGACTAGTGAGTTAACAACTGATTCCTGCTTAAATCATGGTGGCAGGAGAAACAACATCCCAGGAATGCCAGACTCCCGCCCCCGCCCTCCGCAGGCTAGGAGAAGATGCAGTGCCAACAAGAGTCTGCTTTCAAAAGAGGAATGGCAGCCAACTAGGGACAGACTTCTCCCAAACAGCACACCTGATTCCAGAGAGTGGTGTCTATGGGGCTGTGGCAGATGCTTGTAGCAGTACAATATACCCATTGCTTCCCTTGCCCAATATAACCACTGATTCAAATTAGAGGTCAAAATGATTTAGCAGACTACCCACATTGTGAGTATGCCTGCACAAAGTCCTGAAAGTCTTTTCTGAAACTAATGTAAAGGGAATCTCTCTTACTATGCTAATTATTAATTTAATTAAAAAGCCATTTTCCTTTGCAACAAAGATATCCCACACCAGTTGCATTTTTCAGTATTTGCTATTAAATGATGCTTTTTTGGCAACTGGAAAATAGACAGTGTTCTGAGCAGCTATACATATAGGACAAGTTGGTGGAAACAAAAATACTATAAAACTGATGAAGAAGCATCCTGATGAGACCATCTTTACAAAAAAGTGAGGCGTAACTATTACATAGTAGTTCAAAAGTATCAGGTTGTCATTTATGTTATTATTTAGCAAACCAAAAACAAATCAAGCTAAAATAAACTAGCAGCCAGATTCATGTATTGTGTTCTACGGAAAGAAACACAAAAGCGCAAAAGTGATACTTTATTCATATTTGTTATTTTTATAGAACCCAGAGTAAGATATACAAACGGATAAAAATTACCTAAGACCAAGTTAGTTTACATCACTAAATTCAATTTAAATTTTTATTGATAAAATACTGAACAGAGATGACAAAATACTCCAAGTTTAGAAAAACAGATTGGCTACAATGGCTGAAAAATTCCAGTTACCTTTAATTGGTATCACTTGGTTCTATATTCATCGTTTAAAACTAATTGATGCATGTTACAAAATTTCCATGGTACACTCAGTCTCTGTGCTCATAAAATATATTTTGTCATATCAAATTTCCTTATAATGGAAAGAATTGTGATGTCATAATATTTTACCTTAACACATATCAAAAGAATATTGAAAGTAGCTCTTCCACCCATATAGTGACACTGGATAATACTGCAATATTAGCTGAACTTTTATCCATTCTATTTGTTCACCCACAGCATCATTTTGGTCAGTTTTGCAACCGACTGTATATCAATTATATCCTTATGACCAACACAAATAACATTTCTTGTGTTAATAGGGAACCACCAGAACAGAAGCAGAATTTAGCCCTGTGTTTTAAGGCAAAAACAATCCTGTAACATGCTGTGTTCCCTCCTTTTCCATAGGCTAATGAGAGTTGTGGCTGCTCACCACTGTTCAGCTTCTTACAGGATAAGGCCCTTAATGGGCAGAAAAACACAAACACAGAGGCAAAGGCATTTTTGCCACTGTACTATAAATCAAAGTCAACTCAGAAACTCACATGCAGATTAAAAGAGCAATGAGGCAGCCAATATTTTAGTATGGGAATATTGTGATTGGCTGAATATTATTTTCTCTGGACAAAAATAAAAACTGTTGTATTCAGAGTGGATGAGGATAAAGGTTAGTTGCATGATCTTCCCTTCCTTCTTAAGAACAGAAGGGCCTTGCAGAACAAAAGAGCTTTACTAAATATTTGACCTAGAATTATACAGATCTCTTCTGCTACAAAGATTAAAATTGTAATCTGGTGAGGAAAAAAAGACCAACCTTTCCCCTCACACACACCATAAAAAAGCCTTATTAGGCAAGGAAGCAGTCTGATGCACAATGTACGAAAGAAAAAATACTCAAGTTTCAATTCTGTACGGAATAAAGTATGAATTATTTTTCAAGAAAATATACTGAGAAAGCAAAAGCTGACCATATGGCAGCCTTCTTTTCTAGAAGAAACTGAAAAGATATACAGCATGGTAACCAAACACCAATCAAGCGGTTTTAATTGTCAGTGTTATATAAATGGGACATACTGGGCTGGAAATATATTAAAAAATCAAGGGCCTTGAATGAGCAAGTTATAAGAAACTGCAATGACATTACATGATTATACACATACCATATAAGCAAAAGCCTAACTACATAAATTTATATCTACAGGAATAAAAAAAACCTAAATGTAGTACTTGTAAAATGTATTCAATTGCAAGCATCGAACGGAGGTTGTTCCTTCATCCACATAATAGACATAGAATTAGCAGTAGCAGAATAAGCTTTCCACTCTGTACTAACCACGTGGTTCCACCCAGGTTTCTACTCCTAAATTTAACAGGGCACTTCAGTCTTCAAGTACAAGTCAAGCCACGTCCACAGACAGCCACAAAGAACCTCAATTCCAACTGTGGTTTTTATAATATAAACATGTGTCTACTACATAGTGAACTGAGACCACACCGTTATTTTACTGTCAAATCATCATCATCTAGCAACTTCCCATTACGACTGGGCAATCCAGTCCCCCCTCAAAAATAACTAGGAATTTTGTGAATATACTCTTCAAACTTACATTTTAATTATGGGTTTTCAGTGGATGGAACGTGTAAAGGAGATTAAAACAACATAACCAACTAAATCAAAAAAGTTACTTAAAACTGGTATTAGTAAGACAACATTTAGTTGATGTCTGTTATATTTTAAGGTTGACATGACTGATTTCTGAAAAATGTTAAGATGCCTTAAGAACTTGAAGACATTGCCCAGTCATGTATCACTGAATCTTCTAAAAGTCCTCATGACCAACAGCCAGTTTCACAAGTACTGAGTTTGCAAAATTATAAAGAATAAGATGTAAAGTAAAAATATATTCTATAAGTTCATGATCAATAAAGTAAAACAAAATGCTGGTTTTGTAACAGTGCAACTGCAGCCTACTTTGCACGCAGCACACGATTTGCTACATTTAGTGGCACTTATGTATTATGCAGTAAATACTGAAAATAAGACTCAACTTTTGGATCTGCATCAGCATAATCACATTATTACAAAATGTGCTAAGCTACAGCCTTCTGAATACCAACTCATTTTTAGTACTTAGATTTCTAGTTTTTAATACATTTCAACGCTCTGCCTCCTGTCCTGCTAAAGGTGTGAATACTGGAGCAAAACATTTCATGAATTCTGCTCCTGCACTCGCAGGTCTCAGTCTGACCAATCATTTTCATCAAATTCTGAATCATCATCAGAATCGCTGTACTCCACAGCAATGCGCCTTGAAAGAATAGTTGCCACATCATTTCCAACAGGTTCTCGCTTTGCTTCTTGTTCACGTTGCTCTTGTACCTTTTTCAGCTGAATTCCTATAGAAAGGAAAACAATTATGTTCAGAAACTCTTCTTTGCATGTAAAATATAATTCCGGGTTGTTGCTGCATGTTATATTTTAAGTTAAGTTGAGATACAACCCACAGGTGTGAAGGAAAAAGACAGACTGGAAATCATGAAAACTTCCTTGATTAAGACAGACACACAAAGCAGACTGAAATCAGTCTTTCCAAGACCATGTGCCCATAACATTTGCAAAATAGCTGGATATGGTTTAAGTTAAAGCTCCAAAAGGCTATAGAGCACTTTCATAGGAGTGATTTTAAAACTATATTTTTTAAAGCAAGCATAACTGAATGAAGACTGTAGCACCTGCTTACAAAATATTTTAAGTGTTAAAAAAGTCAAATGAAATATACTGGAATCAATGTTTGGATTTCACAGCTGTTACAAGGGACCCCATGGAACCCATACACTTTTTAAACGGATACTTCATATACTGAAGATAAGTAAAAGTTTTCATTTGATTTCATTTAAACAAGCACCTGAATTAATCTGAAATCAGTTACAACTTTGGAACATGTGACTTGGCGTACAGACCCCACCTCAGGTTTTTCGAAGAGATTAACACTTTGAGTCGAGGCACACCATACTGCACGTCCAAAGAGCAGGGACGGTCAAGATCCCAAGGCTAGGCCAATTGTAGTGAAGTATTTCTCTCAGAAAATTATAAAGACAAAATTGTGGCTTGTTGGTAACAGCAGCCATGAACACAATTTGCAGTTGTCTCACTGTGTATAAAAGGAATAGGTCTGAAATTCTGTGCTCACTTACCCATTCGAATAGCAGCAAGAAGATCACTTCGAGCATCACTGATTGGCGGCTGTGTGGGCTCATGTCGTTTTGCCTCTGGAACTGGAAAAGCATGCAATGGGGAGGATGTGAGAGATGCACCTGTAGCAGGAGGACCTGGTGGGGGAGGAGGTGGGCCAGGGGGAGGGGAAGCTGTGACAAGCCCAGAAGAAGGAGCAGCAGCAGCGGCAGCATAGGTAGATCCGGTCCCTAACCCAGATTGGGAAGGTGGCATAGGAAGCTGAAGAGGACTAACAAAAGCAGTTTGGGCTGAAGGAATCATAGGGGGAACTGGAGTGGAGGGCGGTCCAGTAGGATTATAATAATCCACCATCTGAGCTGGGAGCATCCTGGAAAAAAAAAAAAAAAAAAAAGAACAAATATAACCTTAAAGAACTGAAATGTGTGTCAGTAAGAAGAGTAACTACTTCAGTCATTTCAGAAAAGTAAACACTTAGCATTTACTCAGTAGTCACCCTTTAAAATGTGCTTATTTTGCCTCAGGTACCATTAATTCACTCTTCGTAATTTTCCCCAGCAAATTCCTTAGATTTTCATATAGAGAATATTGTGAATACTGAGTGGTAATAATATATTGTTATCCAAGGCAGATGACATTAAGAGAAAATACTAAATAGGACTTTTCATATTCAAAGAGCTTTTACAAATACTGTATGATTCTCAATATCCTGGTGAAGCAGATAATAGAAGTATTTGCTTCTAAAGAATCATTTTAACCTCTCGCATATGTGATGTGGGAAATGTCATTAATACATGCATCTATTTCTATTTTTTTCTTGAAATTTGGAATATTTTCAGTGCATTACTTTATAACTAGTGTTCCTCACATATAAAAAAACCTTATCATGATGACTTTGTTCAGCAATGCATTGACAGCTTTTCATATTTTACAGTCATATCAACGAAGCCATATTAAATATATTGTTCAGTATTTTAGGTTTTGACATTTCTCCTTCTCCATTCAGTTCACTGTTAAATATGCTTTTCAAATCAGCAAATTTTCTTCTACCTACCTTACTGAAGTGTTAACAGAGTTAGTTATGTTTGTATAGAGTTTTGAACATGTAAAACAACTCTTAAGTACTGCATTATGATGATGACAACAAATGCACATCCTATTAGCCACCAGTAAATCAGAAGTTTTACCCATAGTCTGCTGGTACCAAAGGTACAGAGCTGTGTGGGCCCTCTGAGGCCTGGGGTGGAGGTGGAGGTGGTTGTTGAGGTCTATTTAAGGTAGCATGCCGCACTGTGATAGAAGATGGTCTATATTCATGCTCAAGACCCTGGTTTACACCCATATACTGTGGTCCATCTCCTGTTCCATATGAAGATATCACTGCTTGCTGGTGAAGGGAATGATTCGGAGTAGCAGGATAAGAATAATCAGTAACATCGGACGCATGGGACCTAAAGTAAATGGGATGGGATGAACAGAACAAATGAGTGTAGCAGAATGCTGTCTCAACAGCTAAGCAGTAAAGCTAATGACTACACTGGGAATAACTTTTCTTGCAAAGGGTTTCCCTATTTTCATTATCAAGCATTTGTCAGCCGATGGAAACTACAACAGCAATGTAATTATTTCAAAATAAATTAATTTGTACAAACCAGAACACACAGAAACTAAATCTTAATCCGCAGGGCTTGCATTTTTTTGCTATTTTGGCATATTAACTCTGACAGAATATTGTAGAACAAATAAAATTAATTTAAAAAAGCAAAACCAATATTAGCTTTTTTTTCTCCTAGTTGCAAGAAAACATTGATTTTTTTTACACAAACAATTAATAACTGTGGGTAACCAGCTAGGTATTAACAGAAAGCAGAAAAAGAAAGCAACAATAGAAGAAGTCAGTTATACAGCAAATATATTTTACCAAAGCAGAGAGAGCTAATTTCAAAAGCTTAATCTTTAAAAGCTTTCTTTGTGTAAGTAGTTTGATTGGAAAGGCTGAGAGATATTGAAAAATGCAAATATTAGTTTAGCAGAGAGTTCATAAAGATGCAAAGTCTATGATGCTTTGCCAAATAAACCCAAGAGAGGAAGCAAAAGGATCTCATCATCCCATAACTGCACACAGCTGTACTGCATTAGTAACAGTCGTGCAGCCTGTCACTTGGTTAAAACAGATAGTCAGCAAAATGATGCACATCATCTCTTAGACTGGAAACAAGGCAAGCAACAAAAAGCCAGGGTTTTGAATAAAACAAAAAATGACACACCCTTTGGGCATTTTGTCCTTTTTCATGCTTCCTGCCTGCTCCAGTTTCTTTGCGTCACTCATGAACTCAATGCCCATTTTCCTTCTTTCCCACTCTTCTTTTCTTGTTCTTACTTTTCTCACATTTATTTGCTGGTTTCTATTTGGATTCAGCTTGTGTCTCTCTCTCTGAAGTACAACAGGTGTAACATAAATGAATTGTAATAGGTACACACAGTCTGGTAACTTGGATTTCAAACTTTATGGCTTTGATTGGGACAGCATACTCACAAAGGCTTTTTAATTACCTAATCTCTATATTAAACTATAAGAAGATAGTACGAATAGAAGCACATCTTTGTATTTTACAAAAATGTACAACGAAGCTCAAAAGGTTTGTATGTCCTGAGTTAGTTTATTTATAGACACTATTTATAGGCTTTCTATTCGCACGCATCACCATAAGACCACTTTTGTGAGAACTTGATTCACTTCTACTTTTATAGCTTCATTCACAAGGTAGATCAAAGTTAAAAGGGTGCATTATACAAATTACTAAGCCTCTTCATCCTACCACACTAACCCACAGTTGAACTGCAGATTTCTGCAACGTGGTATTGTTGTAGCCATGTCAATCCCAGGATATTAGACACACAAGATGGCTGAGGTAACATCTTGCATTGAACCAACATCTGTTAGTGAGACAGTCAAGCTTTCAGGCTACACAGAGCTGTTCTTCAGGCATGGGAAAAGTGGAGTATCACAGCCAAATAGCATATGTGTTAACTCCTTATGCTAAGCTATCTGTCTCATCTTGTATTTAGCGATGACACTGTAGTACTTTTCCAAGACCTGCAGAAAAGCTCAGTGTTGTTCAAAAGCTTGTGTCTCTCACAAACAGAAGTTGGTCCAACAGAAGATATGACCTCACTTGCCTTGTCTCTCTAGACTTCGCAATACAATCAGGTATTTGTACCATGCAATATTGATTATTCACATTACTATAAGCATTTTAAAATCTTTAACAAGAAAGAGATGGTATAATGTCATAACCAGCTTGATACTACTAACCACCCTCCTGGCACCACCCACACCAAAATAATCCAGATCATAGCTGAAGGACTTTACAGTTCCTCCTTAGGGAAAGTTATATTGCAACTATTTCTTTGAGGTCGCTTTCTTCACATCATAAAAGTCTGCCTACAATGTGTGATGGAACACATTTTGACATTACAGGGAAATAAAGGGCAAAAAGAAAGACTTAGAATGTGTGAAGGAAGAAAGCTCAGAGATACAAAGAATCTACATCTTGCAGTTGCATAAAGGGCCCTGATGTTATCTGATCTGTTCAATTAGGCTTGGTTCAATTAACCAATGTGCCCTTAATAAACTTGCACAGGATCCCCATCTCAGGTCCCTCCCTCCAAACAAAATGGGGTGTGAAAAGACACACGCACATATACCTGCCAGTGCCAGGGATGGGGTGGAGTAGGGCAGGGTGGAGCAAAGAGAGGGACCTGTTTACATGCTGTGACGTTAGCTAACAGGCCAAAATGGGGAGCTGAATCAGTCACACGGGACAGGAGCTGAACAGGATGACTGTAGGAGAACTTGCTCTGGAATAACCTCCCTGTCCTATGGCTTCCTACCTGGGAAGGTGGGAGCCTCCCCTCCATTGCCTTAGTGTACAAGGCACCCATATTCTTACCTGGCACTAAACTCAAGCAAGATTCAGATCAACATTTTGAAAATGCTAACTTAAAAGAACTTTGAATAAAAAGAAAAATAGAGTTATTAGCAGGACACCCTTTTGGCATTAGAAATTATGGTAAACTAAAACTGTTAAATTACCAACAAGCAAGGGAAAAGGATGAATATTCTTGAAATTTAACACTGATAGAAAGAACAACAAACATTCTTACTGGTTTCCAAGGAGTCAACTTCATCTGACAGAAGACCACAGCAAACAAAACACACTCGATACTGAATAAACAAAGTTCTGAGCAGATTCCCCTTCATTAATCACAACTATCCAGTGAACTGAAAATATCAATCCATTCTTGCTCAGTGGTGGTTGCCCAATGGCCAAGGAAAGTAAACAAACTAAACGCTTACTGGAATTGTGAAATAGTTTGGCTTTTCATTAGATTCCAATTTCTTCCTCCTATCAATTAAATACTACACAGAAAAATGGTTACTCACCGTTGTAACGGTTGTTTTTTGAGATGTGTTGCTCATATCTATTACAATTAGGGGTGTGCGCACACCACAGGCAAAGTTTTTACCCTAGCTGTTACCCATTGGGTAGCTGTGGAACCTCCTGGAGTGGCACCGGTGCAATGCCCTATATATGACCCTGCCAACCTGGCCCCTCCTTAGTTCCTTCTTGCTGGCTACGCCAACTGAGGGGGAAGGATGGTTAGGTATGAAATAGATATGAGCAACACATCTTGAAGAACAGTTACAACAGTGAGGAACTTCTTTTCTTCTTTGAGTGCTTGCTCATATGTATTCCAATTAGGTGATTCACGTGTCAATACCCAGGAGGAGCGGGTCAGAGCTAGAGTCTGGCTGACTCCAGAACTGCAGTACCAAAGGCTGCATTCTGTCATGACGGTTGCACGATAGCATAGTGCAAAGCAAGGATATGCACCAATGACCATATAGCGGCTCTGCCGATTTCCTGGAGCGGTATATGTGCCAGGAATGCTGCCAAAGAGGCTTGGGGATGAGCAAACAACAGCAGTAAAAACCCCTGCCCCTGAATTAATGAGGAAGATCAAGGAGTGTCTGAACCTTCTGCATGAGGAGCTTCTCATAAGAAGGGTCCCTGAAGAGGGGTGGGCAGAAAGGGTGGGAGAATGATAGGGAGAGGAAAGGTATCAACTAGCCCCTCTCCACTGTTCAGAGGACCCAGCCATATGAAGTGATTCAGGACCAGGCATAGTAGAAGCAGGATATTCTGTCTCAGAAGGGGAAAGGATCAGGCTACATCAGCACTCCACACTTGGGCACACCTTCAAAAGGCTAGCTTGCACCAGCCCTGATTGTTACCCAACCGCAGCCCAGGTGATTTGCAGTGGGAATAAAAAGGCTGCCAACAAGAAAAATTAGTGCAGGTCTGAGGGTTAGTGGTATGCCCACAGAAAGGGCCTCCGCTGAGGCTGCAGCTTGAAGGTCTATCTTTGTGTTGCCAGGGTATGCATGCCCAAAAACTTCATTGTATTACGAGTGTCTTTGAGGCTGTGAAGATAAGACTTTGTTCAGCAAGAAGGTCAACTCTATCAAAGGGAATGTCCTCTATAATTTGTTGCGCCTCTGGGGGAAGGCCAGAAGGCTGCAGCTATGGCACACACTTCATGGCAAAACCAGAGGCCAAGACCTGGGCAGCTGAGTCCCCAGCATCTCAGAAGACCTGAGTTCTGGTCAAGGAGTCTGCCTTCCCATCCTGGATGTGTGGCGCAAACTCACTACAGGAGCCCTGGGGCAGCTGGTCCTGGAACTTCAGGAGGGAAGACTAGGCATTAATATTGTACAGGGTCAGGATAACCTGCTGATTAGCAACAAACAGCTCCCTCCCCCCCTCAGAGTAGATCTTTCAGCAAAAAAGGACAGACGCTTAGTGTCCTTAGACTTAGGAGCCGGGGCCTAGTGGCCTTGGCATGCCTTTTCGTTCACCGCCTCCACAACAAGAGAGCAGGGAGGTAGATGAAGAGGTATTCAAACCCCTTAACTGGCACAAAATATTTGTGCTCCACCCTCTTTCCCATAGGTGGGATGGAGACTGGCATTTTCCATAGTAGTTTTAATTATAGAAAGGGCCACCCTAGACAGTACCTCTGTGGTCACGATGTCAATGATGGTGTCATCCTGCTCAGCCATCTCCGTCTGGAGGTTTAGGCTAAACTTGAGGAGCTTCATGGGGCGTCACAGGCAGAGCAGGGTCATGGGGCAGCTAACTGTTGCCTCTGAAACACTGGGTTTGGAGGAGGCTGATAAGAGGCCCAGCTGGAAAGGAGCCCTGGGCTTGGTGGTATGCCCACAGAAATCAAAAACTACCACTGAGATGGCCACTGTGGGACCAGCTACTCCCGGGGAGGGGGAACAACAGATGTGGACCAGATCACTGAGAGTTCCCTCTGGGATGATGCTGGCATGCCTGAACGAGATGGCTAAGGTGCTGCCAATTCTGTAGCAAAGGAAAGAACGCTCGGTGCCATCTATTGAGAGGGGGATCAGCCATGCCACCATAATCAACATGGAGACCTCGACAGAACCCGTGAAGAAGGGCACTGATTCGGGGATCAGTGCCAGGATCAAGACAGAGAACTACACAGAGAACAGGACCAGGAGCGGTGTCAGTGCTGAGATTGGGAGAGGTGACCGGAATGGGATCGGTGCTGAGGAAGGTATGGTGATGACTGGTGCCAAGATGAATGCACAAGCTCCAAAGAGTGGCGCCAGGAATGCTCCAAAACATGGTCCCAGCTGTATGACACATGGTCCAAGAAGTGACATTTGGGACAACGCATGATGCCATAAAGAACTCCAGATGGGATGGCAGCATCAAGACAGGAAATGGAACCGTATCCGTGAGAAGTTCCACAGCACTGGTCACTTCTGGACTGGTCAGTGTGTCAAGAACACACCAAACTGGATCAGGAACAGCTTAGCAAGGAGGCTCTTGAGCAGGGAGCAGCTCTGAGAGGATTGGTGAACAGGACGCTGAGAGTCAGACCAGGGTCACGAGATGGACCAGCAGTGCTGGGACTCTGAGCAGCACCAGGACTCTGAGACACGTGTGAGAGGGCCCAACATAGCAGGTTTTCCCTGAGAGGTCTGGTGCAGAGCCAGGCTTCTGTCGAGCAGCAGGAGATGGGGCCTCATTGAGATGACCCTAAGCAGCTTCAAAAGATGTCCGGCATGGACAGGCCCACAGGCACTGTCTCAGCCCTGGGAGAGTCCAAGACTATAGGGACCATAGCACAGAGAGTCTTGGACAGTCATGGATGTCAATGGCATGGGTCCCGGGATCAGCAGCACTGCCAGAGTGGACTTGGCCACTTTGGAGTGTTGTGCCAGCGAGTGAGAACATCGCCATGCAGAGAACTTCAGGGACTTCCTGTGCCGGGGGAGTGGGAGGCGGAGGGGCGACAGATGGACAGACTTCTGCAGCGCCAATGCCAGTACCAAGCATTGTGTGCTGCGGACTGAGGCGCTCGGTGCCAGGTCCAGGTGATAAGGTTCAGGGCAGCCTCCATAAGAAGTTACTTCAAACAGAAGTCCCACTCCATTCTAGCACGAGGTTTAAAAGCACCACAGATTTTGTATTTATCTGGTTGATGAGATTCCCCCAGACACCAAAGACACGAGATGTGAGGGATGCTTTTTGGCATGTGTTTCAAGCAATAGTTGTAGTGCTTAAAGTCCTGGAGCTGTGGCATGCCCCAAGTCTCCCAAGGGACACGGGAGAGAAGGGAAGGCCCCTTTGCTCCCACTGCTAAGTACTTAGCTGGCTATCTTTTAACTATTGTTAAACAAATGAACTAACTACAACTAGTTAGGAATGCATGGCACTTGCAAAGCAAGAAAGCCAAAAGTTCCAACCGTCATTACTGGCGGTAAGACAGAACTAAGGAGGAGCCAGGTCAGCAGGGTCATATATAGTACGTCACGTGGATACCACACTTCAGGGGGTTTCACAGTCAAGATGATGAGTAGCAGATAGGGTAAAAAACTTTCTGGCAGTCATGCATGGAGCACGCACACACCTAATTGGAATGGATATGAGCAAGCACTCAAACATTTAGGGACCTTTTTTTTTTAAACCTAGATCCACTTGAACAGACTCAGATGTCTGGCTCTCCCTTTGTATACAGATTTCGTGCTGAGCTCAAAGGGAGTTTCATGCACATGGAGGGAGCAGAAAACTGAAGATGAGTTCTGTTGTGTGAACCCAGCAGGAGATTTTTGTTCAAAGTGACTTGTTTTAAGCAATAACGATGCATCTGTTTTTGAAGCTTGATTTTATAAAAAAGTAGAATAAAGAGTTGTCCCTCAATTATAGTATCCCACTAAAGGCAAAACTATTTTCCACCACCAGTTACTTGAAATTTCTCATTAACACAGAAAAACAACAGAAAAATCTGACATGACTAGGTCCTGAAATAATTAACAGTCATCTTGCACAGAGAAACAACATGTACTGTCAGAACCAATAAAATGTATAAGGTCAAAATGAAGGAAGACACACTGGTTAAATACAAGTCTAAATCTTTCTTCCATTATACCTGTTCAAAATGCAAAAATAAAATAAGTAGCAAACACCATCATGCAAGTTCAATACAATGATTAAAGATTTGAGAACAAAAATCATAAGAAATGGACGCACAGAAATTTAAAGTAATTAGTACATATTCCTTAAATTTCACATTGCTTTCAAAGTATTTGAGAACAAGTTTAAAATATGTATTGCGTCTTTTCTATACTGCTACATTCTTAATCTAAGGCTACTCAATCTCTGAACATGTAACTGTGATATAGCAAAGGGCTTGTTGGAAACAGACCTAGTATCTGGGGACAGTGATCCCTCTGAAGATGCTCCATGGTACACGTTTTGAGACAACCTGTTGTCAGGCCTAAGCTCTTTGTCATATGCCATCATATTCCACTCCTGGCGCCTGTTCCTGGCTTTTCTAACCTTTTTCACCTCACGGGCTGTGCCATCTATACGCTTTTGCTCCTAATGTTCAAAGGAGAGAAAAGCAAGCATGCAAAAGAAAGAAAAAGGAAAGGAAAAGAGCAGGTTAAAATGCAGTTAGTGTGCATAGAAATAAGACTAGAACAACAGATAAAGCTAAGTCTACATAAAATTCTTCTGCAGTAACAGTGACAATGAAAGAATTAAATATATCCTTATACTATGGACCTCACAGAAGCTGATGTGATTATATTGTTACTGTTTCATTGACAAATTAAAATTTTCTACAAAAGTAAGTCTAATTATCTTCTATTTCCCACCACCCAGTGAACAGAGTAATTGTCACTGTTAAAAGATACTTTTAAAAATCTTTCCTCACTATACATGGCAATGATGTATTCAGACAATTCTGATATGTATCTGGTAATACTACTTAGACCTACAAATAATGTGTAAAACATGATCAGAATGAATCGTATACAAATACCAACTGTTTTGCATGCCTAAAATCACCTAGATTTTTGAAAGAAATATGGAAAATTTATAACTCTTTCCAGCTGCTATTACATACAAAGAGAGAGCACAAATTGTGGAAACTCATTTGCCCTTTCATATCTGAACAAACAAACAAACAAAATCCCTCCTATTCTGTCCTCACTCATTTCAGATTATCTTATAGGAAATAAGTCACAATCATATTTGCAATTCAATTCAGTAATCTATTTTACCACAGTGCTATCAGTCTGTTTCATATACTTGAGATCTTGGTGTAAAACCCACAGTTCTTTCAGTCAATTCTTTCCCTCTTCCTCTTTCAGGTATTTATTTTAATCCTTTCACAAATATCCACAACCCTAATGGCTACTATCCTGCCCTATCAAGAGGAATACATTTTTCACATCTTAGAATTATAATTCCATTACTGCTTTGGTGATAGGGATGTGGGGTGATGAATATAGAACTCTACTTTCAAAGAAAACTGTGATGTAATTGGTACCTGTCTCTCTTTAAATAACATGCAACATGGATATATTTGTATATGCATCTGATATAGGATTAAGATTGCCAAACTTCTAGGATGGCCTGGAGTCTCTCTTGTCACTAATCTCCCAGTGACTACTGAAAGCAATGCTGGGGATTTTAATAGGACATGATTACATCATGTAGGGGGAAAAAAACCTCCTGGAATACCATTAGTCAGAGTTGGCAACCCTATCCAGGATCCACAAAAACTGTCCATGTATATAGAGAAAATTCCTGTGGATTTGCAGGGCTCTAAACATGTAGCACAAACAATGTAAACAAGTAGATGCTATAGATTAAAGATAGATAGAGAAGGAGTGTGTAATGTAAATCTTAGTAAAGAAGTACTTCAACAGACATGGCAAATATATTAGAGACCTCAGGGAAATAATTAGCTTCAGCATAATACTTGCCTTAAAAGGGTTAGCAAAATGTATGCACAAAAAGCATCTGCAATGAAGTGCTAGGTATGATATAAAGAAACAGTTTCAGCATGTACCTGCAGTACTTTAAAAAAAAATTAAAAATTCACCTATAATTAATATATCAACCTGACATCTCCAATTTACAGTACAATACATCAGATCACTGACTGACTTTTCTACAATTGTAGAAAATCACGTCAACTGCTTATAGTCTTAAAATTATTAGTTAATATGTACACTATTCTTCAGAGGGAACACAGAGGAAAAATTAAAAAGCAAGGGAAAAGAGATACCATAATTTTTCCCACAAAACCTGTTAGACTGCTGTAATACTCCTCAAAGTCTAATTTGGCTCACATTTTTTATTATAGATTTAAAAACAGGAAAGCAAGAACTTACAATTTCAAGTACACTAACCCTTAGTTCATTATCCTACACAGTGTGCAAAGCATAACAGTGCAGAACAGGAGACCGTATACAGGTTAAACACCTCTAGTCTGGCCCCTTGGGGACCTGACCAATGCCAAACCATGGGAAGGTCAATAGAGAGTGGGTCTCTATTTTTATTTCACTGAGGTAAACAGATGGAAGCAATGCTTACAATGGTCCTTAAAAATGTATGGCTCTATTAATACACCCTATATAAGCCTACTCCTTGCTAAGGCTTATCCATTCTCTTCATAATAAAGTGTTAAGTGTTGTTACACAATTCCACTGTATTGGCCATAAGGCAACAAGTAGATAAAACATACAACACATGCTTAGGCTTAGCAGCATTACAAGCACTTCCATTGCTTGCTGGTCTCTTAGAAGACATTTAGGGGTAATTTAGAGCCAAATAGCAGCACAGAACACTGAGCGCCAGAACTGATAGCTGTGAACAAATTTTACAGGACCAAGGGAAAGCTGGCCATCCCCATGAGAAGCTGACAGCCAACTAACTAAAATCATGCCAGACCATGGATGTTGCCAGACCAGAGTGTGCTAGACTAGAGAGGTTCAACCTGTAGTAGCTTTTAAATGCATGGAAGATTTTAAAAAGTTACACTTTTGTTCGATAACACCATCACTTGCAAGAGCCATTATACTAAATTTTCATGTATGCTTCCTTGAGTTTCCTAACCTTGAAAAAATAGGGTCAACAAAGGATAAAAGATATCAAGAATTTCCTACGGCCAATAACTCAACCATTTAAGATAACTGCCCCACAGCTACTCTGAAAACCTGATTCTATGTGTTATAATCACCTTTTAGTCCCTCATTGACTGCAGTGGAACTTGAGGCAAAGAACATTACATGATCAGATCCTAAATTAGTAATCCATTTGGATGTCTGGTTTTTTAAAATGGTTGCCATTGCCATTTGGCTAAATACACTCAAATCTAAAAAGTTGCCATTCTGTGAAGCAGTTTAGCGGTCTGTAAAAACTACCATACTAATAAGATTTGTAACAGATGGGAAGGTTACTCACCTGGTGCAGTAACTGGAGTTCTCCAAGATGGCTGTCCCCGTGGATGCTTCACCTTAGGAGCTTGAGCGGCGCTGTGCCTCTAATTGGAGACTATACGTAGCAGTGCTCATAGTCGGCTACACATGCGGAACCGCCGACATGCGACATTTGAAACTGCTATTCCGCACGCGCAGCCAACAGTCTCTTCAGTTCCTTCTCTAAACCGGACGTAGGAGTCTGAAGCAGAGGGGAGGAAGAGTAGGTGGAGGAACATCCATGGGGACAACCATCTTGAAGAACTCCAGTTACTGTAACCTTCTCTTTCTTTGAGGAATGTCCCTGTGGGTGCTTCATTTTAGGATTGCAAAGCAGTAGTCTTGCTTGGCGGTGAGAACTTCAGAAGATGTGAGTCAGTGACCGAGAGTATTGTTCGGCTGAACTGGGTATCAGAGTCTGCGAAAGTCTGAATGGCATAATGTTGCGTGGAAGTGTGCACCAAGGCCCATTTGGCAGCTTTGCAGGTTTCCTTCGTTGGTACACCCCGGAGAATGCCATTGATGCTGCCCTAGCTCTTGTGGAGTGAGCCCATATGTTGGACAGGGACTCCTTCCAAGATATAGTATAGGCAATGTGTACACATCCCAAGATCCATTTGGATAGTCTGTTTTAAAAATGGGTAATCCTTGTGATCTCTCTGTACAGGAAGTGCAAGTCCCCTATCGTGAATTGTAGAAAGTGTCTGTGACGAGTGTATCAAAATAGGCATCGTAGAGGTCGAGGGTAGACAGCCAACCTCCCTTTTCCAAGGCAGGAATGATAGTGGTGAGGCTTACCATCTTGAATTGCTGAAATCAAATGAAGTGGTTGAGTCTGTGGAGGTCTAAGATTGGCCTCAATCGTCCTTCGTGCTGAGGAAGTAGTGGGAGTAGAATCCCTTGCCCCTGTGCTCTGGTTGTACTTGTATGGCCCCTAGCTGGAGAAGATGTTCTGCCTCTTGTACAAGCACATGTTCATGAGAGGGGTCTCTGAAGAGAGACAAGCAAGGGGGACACGGGGGGGGGGGGTAGTAACTCAAAATAGGATGCAATAAACAGTTTTGAAGATTTCCAGCACCCACCTGTCAGTGGTGATGGTATGCCACACTGGACAGAATGCAGCTAGTCTGCTGCCAAATACTGTGGAGGATTTGGATAGTTGCCGTGGAAAGACTGGGGCTCTCAGACCCTTGACCAGCACTTCAAAAATGCCTGTCATGATGTTGATGGCTGCTGAGCTGTCTGCTCAGGGGCCTGTCTGCGCTGTTTTGGCGTGGCCAGCACCTGTGGTCATAGTACCTCAGTTGCTGATTGAAAGGTGTGGGTCTGTACCTCTGCGTGAACGACCTTCCCTGTTTTCTTTTTGTAACAGGTACATGTATGCCAAGAGTCTTGAGTGTGGCCCATGAATCCTTCAGTGTATGAAGTGTGGCATTGGTCAATTAAGCAAAAAGCTTAGTTTCCTCTAAAGTCAAGTCTTCGACTGCAGCCTGAACTTCTCCTGGAAATCCAGAGAGGTAGAGCCACGATGCCCGCCTCATGACAACCACAGAGGTGATGGATCGTGCCCCCTCATTAATGTTGAATTTAAATTGTTTTCTTTATTTGTCAGGAAGAAACTCAATAAAAGATGTGAGCTGATCAAATATGTGGTGTGTGTACTTGGCGAGGAGTGCCGAATAGTTCGAGATCCTGAGCTGGAGGCTGGCTGATGAATATGCCTTCCTGCCCATCAGTTCTAATCTCTTCCAGTCCCTGTCATAAGGGACCGCGCAGGTAGCCTGATGTATGGCGTCCACCACAAGGGACTTTGGGGTGGGAAAACAGAAAGTCTGCCCCTTTGGGTGCAACGTAGGATTTCCAATCTGACCTTTGGCAGGTCGGAGATATTGTGGCAGGCATCTGCCAGATGGTTTTTGCTGTGTCCATGAGGGCTTCATTTATGGGGATGGCTAGTTTGGCACGTGGAGAGGCATGCAGTATATTTGTCAGCTTATGCTAGGTCCCTGGCATAGCTGAGAGGGAAATCGCTAGTGTGTCTCCAACTCTCTTAAAGAGTTCTTGGAATGATTTAAAAATCATTCCCCGAAGTCAGAGCCCCTGCCATGCTTCCCAGCCCTGTGCCCTGATTCTTGCACTCCCCATACCTCCAGTCTCATGCCCTGAGCCCCTCACATCCCCTAAGCCACAGCCCTGACTCCTGCACCCATGCACCCACAGCTGCCTGCCCTCGAGGACCCAAGCAATGCCAGGTAAATTTTGTAGTTTTCTATAAATATGTTAATGAAAAATATGAACCCAATGAAATTATTTCTTTTCTAACCTGAAGAATGAAAATTACTTTGTGTCATAAAAGTGTTTTTCATTTTTTGATATGCTCTAATTCTCTACTTTTCAAGCATTTGCTATCAGTAAGACATTCTCTCCCCCCCAAAACACACTAGCCAAAGTACCTTCAGTAATGATATTTGTACATCTATTTAATGTGCTTCTCCATTTCAGATGATTTGGGCCTTCCACAAATTCTTGAAGCTTCCTTAAGCCACCATGGCACTTTTAATGAATCTGAACAGTAAGTTCCACATAGACCTGTCTGGCTCTAGACAGTTGCAACTAAGACCATGTTTTCTCCCAATGCATAGCAGAATTCCCTATTCATTACTGGGACAATCTGTTGTGGCTAACAGTCTTCTGGTGACTACTGACCAATCCTTTCAATTCAATCTATTTCTATTCTTGGCAGGCATGTATCCTGCCTCCCTTCTGACGGCAGGGTTCCTTTTAGGCTGAGCAGCGAAGGGCACAGCAGTTTCATCAGGTCTGTGAACACTAACATGAAGTGAGTGTTCTGTGTGATTTATGATGCTGAGAATCCCGTGGGGTCATAAGGAGTAAATTTCATGTTATGTATCTGGAGGAGTGAAATTATATAATGGTGACTCTTCATTAGAGTAAGGTGGCATACATGCATTCTAAGTTTGAACATGTGACTCTTCAAATCAGTAGTCTGATGGTCCTTGCCTGGAGCTGTTTTCTTCTGAAATCCTTTAGGCCAATTAGGACCCTTTCCTGCAACTTCATCTACCTTTTTCTCTCTTCCCGCTTTCTTGGAACCGTATGAAGAACCTTATGGACCTTCCAGAACTTCCTCAAATTAATCAGCAGCAAAGAGGGAACATAAATGAGCATCCATTAAACTCTCTATCCCATGCAAGCTAAAAACAAACACTTTAAAACAAATATACATGTACATCCTCATGATAGTTGATGCACATTGCTCTGACCACTACCAAATACCTGAACACACTAGTAAAAATTTGAAAGATTCTTCTCTATGAAGAACTTTTTTTTTTGGCTTTGAAGGGCAGCAAGGAGTATGATTCCTAATCCTTATCAACTCTAGTTGCTGATCCATAAAATATCTGTACTACCTTATTGACTGTGTCTTCCAATAGAAGCAGAAAAGCGAAGTCACAATTAAAGAAAATAAAGGGAAAAACAGGGTAATTATCTGAAATTTTTGTTTTCCTGTGGGAGTGGGACAGCTGGATAAAGAACCCCTAATGATGAATATAATGATAAAGAAATATTATAAAACATTACAATTCAACCTTTATGCCTACCAATGCATAAGCTGATTTCCAATATACTAAAAGTGGAGAACAGTAAAGATTAAAAGAAAACTATAGCTCTGTTTCATTCCATTTCCAGATCTCTTTGAATAAAAAACAAACTATAATAAAAAATCTAATGGTAAACATACCATTTCAGTCATATCTAAATAGCAAAAGACTTTAGACATATACATAAGCTAAACACAACTTAGCCTGTACAAGTGTACATGCATAAATTGTTGTACAATTTATTATACTGCTATTTACCTTTTGTCTCCTTTTCTCTTTTCGTTTGTCTTCTGTATCTTGTAACATTTTTTCTTTCCAAAGATCAAAAAAATAGGAGGGATCAGTATAAAACTTCAAACCATCTTTCTTATCATCTCTGTAAACACAATGGAAGAAAAACTTAGCAAATATCATCTGTTATTTAAAACTCAAGAGGCCCGGCTTTTAGGTTTGTTGGATTTAAACTTAATCCTTTTAATCATTTAACTGAAGTAAGTCACATCAAGTAAGGATGTTAAGTATTGTGTAACTGACTAATTGAATAGTCAATGCATTTTTGTATCGACTATTCAATTGGTCGATAGGGCAGTGCTGCCCCTTTCAAATGCCGCAGCGGCATTTCAAAGTGGTAGCCCCACACAGAGCCCAGAGTCAGCTGGGGATTCCCCAGCTGATTCCAGGCTCCACATGGCGCTGCCCCTTTGAAACGCTGTGGCAGTATTTCAAAGCAGCAGCACCGCACGGAGCAACTGACCCTGGGCTCCATGCGGCATTGCCACTGTGAAGTACCCGCCTCTATTCTCCCCCCCTTGCTGCCTCTGATACAGGCAGTAAAGGGGGGGAGGGGCAACTAGTCAATTATCATGTTGACTATCTGATAAGTCCTTAACATCCCTAACAAAGTACATTGCACATACTTTTAATTCAACATCTATGAAAGATCTCCAGAGTAATGTTATCTGTAAATGAACTTCACCAAAATATATCTAACAGAATTAGAAGTCATGGAATCATGATTTGAGGATTTCAGTAATTCAGACAGATGTTATGGGTCTATTACAGGAGTAAACCCATGAAGTTCTGAGGCCTGCCCTTCTGTCCTTCAAATCTTTTGAAGCACAGTAAAGCAAAATTTCTCTGTAACACTGCTATACTCAACGTATAATTATGAAGCACAAACATATATGCAAAATACTCCATTATTCAGCTATTTATGGGCATTGGACTAATACAATTTTAATTTTTAAATAATCAAGTTGATACTCAAATACGCTGAAATCTCTCTGATATAAGTGATAGTTATATGGAGCTTTTTCAGATACATTACTGAAGCACTAGCATGTACTTTTTGCAGAAATATTGTGCAATCAGAAATCACAAGGCATCCTGTTACAAGCATTAGTTATATTTAAGCAATCTAATATATACGACTTTTAGGGAAAGAAATAATGTATTTCCCAGGATAGCTAGAAAAGACTTAAAAATGAGATTCTTTAAATTGACATTTTAAATCTAATAGAAATCAGAAAATGAAGTCCTGATTATGGTGTTTATTTGCTGGAAGTCAGGTAACAAAAACAAAGAACAGCAGCACCCAAAAGTCAAGATAAACAGAATAAAATGGTAAATACTATATTCTTCCTTTACTCTCCTGTATTTATGAAACTTCCATTTCCTAGTACCAACTAAGTTGAGATTTAAATTATTCTAAAATGGGATGATTTCAACCAGAATGTAGGCATGGAGTGAAGTTACTCATCACCCCCATATAATAGTTTACAATTATTTTGCAGTATGAAAATCCAGTTTTCCATTCAGCACAAGCCACAAAAAACTCACCATATTATATAGCCCCTAAAAATTACGCATCTCGCTTCTTAGGTTCACTTTCAGATGTTAATTTTTGAGACATTTCAATACAACGTGAATGAATGAATGAATGAATAAAATAAATAAAAAAGCACTTTCAGATCAATGTACTTGTTAATAGGGAAAATACCTTTTACCGGTTTTTTTCCCCCCACATTCAGAGGAATACCAATTAACTATAAAATAGTGTTTAATTGTAAAGCTGCGCCATAGGAATCTACAGTGCCCATTATGTTACTGGAATAACCCAAGGAATTGAGAAAAGGAATTATCTGTACTTGACACATATGCACACAGTGTCCCTTTTCCACTGCTGCTCCTCTGTCTAGGTATTTATGCCACACTCACTGGTGAGAGTCATTTGGCATGGCAATAATCTACAACACTGCTTTGCACATGGATAAATTAAGATAGAGATTAAATGACTTTTCCAAAGCTAATAAGGAAGAGTGAGGTTTAGAAATTGGGTGTGTCTCACTCACAGTCCTAGGTTCCAGCTGTGTATCTTTAATAGAATAATTTCTATAGTTCCTTCCATACACAAGACACTGAAAAAACAAATGATGTTATATTATAGCCAATAAGCCATTTTCCACTTTAATAGAAAGCTAATCTATGAAGCTAATAGTATGGATTACTTTTCAAATACCAAAAATATTAACACCTAGAACTTAATAAATTGTTACAATTTAGTCTAAATCATTTATTCTGTCTTAACTTTTTATCACCTTGAATTTTGTAAAGGGTGACCCCAACCACTACCTCGCAAAACATGAGGGTACACCTAAAACCTTCCACTCAAAAATGCGTCTCTACTGCGTAGTTACCTACCCACACCATTCTATACTACCCAGAATGTATCTAGAATTAAATGAGATGAATAGCACAGTACCCCAGAATTTACGCAGTGAATATAGTCATACCTATATGGTGTAAGAATATTCAATGGAGGCGGTTTGTCACTCTGATTGTAGATGTCAGCCACTGGATTAGGAATGCTATTTTTTGAAACTACTTGCTGGTCCTGTATTGTTGAACTTTTAAATGCTTTTTTCATGTTGATATCCTGTAATGATACTATTAGAGAAAGAAAACAATGTAATTGGGGATTTTTTTCTAATATTACTATTAACCAAAAATCAGACCTCAGTTTTATAACATTAAAGAGTTACCTGAAAATATTTCAACAAACTGCTTGGTACTCATATGTAGTAGCAAAACTGAAGTTATATTTATAAATCATGTCAATGTATCACACGAGAAAATAGGAATTACCATACTGAATCCACATTAGGGATGTTAAAATCCTGTTTAATTGGTTAACCAGTTAAACATATTGCTTGATCAGTTAAAAGATTAAAGGAGAGGGGCAGGCAGAGGGGGGAGTCCCCCACTTGGGCCCACCACAGCAGTTTCTCTGGATGGGCCAGAGCAGCCCCCACCTGCAGCACACCAGGTGAAGCAGCTCCCTGCCCGGCCCCACCAGTTAACTGGACCCAGTAAGCATCATCCGTTAAGGGTATGCTTACCATTTAACATCCCTAATCCACACCCCATCTCCAACAGGGTCATCAGGTGCCCCAAAAGGTATGAGAGCCGCACTCTGATTTCTTAACACTTAGAGACTGGCTTGTCCTTGTGAATGAGACAGATGTTACCAATCTACATTCTTGGTATCATTCATTAAATATATTTTAGTCACATCTCCCCTGATTTGACTCTGTGAAAGGTGAGTCTTTTCATACTTCCTCCATATGAGCATTTTTCCATCTCCTTGACCATTCCTAGTGTCCTTGACCACTCCATTTTTACAAAAGATCCTAGATGAGGCTACACTACTGATATATTAAATATATTTAAGGCATTATTTATATTGCTCACCAATGCATTCTTTATGCAGCCTAAGCATAGCTAAACCATAAGCAGAGATTTTCCATTCACTGGGTATGTGTACTCTTTGAGTTGGGGGATGTGATTACCAGTTCAAGGAGATGTAGCTTATGTTTACACTGCAAAAAAGACCCATGGCCGCAAATACAAGAGCATAGGTAAACTGACTCGGGCTCACATTACAGATCATAAAACAGCATCGACATTTGGGATGCCAAGTCCCTGAGACCCACCTCTCTCAGCCTTCAGAGCCTGAACCTCAGCACTGCAAATTTTATCCCCATAGTGCAAGACCCAAGAGCTCCAATCAGCTGACTCAGTCTTTGAGACTCATTGCCATGGGTCTTTTTTTGCAATGCAAACATACCTCTACTCCCACTAGCTCTCATGGAGCTACTGCACTAAAAACAGACAGGAGCTGCAGCCACATGAATGGCAGGAGGGGCTAGCCACCATGAGTGTGTGCCCATCAGAGAAACTAGGTATGTACTTAAGGTGGCTCATGCTGCTATGGCTGTACTCTATTCTTAGCACACCTGTTTGATGAAAGCTGGAGCAAATATGTCTCCTCAAGCTGGGAGTCATACCCACAGCTCATAGTGTAGAGTTACCCATTTAGCTATCTACAGTGACATGCAGGTCCAGTTCTTCAGTTGATATAGTTAATTTAGAAACTTTTTAAGTGAGTGAGTTTAGATTTTTCCCTCCAGTGTGTACTGCTTTGCATTTACTTGCATTTAATTTCATTTGCCACCATGTTGCCCATTTACCTAGCTTATTTAGATCATTATGAATTCCTCTCAATTCACTCTCAAATGCCTTTCAGATAGTCAGCAGGCTAGTCGACTAGTCACTTCCCCCACCCTTGCTACCTCTATCAGACAGAGGTAGCAAGAGGAGGGGGAAGAGAGAGGTACTTCAAAGCAGCAGCACCGCACGGAGCCCAGAGTCCCGCGGGCAGGTGGCTCTGAGGCATACATGGAGAGACGGCTTAAAAGCCAGCTCCCCACACATATCAGCTCCCACCTGCCCCCCTCCCCTCGCTGTTGCCTCTCAGAGGCAGCAGCAAAGGGGAGCAGGTGGCTCCATAGGAGCTGACACGCATAGGCAGCTGGCTTGAAAGCTGGCTTTCCATGTCTACCGGCTTCCTTCTGCCCCCTCCTCTGCGCTGCTGCGTCTCTATGAGAGGTAGCAGCCCAGGGTGGGGGGGCAGCTCCATGGGATCCGGTACGTGTGGGGAGCTGGCTTAAAAGCTGGCTCCTGACAGGCGCTGGCTCCCGCCTCCCCCACCCTTTGCTGCCTCTGATACCGAGGCAGCAAAGAAGGGAATGGGAGTGTGTGGAGTTGACAAAATTAACTGGTAAACCCAGGCTTATCAGTTAATCGCGTAGTTGTATACACATAGACATCCCTACTAGACAGCCATGTACATTGAAACAAAAGCTGCTCTATATGTCTCCACTGTTTCAGAGGCTAACCAGAAACTATCCATAGTGGAATAAATGGGCTGACAAAAAGTTTTAATTAAAAAAAAAATCAAATGAATTTAGTGCTCCTAAAATGTACCAGATTGAAAGACCTGAAGATTGAGGTACTCTAATTTATCAAAGACCTGTGCTAGTTTCCTCCTACTTTACTATAGCAATGACTGGTGTCTCAAACCTAAAGTGCAGGAGCACCTGAAGATAAAGCAGCCATCCTATGTAAGTACTTTGAGTCACGAGCAGTCTTGATGTGAAAAGCTTCATATGTTTCCAATCTCCTCAGCCATATATAAGTTTGTAAAATCATTTGCTAATTTTAGGGAACCTTAAATTTCAGAGAGATATTGATAGGACATCCATATTATATTGCTATGCTCTTCCAGTCAAGGGAACATGTTCAGCAGCTGCTTAAAACTCTCATGTGGTTGGCCATTAAAAACAGGCAGACACATTACCCATTCAGAAGTAGAGCTAATCAAAATAGACGAGGTAAGGTTTGTGGTCTGAATGCGAAGTTGGCAATTTGCCCTGCCAGCTTGATTGGTTCCAATTGACTAGATTCAGAGCTGGCATTAGAGGTGAGCAATCAGGATGATTAGCTTGAGTGCCAAATTAATGCATCTGGGAAGAGAGACCAAACTGTTGTTTTGTTTGGCTGGTAGGGGGTAAAACATATAGGTCTAGCCCTGACTAGGCTGCCTCAGACATGGTCTGCCTTCGTAATACTCTCACTGAAGACATGTAAAAAGTGATTTATATTTCACAATAGATTCTTCTGGCAAATCCGTTGCAAGATTGAGACCCTGTCATATGAGGAACAGTACAATTCCCAAAGCAAGTGTCTGATTACAGTTGCATATCCACAGTATGCAAGTTCCTTTAATTCAACTCAAAGGTATCCTTTGTGCCAGGATGCCATGCCTGGTGCATAAGTGAAACATATATCCTAATTTTATAATATTTAAATTAAATATAAAAATTATTTTTTAATATTTAAAAGTCAAATTCTTCAAGAGATCCTTTTTTATATATACACAGTTAGCATTATGACTAGATAAATCCAGCATCAAATGATATAGACCCTTTGAATTGAATCATTTAAAAAACCCAAGTGTTTCAATGTTAGGAAATTGAACTTGCGAGCAAGCTTGCACATTTCAGCTTTTTTTTTTTTTTTTTTTTTATAAAGGTAGGGCATAGGAATAAATATGTTTTTTAAATTATTTAATGCACTTTGTGCTTTCAATAGTATGGGTCTTAAGTTTTTAATGTATATTAAATCTTAGATGACTATCAATATAGTCATTAATTCTGTAATTATATACGTAAATAAGTCATGTTGTAACTTCAGCTTTATCCAAGGAAGTGCAATCTCTGATGATACAAAGTTTGTAACATATTAGCTAGTCAACTCTCCACTTTCATTAGTGGAAGAGGGTGATAATAGCATATATGAGAGCCAGTGATATTGGAGACACACTGCTAATAAACATCAACACTAACTAGCAAGATCACTCTTCAACTTTATAGTTTTACAATTTATCTGTGATGACTAGATTAAGTAACTTCTGATTTATTAAGATGACATTCATGAGTGTAAAAGTTATGTCTCTTAGGGTTATGAGTTATGTCTCTTCAGAGTTATGTCTCATGTCACAAAGCCCTCAAAAACTAAAATTTTAAATCAAATATGAAGAGAGTTAAGAGATTCAAAAATGAAGCTCCCCTAGTAAACATGATGAACAATCAGCTCAGTATTATTCCAAGGGAAAAGTACTGATTGTTGTGTAATTAATTACTGTGACCTTGTCAACATCACTTCTGGTTCAGTGCTTTTATGCAATTACCTACCCTCTTCCACTGTTGAATCCAGCTGGGTTACTTTGACAGCAAGGCGATCAATTCTGTCTTGAAGAGAATTTGCTCTGATGTAGAAGTTGTTGGCCTCATTAAACAACTCACCAAATACGTCTTCAGCATGTTTGCCTGTACAGAAAAACAGAAAATGCCATCTGTTAAAGACTTATAAAAACACAAGCAACAGTGCTTCGATGGCATGATATTAAACACTCATAACAGAATTACAGTATACTGATGTACTACACACCTAAGCAATGCAGTATTACTTTCAGACAGTTAGATGCAATGCAAATGATCAGACAGCTCAAAATAAACTTAAACCATCTCCTTAAGTAGTTGAGCTGCTAACAAAAGCATGCAATCATTAAAATTCATTTCTATGCTGAAAACTCCATGTTAGCCAATGTTATTGCTATCTTTTAAAGGTTCCAGAGCCAATCCAAAGAATAGTAGTGAGCCTCAGTAAATTAGGTGTAATTTAGTATATTTATTAAATCATCTGAACAAGAGCGAGCAGCAAGTAGTGGTAGGGTTATATTAAGGTTTTAAGTTGTGCCCAATAACCAGGCTTAAATGTACACATGGCTAATTAAGGACATTCCAAACATGCCCTTCAATACTGTGTATTGACTGCTGAGTTGTTCAATGAAATCCTTTTGGCTGCTTTGGAATCTACTGCTGGACAGTAAAAATGTCTGCATTATAGAATTGTGAGAGAGCACCTCCCTTTTCCTGGACCCTTCATTTAGAAAAGATAGACTTTAATTTAACAGTGACAATAGGGATGAGGGAAAATTTACAATAGTCTGATATTATTTTCTCACTTTTCTAAGGGGGGTAAGGGCTTCCCAGCAGTAGAACCTCCTGTAAATGTTGTGTCAAAATCTGTAGATAACATGAGCAGCTAGTTCCGGAGATACACCACAGCTCCGCTTAATGCTCCACCTTTCTGTCTGCCCTCCCCCCCCAAAAAAAAACGTGTCTTGGAGATAGCTGACAAACAGTCATAAGTATCAGGAAAAAACAAAGGAAACAAACTTATCAACGCCTCTATTCATCTTCAAGCTTCAGAATTATCTGTTTGCAGCTCATTATTGCTTCAGTGTATTTATAGTTTTAATAAAACACTGCATCTGTTCACATTCAGAAGATTATCTTTACAACAAGAAGAACTAGGGAAAAATGTTAAAAGTTTGTGTTTTGCTGATGCTGTCTGTATGGGAGAAACTGCACCACTATGCCTCCCCAGGCCCTTCACAGTCTTTTACAGACTGGCTTTCATTCCCTCTGATGCCTTGGCTAACTCAAAAGCTAAAGTTTACGAAGTGCTTTAAAAGAGGAAAAGTAATGTATGATTTAAGTATCAGTTTGTCACTTAAAGAAGGTTGAAGAGATTATTAAACATCTCTAAAGTGAATAACTTTCTCTTTTTAAACATTAAAAATAATTTTCAACTGCACTTCCTGCTCTAAAAATGAATGATTATAGAACGCTAACTTACTGCTGACCACCACCTGGTAAAACAATTTCTGGATCAATGGTTTTACAAGCAGAGGGATCTGTTACTCCTTAATTTCAGAAACTCCTCGCCATCCCAAGTAGATAAATAAACTGAACATCTTTTCCTCTTCACCTTTAGAGTTACTGTGATAACATGGAGGAACCAAAAAGCTGTTCCTACACTTCCAAGTATCATCCTAACACTACTCCACATTATACTCTTCTTGACAATATGGCTTGCAAAATACACTTAAATCTTTTCAAAAGATCACTACTATGCTTCATAAAATACATATCATGATATTCTCTCAAATTCTGCAATAAATCTGTCCACAAAGTTTTCATAGTCTGTAGTTGATCTTGGTATTAACATACTGAATAAAATGTCTCTGAAGTTACCTTATGTAAGTAATGAAAATGATTAGTACTCAATACAGAAAAGAAATGAGCCTGAGGAGTAAAAACTTATCAGTGTTAATTACAGAAGACTATCTTCTTTTAGCTTATTAATGAAAGTATCAGAGATTGAAAAAAATAGTGTTTCTTTCCTGTGCCTGAAGTTGCTAATATGCTACTAGTATGCATGTTGACTTCAAAATAAAGAGTTTCAATGCATTAATTGAAGCACCCTTTTTCTAACTGTGAAAGCCTATATTAAAGATAGATGGTAAGCAATGGGAGAAGAGCAGCAAGAAAATCAAAACACATTTTATCCTTTTAAACATGATAAAAAGAATGTAGACTTAGCAATATAGTTTAATATTTTCAATACATTAATCTACTATATATTTGAGAGATTTTGTCTGTTCAAGTACTTTTCCTAAACAGTTAAGAACTAGGTTCACCAAATTTGGCAATACAGCCTCCTCTTATAACTTAAATCAAAGAAACGGTTTGTTGTACCAGGAAAATGGGATGTGCCTAGAATGGGATTGCTTCTCAAAACTGTACAGAAAAGAGAGAGAATCACCAGGCTCATTGAAGATGCCCCCTGGTCCAGGACTGCCCCAGCCCCGAGCCTCCCACCTCCCAAATGCCCTTTAGGGAGGGCAGGGGGGCCTGAAGCTTCCTTCCTCCCTCTCCCTCCTGAGTTATAGGGAGACACTGCTGGCTGTTCCCCTTCATCAGCCAGAGAAAGGCAAGTGCACAATTTGCTGCATGCCTCCCTCTGGCTGGGACATGCAGAGGGCAGATTAATCTGGACCTACCCCAGCCAGGGGACACGTACTCCTCCCCTGGCTGACACTGCTGGAGCTGCAGAGGCCATGGAGAGATGCTTCTCACCTGGCCACAAGCCGCTGCGATGAGGGAGGGCTGGGGTTGTCCTCTCCCCGCAAGGCAGCCTGCATACTGAACCCTTCATCCCCAGCCCCGCCACAGAGCAACGATTTAAATGAAGCACGTACATTTTCATTTTATTTTCCAAAAAACAAAAATTGAGTTAAGGACCCAAGCAATGCCAGGTAAATGTGCTAGTGAATTTATAAACTGCAAGATAAATTTAATGTATCCAATGCAGGGGTACCAAAGGCTTTTTATATTTACATTTCAGATATAATCAGAAGTGGCCAGCAACTATTCTTCCTTCTCTGTGTACAGAGAAAAATCATAGAACAAAAGAATCTCCATAATGAATCTTGTCTGTCATATATAGTAGAAAAAATATATATATAAACTATTTGCCTCTGTTGTAGAGGCAAGTGAAAGAACTTTCATAATCAACCAGAGAACCTCCATAACTTCTTGGTTGTATCTTTCAACACTAACTAAACTATTCACTGACAAAAAGCATTTGCCCACTATACAGGAGGGCCATGCACATGAATTTAGCTGCAAGTTCTCTTCTGGGATTGCCAAAACTACTGAGAGGCTGCCAGATAATGGACTGAAAGTAGAATCCTTAATAATGCTGTGGAACTAAGAACAGTATTGTTCAAGGAAAACAGCATGATTCAGTGGATAAGCAAATAGTCACCTATCCCAGAGTTTGACTTCCCTACTGGCTCAAGTCCCGCTATTACACTGAATGCCACTAATCTGCGATGTGCCCTGCTGTGTTAGTTTCCCAACATATGTCTGGATAGTTGAAGGTCCCCATCACCGTCAAATCCTGTGCTTTGAATAATTTTGTTAGTTGTTTAAAAAAAGCCTCATCTACCTCTTCTACCTGGGTAGGTGGTCTGTAGTAGTCCCCTAGCATGACACCACTCTTGTTTTTTACCCCTTTTAAACTAACCCAGAAGCTGGGATGGGGAGAATAGATCACTTGGTGAGCATAGATCACTTGATTACCTGTTCTGTTCATTCCCTCTGAATCAACTGGCATCACCTACTGTCAGAAGACAGGAGGATATTGGACTAAATGGACCTTTGGTCTGACCCAGTATGGCCATTCTTATGTTCTTAATAAATTTAAGTTCAAAAGAATACCTAATGTCATCATCGAATGATGTTGGAAAATTAGAGATATCAGACTTTTTAAGTAGGTGTTTTATCTGCATCTATTACTTCATGAAACCTTTTGTTTGTCAGAAAAAAATCTAAAATTTAACATTTAATTTATAGCTATGGTAAATGCTATAATTATCTGAATTTCTAAAATATGCAACAATTGAAGCTCTTTAGTTAATCAAATCCTAGACTTCCTAATAGTCTCTTAACTAAAGTTACTCTAACTTTCCTCATTTATTGTCATTCTGTTTACAAAGGGATCCATTCTCTTTCTGATATTCGTGCTTAATTTCCACTAGTATTTACATGTCATGTGCATATAAAAGAAAACAGATTCCTAGGAAAAAAATAACTTCCCTAAAACACAAATTGAACCAGCTTCCTATGGCCATCTAATGCCAAGTATGCTGGACTGAGCAAGGGACTTGAAGCCAGGAACTCATAATTCATGTTCTAATCTTGGCTTCTACATTTATTTCTGTTGCCTGGGGCAAGTTCATTTACTCTTTCTCGGTCACAGTTTCTACATTTAAACTCTAGCTACCTTAGAGAGATTTTGTTTGCACAGACCTTTGAAGATAAAAGTAGTAGAGAAGAGCAGAATTATTATACACTTTGCAAATCAAAGTTTTAAATGGGATTTTGTCCATTTAAAACAAAACAACTTAATGCCTTTGAGCTACTCTATTTTTCATTAGCAAACAAAAGCTCAAAGCTATACTTACTTAGACTGCTAAGTTGTCGTATAATAGCAGCAAGGGTACTATTGGTTACACATTCCAGTTCACTCGTAATTCCTTCAGGAAGAGCTCCTCGGCAGAGGTGCCTAGGTTCAATGTTCCTCTTAACTAAAGGCATGGCTCACAATCTGCAATTTAAAAAATATATATATAGTTCAAGCAAAATGGGAACTTACAACGTACAATATACATTAGTGATTCCTTTATTGCTTATTTCAGACCACTCTCATATGTTTTAGGCACCGCTCCAAAATACAAGGGTGACAAGCCTCTATTCAGCAGTTTATATAGTCCAGCTGGACTTAATAGACAAATGAAGATCTAACATCCAACAGGAATGCTCTGCAGAGGCCACAGGCTGCAAAAATAAGATTGTTAAGATCTCACTGGCTCACACAGCTGTAGATTGTGTAGAGGTTATTGGATTTAATTTTTTGTAACTATAAATACACTTGTTTTTCTAGGCAATGTTGGGGAAAATATTTATTTTAGGAATGGTTGGAATGAGGTAAGGGTGCAGACTTGACCAAACGTATTTTGGAAGGCCATTTCAAGTATAAAAAGCAATATGTGGAGTGCACAGACATACATGGACAAAAACCAAAGCGATATCAAGGCTGGTGACCCTGAATATGGAGTCAAGAGCGGAGGATGGAGACAGGCAAACAAGGCACAAAACAGAGCAGACTGAAGGGAATGTGAAAGGAAACAATGAAATGATCGCTGTATAATACAGGTCCACAAAAAAGTCAAGACAAAAAGTCTTAACTGGATGCAGAATTCAATGTGGATACAGTAAAGTGACTCAAGGTGGAGGTAGCAGTAATACGTTTTTTTTGAAATATTAATTAACAGATTTTCATAAATTTAGTCAAAGCAACTGAGAGGCAAGAAAGACTATTCTGAGATGGGCATTTGTAAATGAACTAACAAAGTGAGACAAAGTTAGCATAAAGATTAGAGAGAGGAAGAAGTTGCAGTTGTTATTGGAGGTGATCAGCACATGAACTTTACTGCAGAGATGGAAAGCTCATGGGTTTTTAAGTCTGATAACAGCCATACACTAGTCAGGAAACACTGGAGCAGTAACGAAGTAACCTTTCATTTAGTCTTGTGGGAATTCTGAGTCACCATGCAATGAAAAAAATTATGCGGAAAGCGAGGTTACTTATCTGTAGCAGGAGGTAGTTCAAGGTCCCTGCCTGTATGCCACTGAGCGTGATGTACATGCCCTATATGCCCAGGGTGTTTCAGAGTAATAAATGTACATCAATCCATGCATGTGCCTTTGTACCACTTCATGGTTTCACTGGAGGCAATAAGGGTGGGGTGGACCAGACTGACCGTGCCTTCAGTTCTCTCTCTACCACAAATCTACCAGATCTTCATCAGATGAGGAGGGCAAGATTAGAATATAGATAGAGACCACAGATCTCAAAAAAACCTACAGTTGCAGGTAAGTAACCCGCCCCCCCTTTGAGGGAGGATCCTTATTGTATTCCACTGAGAAAGATTAACAAGCAGTATCGAGATAGGCGGAGGATGCAAGGAAGATGAAAGCTCTAATAAAACAGAGACCATGGCACCACATGAGGAATCTGTCGTGAAATCTCACACCAGGGCATAATGAGAAGAAAAAGTACCAAACTCTACACAGCCACCTCATATACGTCTGTAAGAGCAAGTCATGGAGCACGGCTATAGTTGATGCTTGCACTCTTATAGAATGGGCCCATATCCTGCCTGGCAGATACCGGCTCAGTAACTGAAAGCACATCATAGTGCACCGTGAGCCCACTTTGAGATGCCCTGGGTAGAGATGGGCTATCCCTGAATTCTGTCCACTCTGACAACAAAGTTTAGGAGACTTCTGGAATGGCCTCATCCTTAGGGCACATCTACATTACAAGATAAAGTCCAAATTTACTAAGGTTGATTTCTTGCCACCCAATTTTGTAAAGCCCAAGGTTTATGTTCCCATGGGCAAAAGAATTCAACATACTTCAAAGTAACGCAGCCCCAGTAAGGAGACTGCTATGGACAGAGAGGTGCACTGTGGGTAGCTATCCCACAGTGCCTGCACTGCTCTGCATTCTGTGTTACGCTCTTGGTGCATGCTGGGACCAAAATTGTGCAGTGTTCCATAATGCGCTCATCTACTCTCTCCTCCCCCTGCTTGAGATCAACAGGGAATAGTTTTTTTGTGCCCTATTTGGCCTCAGTTACCCATGCAGATGCCATAGCAATGCAAGCATGACCCCCCTCGTGGATCCCATTGTGCATCAAAGTATTGTGATGTTGATGTCTACCTTGATGTGCCTCATGGTACAGTATTTCGAGAGTGTAAGTATAGCACACCAGGAAGAGGACAAGGAGGAATCTCCTCCATCTAAGGTGCCACAGGAACACTGCACAGGCAAGTCCTTGCACGGAATGCTGGGGGCATTTCCAAATCAGTCAATCCTCTGGACACAGTGGAACCTCCGTTGTGGTGCCATGAGAAAAGCACAGACTGGAGGGACAACATAGTGCTGCAGGTATGGGACAATCAGCAGTGTCTACAAAACTTCTAAATGCTCCAGGTTACTTTCATGGAATATAGAAAATGGCTTTCCCCTGCTCTGAAGTGCAGGGACCTAAATGAGACCAGCTCTGACAATGGAGAAGCATGCGGCAATTGGAACACCAAACAGCTATCGGTCACTTAGGAATCAGTTCGAAGTGGGGAAATCTGCAGTGGGGGCTACTGATATACAAGTAGCCAAAGCAATCAATACCATTCTGCTACAAAGGGTAGTAACTCTGGGAATTGTGGATACCATAGTGGAGGGCTTTGCCACATTGGGGTTCCCTAACTGTGGTGGGCTGATAGAACACACATCCCCATCCTGGCACCTGACCACCTTAAAGAGTACATAAACCGCAACGGGTACTTCTCGATGCAACTGAAGGCACTGGTGATCAAAAAGACCATTTCACTGATGTGCAGGATGGTCAGGAAAGGTGCATGACACATACATCTTTAGGAACTCCTACCTCATCAGAAAGATACAAGCTGGAACTTTCCCCCCCAGACTGGAGAATTAGAATCAGAGAGGTGGAAATCCCAATAATGATCGTTGGTGACCCAGCCTACCTCTTGCTCCGATGGCTCATGAAGCTGCTGCACACAGGTAGCCTGGACCAAAGTAAGAAGTAGTTCAACTACTGGCTGAGCAAGTGCAGAATGGTAGTTGAATGTGCTTTTCGGCATTTAAAGGGGAGGTTTAGGAGTCTGAAACATGTCTCTGCATTAATAGGACATCATGGAGATGTTGTCTGTAAGGATTTGAACTGTACAGCTAACAATTCTGGGCACGAAATGTGCACATACATTTCTTACTGCCTTCAGCTCCAGCAGGTTGATGTGCAATGTCATCTCATGTGAAGACCATTTGCCTTGGACCACTTGGTCGTTCATATGGGCTCCCCAGCCTAGCAGAGATGCATCTGTAGTAATTTGCACCATGGCCTCGATTTGGTGAAATGGAACCCTTGCCACGAGATTGTCCACTAATGTCCACCATCATAGAGATGTGATAATGTCCAGAGGTATGGTAACTCTCTAGTTTCGAGATTGTCGAGATGGGAGGTACGCGGTTGCTATCCAAAGTTGAAACCAATGAAAGTGCAGACAGGCATGACAGACCACGTAAGTAGTTGCAGCCATATGCCCCATCAATCAGAGGCAGGTGAGTATCGTGGTAGAAGGGCTTCAGGGGGTAGCCGAGTTAGTCTTTACAGGATAAACTTAAAAAACAACAAATAGTCTGGTAGCACTTTAAAGACTTAACAGAACATGTAGATGGTATCATGAGGTTTTGTGGGCTGTGCCCATGAAGAAGTGGGCTGTGCCCACGAAAGCTCATGATACCATCTACATGTTTTGTTAGTCTTTAAAGTGCTACCAGACTATTTGTTGTGGTAGAAGGGGTCATGGATATCGTGTTTATGAGGTCTTGTACAGCTATGAAGCGTTTTTGAGGTAAGTATGTGCAGGCTGAGACTGAGTCTAGGCGAGTGCCTATAAACTTTATGTCTTGGACTGGGTGCAGTGTTGATTTCTGTTTGTTGATTAGAAGGCCTAGACGAGTGACAAGGGCTCTGGTTATGTTTATCATGGAGGCGGTCTCCTCACGACACCCCATTTATCAGACAGCTGTCAAGGTATGGAAAGATGATGTGTTATCTGAGGTATACCACGATGACTGCTAGTAGCTTGGAAGATACTTGGGGAGGCGGTCGATGACAGGCTGAAAGGTAGGACTTTGTATTGGTAATGGTCTGGTCCGAGAGTAAAAGGTATGTAACACCAGTGTGCTGGATGAATGGCGACATGGAAGTAAGCATCTTGCAGGTCGAGGGCTGCGAAACAGTCCCCTTGATCCACTGCCGAAATAGTTGTATTTAGCATGACCATCTTGAATCAGTGTTTCTTTAGAAATTTGTTCAGTTTGCGGAGGTCGAGGATCCGCCTCCAACCCCCCCCCGTCTTTTTCTCTATCAAGAAGTAATTTGAGTAGAACCCCCTTCCATGAAATTCTTCAGGTTCTCTCTATAGCTCCAGGTGGCGACTGATCTCATTTTAGTAGGGTCTTGTGAGAGGAGTCCCTGAAGAGGGATGGGGTGGGGGTGGGGATAAAGCTAAAGGGAATAGTGTATCCTACGCAAATTATTTCCTGCACCCACGGGTCTGATGTTATCGACTCCCACTGCGTTAAGAAGGAATGCAAATAGTGGGTTAAAAGATGGCCGTGTTGCATTGGATTGTGAGGGAGATTTTCCAGACCCTCGACCACAGCCTCAAACCTGCTGCTTTGTGATTTGGTTGGTAGAGGGGCAGCCCTGGTTGGAGCATCTTCTCTGTGCCCGTTGACTTAGCCAGGTGTCTTCATAGGGTCTCTGTGGCAGTCAGTTATATTGTCCATATTTGTTGCGGTTATAGGGGGTGTATCATTTACATCTGTAGGGCGGGGTGTATATGCCCAG
The DNA here is from genome assembly GCA_032595735.1 of Pelochelys cantorii. Classification (NCBI taxonomy): domain Eukaryota; kingdom Metazoa; phylum Chordata; order Testudines; family Trionychidae; genus Pelochelys; species Pelochelys cantorii. Next base: position 47,328,742 of record CM064326.1, on the reverse strand, counting down.
AATGCGGAACATGGTTCTTGAATCTTTACTACCATGCAGAACCTCATCTGTTTTAGCTGTGAACAATCTCAATCTGTCAAACGATAGATCCTTGACTTTGAACTGATGTTCCCAGGGAACACCAGAGGCCTGTAGCCAGGACCCCCTGTGCATTACCACTGCTGTAGCTGTTGCCCTAGCCGCAGTATCTGCGACATCCAGCGCAGTCTGTAGGGCAGTGCAAGCGACTGTATGGCCCTCATGGACTACTGCCTTTAGAACAGGTCTTTTTGAGCCAGGGAGGTGTTCCATGAGATCCTCCAGTTTTGAATAGTTATCAAAATCATGGTTTGCCAAAAGAGCAAAGTCATTTGCAATTTCTCAGTTGCAGCGTGGAAGAAGAGTAGATCTTTCTGCTAAAGAGATCTAATTTCTTGTGATTCTTGTCTTGATTGGCAACCTCCAGCACACATGACAAGCGGCACACAAGCCAATTTCCCTTGGGCACACAGGGCAGGAGCTCAGCCCCTCCCCCCCGGCACAGCTGGGATCTCATGCTGCGGCTTCAGTCTCGGTTGCGCAGCTGAAGACTGGAGCAACAGCTCTGGCTTCCCGCTTTTGGGGGGGGGGGGGGGAAGGAGAAAGAGAGAAGAGAGGCACACATGCATACCTGGTGCTCCCCCAGCCCAGACTGGGCATGCAGCTCCTGGGAGCTAAGGGGTTAACTCCCCCCCCCCCCCCACCTTCCTGGCTACAGGCTTTTTGCTTCGGGAGGGGGCGGGGCTGGGAAGCTGGTCACACATGATGCACGGGGACCTTGGCTGCTTGCAGGGTCAGGGAGCCCCATCCCTAGCACCCCTCTGCACCCAGCCAGGCTGAAGCCAGCTCTGGGCAACCCCGGGATCTGCCTGCCCCAGCCCTGGAGCCGCAGTCTGCAGGCAAAGGGCTGATCTGGGCAGGGATGAGACTCTGCTCCCCCCTCACATCTCCTTGCCCCAGTGCTGCTACCCTGCTGGTGAGTGCACTGGGGGCACAGGGATGCGAGAGCAAGGGGGGGTGAAGGACAAGGCTGCGGCCGGGGATCAGGCTGCGGGGAACATCATGAGGATGAGGGGAGTGAGGCTGGAGCAGAGGAAAGATGTGTGGGGAGCAGGGGAATACAATTTTACTTTGCAGAAGCTGCGCTTTCCTTTTACTTCCCACTTTTGTCTCCCTCCCCAACTAGCTATTTAGCTGCATTCTCACCCTTTCACTTTCTATGTTACTCCTCCAAACCCCTCCCACCCCCAAACTCCCCCTCGTGCCCCCACCCTACACCCTCTCCTGCCGCCCAACTCCCTTCCAGACCTTGCCCTCCTCACCCCATCCTGCATCCCTATCCCACTCGCTGGCAACCCTGTACCGCACATTGAACCCCACGTTTTTGTTCCCACCCCAGAGTCCAAGGGGTCCACAAAAATCCACTAACTCTGGAGCCCCAGAAAAGTAAATCTGGTCTATGGGAAGCCCTGAATCTCAGTCCTCCCTGTCCATTGCCTTCGCCCCATGGGGACTGGAGCACCAGAAGTGTGAGGTGCTGCAGCTGGAGGCCACATCAGTGAGGGTTGGGGAGGAGTTTTTTGCTTCTCTCATGTGCTCCCCAACTCATTTTTCTGTGGGTCAGTGACCCTTGACCCAAAAAAGGTTCCCGACCCTTGCCATGAAGAAAGAAAACAAACATTTTGTGTTAGACATAATATTTTAATTTAAAATGAAGTTAAAACGCTTAATCTGTTTAATAATTTAAATTAAACCGTTCTCCCCAGCTGCAGCACTACCAAAATGGCTTGGGCGTAATTACATAATTAACAATGAGTTTCCATTAGCAACTGGTAGTCCACGGAAAGGTTTACATTGACCCAGGTGGTCCACGGGGCACACAGTGGAGAGAGGCCCCTCCCCCCTCCCAGTAGAGCAGCACAGCCCAGGGTAGGAGGGTTAAATCTTGACATGCCACTTCAGAAAGGTTTCTGACTCCTGGTATAGGCTATCAACTGGCTGTGCGGGAGGTAACTTGCTGCAACAGAGGGCTGGCAGCATAGCAGAACACCTTCCCTGGGCCACAGAGCCCTCCGCAACCTGAGGAGTCCTGCTATTCCTCACATCTCCTACTTATTAGGGTACAAGTCACACAACATACGTGTTTTACAGGATGTATATTATCTACTTGTATAAGCCAAGCTGAAAATTAGTGAAAAAAGGTTTTACTTGAATAGATGCAACAGATTATGGTTTTTTAAAAAATGTAATTGACCTTTAAAGGGATAAATCAGCTTTTATTATTGGGGGTTTTACTGGTGTTACATACCAGGTAGTGCTAGTATTTAGAATAGCAGGAGGATTTTGTCTTCTATAATTATCTTTATTGGCAAAAACAAATCTCTAAATGGTTCTCTCTCAGGATGGGAGTCAGTTCACAAAGTTTGCAACTACTGGGATTCTCAGGGAGAATTTAGAGACTATCAGGATTTCTTTTACTGATGCCTCTTCCTCCTACACCTCATTTCAATAAGTAACCTGGTCTCCACCCTCCCTCCCCCAATTATAAAGACTCCTCACTCCCCTCCTCCCCCCATGAAAAGAGTGTGCAGATCCCAGATCCAACACTGCTTCTTCTCCTTAGTTTTTAGAAACGTTAGCAAAGAAGTGAATCTCTGGTGGGGTTTAAGATGATATCCCTAACCTCTAATCGCCGGAAGCTGGGAATGGACAATAGGGGATGGATCACTGTCCTCTTCATTTCCTCTGGGGCACCTGGCACTGGCCACTCTCTGAAGATAGGGTACTAGGCTACATGGACTTTGGTCTGACCTTATATGGCCATTCTTGTGTTCTTATGATTTCAGCTAGCATTGACTTCACACTCTCCTCAGAAAATTCTTTCCCTCCCCCATGACATCTTTGCTTTACCTTATTCTCAGCTTCTGGGGGGGTAGCTCAGAGGTCTTATTCCCTCTTCATGCTGAAGTCTTAGGAGGGGACCTGCTGGCCCTACTCCCACATTTTGCTTCTTCAGCAACCCAATAGTTAGAGTCCATTCCTGTTAACAAATGCTACTCGCTGCATCTTTAGGAGAGTAGATTTTTTTTTTTGGCCTATCCACTGTTCACTCTCCCTGCCCACATTTGTATTTAGTAGTAGCATTGTGGAAATGCAGTCCAGCTACATCTAGCCCTAAAATAATATGTGGTTCCAAAGCCATTCTGTGTACTGACACATCATTAGTCATTACCATACCTGCTCAATTTCTCAAAAGGATCCTTTTCCCCCACTATTGAATTTTAGCTATCATTGGGTTGAAATATAGCTATTTCACAGCACACATTACTGCATAAATATTTTAGGTAAGAAAACCATGGTTCTCAACTGAAACTTCATGGATAATTTCAGGAATACAAAATATAGTTATCCAAACTGGATTTAGCTTAGCACAGCAGAGTTACATCCCTTCTCTTTTAAAAAGCACTGTAAGATTAGTAACAAACACCTAATTTTTCCATTTCACACAAAAAAAAAAACCACACCCCCACCCCCACCCCCCCCGGCCACCCACCCACACCACAAACTCATGCAGCATACAGCATTCCCCTCGTACTATGTGAGCAGCACAGGTCAAACAGATATAAAAGGTAATGATAACATTTAAATACTCAACACAGCTACCTGAAGCATAGTGACTTTTTCCTGGGAAAAGTTCCTTTCCTAGCATGACCCTCCTTATTTTGTGAGATCTGACATGATTACAATTTAGGGTGGTGTGGCTGTAGGCACACAAATACCTTTATAATCTGAAATGATGAGCAAAGACAGACAGCATACATAATCATTAACTGGGAGTTTCTTTTAAAAAGTCAAAGTGTGCTCCTTTAGAGGATATAAATTGCATATCTTAAGAATACAAAAAAATGAAACATAGTAATGAAATATAAACTCTTGCATTTCATTTTAATTGAACTGAGAGAGGGATCATTTTTCTTTTCTAAAGAACAGTATCACTGCAATTGTGTAATGCCATGAACACAAGCAACTTGCCTACAGTTTACTATGTATTTTGATGTTATGTTGGGGAATTAACGGATAATATAAATCTTGTGATGCAGAAGTTAACACCTGCCAAATAGAATGCATGAGCCTGCATTATTATTATTATTTTTACTGCAACACACTGAACTCCATACATATTTCAAAGATAGTTTTGAATTTAACTTAAGCGGTTGTGTATGCTGTAGCAATATAAGCATTCTAGAAGGTAAAACTGTCAGAATATTTTAACAGATGTAACTGCAGGGGTGACTTATACTGATTGCACTTAACACTACCTTATTGGATTTCAAGCGCTTGGAATATCTGTCTGGGTCAAGTGTGAAGTCAGACAAAAAAAAATGTAGAGCTGACAATCCTTTGGTCTTCTCTGTGTAATCTGACTTGTGTTTTCTGTATTGAAATGTATTGGAGACAATTTTTTATTTCAGAACGTGGGGAAGGCTGTTCTAGATTTGGTTTTAACAAATATGGAGGAGCAGGTTGAGAATTTGAAAGTAGAAGGCAGGCTGGGTGAAAGTGATTATGAAGTCAGAGTTCATAATTCCAAGGAATGGTAGATGGAGAACAGCAAAATAAAGAATGTATTTCAAGGCATCAGACTTTAGCAAACTCAGAACAGGTAAGCAAGGTCCCATGGGAAGCAAGTTGAAGAGGAAAAAAATTGAGAATATTTGACAGTTTTTCAAAGAGACGTTAAGAGCACAAGAGCAAACTATTCCGCTACATAGGAAAGATAGGAAGTATGGCTAGAGACCACCCTAGCTTAACTAGGAGATCTTGAATGATCTAAAAATCAAAAAGGAGTCCTACAAAAAGTGGAAATTAGGACAAGTTACATAGGATGAATACAAACATCCAAAGTCTGTAGGAGCAAAATTAGAGAAACCACAGCACAAAATGAGCTCGAATTAGCTAGAAACAAAGGGTAACAAGAAAATATTCTACAAGTACATTAGAAGCAAGTGGAAGACCAAGGATCATTACTCAGTGAAGAAAGAAAAACAACAACAGAAAATGTGGAAATGACAAAGGTGCGTAATGACTTGGTGAAAACAAAAACAAAGAAGGTTGGTGGTGACTGGATGCCTAATATAGTGAATGCCAGTGAAAATGAGGAAGGTTCAGAAGTTAATAGGAAAACAACAAGTTGGATGTATTCAAGTCACCAGGATTTGATTAAATGCATTGTGGAATACCCAAGGAGCAGACTGAGGAGACATCTGAGTCATTAATTGTCATCACTGAAAACTCATGGAAGACAGAAGAGACTCCAGAAGACCAGGAAAAAAGAGCAAATGTAGTGCCCAACTATAAAAAGGGAAATAAGGACAACCCAGGAAACTATAGACCAGTCGGCTTAACTTCTGTACCAGGAAAGATAATGGAGAAAATAAGTACGTAATCCATTTGCAAACATTTAGAAGATAAGGTGATAAGTAACAGCATAAATTTGTCAAGAACAAATTATGTCAAACCAACCTGATCTTTTTTTTTTTTAATAGAATATATGGGAGAACTGTTAGATGTGATTCACCTATACTTTAGTAAAGCATTTGATACTGTGTCACATGACCATCTCATTAAATAAACTAGGGAAATACAGCCTAGATGGGGCTACAATATGGTGGATTCATAATGGGTTGGATAACCATTCCCATTGATAACTACTCTATGGTTACATCTACATTGTGCATTCTTGTGCAAGATATGCAAATGAGGTGTGGCGATGAATATCACTGCACCTTATTTGCATACCTAATGAGCCGCCATTTTGCACAAGAAGGAACAGTCTATACTGCTCCTTCTTGCGCAAAACCCCCGTCTTGTGCAAGAGTCATTCTGCCGCTTAGTACATCCCAGAGCAGTTCTGCCTGAAAACAACAGTAGCAAGCAACACATGAGAAGTAACTCTTCTCTGCGCTGATTAGGCCTCAAATGGAGTAATGTCCATTCTGCGCACCCACATTTAAGGAAAGATGTGAACAATTTAGAAAAGGTCTAGAGAAGAACAAAAAAAATGATTAAAGATCTAGAAAATGTGACCTATAAGGGAAGATTGAAAGAACTGGGTTTAGAGATGTAAGAGTTTAACCATGTAACAGATAAGCATCAGCTTATTGGTTTCTGTTATGGTTAAACTCCTGCAGCACAACCGGCTTCCAGCATGCACCGGCTCCCGGCTGCCAGCTCCACTCCCAGATAGCTAGCTGCCACCCTGCCCTGCCCATCTTCTGGGGGCACCCTTCACTATCCTTCTGTCCCTAGTTTCACCCAGCCATAGAGCCCCAAAAACCATTAATCATCTAACAGGTAGGATTTTTAACATTTATCTGGTTACTGTTTTTAAACCTTTTTTATGTCCCTAGTTTGTTTCGTCTGGAAAAGAGAAGACAGAGGGGCATAACAGCTTTCAAGTACCAAAAAGGTTGTTACAAGAAAAAGAGAAAAAGTAGTCTCCTTAACCTGTGATGACAGGAAAAGGAGGAATGGGCCAAGGGAGATTTAGGGTGGACATTAGGAAAAACGTCCGTACTGTCAGGGTGTCTAAGCACTAGAATAAATTGCCTAGAGAGACTGCGGAATCTCCAACATTGGAGATTTTTTAGTAAAAACTTAGACAAACACTTGTCAGGGATGGTCTAGATTTTTCGTCGGCAGCGTATGGCACAAGTACCTTAAGTGGCACATGAGCAGGCCGGGCTGCCCGGTTGGAGCCAGGTCGCAGTTAGGCTATCCCTGTTGGAGCAGGAACTGCGGCTGTAGTGAGGCTGCCCCATGGCAGCCATGCAGCCCAATTGGTGGGGCTGCGTGGCCAGTGTCTGCTTCAGGGGCAGTTAGGCCATGTGGGGAAATGGGGCACCCCCGAGTACTGGGGTCAAGTTGGAGCCAAGCTGGGGTGTAGAGGCTGTGAAGAGAAGGGGAGCTCGCTTGCTCTGGGGCATGAGTGAGGGTAAGGGCTACCTGGGCTGTGGCTCTGGGGCTGGGCAGCAGTAGGGGGGGGGGAGGAAGGGAGCTGAGGGGAGAGGAAAACATGTGGGACAAAGCTGTGTTGACCCCTGGGCGCCTGGCAGGAAGTCAAGGGTGCCATGGACTCTGCCCCCATCAGGGCTGGACACCCCAGGGTCACCCATCCACCCCCACCTAACTCATTTCCCTGAGCACCCTGACCACAGCATCATGCCCCCTGTAAGACTGGAGCTAGCACCAGCTTCCTGCGGCGGGGGAGGGGGAGCCTTGAGGCTCTACACTGTATCCAACTTTCAGAAGCTCACAATCCTATCTGTTTATAACTAATTTGGTAATGGCATATCAACAGTCAGGGCTGCTATCACAGAAATGCAAAGCTGAAGTACAGAACTCACAGACACTACTCGAAGAGGAAGTTTTGATATTTCAAGCTTTCATCCCCAATCAGTACACTTCAAAATACTCGAATTTGCTACAGGCCTAAATTTTGTTTTTTGCTGAATTCTAACTCTTTTTAGAAGTTGGACATTTCTTCATGAGATTAGATTTCCTCCCCCCCCCCACTAATTACATGCCATATTAATATTAGCAAAAAACTATACCCAAAGTAGTTTAATATATTTCTCAATTCAGCATATACCCAATTCCCTACACTCAGACAAGCTGACTAGTTCACATGACAAAAATCGCTGACCAGAACGTGCTCTATATATATATTTATTTTACGACAAAGGGAATGTACCTCCAATGAACAATACATAAAAGGAAAATACATGTAAAGAGAAATAAAAGATATTTTAAATACACAACTAAAATACAAAAATAGAGGTTTTAACTATTCCAGTGAAAATCTAGGGAATCCAACTACATTTAATTAGATTAGTGGAAAAAAAGAAGAAAAAGTCTAATCAAAGCCAAGCAGTCATATGGAAAGGAGGCTTGATACATCTAGGTTCTTCTCTCAAATCCCTTTGTATATATCCAATAATTTAAAATGCAATTTACATCAGTTAGTTAAATAAAATGACAATAATTAAGGACAACATAAAAAGATGTCAGTCAATTTGTAAACAAGCCCCACAAACACCCTCAGAAGTGAATTATAACCTAACAATGAAAATTCTTAGTGCTTATTAGCAAATCCAGCTGAATCATTGCCTCCCCCAACCCCATATCAGTATTCAAAATGGCTTTTAAAATCAAGTTAGAGGGACAGTCATGTGTATCTTGCAACTTTGTATCCATGTTTATAGGCAAACATAGGCAAAGGGGGGCGGGGAGAAAATCAGGCTTCCTTAGAGCTTTTTTCTATTTTACAATTAATATTTGTAAAGTACTGGTTTAATGCTCAGAAGGTATAAAAGGTTCAAATCTGTAGCTGGGTGAAGTGGATGCCATGTCAATTTCCCTTGGTATCTCTATCTTGTTTGATATAAATCTTCCTCCTTTCCAGTAACTGAAGGACCAATTTCAACAGGTTCTACTCACAAGCTTAATATATTTTATTGATTCCTATCCCAAAAGTCAAAGAAAATATAAGGCAAACCAGGCATGGGTAAAGCAACACCAAAAGTAACACACGAGCCAATATAACGATAGTAAAATTAAGATTGATATACTGTATTTTCAAATATTTTAGTAGCTACATATACAGTAACTCCCATTATGAGATCAATTGATAATGGCTTATTTAACAGAAGACTCAGACTGAATAATTCATTTGGGATTTTTAGAAGAAAATTTCAGGACTTGAAGGCTGAAAAGCTTTACTCCATGAAATTAGATATTGTGTCAACAGATCTCCACTGAGCTGGCAGGAGGGAAATGTTCCAGAAATTAACTTCGAAACAAAGACAGAGCATTACCAAATAATCACTTACCAAAGTGAAGCTTCAGCAACCTTCTCCAAATAGGGTCATCAAAAGCTTAGTTTACGTTGCTGCAGATGCTGGAGATTACCAAGGAGAATACTGAAAAGTCAGAAAAATATTAAGATCAACTTTTTAGCATTTAAAAAAAATCTAACACATTTTGGAAACAAGTGTTTTTAAAAAACACAATCAGAACCTCTAATTTTGTAAAGTCAGTTTTGGAAACGAACACACCTCATAATATAGAGCTTTAAATTAGCACATCTGTGCATAGAGTACTGGTTTACAGCTGACTCTGCAATTCTGCTCTCCCACAATCAGTGCTCTAAGTGCACGTCAAGAGTGGGGGAGGGAGGGGGGAAGAGGGTGCATGGGAGGGAAGATAATGGGGGATGGCTCAGTTCCACTTAGTTTTTCAGCTGGTCAGACAGAGTTATGGAAAATATTTCATGCAGCTGCAATGGCTCTACATCTTGCTCCAGTTCTTGGTTATTTTTCCAGTATAAACCAATTAACTATGCCTGAAGAGGGTTAGTGGCTTGGGAGTCTGCATATCCCAACACAGCAGCTGAGTGAATAGGTAACTTAAATGGCCCTGGTTAGGCAGAATATGTGAGAATCTAAACAATTTTCTTCTCAATACTTGGTGAAAGGAAAGCATTATCCCTATTTTACAGATAGGGAAAACAGCACAGATTCACTCAGGCATGATCACAAAGGAGGCCTATAGCAGAACCAGGAACTGGACTTAGGTCTCTCAAGTCTTGACCCTACATGCCTATGAGAAACATAACTAAATCGCTACCTCAAAACCCATGCTACCAGAAGCTGTGGTTCACTACAAGTAGGTCAAAGTCTCTTGTGTTGGTTTTAGGAGCCGGAAAGGGGGGGGCGGGGCGGGCAGGCAGCCCAACTCAGTCCTGACTCACGCCAGATCCAGGAGCTCAGACTTTTCCTCCCCCACTCCAGACAGGGGCTGCTGCCACCCCTGTATTAGAGGCAGCAGCACAGGGCAATGGGCAGCCAGTCCGCAAGAGTAGCTGGTTTTTAAACTGTTGAGTAACTGATGAGAACTCATGAGGTTACTTGACTATTCAATTAATTGATATTTAACATCTCTAACAGAGCACAGTAGATGCTTCACAGACATTTAAGACTACAAGGTTCCTACCACAGATCTTACAACCTAAATTAAAACTAATGCAGACAGATGTCTAAAGAGAAATGTAACATTAAAGATGTGACTGAACTGCATTTCCCACATATATATTATTGGAACTAACAAGATGGTTTATTTATGCCCTTCCTGTTTTTAAATCAAGCGATTTATTGCAATGTGAATAAGATTAAAGGATGACAAGGTGACATGAGTGAAGGGGTAAATCCATCCAGAAGCACGGAGAGGTGCTTGAAGGACAAGAAGCTTACTTGGAGTACTAGAGGAGAGATGATGCCAATGCAGAGGCAGCAGCATGAAAGGAAGAATAGAACAGCAAACAGAGAAGGCAATGAAAAAATCAGTCAAGCATAAATTGTTGGCAAAGCACAGTACAAAACCCTCTTGTACATTAACTAATAAGAATGATCGCTTAGAACAACACTGTGTTCTTTGCAATAGCAATGTAGATCCCACTGTAGGTGCACATGCACAAAACTGAATTTTTTTAGCACCTCTGGTCAGGGCCATGCATGCCCCTTCCTTGTGCTCCCATTGAGGGTAGAAAAAAGGCAGAATGACAATCTTAAAATACTAGAACTGGAAGGGACCTTGAGAGGTCATCGAGTCCAGTCCCCTGCCCTCACAGCAGGACCCAGTACCATCTAGACCATCCCTGATAGATGGCTAACCAACCTGCTCTTAAATATCTCCAGTGATGGAGATTCCACAACCTCCCTAGGCAATTTATTCCAGTGTTTTACCACACTGACAGTTAGGAAGTTTTCCCTAATGTCTAACCTAAACCTCCCTTGCTGCAATGAAGCTCCTTCCCTCAGTTCCCTCATAATTCAAAGCACAGCTAGCTGAGGAATCTAAAGTATGAGGGAGGCCAAGTCACAGGATATGTACAGACTACAACATCTCAAAGAACCAGTTATTGTAGGGCAAAGTAACTATTCATTCTCCTTTGAGTATGTGTCAGGGATGTCAACGTGTAGTCGACTGCACAATTAACCAATAAGCCTAATCTTATTGGTTAATCTTGTCAACAACATGCATTTCCCCCCTCCTTGCTGCCTCTATCAGCACCAGATCCATCTGCCCTCTCCACCTCCATGCTACTGCCTCTAAGAGAGTGCGGAGAGTGAGAGGGGTAAGTTGGAGCCGATACATGTCGGAAACCAGCTTTCAATCCAGCCCTCTGCATGTATCGGCTCTGTGGACCTACCTGCTCTCGCCGCAGCTGGGGAGGGGGCCTGGGCTCATATGTTAACCTTCACAGTTACACACAGGCTCCTGGTACACGCTGCTGCCTCTCTAGCAGAGGCAGCAGCTTGGGAGGCAGGTGGGAGCCAGATTAAAAGCCAGCTCCCCGCACGCACCAGCTCCCAGGGAGCCGACTGCAGCCCAGCATGTAACCACTGAAATTTTCAGTGGTTACAGTTACTTACTTAAATGCATTTTAACATTCCTAGTGTGGAGCCCACTGTAAGATTGGCAAATAGTATCCTCCCATGACAGCGAGAGTGAATAATTTTTAAGCAGTCTTAGCAAACAGATTGAAATGTTAGACTCATAGAATCACATAGAATCATAGGGCTGGAAGAGACCTCAGGTCATTGAGTCCAGCCCCCTGCCCAAAGCAGGACCAATCCCAACTAAATCATCCCAGCTAGAGCTCTGTCAAGCCGAGACTTAAAAACCTCTAGGGATGGAGATTCCACCACCTCCCTAGGTAACCCATTCCAGTACTTCACCACCCTCCCAGTGAAATAGTTTTTCCTAATATCCATCCTAGACCTCCCCCCCCTATAACTTGAGACCATTGCTCTTCCAACACTTGACATGAACCTGACTGTCATGTATGTCAGGTCCATTCAACCAGCCCCTAGTGGCCCTGACCATGTTGCTGAGATTCTGTAAAGGCTTAAAACACTCAGTCTAAACAGAGTTGAAGCACCCCTCTGTCTTAGGGATCATAGGTACATTGTATAGGTGCAGAACCTCCAGCTAGTATCCCCTGAAAGCTTAGCCAATGCTGCCCATTGCCCAGTCCCAAGAATGCGTGCTGGCCCCTCAGGCTTTCCCTATAGATTAAATATATCACCCCCCACTAAGGTCTGCTTCAAATCTGTGATACCACCGCTGGTTAGATAAACATCTATCAGGGATGGTATTGTGCTTGGTCCTGCCGTGAGGGCAGGGGACTGGATTTGATGATATCTCAAGTTCCCTTCCAGTTCTAGTATTCTATGATTCACTGTCAATAGAGCTCATTGCCAATTTCTCCATGGCAATCTTATCACTTGGCTGCTCTGTGACATACAAAGAGGATTCTGACATGCATTTCCTCTGGTACCAATGAGACCTTCGTGCACTATTCCAGAAGGCAGAGCTTCAGCCTCAATTCACAATTTGCAAGTCCTCACACTGAAGGATAAACATGCTGAGCAGCTGCTTGGAATACAGGAGTCTCCCAGACACAAGCCACTGACTGTGTCCTTCCTTCATAGGAATCAGTCCATCACAGGATGGACATGATGAAGCCTGCAGGTTTTAACTTTCCCACTATAGATACCCTAGACAGAATGGCCTCTATTCTAATCAAAGAATTTCAATCCAATAGTCATTGATCAGTTCATGAGCAGCGAGCAGTTTTCAAGATTTTTAAGTTGATTTAGGCCGAGCTAAATAGAAGGCTAGACACTTACCAAGTTCCATCTTGCTGTCACAGATGGCAAGAGGAAACGACAGAAGAGTTGCAGGGACCCCAGCTTTTACAACCTCTTGCAAGAACACGAAGCAGCACAGAGTGCATACGAGGCCCTAACTAACACTTAGCAAAGGAAAAATTCAGCCTCTCACATGTGAGGCTCATGCATATTTATGGTAGAATCCACACTGAAACACATTCATAGAATTATGAAGTAGAGGGAACAAACAAGGAGCTTGAATTTAACCTGAAATGAGAAAGTCGGTGGTGAGACTTGTAAAGAGCAGAACAAAAGGCAAGGAAGATAATTTAAGCTACAGATGTTGAGTGCAAAACATAAAAGAAATAGAAGACAGAGCACACTAAAGTGGAGTAAGCTGACGTAGTTCATGCAGGAGTTATCTGTACAGCACTACACTGCAGACTACAGGTGTGAGAGGCGTATACTATGACAAAGTGTTGCACTGTAATTGCCTCTGGTGGATACTGCTTGCATCAACTAAGTACCACCTAATTTGTAAGGACATACTCCTTGGTGAAAGAAGACTACATTAATATGAACTAAGTACCTTTTATGTCATGCCAGCAGCATCCACAAAGGAAGTCATACCAAAACACTTTGCTGTGCTCTGTAGTTCTCAGCCTGCAGTCTGCACTGCACTGCAGTGTAGACATAGCCATAGCAGTCAAAGGTAAATAGAGGAAGTTTGGGTATATTTTTCTTTTTATATAGACAAACAATAAGACTGAAAAATCAACTCATTGGGAAGATCAGTTATAAAAAGGACCTTGAGATGAGAGATGAAAAATGTATCCACTAAGCCTACAGAATAACTTGAAATAAACTTTCAAATTGTTGCACTTAATTTTAATAGTTTCAGAGGGGTAGCCGAGTTAGTCTGAACACGAAAAACTTAAACAACAAATAGTCTGGTAGCACTTTAAAGACTAACAAAATATGTAGATGGTATCATGAGCTTTCGTGGGCACAGCCCACTTCTTCAGATGACCAGAGTGTTGGAGTCCAGAACTAAGAATAAATAAGGGAAGGGGGGGGGAGGACACTGGGTAGATAAGTTTCAAAGGGTTAGCTGAGCCAGTCTGTAACAGGAAAAACTTAAACATATAGCCTATTAAAGACTAAATAGTTAAAAGAGGCTGATAAGAACCATTAGTTTGCATTAGGAAAGGAAGATGACAAACACCAGATTCTACACAGACATCAAGAACCACTGGCACCTTCATTGTTTGGTTTGAGCTTTCAAGGGCATAGCCCACTTCTTCAGATGACCAGAGTGTTGGAAGTCCAGAACCAAGAATAAAAGCGATCATTAAGGGAGCTCCAAGTTGAGGTTTTGTTTCAGACCAATTCCACAAGCCAAATATACAGAGAAGGATTGGAACTCCACTTCATTCTCAAATTTAACTCTCATGCTAATGGTTTAAATAGCGATATCGGTTGGCTCCCACATTATCAACCAACCAAACAATGAAGGTGCCAATGGTTCTTGAGGTCTGTGTAGAATCTGATTAGACATCTATAAAATCATGACTGGAATGGAAAAAGTAAAAAAAAGTGTTATTTACTCCATCCCAGAACACAAAACCCAGGGGTCACCAAATGAAATTAATAGGCAGCATAATTCAAAACAAACAAAAGGAAATATTTCTTCACACAACACATAGTCAATCTGTGGAACTCCTTGAAAGAAGATGTTGTGAAGGCCTGGACTTCAAGAAAGAGCTAAATAAGCTGTATGAAAGGCAGCACTGCAGGTTGGCAGGGGGAGCCAGTCTGCAAGGGGAGCCAGTTTAAAAACCAGCTCCCTGCACACACTGGCTGCCTGCCACTCCACGCTGCTGCCTCTGTATCTGCCAAGCTCCCTCATGGACAGAGGCAGCAGCGTGGGGGGGAGGAGGAGAGGAAGCCAGTGTGCGCAGGGAGCTGGTTTTTAAGCGGCTCCCCCCCCTTTGTTGCCTCTGATACAGAGATAGTGGGATGATGCATGTAGTCAAGAAGATTAACCAATAAGCCTAGACTACACATTGACATCCTTAGTCCACACTGCCCATTCATGAAAGAGACATTGGTATCAAAGTTATAATTTGGAACACAGCGTGTACAACTAGATTATTCTCTGTAGAATGCATTATCATGCACTTAGATAAGATTAATCCACTATAGTCGCTGCCTTATTTAGTTTTATTAGTTAGTTTAAATTTTTCACAATCCTCTAATTTTGATTAGAACTAAAAATTGTATTCTTTTCCACCACTTCATAGCTGCTATAATATAAAGCACTCAAATTGCTGCATAAGCAGAAAGAGGAAAATTTAATAGTCAAACTTTAACCTTAATTCTGAATTAGAATACTGCTAATTGATTCTGATTATATTGATTCTGAAGATATTTTGTTGACTTTTAAAATTAAATTCAAAACCAGAAAAACTAAAGAGTAAAAACCTTGTGGTATTGTATTTATTTACATCCAGTATTTAAATACTGTATTTCAGCATCACTGAAAGTTCATTTGAAATGCTTATTTCTAGGACACTGATCATCCTGAAAAGCTCTTACTCAGACACGTGTCAGTTTCCATGCAGTATTAACTAACTTAGGGGAAATATGCTAGTAAATAATATTGTTACTATATTCTCAACAGCACAAGCTTGTTTTATTAGCCAGTGCTATGTGTCCCATTGAGAGAATGAGCTATCCAGATTTTAAGTAGGAAATATTTTCATAATATTAACCATGGCACAGTACGGCAGGCCCTGCCCAGCCACAGCAGCGGCGTGGCAGATCTGGCTGGACTGCTCCAGCCAGGCATCGTTCACCAGTTACACCAGTAAGCATTCAAGGTGTGCTCCAACATGGCCAGGCCCATCGCGCCACACCGTGGGAAGGGGGATGCTCCAGTGGCACAGCGATTAACAGAGTGAGTTGCCAATATTAAAATCATGTGCACTTGCTCACAGGTGTGCCACTGTGGCACCCACCAGTTACCAACAAAACTTATTTATATAAATAAAATAAAATGTAAATTGTTATGTAAGAAAAATACATGAACAAGGGATAACTAACAAGGTGCATGACCCTACACCAGCCCACCCTGAAAACCACCCAGTTTGGGTCCACCCCCCCAGTCTTTTTTTCTCTAAACATGCCCATTTTTAACCTTTCCTTTTAGGTAAAATTTTCTAAACCCTTTTTGTCTTATTTATTCTCCTCTGGACTTCTCACTCTTTTGTCCTAAAGTGTAGAGCTCAAAATTGGACACACTACTTCAGCTGGGGCTTCTGATTTCAGCTGGTAGACTCTAAATAGTCCAATATTATAGCGCAAATCACAACTAATAAATCACCTCTGCATATTCTAATTTTTCAATCTGTAAAATGGCCATAATTACTTAGGCCCTAAGATGTGGATGCTTTTTTATTATATAAAGCAGCATTTATTAATTCCCCCAAATGTAATTAATTGTGACCATTTTGTATTTAAGCCTTTACATGGTCACGGTTACATGTATTGTATTATAATTAACAAAGCCATAAAACCACTACCCCAAGTCCTAAATCTTCGGTGACATGATGGCCTTTGCAATTTCTGTCAAGATATCAAACATACCTACTGGAAGGTAAAAGGTAAATACAGCACATGGACTGAACCTAATAACCTTTTGAGAGTTCATGTCCCAACTGAAAGGGATTACTGCTATTACAAGCCACAGAAAACAATTAACGGCATGCACATGGTTTAAAAAAAATAAGCAGTTCCGTTGGGTGACTATGATGGAAACTGGTCATTCTTTGGAGATTAATAAGCAATTTTCTATCAGCGAGCAGCATGCACTCTGGTAGAAAAACAAAAAGCTCCATTCTGAGAAGATTGTTTTTAACAATGCATTGTGTGGTACATATTTAAGAGGAAACTTGTGGATATCACCACCACAAACATAGCCACTTACTCTGACGCAATGTAATCGATCCCATCCAGTCTGGAGGATGATCAGGCAGATGTAGAAGGGGGATGCACAAGAGCTCAGAGCCACTTGGTTAGAAGAGCTCCTTCATCTAACCTACCCTGGTCCCACCGCTGGCACTGCTGCAGCTCACCACATGGCAGCTTGGACTTAGGCCCCAGCTGTTGGAGCTGTCACCGCTCACCACATGGCAGCTCGGATGTAGGCCCTGGCTGCCAGAGCTGCCACAGCCGCCGCTCACCAGGTGGCGGCGGAGACCCAGGCCCCAGCTGCTGGGGCTGCCGCCACTCACCACATGGTGGCTCAAGCCCCAGCAGCCAGAGTTGCTGCCGCCATCACTCCCCCTGGGGCAGGCCCTCGCCTTAGCTCCAGCCCTCAGGAAAGACAGAAGCTAGGGCCAGGGCAGTATGGTGGCTGCCCAGCTGCTCCTGAAGGGAGGCAGCAGCCACCACACAGCCCTGCTGAGGAAGTGAGTGGGAGGCAAACTCATGGTGCACACCCGCACACCTTAGAGCAGGGATGGACAATTAATTTTGATGGGGGGGCCACTCCAAGATTTTGGAAAGTGGTCTGGGGCCGCACTCTTACATGATATTAATGAAGATGCGGGGTCTGAAATGAAGGTTGGGTGCAGAAGGAAGCTTAGGGTAAGGGATTTGGATGCAGGAGGGAGACTGGAGTCTGGGAGGGAGTTGAGATAAAGCAACTGGGAGGGAGTTGAGATGGTTGTGACCTAGGGCAGGGGACTGGAGTGCAGGGGTTTGGGATGTGACCTAGGGTAGGAGGGGACTGTGATCTGGGGTATAGATGTAAGAGGGGGACAGAGGGTTTGATATGTTGAGCATGCAGGGGGGGAGGGGAGAAAGGGATGGGGCAGGAAAGGGTTAGAGTGGCAGAAGCAGGCTGTGGCCAAGAGTCTTACTTGCCAGCTGCCAAACGAGCCTGCCTGTCTGAAGACTTAAAATGTTTCTCTGCCAGCCTGCCTGCCCAGCCACGTACTTCAACTGAGCCCAGGAGAGGGGGCATGTTTCTTCTAACAAGCAGCTCCCTTTGGCTGGTTTCTGCCAGAAACCGGCCAATGGGAATGTGCTGGGGGCAGGGCGGCTCCTAAAACTTCCCCCCTCCCCTCCAGTTTCAAAATAGAAATGGAGCCCTGCAGCTGCGTTTCTGCATGGCTCACGGGGCTCGGGGCAAGCAGAGGAGCCTGCCTGGGGCTCCCCACTGCCTCTGCAGGCCAGATCCAATGGCTTGGCAGGCCGGATCCAGCTCGTGGGCCGTATTTTGCCCAGGCCTGCCTTAGAGGGAACCCTGTTAATCAGTTCAACATATAGTTTAACTGGTTAATATTTTAAGTGGGATTTTACATCCCTAGAAGCTACCTACAGATTGACAAAAACAGTTACACTCATTTCACATTTGGAACATTTTCTTTGCAACAAGAAAAATAGTGAGCTTTTTTGGAAGAGGTTTGCTTTCAGTTACAAAAAAAAAAAAAAAAGCAGCACGCAGCTCTCCTATAAATGCTTGCTGATCCCTCCGGACAATGAGGAAACCCTTTATCATGACTGATGAAGCACAAAAAAAACTGGATAGGTTCAACACTACTTAAGATGTGTCTCCATAACTGATCTAGGGATGTTAAAAGTCAGTTAAATAGGTAACTGCATAGCCACTGAAAATCTCAGCAAGTACATGATTACACGCTGCGCGCTCTGCAGTATAAAAGTTATGTAAGCTTTATACTGCAGAGCCTGCAGTGAAGCCTCTCTGGGAGTGAGGCCACCAACTCCTTGCAACAGCGAAGTCACCTCCCTGGGAGCTGGCTGAATTTAACAGACACCATTAACTAATAAGCATCAGTTTATCATCTGTAACTAGCCTAAGTCAGCTGACTCCAACACACAGGACTGCAGGACTGTAAAACTGTTCTGTAGGTGTTTGGGTTCATGCTGGAGCTCGAGCTACAGGACCCAACAAGGGAGGAAGGTCTCAGATCCTTGGCTCGATCCCAAGGCCAAATATCTACACAACAATTTTAAGCCCTGAAGCCTGATCCCAGCTCAGATGAACTATGCCAGCTGCAGGTTCTTTATTCCACAGTGGAAACCCTCAGAGCCCAGGAGATTTCAGGGCTTTCAGTAAGAAGACTGTCAAGTGGGCACATCTGAAACAAAAAAGAAAAAACAAAAACAAGTATGAAATCCCCAAATGTCAATTTTAAAGGACTTTTTGAGCTAGAACTGTATTAGAATGTAATCCATGTAAATATGAAAAAGTGCATCCTAACAGGGACACAAGATATTAAATTATGTCATTTTAACTTTACAATGACCAGATTATTTGGATTTCTACGGCAGGGATTTGTGGAGGCATTTTTATAAAACATGCTGTTACAGTTGCAGTATTGCAATGTAGGTACTGAATATCTGCATTTAACCTGTGATTCAAAATAGCCTGGCATCTGGAAAAGAAGTTTCAAATCATATTTTGACATAGTAATTGATGGTTCCTACAAGAAATGACATGGCATTTTTATCATTTGAAAAACCTAAACTACTCTTGTACACCATTCCTATAGGCCAAGTTGAGCTTTAATATGTGTGGTTTTATTTATATATATAAATAAAATAAAATGTCACATTTTTACAGGGTCAAATTTGCTAATATATGAAGCTCTGCTACACTCAAAAATACATGCTTCAGCAGAATTCTTCTACTTTCAGTAGATATGACCTTTCCATTTAATATTGCCGTGCAGCTCTTGCATGATAAGCCTTCATTATAGTTTTCATTGTCTGTTCATCACAAATTTCCTTTCATAGCACAGCATGGAGAACTGGCATACAGAAGATTCATATTTATCTTTTTAGGGCCTGAAGGGACCATTATGACCATCTAGTCTGATCGCCTGCAAAACACATGCTTAGAACAACACTAAGTGATTCATGCATTGATTATAGTAACTGGTTTAATAAATATAAATAAATCCAATTTAGATTTGAAGACTTGATTTACATTGGCTTTTTACAGCACCAAATTTTATTTTTATATATACACACACACACACACACACACACACACACACACACACACACGTACGTTACTGTTGGGGTACGTCTAGGCTACATGCCTCTGGCAACTTCATCTCAGGAGGCATACCTGGGAGGTCGACAAATGCCTTTGATGTCGACCGCAGAGCGTCCAGACTACCGCGCTGAGCCGACAAACAGCTGATTGGCTCAGCGCGGCAGCCATTTAAATTTAAATGAAGCAGCGATTATTTAAATCGCTGCTTAATCTTCCAATGCCGGGTAGCCTAATCTACATGCCTCTGTCACCAGAGGCACGTAGTCTAGACGCACCCTTGGTGACAGTATTTTGCTTCAAAGAAAAATATAATCACATGAGTCCTAGCTTCTAGGCAACCACTAATTTTATATCACAGCTCAGCTCATCTTTATTAGGGTGTCAACCAGGTTCAAGTCCCACATGGTAACACAAATGGTAAGCATGTGGGGAGGCGGGGGGGGAGGGGGCAGAAGAGGACACAGCTTTGCAGGAGCCAGGTTGAAGTCTCACATGGGAAACATTTTTCTTCCTGTGCATTACAGGCTGAAACGTAGGGAGCCATTTATCCTGTTGTCCATTCTGATTTTAGTGGCCTACAAAAGATCTCCAGTAGCATCAGCTGTTGGCTTCAGTAGTTAGAATACTGATCCACAAGATCCCATGCTTCCAAGATATTGGTAACTAACAGATAAGAGATTAACACATCTACCTCAAACTCAGCAAAAACAACAAGGAGTTGAATGGCTCTTTAAGGCCTAAATTTTATTATGGCATAAGCTTTCATGAGTTGCAACTCACTTCTTCAAATGCAAGAAGCAAAAGAACTGTGTGCCTCTAATGAAGTGAGTTGTAACTCCCAAAAGCTTATGCCATAATAAAAGTATTAATCTTTCAGGTGCCACCAACTCCTTGTACTAACAGATAATAGTAGCTTTCAAACAAATGACACTACCATTGTCCGTTTATCAACTCTATCCTTGTTAAGTAGGTCTAGAGTTTAAAAGCATGGGCATTCTTCATCAGGTTTCAGTAATGCTAACTATGTCAACTTACTTTTCCCCCATAAAAGCATTTCAAACTCCTACTATTTGTTAATAAGGCTTTTACATCACTGGAATACCATTTAAATGCCAGCATGATAGGCATCTTAAATAACTTCCTCAAACTTCATACATTTCTGTAGCTTTCATTTACAGCTCTCCAGGTAATTTCAATCCATGTGATAATATCCATCTTTAATACAAATTGAGTTCAATTCCCTGGATTTTTGAGTCATTACCCAATGCTTTACTAATGCACTTCATTCATCTGTTTTAGTTATTAGACAAGAAAAATAACTGATTAATATTATAAAACCAAGCTGTTCATTGCTAGCTAGGGATATTAACTATCGTGTATTGTATAAACATGTAACCATTGGATTTTTTAGCAGTTACACATTTATGTGGCAGGGCAGGCAGGTGGGGCAACAAAGAGGCAGCATTGCAGGAGGCTCCATGGGAGCCGATACATGCGGGTACAATGGCTTGAAAGCTGCTTCCCACATATACTGGCTCCTGCCTGCCCCCCTTCATTTCCCCCATCAGAGGCAGCAGTGCAGGGGAGGGGATGGCACGGATGTTTTGCGGAAGCCAGTGCTTGTGGGGAACCGCCTGCCCCTCCCTTCTGCCTCCCAGAGGCAGCGATGCAGGGCATGGGCAGTTGGAAGCCAACATGTGGGGGGAGCCTGCTCCTTCCCCCTGTGCTGCTGCCTCTCTAGCAGAGGTGGCAGCAGCGGCCGGGGGGGGGGGGGGGGGGCAGAAAGAGGCTGCTCAGGAGCCAGCACACATGGGAAGCCAGGTTTTAAGTCAGCTCCGCACAGACATCAGCTCCCACTTCCCTCCCCCTTACTACCTCTGATACAGTGGCAGCTTGGGGGGGAATAGTCATTAGGATTAACCAATAACCTTGGGCTTATCGGTTAATTGTGAAACCAAGCACACACTAACATCCCTATCAATAATAATAGCATAATTATCCTTCAGGCATCTACTCACTATCTTAATATTGGTTCCATTATTTTATTATTTCTAAACAATATCAATAAAATTCAGTATGGGTCTAAATTTGAGAGGTGTTAAACAAGCACAGCTCTCCAGTAACAGGATTTGTGGATACTCAATCTCTGGGGAAAACAAATTAGATGCCAAGGCTATGTTCACAGTAGGGATGGTTAGATATCAATTTACTGAATAATCATGTAACCACATCAAAATTTAGCAGTTACACAAGTATTTGATAATCCCAGGGGGCGGGGCCAACAGCATAGGGTGACAACAGCCAAGCTCCCCATGGACAGAGGCTGCGCCGGCATCCCAGGGAGCAACCTCTGTCTGCAGCAAGTCTGGGCTTGCACAGACGGGGGCTGCTCCGTAGCAATGGGGGGACGGGGGGGGTGGGGTGGGGGAGGGGGAAGAGAAAGAGAGCCGGACCACAGGATCCAGTGCTCGTGGGGAGCCATCTTAAAAGAAGTTACAGAGACAGCAAGGGGGATGGGGAATACATGTAGTCAACAGGATTATACAATAAGCCCGGGCTTACCGGTTAATCATGTAGTCGACTACATGTTGACATCCCTACTTCACACTATCCAAGAGTTTAGATTACAGGGTGCATGAACAGTAGTGTGCATCAAAGTGACATGCTGTAACACCACCGCATAAACCTCTTCAAAACAGGACTACATAACAGACTGGAACCTCTTCATTTATTCTCTCAGGACCCCTGCAGAGGAGTTACAATGCAGCACTTTCATGCATACTGCTATACACACCACCACAGTTGAGACTGTGGGATGATGTAGAAAAGCCCTAAATTTATAGTGTACGTCCCCCCCCCCCCCAAAAAAAAAAAAAAAAAAAAAAGTATCAAGTTTTTAAATAGAACCTCAGAATTCTGATAGTCTTATAGATAAGTAAGACTTGACTTATAGCCTCAAAAATCAAGTTTAGCTTTGACAATTATTACAGGCTGACTGTCCACTGGACAGGTAGACACAACAACTCCATGTAAGATAACTCTTGCCAGATACAGATAAGCAATTAGGAGGGTAGCAGGTAACTGTTCTGATCATTTTAACCTTGACAACACTATGAAGCTTAAGCTTCCAACACATTTAACACTTGATTCTCCTGAAAACAGTTATGCTACATGTTTTGAAAATAGATCACTTTTTCCCCTTTTACCAGTACATGGTGATGCCAGATAATATGCTTGTTTTCAAAACAACAACTGTTAAGAAGGAAGAAGCTCTGAGATTCTTGCCAAAAGTAGCATGCTATGGTTTGACAAATTATGACAGCAGGAATCTTAGTAAACTCAGAGTAATTGAGAGGAGGACAGTTGCATCTTACATATCATCCCATGTTTTACACCCCTTTTCCTTATTTTTCAGATACACGCTGAGCCTTTTTGATATGGGGGCTCATTATAGGGCAGAGTTGAGAATAGTTAGGGCAATCTAAGGGGTCTTTAAAAATCAGTTTGATAAGCTCCGAGACCACAAACATTGTATACATAAATTACAATTGCCGATTTAGTTCTGCCAATTTGTGTGAAAACAGTAACCTGAGATCACTTGGGAAGGCAACAAAAAAATAGTCTGATTCAGGGTGCTATATGGATCCACTTTTTAAAGAGTTACTACAGCTTATACAGGTTTACTTCTACATTCTGAGAGGAAAAAAAAAAAAATCGATATTCAAAGAGTAGAATACTGAAATGTTAGGGTACAAACTATTCTTCACACATCAAGTGGCTGAACCCCAACTTTGAGCGCACAATTCAACTGAACCTTAACTATAGAGCTTAGTGTACGCTTCCAAAATACTAATTACATTTTCAGTTGTCAGTCTCCCTAAAGACAAGCTGAAAGTAAACATTTTGAAATGTTTACATTCATTATATAAAAAATTAAAAAATAAGCAAAACATGTTGTATGCACTTTCTCTGTACATTTCAGTCACTGGCAAATACAGTGATGTCGAAGTGTCTGAAAATGGACAGAGGAAAAATTACTTTGACAAATCCGGATTTCATGCAGAGGCTTGTGTCATTTAATCATTCCAGAGGGAACCTATTATACCTAAAGGAGAAATAAGTTTTTAAGCATTATAACAAGTAACAAATAAGACGGAAGAAAGAAATAAAAGCAGCAGCCCTCAAGTCAAATACATGATCTGTAAGACATTACAAAAGATGGCCTTATTACACAGGCTGTTTTTTCAGTACCAGGCGGTTTTAACATTTTTGCCTGCCAGTGGATGCATCCATACCAACTAAAGAACGTCACCATGTCACAAAAAGATAGCTAGCACTAACATAATCTTAAAAATGTGTATTGTTAAGAAACAGAACGTCTCTTGAAATGTGGGCAAGAAATATGGGCTGATGTAGACAAGTTATAAAAACTAGTCTGCACTAGCAAAGTGAATTATATCCTGATGAGAAGGAAACAACAGAGGAGGGGGGAAAAGAAAGATGTCCTGTACATCTGAATGCCCATTAAGTTTACCATAGGAAAGAACTATAAACCATAACCTCCAAGTTGGCAACCAACCAGGCAGGAAACTGAGGAACAGTCAAGGTTTGGGTTTTCCATATCCTCCCCTATTGCAGAACACTGTATCAGAGACCATACCCATAGGGAGTTTTTTCCCTAATCTTCCACTATTGCTAAAGCCCCACCATAGTGGGAAAACTACTGCAGATGAGCTACTGGCATTTTTACTGTTATGAACAGGTCTAGATGACAGTGGTCTATGAAACGATGGCAGGTACGGAAAAAAAAAAACTAGACTCAACCCAAGGAATATACATTAATGTCTACCAATAGCTTTGCTACTCTAAATGATTCTATAGTTCACATTAAGACATTAGATTCTTCAGATCCTCACTTTAGGAGACAATGTTATGAATGAAACCTTTCAGGTACTATCCAGTTAGACGGAAGTTCAATTTATGTTGATACACCAGCAGATTTACCCATTGTTGCTCGGGTCCCTAATTAACATTTTTTAAAAGGAAAATGTACATGCTTTATATGAATGGTTGTGTTTTTCAAAAAATAGCATTTTTATTAAGTTAATTTTCATTTCAGATTTCTTTTAGAAAGGGATTGTTAAAATCTTCCTGATTAATTTTAATTTTTTTAAATGGAATTCCATCAAGTATTTTTTCTTGATCTCTACAAACTCTTATCATTCACTATGGTTTTTTAAAGGACTATAGTCAATTTGGTTTCCAATAACATTATCTTCTAGCATTCAAAGCATTGATTTAGCAGTGCCAAAGCATAGCAATACTCCAAATTTCTCTATTTAATCTCTTTTCTGTAATGTTTATGGAGAAGCAAGCCTATTCCAGGTGCATCCTATTTTTCTGGCTCATCTTGGTTTACTCTTTCAATATTTCACTCAGTCATGTCAATTTGAGCACTGTACTTGATTTGTTGATTCTGTCTCTTCTGTTTGGTTTTATGAGAAACAATCCCAGGAACATCCTATTTTCCTGGCACAACCCAACCCTTAATAGGAATATGAAGGTCTTATCGGTTAAGGTTAACCAGAGGGGACTGGAGCAGCTCCCCGCCTGCTGCAAGCAGGAGGGTGCATCAGCCCGCTCGAGGAGCCCAGTGCGGACAAGGTCTAATCTGGACAGGCTATAGCAGCACCTGCCTGTGGGGCACCCTGGCCTGCTGCAGGCAGGGGCTGGTACAGCCTCTTCTTGTAGCAGAGTGGGGTCACTCCCACCAGGCTGGAGCAATACCCCCACTCACCTCCCCTTTAATCAGTTAACCAGCTGAATAATATATTTAACTGGTTATCCAATTCAATGGGATTTTGCATCCCTAACCCTTATCCAAGCAGGATAAGGGATGTCCCAACAGTAGGGAGGTGGGGTGACCTAGGGGATAGGGCAACTGTCTAGTGAGCATAGAGTGGTGGGTTCGAATCCCAGGCCCCCCACGCCCCCACCAGCACCGGTCGTCTCCTGGATGGGCCCAGCTCTGGCGCTAGCAAGGCAGGATAACGGACATCCCGATGGAAGAGAGGTGGGGTGGGTTCTGGAGTGACCTAGGAGATAGGGAAACTGCCTGGGGAGTGCAGGATGGTGGGCTGCTTTAAGTTCTGATAAGAGGAAGCTGTATTCTGAATTTGGTGCTCTTACTATTTAGGAGGAGTTCTCTAAAATATAGAGTAGATAGAGAAAACTATATTAAATGCAATCATTCTTTGGGCAACTTTCAGGAATTTTGTTGCATACTTGCACTGTGAAAAAATGCATATAAGTCATACCAAAAGTCTGTTCATGATGCACGAATAGAAGTTGGAGTTGGCACAGCACAGACTACTTCTCTTTTTAAATCAACTGATGTCTCTAGAGTATGAACCCCGAACAGATGTCAATGATACTTTCTGCAGTTGTACATATGATCTCTCCCAATTACCAGCATTTGTTTCAGATGTCACATTAAACAAGTTACAAAATCTCCAAATATCTGCAGCTATGAAATAAACTATTTGCATGCTGCCCAGCTTCAAGATAAAATATGAAGCTAATTTCATGTTTAGCCAATTTCATGCAAAGTCCATTCATAAAGCAAGTGTTCAGATATCTTAATTTTGCATAGGACTCTTTGCCAACACTAAAAATTCCAGAAGTTTGTAATGAAAGATGTTCCCCTATATGGCTATCAATACACACACAAAAACCTAATTTTTAAAACAACTACTTTGACCATACGTAAATTACATATCTTACTAGTTCATGTGTGTCCTGCTAAAACAAATAAATATGATCTAAAATAGTTACTTAATAAGCATTCCTTAATATCTTCCCACCTTAAAATACATAAATTTAAAACAAAGTGTGACAGGTTCAGTCACAGAGGTGTCCTTAGGGCTGTCATATGGTGTGCGGATCATGCTACTAAGCCCACCTACCTGCTCTCTGGGACACCCAACCATTCTGTCCTGCTAGGCCAGAATCTCTGGTCTCCCCAAGCTAGAGCACAGGGTTAGAGTAACCGACCCTTAGAAGCAGAACACCACAGCTGTTGAACCAGTTCAGCTCTGGGAGGGCTCAGCTTCAGAACACTGACAGCACCCAGGAACACAACCCGCAAAAGGTACCAAAACCCCAAATAAATCCATCTTATTTTGTAAAAAGATTGCAGTTAGCTCTCTCCATCAAGGAGAAATATGCACAGCTGTGCCGCCCCCCCGGTAACAATTATTTACACTGGGCTGATAATAAACGTTGTTTTATTAAGCACAAAAAACAGGATTTAAGTGATTGCAAATAAAAACTGACAGATCAATGTTACTAAGCCAAATTAAAACACAAACACGCCAGCTCATTGTAATACATTAAGATTATTATTCTCACCCTACTCCTTACTTCAGATGCAATGTGTCACAAATCAGAGTTTTCATTCTCTGGTTTGCATCTAACAGCCACTTTTGTATCCTCTTTGGGAAGGAAGGCAGTCTCAAAGGGCAGCTGAAGATAAAGCAGACTGCTTTCCATTTCTTAAATAAATTTTCTCCAGAATGGGAATCTTTAACGCTCCGCATACCCACGGAAAAATATGGGCTCCATCAAGATGGATTCCAGCACCAGGTGGCATGTCCACATGTCTTTGTAGGACCATCCACAATTTGGACTTACAGGAAAAATAAAGCCACTTGCAGACTGTTGCCTTGAGAATTGGGACATTATGTTTCCAGAGTATCAATGGCCCTCATTAGCACATTTGGAATAAACAGTCATAATTCATATTTCTAACTTCACATGTAAGAATGATACATGCACAAAATAGGATAGAAACATTCAGCAAATTTAACTTTAAAAACTATATCACAATGCATTTTGCCTAAAGCATCTTCGAGTTACACATATTCATAAGCTAACTTTCTTAAAGAATGAGAGTGGGGAAGCCATGAAACAAAGATTGTTACTTTTCCAAATTAACCTTGAGTATGCATAGTCAAATAAGGACTTTATCATAAATATGAAAAAAACATGTTTTCAACATGTGTGGCCTAAAAGTGCTGCTGGACTAAACAACTATTCTTAATCTCATATCAACATTCACATTACTCCAAAGCCCTTATTCGTATATTGCATAATTGATGTGTAGTATGGGATTTTTGTATCTATACGTACATACATACACACATACAGCAGAATCGCTAAACTACTAATTTCCGCTTTCTGGAAATTTTTAAAGATTTCTGAAAAAGTTGAATCCAGAACCTTGCCAGCTATGATTAAATACAAAAATACTAAATTTAATTATATAAAGTTTAGGTTAAAGCCAGTCAGATTTGTGAAATGGGTAAAATGAAACATGATGTGCCATTTTAAATGTCTATTGACAAGTATTGGGATTTATTTTTGGTAGGATTTCAATTAACATTCAACTTTTAAAAATACAGTTGGCACTTCAACATAATTTTAAGTCAATAGTTTGAAGAAGTCTCTTTTGCAGAATTATTCTATTTTCTCTGCAAGAATGTCACATACCACAGTCATTGTAACAGCAAGAAACTTAAGAGCCATTCCATAAACTTCCATGATCTTCAACTTAGTGTCTTTGGATGAAATTTCTCATCTTTATGGCAAGTCCCGATTACCAAGTTTTGACAAGGAAACTAATGCTGACAAGCAGTAACTGAAAACAGTAAAGTCACCAATGAACGTTCTCACTTGTCCCCTCTGTTGACAGACTGTGTTCACATTGGGAACTCCCCTATCACCAGCATGAAAAATGCACTGCGGGTATGTCTCCTACAGTGCGTGGCAACATGACCTGTCACTAGATGTTGCAGGAGCACAGAACGTAGTAGGTGGCATCTTGGGACCATGCAAAACATGCATTCAAGCATCGCATCATTCAGGAGCTTCTGGCATCCTTTTGTGCCTTTTTTTCCAAGCTGCCATTGCTTGCAATGCACTCCGGCATCTGCATCAAGAAACAATGGATCCTGCACTTCTCTCACATGCTCTATTAGTTGCTGTGACGACATCGTGCATGACAGGAAAAATAATCTTGAAGTTACTGACAGAAGAAGACGACTTAGAGGAGTGATATGTGGGTGATATGGACAGCGGCAACCTGTCATTTCATTTGGCAGTAACAGAGCTGCTGTACCAGGCAGAGCAGTACTTTTGGATTAGGGAAATCAGCACTGATTGGTGGAACTGCATAGTCATGCAGGTGTGGAATGAAGAGTAATGGGTACAGAGCTGGCCCACAATTTGTGGTGCAAACACACCTAAATGAGAGCTGCCCTCTTGACTGAGAAGCATTTGGCAACTCCTGTCTTGAAACTGACAACTCCTGATTACTACCAGTCAGTGGTAAATCAGTTTGGAGTGGAGAAGTCTACCATTGATACTGCACTGCTGCAAGTGCACAGGGCAATAAATCACTTTCTGCTATGGAGGACTGTGACTGGGAAATGTGTATGACATCCCATAGATTTGGGGACATGGGATTTCCCAAATGTGGAGGGTGGGACAACAGATGGCACATACATGCCAGTTTTAGTGCTAGCCCACCTTGCTACCAAGTACATCAACTGGAAAGAATATTTCTCAATGGTGCAGCAGGTGCTCATGGATCACCATGGGTGTTTCAGACATCAAGGAGTAGTCTAAAAAAGATCCATCATGCACACATCTTCAGAAACAATGGCCTGTAACAAAAAGCTACAAACAGGGGCTTTCTTTCCAGACCACGAGATTACTAGGGATATTAGCGTGTAGACATTTACACGATTAACCAATAAACCTGGGCTTGCCGGTTAATCCTAACTACACACACCTCCCCCCCATTGACAGAGACAGCGGGGGGGGGAGGGGGGGCGGGAGGCGGGGGGAGGAGAAAAGGAGGCAGGAGACAGTGTCCATAGGCACCTCCCCCCACCAGAGGCAGCAGCACAGGGGGTATAGGAGGCAGCCACCCCCCACATGTAAACTTGTAACCACCAAAAAAAATCCTGCATTTACACATCTACATACCTATCAGTTAACATCCCTAAAGATTACAGTTGGGGGTGTGAAAATGCCCATGGTGATCCTGGAAGACATGACTTACCCTTTTCAGTCCTGGCTCATGAAACACTACACGGACACCTGGACAGTCCTAAGGAACATTTTAACAATAGCCTGAGCAGGTGCCCCAGGGTGGCCAAATGCACTTTTGGGATATTGACGGCAAGATGGAGGTGTCTATATGGCACGCTAAACCTCATCGAGAACAATATTCCCACAGTTATTGTGGTTGATGGTAAAAGGGAAACCAGGCACAGCTTCTCTAAGCTTGAGGCTTTTATCTTGCTCCATATGTAGCCCACCCATGTACTGCTTTGGTTCCTGCACAAAAGATTGCTAAATGGTACAGGATAAGAACATAAGAAAGGACATACTGGGTCAGACCAATGGTCCATTTAGCCCAGTATCCTGTCTACCAACAGCGGCCAATACCAGATGCCCTAGAAGGAGGAATCACAGCAGGTAATCCTCACATGATCTCTCCCTTGTCACTCAGGATAGTGTCCTACAGCAAGGGAAGGGACAAAGCTGCACTGCCATGGAATCTTAAGCAGAAAGTTTACATATACCTCTCCAAAAGTTTTAATAACTTCTTTGTAGGAGCATCAGTTTGCTTCATGGATATTATGATAAGCTTGTCTCAGTTCTTCAATCTTCGCTCTTCACTGCAGCATGTCCCACTCATACCTCTTTTTACACAAGGATCAAGAAACATGCCCATAAGTGTACCAGATCTTGCAAGTCATGCTCAGCTGAGACTGTACAGACTCCTCTGCCAATACACTGATCATAACCAAAGCTCCACAGCAATCCAAGCAGGGCGAGCCTTTGGTGCAATGGCAAGACATGGGCACCCAGGACCATGGCACTGCAGACTGAGCCATCCCACCCCACAGGGGAGGGGGATGGTCCAAGATACTTCTAAGCCAGCTCTCTCCAAGAGAGCCAGCTTGAAAGCCAACTCCCCACACGTATGGGCCAACCCATGCTGCCGCCTCTCTAAAAGGTAGCAGCAAGGTGGGGGGGGGGGGGGAGGGAGGGAAGGAAGGGCCAGCGGCTCTGCAGGATCTGGTGCTCGTGGGAAGCTGGATTTTAACTGGCTCCCCCAGAGCACCAACTCCCTTCTGCCCCCCCGTGCTGCTGTCTCTGTGGAAGGCAGCAAGGAGAAGTGTTGCATGTAGTTGTTTTGAATAACTGATAAGCCCAGGCTTATCAGTTAATCATTTAAACGTATATACACACTAACATCCCTACCAGACACTATCCCTTTGACTGAACTCACAGAGAAGCGATCAAGCAGAGAAAGGGATTTCATTTAGTGGGGTTTGCAAAAGGTAGGGGCTGGTAGCTGGTCATGTGGCTGCAGGACAGTGGACTTCAAACTGCTGACCAGAGAAGCTAATTGAGAACCATGGGCCACTTTTTGGAGGCCAGAATCTGCAACAAAAAGCCTGGAGGTGTTTACATAACATGACTGTCAACAATAAAGGGAAGTGAAAAGAAAAAAAAAAAAAAGCGTTCTTCACAGAGCTGGAAGTTTGTGTCAACAAAAATGGATTTTTCCCCCTCACAAAAAAGTCACTTTGCAGCACAGTTTTGTCACCAAAAAGCTTTCCCCTCTCCCTCAACAAATCTTGCCAATGTAGACAAAGATTTAGCCTCTTTCACTGATGTTGTGTGTGTCTTCATGCTTGAAAGTTTTTTGTTTGTTTGCTTGTGAGGAACAAAGGAGACAATTGACACTAGCAACACAAAAAAAGTTTCTAACAGAAAAACTGGTATTTCTCACAGTGCTATCAGTATCAATCACTCTATGGGTTGATTTCCAAACTATGAATGTTCATTATAAACTGTTAACAAAAAAAAAAAAATCTTTAAAAATAGTTAAGTGAAAGTGACTGAGTTTCTGACTATTATTGCTTCCAAGCATCCACTCAGTTTTCTAGGGTTAATAAGTAGAAGGATGGTCAAAACACTCAACTAAGAGTCTCTTTACACAGTGGAGTAATACATGCTACAGGGACGTGACTTCTAAACCACACTAACATGTTGTACATTAATTGGTCCGAGACCCCACTGATGCACACTGTTTCCTAATGTTTTTTGCATACTATGTTAAAATATAGTAGGGAACTTTTAATGTGCACGAGGCAGGGTCTACTGATCAAGTCTGGCCTTGTCTACCCTTGCAAGTTCTTGAAACAAAACCTAGAGAACGTTCTCATTGCAATGCAACAAAAGTGGCAAGCAGCACCCAGTTTTGGAGACAAGAATCTTCCATATCCGCAAGGGACTTTAGTCTCTCCCCCATCCACAATCATGAAGAATGTACTACAGTAGATTTGCGTCAACTTTATTGAACTCTGGCATGTTTCCCACAATGTCCAATTAGCCACTCTGGCCAGCACTTTGAACTCCGCTGTTCCACACCCATGTAAACAAATGCACCCCCTCCCATCTGCAAATCCTGGGAACTTTAAAATCCATTTCCTGGGGTCTGGCTCCTTGTGTAGTGGTTCTTAGAGTCTTCTCAGGAAAAGAGGGTGGCTATCACTGAAGACTCTCTCCTACCTAGAACAGCCCAGAGATTTTTGATTTTATCAGTGTGTGGGGTGAAGAATTAGTGCAATTTCAGCTGCAAGTGAATCGGGACACACAGTCAAATTTCTCACGCCCTTTGCGTAAAGAGGTACAATGAAACACCCTACAATGAAGACTCAAAATAAAGGAACTCAGGCAGGCATTCCAGAAGGCAAAGCAGCCGATCTGGTACTGCACCCAACAGATGCTGTTTTTATAAACAACTGGACACATTCCTGGGAGGGGACCTCACATCCACACCCCAGGAGAGTATGGATACTTCCCATAGCATAGAGTCAGAAATAGGAGTTATCCCAAAGATAGAAGTTATTGATGAAGAGACAGAAGTGGATGAGGAGGTGGGGCTCAATCTGGTGACAACCTGTGTGGCAGGCAGTGAGGAATTGTTCTCAAGTCCCGAGGTGTATGAGGACTCTCAGCAATTGGATGTGAAGCACGAACCAAGAGACGAGACGCCAGGTAAGTTGCTGTGGAGATAAGGGTGGGAGCAGCATGAGAGAGTCGGCCATGCAGGGCCACAGGAAGTTGTATTTCTGTGAGCGGGCTAAGCCCTGCCTGGTTTTGCATTATGTCCAAACAGAGCATTGAGGGAGACAGAAATAGAAAGAGAATCTTGCTAGGAGATGGTGTTGAAACTTCACCTGATGTACTTCTTATTTTTCTCATGGAGTTTCCATTGCAGGATTGCCATTTCCCCACCGCTGTTGTATGCAGCTGCCAGAACCAAGGCAGCACAGAATTTAGCTACATAAGAAATGGGTCACTCCCCACAACTTGCATCCAGAAACAGGGCCTACATATGCCTGTTAAGCTTCAGCAGGGATGTCAGAGTAATGGCAGCCTGTGGACAAGCGTAGGATTAGTACACGTTGTTTCCACATACAGCTGCACAAGCGCAGACTGTACTTACTTGGGGACCATGCCCAACCCTCCTCCTTCAAAACTCAACATGATCAGAGTATCTGGAGAGATCCATGTTTGCCTCTAGGGTAACATAAAAATTGGCAAGTTTTGTTCAGAGACATGCATGTCACTGTGAGGAGAAAAACATAGGGTAGTGGAGGTTGGAGCCTCTTCTGAGGGAGACAGAGGCACCCATCTGTCACCCTGTCCATCTCGGGAAGTATGCTACCTGCCAGGGGCCCGTATCTGAGACGTTAGAGACGTACTGCCTGCCTACTACCCCATGCTACTCATCCATGTGGACACTAATGATACTGCAAGTTGTGACCTTGAGCAGATCAAGAGTGACTACAGGGCTCTGGGAGTACAGGTGAAAGAGTCTGGATTGCAGGTGGTGCTCTCTTCAGTCCTTCCTGTCACAGGTACAGCCTGGAGTTGAATGCCTGGTAGCAAAGATGGTGTCACCAGGAGGGCTTTGGCTTCCTTGACCCCGGGATGCTGTTCCAAGGCCTATTAAGCAGGGATGGGGTTCACCTTTTGAAGAAATGGAAGAGAATATTTAGATACAGACTGACTAACCTAGTGAGGAGGGCTTTAAACTAGGGGCAGGTGATGAAAGCCCACAGATAAGTGAAAAACATGGTGACCTGGGAGATGGATCAGAAATGGGAAGGAGCATGGACTACAATAGCAGAGATAAGGGGGGGGGGGAAGACAAGGCAGAACTGGGGGGCAAAATCAAATCTGTATCTTAGATGACTGTATACAAATGCAAGGGGTATGGCGAATAAGCAGGAAGAACTTGAAGTGCTAATAAACACCCACGACTATGACATAGTTGGTATATCAGAGACTTGGTGGGATAATACAGACGATTGGAATATTGGTATAAAAGGTACAGCTTGCTCAGGAAGGATAGACAGAAAAAAGGGAGGAGGTGTTGCCTTATTAGAAATGCATACACTTGGACTGAGGTTGAGATGGACATAGGAGGCAGACTTGTTGAGAGTCTCTGGGTTAGGCTAAAAAGGGGTAAAAAACACCAAGGGTGATGTCACGCTCGGGGTTTATTACAGACCACCTATCCAGGCAGAAGAGGTGGATGAGGCTTTTTTTAAACAACTAACAAAATCATCCAAAGCACAGGATCTGGTGGTGATGGGGGACTTTAACTATCCAGACATGTTGGGAAACAAATACAGCAGGCACAGATTATCCAATAAGTTCGTAGACTTCACTGCAGACAATTTTTTATTTCAGAAGGTTGAGAAAGCTACTGGGGGGAAAGCTGTTCTAGATTTGTTTTTAACAAATAGGAAGGAACTGGTTGAGAATTTGAAAGTGGAAGGCAACTTGGGTGAAAGTGATCAAGAAAGCATAGAACTCATGATTCTAAGGAATGTAGAACAGGAAAACAGAAATAATGGATTTCAGAGAGCTAGTAGGTAAAGTCCCATGGGAAGCAAGACTCAGAGGAAAAACAACTGAAGACAGTTGGCAATTTTTCAAAGGCACACTATTAAAGGCCCAAAAACAAACTATTCTGCTGTGTAGGAAAGATAGAAAGTATGGCAGGAGACCATCTTAGCTTAACCAGGAGAAATGACAATCTAAAAAAAAAACCAAACAAAAAGGAGTCATATAAAAAGTGGAAAATAGGTCAAGTTACAAAGGATGAATGTAAGCAAACACCACAAGTATTCAGGGGCAAGATTATAAAGGCAAAGGCACAAAATGATCTTGATCTAGCCAGAGACCTAAAGGGTAACAAGTACATTCTACAAATATATTAGAAGCAAGAGGAAGACCAAGGACAGGATAGGCCCATTGCTCAGAGAAGAGGGAAAAACAATAACAGGAAACTTGGAAATGGCAGAAGTGCTTAATGACTTGTTTTGGTTTTCACCAAGATGTTTGATGGTGACAGGATGCCTAACATAGTGAATGCTAGTGGAAATGGGGTAGGTTTAAAAGTTAAAAATTACTTAGAAAAGTTAGGTATCTGCAAGTCACCACGGCCTGATGAAATGCATCCTAGAATACTCAAGGAGCTGATAGAGGAGGTATCTGAGCCTTTAGCTATCATCTTTGAAAAGTTATGGAAGTTGGGAGAGAAGACTGGAAAAGAGCAAATCTAGTGCCCATCTATAAAAAGGGAAATAAGAACAACCCAGGAAACTACACCCCACTCAGTTTAACTTCTGTGCCAGGGAAGATAATGGAGCAAGTAATTAAGGAATTCATCTGCTGACTCCATTAGCAGCAAGAAGATAACAAGGTGATAGGTAACAGCCAGCATGGATTTTTAAAAGAACAAATCATGTCAACCGAATCTGATATCTTTCTTTGATAGGATAACAAGTCTTGTGGATAAGAGAAGCAGTAGAAGTGGTATACCTAGACTTTTGTAAAGCATTTGATACCGTCTCGCATTACCTTCCTATCAATAAACTGGGGAAATACAACCTAGATGGGGTTGCTATAAGGTGGCTGCATAACAGACTCGATAACCATTCTCAGAGAGTAGTTATTAATGGTTCACAATCATGCTGGAAGGGCATAACAAGTGGGGTTCTGCAGGGATCTGTTCTGAGACCAGTTCTGTTCAATATCTTCATCAATGATTTAGATGATGGCATAGAAAGCACACTTAAGTTTGCAGATGATACCAAGCTAGGAGGGGTTGCAAATGCTTTGGAGGACAGGCTCATAACTCAAAATGATCTGACAAACTAGAGAAATGGTCTGAGGTAAATAAGATGATGTTTATTAAAGGCCAAATGCAAAGTACTCCACTTAGGAAGGAACCATCAGTTTCACACATACAAAATGGGAAGCCACTTTTCAAGCAGTCAGCTAGCTCCATAGGTGCTTGCTCAGTGAGATGCCCCTTCCCCCACCAATCAGCTGAGCTCCCTGCCTGCACAGGAGCTTTGAACTTCTGAGTGGAGCTTGGAAAACTATTGCATGAGTGCGCAGCTTAGAGGGATCCATGCTTCCTGTTCTAGCATTCTGTGATTCTGTGCTAGGGAAAGGTTACAATCAGGAAAAATGCAGTCACTATTGTTAATGGCTACTTTTTCAGACCAGACCTTGAGAAGTCAGGCATGCTCCCCTGCAGACAGACTGCATCAACTAAGGAAAAAATTTAAAGGACAAGGGAGGATCTGGTCAAGGATGTGTTGTGGCATTCAACACTTCAAAAAGAGAAAAGGGAGCCAAGAAGAGCTAGGGAGATGCAAGTCAGAACAGAAACCACTGAGCACATGCTAAAGCTCATGGAAGACCAACATGAAATGCTGAAGTGCCTTATCAAGATGCAGAGCCAATGGGACCAAAGGCCTCTCTATCAGCACATGCAGAACTCTTCTCACAGCAACCCTCCCTCTACACCCACACATTCATTTTCACAATCAGGTAATGTTTTTTTCCCCAGCACACTCCACTCCCTGTCAAAGCAGATGTGACTGACAGCTAGATGTTAACACCATTGTGAGGTTTTCCAATAATCCCTACCATCCCTGACCACCAAGCATCCTGATTGAAAGACAGCAATGAAAACAAATATGATGCAGATTTCCATGAGTTTATTTTGTGTAACACAACCTACCACACCAAAGTTCCCAGAGCAATTAATAGCCCTTGGTTTCATGGGAATGCCTCATACAGAATTGAGTAGTGGGATGAGGTAAGGAAGCAACCCTAACATACAGAAACATCAGCACTTTTCATTGTCAAAATGGTTTCTCAGAGCCTCCATGCTATTGATGGCCACCTTTTGGGTTCCTTTCAGCACGAGTGTCTGGCTGTTCAAACTGTGCATCCAGGCACTGTAATATTTCACCATTGCTCACACAAATTATATAAGCAAAAGCATGTGGCCACCACCTTGGGGATATGATTCTACGAAAGGTCCAGCCTGCCATAGACACACCTCCATGTCCCTTTCAGTCTGCCAAAGGCACATTCAACAATCATGCAGCATTGGCTTAGCCTGTTGAACCACTCTTTCTTTACTGCTGTCCCGTTTAAGGATTCATAAGCTACATCTGTGAGGGTAAGCCATGTCGCCTAAGATCACTATGGGCATTTCCACATCCCCCACTACAATTGTCTGGTCTGGAAAGAAATGCCAGCATGCAGCTTTCTGTACAGGCCACTGTTCCTGAAGATACATGCATCATGCACCTTTCTAAACCCTGTGCATTTCACAGACATAAATGCAAAGTGGTGATTCGCATGCACCATAGAGAAGTATCCCTTACGATTGATGTACCCTGAGGCAAGGTAGGGTGGCACTATAATGGGAATGTGTGCACCATCAATTGCCCAGTCACCATTTGGAAAGCTTATTTCAGCAAAGCCAGCCACTATGTCATCCACATTTCCCAGAGGCAGTCCTACGCAACAAAATATGATTTATTTGCCCTGCACACTTCCATAAGTGCTGCCATGATGATAGACTGTCCCACTCCAAACTGATTTGCAACTGAAGGGTAGCAATTGGGAGTTGCCAGCTTCCACAAAGCAATGGCAACACACTTCTCTACCGCCACAGTTCAGGGGCCAACTCAGCGCATAGCTCCAGGAAGGTTGCTTTACGTATTAGAAAGCTGTGAAGCACCGAGGGTACATCTATATTACAGTGGGATCGGGCTGCTCGGTGCTTGAATAGGTGGGGACTGAGATATCACACTAAAATTAGCAGTGTGGATAGCTTTTACTAGGAATGTTAAGTAACAGTTAATAAGCTAATCAGGCGGGGGGGGGGGGGGGAAGGACGGACGCTTGCTACCACCATTGCGGCTCTGCATTTTAAATTAGTAAGAGCCACCAGCTCCAGGACCACTGCACCCCTCACTCTGTGGAAGTGGTGCTGGGGGGAACCAGATTTTAAACTGTCTCCCCCCAGCACCAGCTCCGGCTTCCTCCCTTGCTGACTCTGATACAGAGTTTCGGGGGGATGTAGTTGAGTAGTCACTCAACTACCCAGTAGGCCTCTGACTACTCAACTAGTTGCTTACATCCCTAGTTTTTAACCCACAAAAACTTATGCAAAAATAAACGTTAGTCTTTAAGGTGCCACAGGACTCCTTGTTTTTGTGTGGATATTGTGGCTCCAATAGCAGCCTGGGCTCTCAAGACCACCCAACCCCAGGTCACATGGCTAGCCAAAGAGCAGTTCTACAGTACAACCGCAGTAGCACATCTAGCTATGCCCACAGGACAGTGCTCTCCTGTCAGCTTAATTATGCCACCTCCTTAAGAGATAGAAGCTCTGTCAGAGAGAAAGCATCTGGGCAGGAGCTCTCCCATCAACAAAGAGATGGTGTGTGGACAGCTAGAGTTGATGTAGCTTGCATGGCTCAGAAGGGTATCTTTCACACCCATAAATGAGGTAAATTACATCAGTAATATGGTAGTATAAATCAGTTCCAAGTCTCAGGCAGAACCAGCTGTAACATCCACACTGTTATTTTTAGAAACATTCAACTTTACAAAAACCACAACTTCTGTGAAAGTTTTCAACTACTTTGGTTTCAAATAACACCAACTACTGCTATATGTAAAAAAAAAAAAAAAAAAAAAAAAACACACACACACACACCACACACACACCAAAGGAAAAGTATTTTGATTTTTTCCGTTTATTTTCTGCATTTGACAACACTGAGTATATTGTGTTCACTGCTCTCCAGCATGGTCAATTCATCTCCCAGTTTTTAATAAATCTTTCACACAGCAAAGCAGGAAAAGTACTTTTAAAGGGAAATGCAACTGGAAAACCACAAAAGCTGACAGAAGGAATATTTAAACTTTAAAAAAAAAATGGCAGATTTCAAGATCTCACTTAAGGCACAAATAAGATCCCTGTTAAGTATTACCACTAACTTCAATGGGTCGTAAGTAACTAATCCAAAGATATATAATAAGCTGGTGGCAGAGAGCGGAATCAGAACCAAAACTAGCCTTTTGTACTCTAACCGCTAAACCACACTTCATCCCACACAAAAAATAAAAGATTTCTAAAATACAGCTTCTGGGATAAAGCCACAGGTCACTTTTGGGAAGTCTTGGGATGTCCGCAAACTGCCCTCCCAGGGGCCTTTTAGGAAACAAACCCGGTTCCAAAAACTCAGCGATAACGAGCCTGATGGGAGCCAGCGGGCAACGGGCAGCAATCCGGGGGGAGGCAGATTCACGAGGCATGGCCGCAGCGAGGGGCACCCGGCGGGGCTGCGGACTCCCTCCGCTTTGCAGCAGCTGGCGGGTGGCCAGGATGGGGCGAGGGAGGTTATACTATTCCCTTCCTCCAACCCCCGCCGCCCTTCTCGGCGGCCGGGGTGTCCGCAGGAGAGGGAGGGCTCCCAGGGACTTCGGTCCTGGGGGCCAGAGACGAAGCGTTGGGCCGGGGTCCCCCCTTTCTCCAGCCGGAGCCCGAGATCCAGCCGGGTTCTCCCTAAAGCCCCCCCCCCTCCCGCGGGCCGGGCCCCAGTAGCACTGGGCTCGGGGACAGGAGAGGGAGCGCCCCCCCGTAACCTTGCGCTCAGGGGACCATCTCCGCCCGCTGCGGGGGGAGGGGCTGGCGTCCGGCCGGGGAACGAGGGGGATTATCCACCCGGGCTGGCGGGGCGGGAGCGAACCCGCCCCCTGCAGAGTCTCCCTAGGCGGCAGCTGGTCGCTCACTGGGAGCGGCGGGGGGGGGGGGGGAGTCGGGACAACCCGCCGCGAAGGATGCGCGTTCTGAGTCGCCTCCAGCCCCCACCCCTGGCACCGGTTGGGGCGCGCGTCACCCGCACTTACCTCGCGCCGGGCTCCATGCCGCCTCGCGCCAGCCACTCCACCCCCAGCCCTCGGCAGTCGCCGTGCGGACGACTTCTCTCGGCGTGCCCCGACTCCGAGACCCCCACCCTTGGCCCCGCCCCAAGACACGCCCACTCGCCCACAAGCTGAAAGGGTGGGGCAAGGTTCCCCAATGGGGCTCACGATTCGCTCAGGCACAAAATGATTGGCGTTGGAGGTGGCAAATGGGAAAGCAGGAAGCTGCGACGGGCGGCCTGTCACTCAACTGGCCGCAGCAGGGAGCCCTGAGAGAGTGACCTGACTCGGGAGTGGACCCTGCGGGAGGGGGAGGATTCCTTTCCCCCGCCCTGCACAAAGGGCCCCTCCCACCGGATCCCCCCACAGTCCTTCCCGCTCCCCCCACGCTGTTTGAGTTACCACAGGACTCCTCAGTAGCACGGTACGCAGCAGCCCCGCCTTGTTGCCAGAGTCACCCCCAGCTCTCCCGGTTACCAGAGCTGCTCCTGGGCACAAAGTGACCTGACCCAGGTGGCCAGGGCTGTTTGCCTACCTCACCCCACCACCTCCTCAGCCTCCATTCACAATTACCAGCCATAGACACGGCTACGAGGGCCCCCCCCCAGAATTTCCAGGGATGCCCCCAGTTACTAGGGTCCCTACCTCGTCCACAAACATCCCATCCCCCGCCTTCACTACCTCACACACTGAGCAGAGGCCGGCCCCTTTCCCCTGGCAACCCCCACCACTTTAAATACAACCACAGTTACTTGGAGTGGGCCACAGCCCCACCACCCCCTATTAGTCACAATCCCTTCTACAGATCCTCAATCCCTCCCTTTACCAGTCTTCCCTCCCCCAGTCTCCTCCTCTCCATTTCAGGGTCTCCCCCACAGACCCTGTCCTGCAATCCCCCATCCCAATTGCTAAAACCCCCTAGTTACCAGGACTCCATATACAGTGGAGCCTCTCCCCTCGATTTCCTGGGCCAATGAGACTGGGAGGGCCCCTTTTTTGAACAGTTGCAGGAGATCCATAGACTTTGTGGCCCTTGTCCTGTCCTGCCCGTGGATTGAATTGTGAGAGCTGCAGCTGCTCACACAGTATGAACAATATGCCTTTTCCCTCTTGGCTGGGGTTTTGTCCTTTGTAGTTAGTCCTGTAACTGGGACTTTTGTTTCCCAGTGTAAAGGCCCTTATAAAAAATTAAGTCAGACTCTATCATATGAGTAAGATTTTTGAGAGGGGAGAAAAAAACTTCCAAATGAACTTCAACAGCTCAGGGCATTTTAGTAAATACTTACGGCTGAAAACAGGATTAATGAAAGCCATCTTAAGTCAGTGGATACCCAATCTTTTCAGGCCACTGCAAGTTTACTCAGCTGAACTCTCAGCTGTACCAGTTAGTGCCCACCAGCTCTGCATTCAGTTATACGTGCTTCACTCCATAGGGGAACAGAGTATAAAAGTGGGGTTTTGGAACATGTCATTCTCCAACACAGGATAAAGCAGATAGCAGAGGAGTTGCCTGGTCCCCATATAAACTACAAAGACAAAGACCTTGATTCTTCCACATTTATTACTAAATAATATATTGTTATGCAAGTGCTTCCATTACTTTTGGAAGGAATACTTGGATATTAGGAGTCTACTCAGTGTAAAAACAGCAGAATCAGACCCTAAGATATGGAAGTTGAACCTAGGGTACCAATAGTATTAGGAATACTAGTATTAATATTTTGTCTTCAAGGTTATGGGGCAAAAACCAATGCACAGTATGGCTTTTTCCATTTTTAAGTACAGATTTTTCAGCACAGTAGCTTTAAAATCACTGAGGCAAAATAGACAGAAGGCTAGGTGTCATTAAGCAACATCACTTACATGGGGCATGGAGGTGGCCTCATGCTCAATATCAGAGTCCAATGGGCAAGATTCTTTAGAGCAAATGGTCTCAGAAGGCATCGAGAAGAATTTTTTTTATTCCAAAAACGATTGCTTTCCCTAACATACATGCAGCAAAAGAGAACATTATTCAGAGACAGTATCACAAGACCGCTGGAAAATTACTCAGTATTGTTAAAACACTAGTACATTAGCAATGGTTCAGCAATATTTTATAGTGGCATTGAGATTCTAGGGTTTAAGAAACATTAATTTTAAATAGACTTATTACTACCAGTGATTTATATCTGCTACAGCAATAGAAACTGTAAGTATTCTCCATAAAACAAGAAATTAATGCATATTCATTCCATCCAATTCCTGTCTCCTGGATTACTTCTCAGCTCACATTTTTTAATTTTCATACTTTAGTGACATTGTTGCTCCAATACTTGTTTTTTTACAATAATTTCTAAATGTTTGTAGAAATGGAAACCAGAAGCAGTTTTAATATTGCTATTTTGACTTATTCTTAGAATTTGCTAATGATGCAAGCTGCCAAGCCACTCCTATTTAATCTGTTCTACATTTAGTTTTAAGCGACAAAAATTGTTGGAAAAATTATTTTCAATGAATCAATCAGTTCTAGTTATAGGTATTGTTATTTTGGGGTGAAATCCTTCAGTCCTTGTTTCAGGAAAACCCTCTGAAACTTAAGAGATGTCCAGGACCAATGGTTTGACCCTCCACCTCATTAAATCAGTTGTAGAACTCCCAATGGCCACAAGTGGTGCAGGATTGAGGAGTCAATTGGAACAGAAAATGCAGGAATATTAGCTATTCGGATTGAAATATATTAGCAGAGCTGTTTTGGAACTGTGCAGGGTAAGCTGTTTGCACTGTAACTGACTCCGGTCAGCATTAGGAGGCTCGCACTTTCTTGAATAATTCATTTCACACAAAAATATAAGATCAAATAACATTACTCCTGTACTCCTGTAACCCTCATTGTACGAGGAGTAAGGGAAGTCGGAGCAAGAGTGCTCTATTTCGAAATAAGTGCTGTGTAGACACTCCCAATTTTGAAATAAGCTACACAATTGACATAGCTCAATTTGCGTAGCTTATTTCGAGTTAAGCCCTGCTGTGTAGACGAGACTAACAAATATATCTTGAGTTTTTGTGTGTAAAACCCATTTCATTAAAGTGGGGTTTAACCACCAAAGCTCATAATATAATATACCTGTTAGTCTTTAAGGTGCCAGAGGATTGCTCATTGCTGAGTAACGTTAAAATAAACAATATTACCACAAATGATAGAGTTCCCTGATAATCATTACAATGCCTCTGATTATTAACAGAATATTGATATGTCTCAGAAGAGTTCAGTGTTGAATCAGCATTTGAAATAAATTGCTTTTTCCTCCAGCCACACCCTGTTAAAAGGCTTCCATATCTTGAC
Source organism: Pelochelys cantorii (assembly GCA_032595735.1). Lineage (NCBI taxonomy): Eukaryota > Metazoa > Chordata > Testudines > Trionychidae > Pelochelys > Pelochelys cantorii. The sequence goes on along the minus strand of CM064326.1, from coordinate 47,285,169 downwards.
TGAGGTAATCGATTTAGTACCACTAGAGGATACTTGCAATGCACAAAAATGTATGCATTACTGCATTGTGAATTACTAAATATGCATTAAAGGAATTTAGTCATAAAAGGTCTGGTCTTCCTTAGTTTTCATATGCATATCCAAATTAAAGAAAGGAAAAGGCAAAATTTTATGAGATCACTCACTATTCTGTAATTTCATTTACAATTTTTTCTTCTCTACTTCTCCACATTAATCCACTCAAATTAGTGGACTATGGAGAAACTAGCAAATTATACTAATGTGAGATTCAAATAGATCTTAGATATAAATGCAAAGTGGCATTATTTAATCTCATTTGTAACTGATCACATGAAAAATGAAGAAAAGTAAGAACAAAAGGTAAGGCCAACAATTTTTCAAGTCACTTGCTTTCAGCATCTGCACAAGCTCTGTAATTACATCAATAATGACTAAGGACCATTAAGTTTAAACTCATATGAAGTATTTACCGTTTTAAAGCACTTATCTTATTTCTCTAGGCTGGCTTCAGGGTCTATCAGTGTTCTGTGTAGGATATCTATTGTAAGAAATGGGAACCAGTGGTCTGTAGCAAGAACAAATATAGGACTACAAAACCATTAATAACCTATCTGTTGAACAAACTCCTTTTTTTTAAAAATAAACATGCAAAATCACCCATCCAAACTCATGGTCAATCAGGAGCTCTTCAAGAACAAAAATAAACCCTGTGAAATATAGGAATCACCAAACCATGAAACACCTATGATTCAGTTAATTTGGTACCCATCTCTGATAGTAAATAATACCAGATGCTACAGAAGATGGTATAAGAAATCCCACAGAGGGCAAGTGCGGAATAACTTACTTGAAGAAGACTCTTCCTAATGCCCATCCATTACTGGTTCGCTTATGCCCTGAAAAATGAGGTTTATGTCATGTATTTTAAAAACAGTTTTCCTATCAGTTTTCTGCAGTTTGAACCTTTCTTGGAGCGAGAAAAACTACTTAAACTACTTTTTCATAGTAAGAGATTTGCAGGGTGGGATTCATTAACATTATAGCAACCTCTTTTCTCCCAAAATTGATAATCAAAACAAAGTAAGACCCAGAATGATCAGGAAAGACAACGGTTTCTATTGGAAACATTCAGTAATTGGGAACTCCTAGTTTCATAAAAATGAGAGAAGCAGCAAATAATTTAGTCCATTCCCTGCTAATGCAAGAGTAGTCTCTCTAGAGCATTTTTTAGTATTCTGTCCAATCTAGTTTTCAATGTCCCAAATGACTGGGATCCCCAACCCACTCCTTCCCTTCCACAGCCTCATAAATCACACTGACTAGATCTTCAACCTATATTTTTCTTTTCTTGGTTTGATCCCATTAGTCCTAGATATACATCATATGTAACAGCCACCAAATCATATGCCTCCTTAGTGATTAAACTGCTGCATATTCAGTTCTTTTAATCTTTCCTTGTAAATCAGTCCCTCTAGTCCAATGATCATCCTTGTTCTTCTCTGAACATCAGTCACTTTGTCAATATCTCTGTAGTAATGTGAAGAAGGTTTTCAAAGGAACAAATGACAGATGCCTAGCTCTTATTGACTTGCAATGTGCCTTTAAAAATCTTCCCCATGGAGCCTAGATTAGAACAGAATAGAATATCCTTAGTGGGTCAAGAAAGTACTAGTTATGGGAAGTATAAGAACCCAGAGGATCAGGGAAGAGCTAATCTGCCACAAAAAGTGCATACCAGTGCGGAACACCTTCTATGGCAGAGTTGGGGAACCTTTTTTTGGTCGGGGCCACAGATCCACAGAAAAATCATTTGGGGGCCACACACAAGTGAGAAGCAAAAAAAGAAAAAAGAAACCCTCACTGACATAGCCCCCAGCTGAGAAGGAGAAAGATATTTTCCACGTTCCCCTCATACACCAGAGCTCTAGTGGGCCCAGGCTAGTAGATTTTGTGTGCTCCAGCCCCGGAATCGGATGGGGGGGCTGGAGTGTCAGCGTGGGCTCCCCATTGCTGGGGGCCAGCTCTGAGCCTCGGGGGCTGGATCCAGGCAAGCTGGGGTCCTCATCTGGCCCCCAGGGCTTAGGTTTCCCACTCCTGTTCTACAGGATTAAGAACATAAGAATGGACATACTGGGTCAGACCAAAGATCCATCTAGCCCAATATTCTGTCTTCTGACAATGGAGGGAATGAACAGAACAGATAATCATCAAATGATACATCCCCCTGTCGCTTGTTCCCAGACTCTGACAAAGAGAGGCTAGGGACACAATCCCTGCCCATCCTGGCTAATAGCCATTGAAGGACCTCTCCTTCATGAATTTATCTATATCTTTTTTTGAACCCTGTTATAGTCTTGGCCTTCACAACATCTTCTGGCAAAGAGTTCCACAGTTTGATTGTATAGAAGTACTTCCTTTTGTTTATTTTCAAACCCTGGTTCTTGTATTCTGGGAAGGAGTAAATAATTCTTCTTTATTTACTTTCTCCACAGCTTTCAGGATTTTATAGACCTCTGTCATATCTCCCTTAGTCATCTCTTTTCAAAGCTGAAAAGTCCTAGTCTTTTTAATCTCTCCTCATATGGCAGCCCCCTTCCATACTCCTAATCATTTTTGTTGCCATGTTTATACTTTTTCCAATGCCAAGATACCTTTTTTGGGATGAGGCAACCACACCTGCATGCAGTATTCAAGATGTGGGTATACCATGGATTTATATAGAGGCATGTCTCATTCTCTATCCCTTTATTAATGATTCCCAACATTCTGTTAGGGTTTTTTTGACTGCCACTGCACACTAAGTGGATGTTTTCAGAGATATAGCCACAATCATTCCAAGATATCTCTCTTGAGTGGTAACACCTAATTTAGTCCCCATTATTTTATACATATAGTTGGGATTATGTTTTCCAGTATCCATTACTTTCCATTTATCAACATTGAATTTGATAAGATAAGAACGTGAGTGATCTAAAGGATCAGAAAGATTGAGTACTATCCTGGGAACTGCTGAGGGAGAGAGTTTGACTAGAAACTGGAAAACCAGAGTATTTAAAACAGATTGTTGTTGCCTAGACTAGACATAATGCTTGGACGAGGTTTTAGGGCAGAGGGCAAAGTTTCAGGGCAGAGAACACTCTCTTTGGGTTAAGGTCAAATATTCAATGAAAAGATGATACTCCACCATCATGTGATCTTACCCCATGCCTGACCCTTAATGATCTGCTTTAGTATGTATGGAACTAATGCAAAAAAGCAAGTCTCAGAGATGCCATCTCTCTGTTCGCTTTTTATATAGACATTCATTAGTTACAAATATGCGCCAAGTTATGTCCAAGTTTTCACAAGCTTCCACTATTTTTATAACATGCCGAAACCCAGAATTGCAGGTGCTAATCAAGTAGTTATTGCATTAGGTTGGTAGTCTCATGGGGTAGGAGCCCAGAATCCTCTTTCAGGGAGCAGGAAAAAGCACTAGGAAGTTACACCAAAAGCTGCAGGGGAGTAAAAATGCTCTGATTAAGAGTTCCCTCAAGGGCTTGGAGCTAAACATTACAATTCACAATCTTGAAATGTCATAATAGGGCCCATGCTCTTTGGACTTGTAACTGTAGTCTGGAAAATAGGGTTTGGTTGAAGGAAAGGATAGGAAGTGACAATGGAAAGGGCACTGGGTGCAATCAGGGCACTGGGATTTTTTCTTTTATTAAAAAACATGTTATAAAGGGTGTAAATCAAAGAGTGCATAATACATAATGGTTTCTAGACCAAATACACAAATAAGAATAAAAGTGAAAATAAAATAAAAATACAATCAAAAGAAGGAAAAATTAAAGAAAATAAAACTCTTATCTTACAAACATAGACCCCCTTGCATAATTTTACTCACCAGAGTAGCACCATAGCTACCTGATTAACATCAGCAAGTGTAAGGTTTGATTATTGGCATCCATGGAACGACTCATATGAGTGAAGATATAGAATCAACAAAATGTAGGAATGGAAGAGATCTCAAAGGGTCATCTACTAGTCCAGTAGTTCTCAACTTATTTACCATTGTGGGCCACACATGCGGCTGTCTCTATTATGTGGGCCACATCCACACAACATATATACCACCTGAATGGGCTGCAGTTGTGTGCTGTTTGAGAACCACTGTTCTAGTCCATCTCTCCTTGCTGTGGCAAAATCAAGTATATATAAACCATCTCTGACAAGAGTTTGTCTAAACTGTCTTTAAAACCTCCAATGATGGGGATTCTACAACTTCCCTTGGGAAGCCTATTCCAGCACTTAACTATCCTTATACTGTAGTTAGAAAGTTTCAAGCTAAGAGCTTTTTTTAACATTGTTTTTCCCAATATCTAACCTAAATCTTCCTTGCTGCAAATTAAGTCTATTACTTCTTATCCTATTTTCTGTGGGCATGGAGGCACCTGAACATTGTCCTCATATAACAGCTATGTTAGTAGGTCCCTTCTCAGTCTTCTGATCTCAAGACTATATATGCCCAGGTTTTTTCCTCTTTCCTCCTAGATCTGGTTTACTAAACCTTTTATCATTTTTGTTGCTCTCCTCTGGAGCTTCTCCAATTTATCCACATATTTCTTAAAGTGAGATTCCCAAAACTGGATACAGTACTGCAACTGAGGCCTCACCAGTGCTCAGTAGAGCAGGACAATTACCTCTTGTGTCTTACACACAATACTCTTGTTAATACATCCCAGAATAATATTAGCCTTATTTGCAACTGCATCACATTGTTGGCTTATGTTCAATTTGTACTCTACTATAATTCCCAGATGCTTTTCAGAAATGCTACTACCTAGCCAGTTATTCCTGATTTAGTGGTTGTGCATTTGATTTTTCCTTCCCAGAGCTATGTACTTTGCACTTGTCTTTACTGAATTTCATACTGTTGATTTCAGACTAATTCCTCAATTTTTCAAGGTAATTTTGAATTCTAATCCTATCATCTGAAGTGTTTGCGACCCCCCTAGCTTGGTGGCATCCACAAATTTTATAAACATAGTCTCCACTCCAATATTCCACGTCATTAGTGAAAATGACCCCGGGACAGACTTCTATGGTGATCCACTAGACATGCTTTCCCAGTGTGACAGCAAAGTGTTGAGAACTATTTTTGAGTACTCTCTTTCAACCCATTGAGCACCCATCTTATGGTGATTTCATCTAGACCACATTTTCCTAGTTTGCTTGTGATATGCCTAAGCATTTGCAGGAGCGTGACATTAGATTGTAGCCTTTTCAGGGCTGGCATCAGGTCTATCTATGGCTATGTCTACACTGCAGGGTTTTTGCGCAAGAGGGCTTTTGCGGAAGAGTTCTTGCGCAAAAACTTCTTGCGCAAAAGCGCGTCCACACCTCAAAGCGCATTTTTTTTGCAATGCGCTTTTGCACAAGAGAGTATCCACACTGCATGGACGCTCTTGCGCAAGAAAGCTCTGATTGTCATTCACAGAATGGCTGTCAGAGCAACCTGTGCTTTTTCGGATAGGCTCTTTTTGCACAAGAAACCTCTGCGGAGCATTCACACATGCCTTTTTGCAGAAGAGTTGTAGCGCAAAAAGGAGTTATGCCTCATAGAAAGAGGTATACCTACACTGCAAAAAGCCCTCTGTTCTGTTAATTGTAGATTTTCTTGTGCAAAAATGCGCTTGAGGTGTGGACGCTCACAGGTTTTTGCACAAAAATGGCTATTTTTGCTCAAAAACCTTGTAGTATAGATGTAGCCTATGTATTTGTACAGGACATAGCTCATCAGGGTCTGATCCTGATTGGGTCCTTAGGTGCTATTGTCATACAAACTAATAATAATATAAATGCTAGGTGAAAAGACGTTTCTATTAAACTGAAGATGAAAGTTAATTGTATGATCAGCATAGTACCCTTGTATTATTAATTTTATTTTAAATTTGTTTAATTTTATACTGCCACATAAACCATGCCACATGCATTTATACTAGCAGCATAAAACTACATGGTAACATTGTACGAGAGGCGTTGAAAAGTTTGACAAGGGGAAGGGAAAGGTGGGATTTTGGTACATGAGAGGCAAGATTTTTGGCACTAAGAAGGCAGTTGCGGTTTGGGCATTGAGCCGGGTACATTTATTTTTCCCTCCTCCACATGAATAGAGATGAAGATTACTTTACATTTTTCAGGGTGACTTCAAATCCCAGTGTCACACCCCAGCACATCACCACCCTTGCCCAGTATCCACTAGTAATGTATGGGTACGTTCACTGGAATTTTTTGTTAAGATATCAGTTAACACTGATATTTTATAATTTCACAATAGGCAATAGGCTTCAGATACCCAAATAGCCTGCTGCCGTTCCCATATGAATGGGTTCAACACACAGGGCTAAACTGGTTGAGTAAACCAGAGTTCAATATAGGCCATAATCACTAATGAGGGTTCATATTTTAGAAACGCTAGTGATCCGTTTTTGACCACAGTCGCACCAGATAGTAATTTAAAAAAAATAAACAGAAATAATTCACATCTTAATATAATAAAATATTTTAAATACTCCTGAATAATAAGGTAAGCTTGTTTGAAAAACAAGTAAATTTTTGAAAATGTCAAAATTAATATGTCAAAGCACACAGGGTAATTTTCAGCAAATAAATGTAAAGTGAAGCATTTTAACTATCAAAGCATGTGTTAGCAACTTATTATTGTTTCTTCCAATAAAATATCCCTCATCAATATTCTTACATTGCTTCTCAATGTGAAATTAGCTCATAGTGAGATTAAGTTCACAATTCATATAGATTCAGACTACCTGGGGAGTGGAAATGAGATTTTTCACCAATAAATATAGACATGCATTTAAGTTTTAAAACCAGAATCCCTTTCTGTAGTGCAGTTTGAGAATGTTACATTGCATCAATTTTTGTTTTAAAACTTATTCTACAATTTTTACACAGAAGCATTTAAGCAGGTGCTAATCCAGGAGTTACATGTATATAACACACACCAGCTGAACACTTGCAAGTGCAATTAAGACTTGCTGGGGGGGAAATGAGCCTACATTGTATAGAAAATATTGTTTCTCCTCTGTTCATTTCTGGTACAGGAAAAAAAAGGTACAAATTGAGTAAAGGGAAGATTTAAACAAGTCCTAGGTAACCACAGAGTTTCGGCTGTAGGAAGATCTGTCTTTGGGCTATAAAATAATCGCCAAAATCAGTAAAGGAGTGAATGGATTGGTAAAAGACTGAATGAACTGTCAGCCATACCAAGACAGAGCAAAAACTTGTAACAAGAAAAAGAAATAAAGAAATATTAGTGGACCTGAAGAAAGGGACGTTGAAAATTTCTGCCAGAGAGAGAGAGAGAGAGCGAGCGAGTGAGCCAGGAGGAAGTACTGAAGGGGGAAAATAAAAGACTAATTTGCTTGTTTAGTTGTAACTGGAATCTGAGTTAGCCTACATGTTTTCTCTGCCATACATCAAAATGATTTCTAGGATTCAAGAATCAAGGCAGTTCAATAAAGCCTGTCTGCTTTTGTGTGTCATTCTGGTTTCTCCTTTCAACTGATAACCTCATGGGAAACATTACAAAAAGCATCTTGTTTAGAAACAACTGTCATTACATCATTTTATTTATTTATTTAAAGGCATTTTAAGAATAAAACAAAGATCATCTCCTATTAATTTGGCTGCTGTTTTCTGTTTAGGTTAATCCAGTTTTTTGGGTTTTTAAATTATAATTCTCAATTAAATCCTTTTCCAAGAACAAATATAGGTTTACTTTATTTTAATCATGCCTTCTGCTTCAATTGCTTCCCTCTTGGTATTTTATTCCATAAAGTCATTGATAAAACAGTTCTGCCTGATTCCTTGTTTACTTCTTGTTGCCCATCGCTTAGGACTTTTCTTCCTAGTGTCCAAATAGCACCCAGCATCTTGGTGCTGAAGTATAGTAAAATTATAATATCCCTTGTTCTCTTTTTAATACTATACTGTGGTGTCTGAAGTTAAGTAACTACTGTTATTGTGTTTTCTGTGTACTGGACCTCTAAATTTCTAAGACACTGCTGGAAGGAGCTGCCATGTTGTCTTCTGTTCAGGAACAACCTATCACAGAAGAGTCGCACGCTGCTTTTTCTAATGGAGAATTTACTTTTGTTCATTCTAGTTTTGTTGTTTGTCCACTCTTCCAAAACAGAAGTAATTTAGATCAAAAGATCTGGCTGTTGTTTGTATGGAAAATATAACATTAATCAGCATTTTCTATCATTGTCCTTGTATCAATTATTGCACTAACTTAATTTAATTAATGAATAAGCGAAGTAAAAAAACAAACCAGTCTTAGATTTCAATGAGACACCACATCAGCCAGCAAGGAATATTTATACAATAGCATCCTTCTAGTGGGCACACAAAGTGCTTTCATCATTTTTCTGGTAGTTCAATAAATGCATCTTGCAGCAGCTACAGACTCTCTAATTAATTCACAGTAGGGTGTTCATAATTCTCAGGATGGATCAGAAAGGTCAAAACTTTGCCTGTGCCTTTAAAACATCAGTACAAATAAAATCTATGTCTCTCACAAAGGTCACCACAAGCCAAATGTACAAAATGATCCTCTCAATCAGTCTCATGCTCTTTGCTGATTATTTGATTTTGCGGTTATTTTAAAGATTTAAAAGTTTAAGTGAAAAACTAAAAGGAAGTAATGTTTCAGTGTTTGTCATCTATGCTGGGAACAGAATATTAGACAGGTAGATAGATAGAATATGTCAGAAAAAGTGAGATAGGCACTGTAAATATGTAGAATTGATTGCTTACGAGGAAACCAATTTAATTAATCTCATTGGATTCTTAGCAGGACTAAGAGAGGAAAATCCAGATTGAAAACATCTGTTGTGCAGTTGTTAGAATAGTATTTCAAGGTAAAAGGATATAAAGTGAGGCAGAAAATTAATTCAGCTCTTTTTTAAGGGAATTAAAAAGTACTCTCTCCATGACCAAAATAAGAAAAAGGTTGTGCAGTCCTCAAATTATAGGAACTTGGTGACCTGTAAAGAATTAAAGATGACACAGCACTAGGTCAGTTATTTAAGGGACACATAATACAGCTCCCGGAACTTTTTAAATAGTTGATTCTTTGATTATAGTGCTTTCTAATCCTTTATTAAACAGCTGATAATTCATTTGGTCAGCACCCTGGACAGTTCACGCCTCTACAATATACTGCAGTACAACTTGAGATAATTTGGCAGTAGAAAAGAGCCTTCTGATTTTTAAAAAAATGTTTACATACTCACATACAGATGGTATGCACATTATTATAGTGTTATGACTGGAACCCAGAGAAATGTAAGATAATGCTTCCTCTCTATTATTTGCTCACCTCACTATTTCAATACCACTTGCCATTATGGCTGGTGATACGAAAGCAAATATTGTTCCTAATATTACACACTCATATAAGACATTTTTGTAGCTAGAGACAACAGTTAAAGGAGATTTACAAAAAAATAGCTTGTGGGCTCAATTTGCTCCATGGGTTGTATTGTCAGAAGCTGAGGCAAGACGGGCTACAGCCTTCCAACTGAGAGAAGTCCTTCAGGAGTGTGGCGACAGCAGTGCTATGCTGGGAGTCCCCAAGCCAGGCAGAGCTACTCCACTAATAAGCCAGGAAGAAGGTGGTACCACCTGGGCTGAGGAGCACTGTGTGTGCTCACTAGACAGCCTTACTGCAGGGTTCCTTTGAAACCATGGTCAGGCAGGATCACAGCCCTACCTTATGGGTAAATCCCCCTGTAACACAGGCTTGGAAACTACATGAATGGAGTGTCTCTGACCACAGGTGCTTATGTTTGGCTGAGGTTAGATACACATGATGGCACCATGGAGATGTTTTCCATCTACAGTGCGTAGTGTGAAATTATTATACTGCTGTCAGTCTAATTCCTTGGTGTTAGTTTGTATCACTGTCAATTTTAAATGCAGAGAAGATTGTTTCTTTCCTTCGGGTTCCCCCTTAACACCATAGCCTTTAAACAAACAGAAATAATAATCCCTCATTAAGATGCATGCAAATCAGAACTAAATATCCACAGTGGACTGTTGACCTGATTGGCAGTAGTGATTCCTTAAGAGGTCTGCTCTTTGATTATTAATATTCTGTTTTATGAATGCCTCCCCACAAGCCCTGTTTCAGCACTTCTTTAATTTTTATGTATTCATTTAGGACCTATCTATTTGCACTAGGGACATGTACAAGGAAAACAATTACAAATCTTGCTAAATAAAACAGGGAAAAGAGAAAACTTCCTCATCAGCTTGACCCATCAATACTATGAATAACCATTCCCTTAAACCCGTAAGCAGTTCCCTAATCCTCTCTTCTCACAAGCCTGGGGAAACAGATAGGTCTTGCGGTGTGCTATGAAGGTCAGCAGACTTTATGGTTTGTATCTTTATTTACTGCATAAGATTTACAGCCAAGGCACCATTATATTTGCTGCAGCTGTCATGCCCTTTGAAAAGGGCATTGTGGAATGTTTTTTATCAGCTGGATATTTTGGAGGTTGGCAAATTTAAGGAGGATATGAGGAAGGCACCAAAATGAAACCAAATAACATACATTTATCCAAGTTCTCTGAAAAGAAAGTACATGCCAACCAATTTGATGCATAAATTGAGGCTGACTCAAGGGGTCTAGTCATACAGACTCCTCTACTCCTACCACTCCACTAATCAAAACCTCATTATCACTGAGAGGTTCGTCTAATATTCAATTGACAGAAATCTAAAAGCCAAATTCTGTTCTAAATTACAGTGATGTAAATCCAGAGTAATTTTATTACTATCAATGGAGCTACTCTAGATTTACATTACTTATGTTAAAAGATCATTTGGAATATGACTCTGACAGCCTATTACTTAGATTTGGAGGATCCAGCATCAGGGGTCGGAAAAACACAAGAGATGGCGTCCAGGGCCCATCAAACATGGAAGGTATAAATAGATGGCTTGCTTTAGTTTTCACTCTGAACACTATTACACTATAGCTCCCTCCAATCCCTTCATTCAGTCTCTTCATTTCAAGCTCACTGCACCTGCCTGGAATGCTCCCTTCTGCCATCTCCCCGTTGCTGTCCTCCCTTCTATGACCCTTTCTCTTCCTTTGTCTTTCAGTTTAGTTAATCCCTCCTAATTAAACCTCATCCAAGGAATCTAAAAAGAAAAAATAAGTCCACAATTTCCTCCCATGCCCTTATAAATACCCATGGAACTAAATTAACAAAGCATCTGATAATCATCACATTGATCACAGAGTTTGTACAGTATAGTCCTTTTTCTAACCGTTTGTGTCTCTTGTCTACTTAGATTGTAAATTCATCGGAACAGAGACTGTCTACTGCTCTCTTTGTACAGTATAATCTCAATTGGCTCCAAGATGGTATAAATACTACTCTTAATTCCTCTACTTTTAAATTAAACTGTGATCATATTAATATTCTAGGTAAAAAAACTGTGATTTTGATACAGTACTTGCCATATAAATCATCATCTCACTGTTACATTGTATTTCTGCCACTCCATTATATTCATCTTTTGTCTGTCATCATATACTTTGATTGTACATTCTTTTTGCAAGGGCTGTCTTTTCATTACATGAGTGGACAAATTCTAGCACAATGGGACTTCGATTCCAAACTGGGGTTCTAGGCAATACTGCAATATAAATACATAATAATGGAGTTGCACCAGTCTGCTCTCTAGCCTATTAATTCCATAACTAGACTAACAGGTAGCTATGTGGCAGTTCTCACATTATTGTGTTAAGGTGACTTGAAAGGGACAGACCATTACAGTCTGTTGTCCACTATTAGAAAAAGTGCTGTCACGTAGGTAAGACATGGAACTAGTAATTAATAATCCCATGGCGCTTTTCCCATTAGTAGAGGTATAAAGTCACAGGATCCTAACTATTTGGGTAATTACATTCTGCCATTGTAAATTCCTCCTAAAATCTCAACAAGCGATAGTATTTTCAGTTCCTATCCTAAATTTTGTGCAACTTTTCCTAGGCTTAAACAACTGATATATTTCTTTTCAGAGGTGACTGAATTTTAACTATGTACATAAAGCCGTGATAGCCAACATGCTCGTCACTAGCCACATGTGGCTATTTGGCCGGTTGAGTGTGACTAGTTTGCTAGTTGCTTCAGAACTGGTTGGACACCATGAACATAAAGTGACATTACACAATTTAGGAACACAGAAGAAAATGATTTCTGTTTTGGCATCTTAGAAAAGAGAAGGGACATAGCTAAGCTTCTGTGTTGAGATCCTTGGCAGCAAAGCTTCAAATACAATAAGATGTATGTTACCTGCTCCAGACAAATGTAATCTGGGTTGAATCATAGCACCACTATGTTGAAATTCTCTCTGACACCTCTTTCCACTTGGTTTCCCAAGAACACAGTTTGACTCCAGACTTGGTCACTCAGGTATCTTTATTTGGCATACAGCAATCAGAATCAAATGTAGGCCATGGATGCAGGGTACATCACAGATCCATAGTTATACATCATATTGCAATTTACTGTACATTGCATTACACATTTTGAGATTGGCTTGATTACTTTGTAGGCACCAATCCCTGCAGAGCATGCTTTATCCATGCACTGTCCACATTTGACCTACTTTTTACCTCCTCTTTACATACCTGACTTATTTTGTCCATTGTTATCTTGTTTTTGTAAATGGTTTCATGGGTATTCCTCCCCTAATCTTAGCTAGTTCTTAACTAGAAGTTGCTTAGCTCACTGACCCATTTACCTAACCTTACTTAGCATAAACATCCTATTTTCAGCCTGCTGATCTATTTACCTCCTTAATCCTTTCTTCCAAGAAATGAGGCCACCCCAAGTTTAATTATTCATGTCCAGCTAGGCCTACAGTAGTCAAAGTTTATAAAGCACCTTTGGATCCATTACATGTATATGTAGTACTTTTCATACAACACTCTTCTGACTCTAGAAAAATGCATTAATGACATTTAACAACTGTATTCTTCTGGCAGCCACTCTGAGGGGTGTGACTGTTAAGGAGTGAAATGTAGGTTGTCTGAGAAGGACTCAGGTCTAGTTCATGGAGCAGACTTCCAGGTTGGGGAATGAAGCCAAGGGTCAGCACGAGAGTCAGCTGCCAGTTACCAGAGCCAGGGGTCAAGCCAAAGTCAGAGCCAGGAGCCAAAGCTGAGGTTCGGAGACAAGGGTCAAGACAGAGTCTGGGTCAGAAGTCTGAGGCCAGAGTCAGGACTGATTTCTGAGGATTAGAAGTGAGGTGTAAGGGCAGGAGGAAAGGCAAGGATCAAACATGGAGCAGAAACAAAGGTGGGGATAAGGCAGGAACTGAGTTGGGTGCAGGCACAAGCAGGGTCCAATACAGCCACCGTAGGAAATCATCTTGTTGCACAGACAAATTTCCTGTGCTTCTTCCTGGCTTAAATAGTATACTTAGGCCAGTCAGTGGAGTTGGGCAATCCTTCAGTCAAAGCTCCCATGAATGGTGCCTTGACTTGGATGATAGTGTCACGTTACTGGATTTTGAGGGGAGCAGCCATATCACTGCTGCACCCACTGGGGGGGGTGCTGGCCCCAAAAGTCGTACAAAGGGGGCCATGTGAGGTGTCGAATAGAAGCTTACTTTCTTCTGATTCTATATATGCTATTCATGTAATTGTATAATGTCGGTGTGTGAAGTTATAAGCATGTACTTTGTATGAGTACTGAATGTTTCTCTGTATGTGGTTGAGCAATGGGCAGAACTCGGCCTATGGACATGCTAATGAGCAAGGCTCTATGGAACAATAGCCCTCTATGGGCCAAGGACACACCTCAAGATGGGGACTGATACCTAAGGGCTACCAGCAGGGAACACAGGGATAGGCCGCTGGCCAGGTGACCTGCTGCAGCCAAGAAGCGACCATGTGGCCGACTCCATCTTGGTACTCAGCTCAGCTCTTCATCCCAGAGGCACGAGTGCAGGGATCGAGGAGCTGGAAAGAACTGTGGACCCATCCTGACACAGGATGTTCACCAAAGACTTTTAAGCCAGCAGCTATTACATCTCTGCTGCAAGCCTGCATTGAGAACTGGGAGATTCGATGCATATAATGTATGATACTTTAAAAACCTTACTCTCATGCTTTTCTTTCTGGTAGTAATAAACCTTTAGATTTTAGATTCTAAAGGACTGGCTCAGCGTGATTTGTGGGTAAGGTCCAGAGGGTAAATTGACCAGGGATCTGTGGCTGGTTTCTTGGAACTGGACAGAACTTGATCGGGGAAGGTGAGATTGGGCTCTAAAACCCCTCACCTGTGTATGAGGCCCGGGGCCATCTGGGGCACGGATATTACTGGAGTGTCGGAGGGGTTTTGCTCGTGAGGCTTCAGGCAGGTAGCTGAAGCACTTTGTGGGACTGGTTTGTGGCCTATTGGGAAGGTCTCCAGTCTGGGGGCTGTGAGGAGCCCCGAATTTGAGCAATCCGCCCTGAGCAGACGCCCTCAGCTGTGCCCAGACCTGGCCCGGTCCGTCACAGATAGCCTAGTAGCTTCTCAGCACAACTGGTTTCAGTAGCCACTGTGTGGAGGCCAGGACATGGTAGCTGTGTGGGGATGCCCAACTCTGCATTCAAAACCCAGTACAGCTGAATATCTGTAGTGTAATGTACCCCTAGGTTAGTGGGACTATGTGGGCCATATTACGGAAACCCTGGATTGGCATCTACATGGTATTTAAATACTATGCTAAGACTTTTCAAACTCATGCTCAAACCTAGGATTCTAGGGTCACACAACAGTGCACAGACCTAAGTCAAAATAACCATATCCCAGGGTATGTCTAGACTGCATCCCTCTGTCGGCAGAGGGATGCAGATTAGGCAGGTCGACATTGCAAATGAGGCAGGGATTTTAATATCCTGTGCCTAATTTGCATAAAAATGGCCACCACATTTTGCCAACTCAGCACTTTATCGGCAAAAAGCGGCAGTCTAGAGGGGGATCTGTCAAGAAAGAAAGCCGTTTTCGACAGATCCTGTAAACCTCCTTGCAGGAGGCATAATGGATCTGTCAAAAAAGGCTTTCTTTCTCGACAGATCCCCCTCTAGACTGCCGCTTTTTGCCGACAAAGTGCTGAGTTGGCAAAATGTGGCAGCCATTTTTATGCAAATTAGGCATGGGATACTTAAATCCTTGCCTCATTTGCAATGTCGACCTGCCTAATCTGCATCCCTCTGCCGACAGAGGAATGCAGTTTAGACATAGCCCCAGAGTCCCAAGTGCCCCCCAGCATTTGGCCACTCTAGCCTTACAACCATCATGCACCATGGGAATATTTTACTGCCCTCTTTCTACATTACAGGAAGTTTGGGCCACCCACCAACACAACCTGCTGAGCAATGTTTTTGGTCTGTGTACTCCCAGAGCCAGCAACATAGAGGCAACTATTGACAAACTTCTCTTGCTGGTATTTTCTCTCCTATGTCAGGAGGCTGGCACAGCATCCACCAGGTGTTCATGGATATTTTGGCAGCATTTTCTATTTCACAAAAGGTACCTGATGGATTTCTGCAAGAGGAGGCGGAGGAATATCCTGGCATCGCAGACTCTTGCTGGCAGATGATACTTTGTAAGTAGACGGCTGCTTCTGGCACAGGGCAACAAGCACACACTGGTGGATGACATCATCTTGCAGATCTTGGATGATCAACAGTGGGTCTAGAACTTCTACATGTAGAAAGCCACATCTCTGGAGCTTTGTGAGCAGCTTGCCCCTACCCTGAAGCATAAAAACTTCACCTGAGGTTTCTCTTGACAGTCCAGCAGTGGGTTGCTATAACTGTCTAGGAGCTGGCTACCCCAGACAGCTGCAGGCACATTGCTAACCAGTTTGGTATTGACAAGTCAAGTGTGGGTAAAGTGGGGACAGAGGTAACTGACATAATCAGGCATGTGGATTACCCCAAGGTGGCTGGTTTTCAGGATATTTCAGAGGTAATTTCTGGCTTTATGAGCCTAGGGTTTCCTAACTTTGCTGGGGCTATTGATGGGATCATGTGCCCTTAGTTTCCCTGCCTCAAGAAGCACAAGTCCATACACTGTAAAAGGTACTACTCTATTGTTATGCAGGCACGAGTGGACTACGGAGGCAGATTTATGAAAGTCACTGTAGGCTGTACAGGAAAAGTTAATGATGCCAGAGGGTTTTTTTCCAATTGGGAGTCTATATTAATGGACAGACTGGGACACTATTCCCACCCAATGACATTGACATAAATGGTGTCACTGTCCCCTTTGTTATTCTGGGGTTCCTGTGAACCCCTTTGCCTTTCCTTATGACACCATATCCTGATTTCAGGGGCCCTGGCCACAAAAAAAAAGTTTAACTTCATCTCAGCAGATCTACAGTGGTTGTTGCATGTGCTTTTGGCAGATTAAAATCATGTCGGAGATGTCTACAAACCTATTTGGATGCTAGTGTCATCAATGCTATCTACATTACTGTGTCTTGCTGTGCTCTTCATAATCTGGAGGCCAGAGGTGGGCCAATTCCCATGTAATGGATGGGGGAATGCTAGATTGGTAGGCTCAGCCAGAAAGTGCAGCTAATACTATGGGAGGTGGCTGAGCTTGGGCAGCAAAAGTCAGACATGTTTTGTGTGTTCACATGGACTTGCCTGACCCAATGGCAGAAAGGATATAGTACTTATACAAATATGCTTGGCGGCCGGGGGTGACACAATGAATAATGTGTTTGTCTGGAAGGAGGGCACAGTTGCTGTACAGATGTATTGAAATGTGAATTGCTGTGCCTGGCTAAATAGAGGGACACAGTTTGCTTACTAATGATTCATGGCTCCTGAAATATGTTTTCAGCTTTATTATTGCAAATCATAATTGTATGATGTGATGCAGTGATAGCAATAAACTTTTGTGAAAATATAACATGCTTTATTTGTAAACAGGTCTTAAAACTATAAACCACTCACACAATTTTGGGCAGCTCAACTGCCATTCACATACCCACTATCACACAGAGGGTGTGTCTAGACTACATGGCTCCATCGACGGAGCCATGTAGATGAGTGTACTCGGCAAAGGGAAATGAAGCGGCGATTTAAATAATCGCCGCTTCATATACATCAAAATGGCTGCCGCGCTGTGCCGATCAGCTGATTGTCAGCACAGCGCGGTAGTCTAGACGGGGATCAGCCAACCCCAGAACCCTTTGTTGTCAGATCCTTTCAGCCTGCCATTGTTCTAGTATTTTGTCCCTCTTATTCCTGTCCTGGGACTGCTGGTCTGCCCTCTCAAGAACATTGACCAGGAGTTCTTCACAAAAACGCTTCCTTCTGGAATGACCCTGAACATACACAGGGCCAGGGAGGGAGTTCCTGAAGAACAGCAGGCAGTAAAGGGTTCCGAAATATGACAAGAAACAGAGGGTCATTGTTTAAAGTAGCTCAGTGGAGGAGCACAGAATTAATAACCAGGGAACATCAAGGACATAAAATGGAATATTTTTTAAGTGAACCAGTTACAAAAGTGCAGGAACAACTTTAAGTCTAAAATTACAACCTTTATTCTATTTCATAAAAATGTCATAACAAATTGCTATGTGCCAGGAGTGCCTATGCTGTGACAGGCTTGTGCTGTCATTTCAGGCCTTTCATTTTTGGAAGACATAACTGTTCTTATGGTGCCTTATTGGCAGAGAAGATTTCAGTCCAAGCTGCTGGAGGGAAACCTTTAGTGTATGCAGCTGAATTATTCAAATGTATAGCGACTGTGAGTGGAGTGGAAGAGCCAGCTATACAGGGGTCCTGGAAAATATGCCTATCCCCATAATGTGATTACTTATATGGGGTTCCTGCTTCAGAAAAATCTTGCACCTGTCAGTAGCTATGAGTGGGTCAGAATTTATGAGTGACATAGTATGATGCTGGGTTAGTTCACATATGGCTTACCCTGTGACTGCTGCATGCAAATATGCTGACATCTGTAGCTCCACTCCACCCTACACCCCTCATAGTTCTGGGAAATAACTGATGCTGTCCTTGTACTTTGGAGAAATGATTTTGAGATTCACACACTACATGGACAACACCTAACAGACATGGACTAGATGTGGAAATAGAATTCTGTTTCCCAAACATACCCACCCAGTTCATGGTTTCCAGATGGCACCACAGATCCAGGAAGAGTGATTTGCAGATTAATAAATTTCTTATTGCTGAAAGAAAAACAAGAATGACCCTGCCAAATATGTGTGACGTAATAGTTATAATAACCTTTACAGCTGTTTGTGAATTGACATTCTAAGTATTCACAAAGTGTGAGGTGTGTAATCAGTGGTGACTACGAGGGAGGGCACGACCACATGACTGCCCTCCTATGTGATGCCTCCCGGTGACAGCCCTAGCCTGGCGGGAGGGCCCTGCCTCTTCCCACCCATCCCCCCAAAGTCCCCTCTCCAGAGCAACATGGCCAGGGGGAGTAACAGGGCACCTGGGGCCAGCAGCATTAGTCACCTCCCCGCACTCACATTTACAGGAGTGACCTAGACCTAGCCTGCTTCATTCCCCCTGCTCCCAGCCATGTCATTCTGCTTCCTACCCACCGCCAGAGAGTGCTGGGGGCAGTTCCACCCCTTCCCTCAAACCTCCTTCCCTGTCCCCTACTGCCATCCCCAGGACTGCCACTAGTCCCCCAGGCCATGCCACTCAGGGAGAGAGCTTGGAGGAAGAGTGGAACCACCCCCACACTCACCAGCAGCAGGAAGCGAAGCAACATGTCTGGGAGCCAGGGGAACAGAGTGGGCTAGGGCTGGGTTGCTTTGCTTTCTGCTGCCACCACCAGTGAGTTCGGGGAGGGGAACCCTACTGCCAGCATCAGGCCCCCTGCTTGTCACCTGGGCGCCTTGGGTCCCCCCAAAGTGCTGGGCCTGAGTGAGTTGGACAAATTGTCCATAGGTTGGGATGGCTCTGTGTAGCCAGACATGAACCCCATCTTGTTCCCTCCCCCCCCAGAGAGCAAGAGAAAGGCAGTCAGCCTTTGATGCCCTGGGAACGCAGGTGTGCTGCCTGTCCCTGACTCTAATAAACAGAAACCAGACAGTAAATGGGCTAGCTGACAACCCAGGGGCCTCCCGTCGCCCTGATGGCTAGCACCAGTAATTGACACGCCTGCACTATCCCAGGAGAGGAATCTTCGCCCATCACATACCAGAGGTGCCCATTGTCTGCATTTTCCCAGGTGTGAATTATGCTTTGCACCCTTCGTGGGAAAGTTGGCATTCAAAGCCATTTTTCCTGATTGGCCACTTGAGACCAGGAAGAAGCCTACGTGACCCAAGGGGTATAAAGAGGGGTTTAGTAGCCCACCCCATTTGAGCTCCAATCACCTACACCTGCTGGCAGGTATTGGTTGTCTCCCGAGGTCTGTGGGACGCCCAACCTCGCCCTACTTCTTCCCGAGGGATTGAGAGAAAGACGCTGGCCACGCCAAGTCTGGAACGCAGGGGTGAGAATATATACCTGCTAGGTGTCTATTTTGCATGCATTTAATAAGAGCTCAGAGACCCAAAAGGGTTTCATGGTACCTGTAAGTGACTTATTAGTGTAATTTCTGTCCTGTCCTTTGTAGCGGCTGTGTTATCTGTAACACAGTAGTAGCATTTAACAGCTAAGTTTACCCTGTAACAATAAAATAGTAACTGTTTAAGCTGTGATTTGACTCCTTCAGTTGCTGTTACAGAACCAAGCACAATTTTAAAAAGAACTCCAGCCGGTCATAAGGGACAGATATAGGGAGAGCTTGAGCGTTGGATCGTGTCGCTTCCAGGGGACAGATCCGTTGGGGCATCTCTCAGCCTCCCCAGGCTGCCCGCTGTGAAGGGGTCGTGTATCCTAGCAGCCAAAATCTGAGGTGTAATAAGCTCTCCCTGTAAACTCTGGGGCGTCTGTCGGCCTGTTGGCTGCCCGCCGCGGAAGGATCCCGATCCTAGCGGTAAATACACGGAGGTTAAACTCCTCGGGGCACCCGTCAGTCTCACCTAGACTGCCCACTGCGATGGGGCCTTTTGTCTCAGCAGTTGAAGACTCGGGTGTAACATACACACATGCACTGCCCTGACCATCGGCTGACACTCTGCTTGCAGGCTACTGGCTCCTTGCCCCTGCCCCAGTGTTTGGAAAGTCACACAATGCTTCATGCCCCCCGCCCATGCATTGTCCCTGTGTGGGATGGGGGGAATAGATACCCAGGAGCTATGATACAATCCGCCATTAGTGTCCAAATACTGATAGCTGGGACTTACCTTTTTTGCATTGTTTCTTACAGCAGAAATCCCTGCTATTACTGTAATGATAAAGTTTTAATTTGAGTTATACACTTACTGGGCTCTGAGTTAGCTTCTATTTCCACCAGGTTTACTGGAGATTTAACAGCAGGCTATTCCTCATCCAGGCAAGGAGTCAAACAGTTCTTCCAAGAATACACTGTTAATTCTGATTCATGGACTGTTCTGCAGCTGCTTTCATTAAAAGAGTAATTTCCTGTTCCCATCAGTCCACCGCTAGACTCAGGGGCCAATAGGGCACTAGCCCAGATCATCGTGAAGCACAGTTGCCTCAGTGCTGGGAGCAGTGCCCATGACCTAGTCAAAATCATCATCAAATGGGCATGTCATTGGTGAGTTTGTGAAGACCAGGGCTTTAACAAGGTTCAAGAAAGAACCAGATACATTCATGGAGGTTAGGTCCATCAATGGCTGTTAAGCCAGGATGGGTAGGAATGGTGTCCCTAGGCTCTCTCAGAGGCTGGGAATGGGTGATGGGAGAGGGATTGCTTGAAGATTCCCTGTTCTGTTCGCTCCCTCTGGGGCATATGTCATTGGCCACTGTCGGAAGACAGGTTACTGGGCTAGATGGACCTTTGGTCTGACCCAGTATGGTCGTTCTTGTGTTCTTATGTGCTTTAATGTCTCCGATCTTCTGGTATTCACTCTTCAGCCTCTTAAGGCACTCTCCCGCACTAATCTGGAAAATCTGCAGACCTGGCAGCTTTCTAGCTATCTGTTGATATGTGTGTGATCATCCCTGCTGCTTTTGCTGAAGTCCTCAATTTTGCTAGCCTTGCACCAGAAAGTCATCAAAACCTGGCTGTGCTCCCATGACTACCAAGCAGCTTGCTTTGTAAAAGGCTTGATTGATTCACTTTCCATTGCAAACCCAGAAGGCTCACTGATAGCATGCTTGCAAATCGGTGATCAGAAGAGAAAGTGTTAATGCTGCCCTGAGCTGCTGCCGTTTGCCACGGGCGGGGTGACTTCCATTTTCAAGACAGTGGACTGCAGATTGTTGAGATGAAGATGACTAAGGAACTGTCCCATCAAGTTGTGGCTTATTTTTGGATAGCTCCTGGGACCTGTGACACTGCAAAGCAATAGGGTTAGGGCCCTGAGTCCCAGCTTGTCTCAACTTGGGCCCTCCAACCCTGGGTTGGCATAATTGCAGTGTAGATGGAAGAAAGATTCATCTTGAGCCCATGTTCAAACATGGGCTTATGTTGCACTGTAGAATATAAGCAACATACCAAGTAGATGGCATGTACATTTTCCTAAGTGTACTTACCTGTCAGAAGTTTGAGAGTTTTATTTAAAAATACAAATTTGTTTACAGAAAGTTATTCTACGTGGTTATATAATCTTGCATTTCATCACAACACAATAAGGGAGTTTTATATTAGTAACAAAAGTAAGATTTTGCCATTTGTATGGTCATTGTTTACTAGAGTGCCAGCAATTCACATTAAAGCTTCCAAGCTCTCTGTTCAATTAAAAGGGTATATTGGAGAACTGCAGGTGGTTACATTGTAGAACGCTTCTCTTCTTCTTAAATCACCCCTCAGTAACCCTGCACTCTTTAAACCAGTGGTCCCCAAACTCTAGGGTGCTCCCCATAGGGGATGCAGAAGAACATCTAGGGGGCACAGTGGGGCCTGGCCTAGTCCTCATGAGGGAC
The DNA here is from genome assembly GCA_032595735.1 of Pelochelys cantorii. Lineage (NCBI taxonomy): Eukaryota > Metazoa > Chordata > Testudines > Trionychidae > Pelochelys > Pelochelys cantorii. Next base: position 47,263,067 of record CM064326.1, on the reverse strand, counting down.
GGGGAGGGAATGCCTCCCATCCCCACTCTGGCCCTAACCAGGGTTCCAGCTGCAGCCACAGTTCCACTCCCAGCCCCCAGCCACAGCTCCTGGCTCCTGCACCTGGGCAGGGATTGGCCCCTACTCCTGGTGCCAGCTCAGCCCTTAGCTATCATTCTGGTTTCCAGCCATAGCTCTCCTCTAAGCAGCAACTTGCCCCTGCCTTGGGCCCCAGCCGCAGACCCTGGCCCAGACACGACTCCACTCAGGAGAGGTGGGGGAGATCATATTCCATTACCAGTAAGTGGGGGCATGAGAGTAAACATTTGGGAATCACTGCTTTAAGCAGAATCCAGAAAGGGGACAAATATTACACCTTTTAAATCAAAATCACAATTTTGATTTTTGTGTCAAGGCTTGATGATATCAATGGCATGGCTATTTTTGAAAGCTCTTGTGGTACAGCCGTTAAGTAGAGACAAGTAAATACATACTAGAATCTACTGCGTTGCTTGGAAACATACAGCTTGGGAATGCAAAATCATATTAGCCTAAAGCAGATCTAAACTTTAACAGCATTTATGCAATTCAGGTGCAAATTCTGCTTCTCAAATGAAATTATACTGTACATCTATAGCGTTTTGGGAGGAGGTGCCTCCGGGGTGTGACTATAAAGACTAATAACATCACAACGATGAATAATGATATGATAAACTATTATAGATTTATTTAGCTTTCCCACTGATTCTCCAACGCAGCAACATTTGCATCAAATTCACCATGAGAAAGAGAGGATTGAAGAATTCAGAGGACTGATAATGGAATATAGAAGCTCAGATTCTCTGATCCAGCCAAGCTATGTTTACACAAAACCAGAGATGGACTCATAGCTTGTTTTGAGGCGCGTTCATTTTCCCACATATCCTGGGGCCAGCTCAGCCCTCAGCATGTCAGAGCAACCTCAGGGCTGCTCTAATTTATACTCAGCTGCCTGTGGCCCGAAGTATTGATTTGGCACAATAAACTGGTAGGTTTAGGGAGCCTGCAGAACATAAGGTGCTACATAGGACCTATGCTTTAGGCAGTGCAGTCTTCATCTTTCCAGCTGCTTTCCTTTCTAAGGAAAAAGATCCTGCTTAGAAACTTTCATGTCTAGGACTCTGATTCAGAAAAACATGTAGGTACCCACTTAAATGCATCCTTACTCAGGACAGCGCATAAACATAGGCTTAAGCCCCATTTGCTTCAATGGGATGTGCTTTAAGTTAAGCGCATACTTCTTTGTGATTAATTTTGACAAACAAATGATAACAAATATAAAAAAGTAAATGGCTTACAGCTTGTATACATTATCAAATATCACATATTTCACAAGCTATCTAATAACATCATGCAGTTATACAACTTCACAACTTGTCAAAGCTACAAAAGACTATACAGAAAAACAGACATTATTATTAAATCATTACTTGTTAAGGTAGAATAACAAAAACAAACTATACACAAATAAACAAACCAGTAAAGGAGCATGAAGGGCTCCCCAGAGTGAGAGAGGAAAGAGGGAGGAAAAAAGGAGAGAAATTTGATGGAATGGAAGTCTGGCATTAGTTCATTGTTTGAGCTATCTCAACATTCTTTATCAAAATTTAACAAAACACTGGGTCCAAAGTTCTCCAAATTCACATAATTACTCTCTGTCTACACCAATAGGTTATTCTTTCTTTCACTGCTAACTCAGACAAATCTAGCCTGTGCTAACCTGATCATAAGCCATACCTCTCCATTATCATAAAGTCTATAGTAATTCACGCCTCCCCTATCCCCGCCCCCCAAGTACCTATATCCAGCGCTGAAGGCAGATCAGAGAGCAGTGGTTGCTGGCCAGGCACCCAGCTCTGAAGGCAGCATGACACCAGCAGCAGCACAGAAGCAATGGTGGCAATGTGAAAAGTGATATTTATCAATATCATTTTTCACAGCAGACTTTGTGCCCCATTGCCACCCTTACTTCTGAGCTGCTGCTGACAGCTGAGCCATGCCACCCTGGGGCTGGCACCAGGAGCCATGCCACCTTCCAGTGAGGAATTGGGGGACAGAAAGAAAGCCCAAGCCTGGAATTCAGCTCTCAGTCCTGGGGAGGTGGGGCTCTGGCTGTCCGCTTTATCTCCACTTTCTGGGTGTGCACAGCCCTTCTTGCAGGAGTCTCAATCACTCAGGGCTGACAGCCAGAACTCCTAATTAAAAAAAACCATACAGCTCACACCTCCATTGACATATTCCCACACCTCCCTTGAGAGGTATGTACCAGGGTTTGAGATTCTCTGCTGCAGGCTATTTAAAAACATTCTGCTTCTTGTGGTTTTTGGTACAGATGTTCTTTCTCATCAACCTTGTCATGAAATTGAGTTGGAAATTTTATAAAAAACATTTGCGCCCCTGGTAACATAGATGCTGGAACTATGGGTTCTAGGAATGCTGCCACACCCTATGCTTTCCATTATAGACAGGATTTACAATTTCAATCAAGAGCTCTCAGTGCCCCCACTATAAAAGTTGTTCTAGGACTCCTGCTTGGTAAATTCCCTTGCTCTTCTAACGGCTGATCACCATTCAATCTCATCTTTTGCAATACTTTGAAAAATCATTATCTTATTTCATGGCATCTCCCAAAACAAATCGTTTCCCCCACATGCTAACAACATAATTTTTTTCTTTTGCAGTAAATCTGAGAAATTTGGCATTTGAGACTGACTTAGGAGTCAGGGACAAATGGGCTCTCTCTAACACAAATTTCAGCTCATCTGTCAGACTGAGCAATTCTGAAAGCAGCTGGGAATTGCCTTTTTTCTGCTCCTTCAGGTATGCCCATAATTCTCAAATTTCAGTGAGACCTTCCCTCAAGGTCTGCCACTTTAGATTTAAGAGAAGATAAGTCTAGCATGTTTCTCTGCACCTAGGCAAAAAGCCCTTGTACCTGATATTCCACTGATGATATTCTCCCTTTTTGAAGAGAATATGTAAGTGCTTGCCAAGAGGAGTAATTGAGATAACAATCAGATGTATTTTGGCCCTGATATTTACTGTATCTGCAGCAGTTTTCTCCAGCAGGGCCATCATAGACACAGTGCTTTCTGCGGCAACCATCTTGTTCAATGGGGTGAGATGCCTCCATTTTCCTTTGTTTTCAGCTACGTTGGGAGTAAAGTTCCCAGTCGATTTTGCCTGCTGACATTTCAAAGATTTAGGGGTATCTCCTTCATTATGGGAAGGATCCGGTCAGGGCCCTGGTGTTACTAGCAAAGGCGCACTAGTAAACTAAATTTAGTGTGGGGCCAACTAGAAATCCTGATGGAAATGGATATTAGCAGATGGCTCTGGAGTTGAAGAGATTTCCTCCTCCATCTCACACAACACCACCTGGAGTTACAGTTACGCACATACTTACATGCTGTCCTAAATAGGGATGATTCTTAATTAAGATCTGAAATGCTGGTTACGCCCAAAGGGGACCTGCTGCCAGATGGTAAAGGGTTCACTACTCTGTGTCAGCAACTCCTAACAGGCCTGACAAACTCACTACACTTAACACACTGCGTTCATGATATTCACCAATAAATATTGTCTTGAAAGGTATCAAATGAAAGCTGGCATCATGCTGGTCATTAATATAATTGTGAAATGTATGCACCAATGATATTTAAAGAATTGTGGGTATCACTAGAGATGTTTTAAACAATGTAACAAGGCTATATTAACAAATAGCTTTTTCCACCAAGCAAAGCATGGCTGCTCATCTATCACCATCTCTGATTTAAAATAAGCATTGTAAATCAAATACAATGGGAGCTACATTTATATTCCAAGTCAATGCGAGGATGTGAAATCAATTTGGAGCTACTACACAATGAAGGGAACCAAGGCGGGGGGGGCGGGGATTCATACTAACTCTGGGGACAAAACAATTTTGGGGAACTGTAAGGAGAAGCAAAAAAAGGCTTTTCGGTAGCCACTGGCTGAGGAAACCCCTTGATGGGTGTGAGGTATTTATGAAAACTTGGATCCTGGTTTTGACTGAAAACCAGCGGCTCTGTCAAAAACTGATTCTCTGGGAGAAATCAGAAAGGTAAATCAATAACTGTAGTACTAGGATTGTGTTCTGTTTTGTTTTATATGTATAATCATTCCTGTTCCCACTTATTAGCTTTACTTGCTGTCTCTGAAAACTTAACCTTAGGTCTCACCTGTCCATGAAGAACAGTGCTATGAGCCTCAGAAAACACCATGACAACTGACACTATTTTATACCCTCAAAGGATTAGCCATGTTAGTCTGTAACTTTAAAAATGAGTAGTCTGTGGCCCCTAGAGACTAACAAACATATTTTTGTTAGTCTCGAAGGGCATGTCTAGACTACATGGCTCCGTCGACGGAGCCATGTAGATTTGTTTACTCGGCAAAGGGAAATGAAGCGGCGATTTAAATAATCGCCGCTTCATTTAAATTAAAATGGCTGCCGCGCTGTGCCAATCAGCTGTTTGTCGGCACAGCGCTGTAGTCTGGATGCTCCGCGGTCGACATCAAAGGGATTTGTCGACCTCCCCGGTAAACTTCATCCTACGAGGCTTACCAGGGAGGTGGAGAAATGCCTTTGATGTCGACCGCGGAGCATTCAGACTACAGCGCTGTGCCGACAAACAGCTGATCGGCATAGCGCAGCAGCCATTTTAATTTAAATGAAGCGGCGATTATTTAAATCGCTGCTTCATTTCCCTTTGCCTACAACCCTAACCTACATGGCTCTGTTGACGGAGCCATGTAGTCTAGATGCACCCCAAGGTGCCACAGGACTACTCATTATTTTAAACCCTGTGGATAGAATCAGCCAAGAGGCCAAAGGCTGGAGAGAATTACCCTGGAGAGAATTGCCCCTTCACCCCTAGCTGTGATCACTTCAAGCCAGGGTGAGCTGACAGGCAGGGCAGTGAGGGGAAGCCAGTATTACTGTGGCTACTGGGGTGCATCTGTTCCAAAAATAAAACTTCATTCCCCAGATCTGTCAAGCCAGCACTTTTCCTGATTTCAAAACCCACATCAGAAAGGTAAGTTATATTTATAAAAGTGCAAGTGGGAGATGAGTTCCAAAGGGATTCTCACAGCCAGCAGGACGGTTCAGATGAATTACTTTAAAAGCCCCTTGACAATTTTCCAAGAAAGCTCTATGCAGACCCAAATTATTCATGCCCATTTAGCTGTCTAATTACCTTTCCCCTTCAATACCTATTTTGGTCCTCAACAGAGAGCTCCTCCTGCAAGGCCCCCTGTTAATTCCGTTACCCTTGGTCAAGGGCTAGATTGCACTTCCTATCAGTCCCATCAGTACGGCTCCCACACCAGTCACAGAGCTCACTGCAGAGTGACACCAGGTGCTCTTGTCTCATGCTGCCAGCTTCCTCAGTCCAAGGATTGGAGACCAAGCCCAGCTCTTGTGTCTGGCAGTGCTGAATGCTGAGGACAGAGCCTTGCACTAATCCCACCAGGTTTTTAAAGACCACATTACCTTCCACGTTTTCATGAAATCTTTCTTCTATTAGCTAAAACACTGGATCTGTCCGATTTAACTGGCAACGAGCGAAAGCGTGACCAGGCAAGACAACTTGATATGGCAGATTATAAATCAGTATATTTTAATCAATGCGACAGGCTCTTGCAAGCAATTTCCCCAAAAAAGTCACACTTACATCCCAGATTTTCCATAAATCCTTTCTGAAATCTGAGTGTAACATTCACTGTGTTCCAGTGCTGAGGCCCAATAAGTTGTAAAATGCTATACTTCAATCAGAATTTCCTCTCTTCCTTTGCTACCATTTTCAGCACTCAGCAGAAAAACTGGTCTGGCTTGGGTTCCCTGAGGATTTCGTAGGAAGCCTTATTTCTTCATTGACTATTCTGCTGTGATTTGGAGTCCCTTGAGCACTTCTGTTTCCCTTCAGAGAAATAATCAGTTGTCTGTAGTACGTCTGCCATCTTCATTTCTCAAATCTGAGCACTCAGGGTATGTCTAGACTGCATCCCTCTGTCAGCAGAGGGATGCAGATTAGGCAGGTCAACATTGCAAATGAGGCAGAGATTTAAATATCCCGTGCCTAATTTGCATAAAAATGGCCACCGTGTTTTCCCGACTCAGCACTTTGTCGGCAAAAAGCGGCAGTCTAGAGGGGGATCTGTCAAGAAAGCAAGCCTTTTTCGACAGATCCCTTATGCCTCCTGCAAGGAGGTTTACAGGATCTGTCGAAAAAGGCTTTCTTTCTCGACAGATTCCCCCTCTAGACTGCCGCTTTTTGCCGACAAAGCTCTGATTCGGCAAAACGTGGTGGCCATTTTTATGCAAATTAGGCATGGGATATTAAAATCCCTGCCTCATTTGCAATGTTGACCTGCCTAATCTGCATCCCTCTGCTGACAGAGGGATGCAGTCTAGACATACCCTCAGACATTATGGCACTATGTGCTTTAGAGATGGTACTCAATAGGCCAAAAAAAAAAAAAAACCCCAAACACATTGTGTAACTTTTTGCCTGGCCTGTCATTATATCTGTCCTTTATCCTGTATGACTCCTTCAATGCTTGAAGAACTGAACAATTTGTCATTTCTTTCTCAGTTTATCTTACAAAAAATTTAACTCTCTGATTCATTTCAGAAGTGTTTCCCTTGCTCTTCCTTGCTGATGATTCCTTTTTATCTTCATTGTCATTATGCTGCTAATTTTAGTTTAATGTGATAAGCAGCCAAGGATGTGCACTAAACAGCCCTAATCTTTAGCTGTTGTCCAGGAGTGCAGAGACCATCTTAGGAGGGTAGCTGTAAGTCAAGTACCTGCAAGCCCCACTTTTGCACTCCCCAGATCCTGGGCCAGGCACATATAGGTTGATCCCCAGCAGCAGTGAAAGTAACTTAAAATTTCTTACAGGTCCTATTGCAACCCAGGTCCCTGCCAGTTCTTTAAATAGCTCCCTGCTGGCTTTTGCCACAGCTTAGCCAGCTCTTGCCAGAGCTGTGCACGAGGGTGCACCTGCTTACTTTCACATCTGATCCCCAGTATAAATTAAAGAAGTCTTCAGCTATAGGATCACTAGGGCAGCCAAGAATTGTGAAATGCCAAGAAGTCCCAGGCACACTTGGATGTGTGGAACCATTACACTAGAGGTGGGCAATAATTTTTGACCAGGGGCCACTTCAGAAAATTTTGAAGTGGCCCTCGGCTGCCCCATAAGTGGAGTGGCCTCAGGTGGAAGTGGTGGGGCCAGGACACTTCTGTGCTTCCCCACCCACAGACCCTGATTGGCCTGGGGGTGGGGGAGTGTGCAAACTCTGAGAGAGAGAACTGCCAGCTGTTCAGAACAAATGTCAATTCCCTTTAGGTACCCATGCCCTTGGCAGTGGGATGAGACCTCACATGCTCCCCCCTGCTGCCCCAGGTCAAACAGGGCCTAGGGAGGGGGAGCACATGAAGTCTCTTGCTCCATGCCTCCGCCCTGCAAGGGAGCACCGTGCTTAGAGTCAATTACCAGCTGAGCAGCAGCTGGCAGTTGACTAAGTGCTGAGCCCCCTTGCAGGATGGAAGGAGACGTCACGCGCTCCCCCTGCCCCCAATCCCTGATTGGCATGGGGGCAGGGGGAGCACGCAGAGTCTTCCTCCCACCCTGCCCTCGCCCTGCAAGGAGTGCTTGACGCTTAGAAGCGCTGTGTGCTCCTGGCAGGGTGGGAGGAGACTTCACGCACTCCTCCCCAACCCCCAGGCCAATCAGGGCTTGGGGGTAGGGAGAGCATGTAAAGTCTCCTCCTGCCCTGCCAGGAGCACACAGCGCTTTTAAGCGTCACACACTCCTTGCAGGGCAGGGCAGGGCAGGGCAGGAGAATTTGTGTGCTTCCCTCCTGACCCAGTCCCTGACTGTCCTGGGGGATGGGGGAGAGGCAGAGCCTCCATGGGCCAGATCAACTGGCTTGGCAGGCTGGATTCAGCCTGCAGAAGCCCTTTTGCCCAACCCTGCATTACACCAAGTCTATGCAAATGCTGGATCCCCTTCCACTGCAGTTATTACCCTGGGGCTGACAATGCCAGCTTTAGGGTTGCTTTGCACCAGCAAAATGATATGACATAGGTACAGCACAGCCAAAGACTGAGGTCAGGGGCTGGGATTTTCAAATGGAGTTAGGTGCCAAACATCCATTGGCGTTCAATGGGACTTGGGAATCTAAAATGAAATTACTGGGGCCAGTGGGAGATTTTTCCATTCATTTCAAGAGTACTAAAATGTCACCCCCCTGAAGTCTTTAATTCTGGCCATTGTTCCTTGCACAGGTTATATTTCCACATTATTGCCTTTCCCCGCCCCCTCAGGGGGCAATCAGGCATTCTTCAGGCACTCCCTTAGTGCTTCCAAAATCTGTCCTACATAAATGTAAAATCCTTGACTGAAATTTGCAAACTTGGGTGCCAAAAGCTAGGCATCCACCCTTATTGCTGTGTTAGTAAGCAGCCAGATTTCACTTCTTTTCAATGGCTCCAATGTGGGTGCTCGCTACCTCTGCAAATCAAGCAGTGAAAAGATAACCACTACTGAGGCTAAGCATGAGAGGAGGATAATGATATATGAAATGAGGGGATAATTCCCTTTGGGGATCCAGGTTCCCATGGAGAACAGAACATAAAAGCAGGTTTTGCTTCATAAATTTCATGTTACTTTTGAAACCTTTAAATTTTTTATTTATGAATAAAATATCTTTCAATGGTGGCTTAGCCTTTGTGAAAGAAATGAATTAAAGAGGAATTTGAACGAGGAGAGGAAATGGCATGCAAGATAAACCTCACACACGCAGCATGTGTGTGTCTACAGCTATAGGGCATGCATTCAACTTGCATTTCCCATCTTTCTTGCTGCCCGGTAATTTAGGGTTGCCCATTCAAACAGTAAACAACTCACAGCTGCAGAAAGGAAGTTGCAGTCTATAATTTACTGTCAAACATGATTCTGAAGCAGTTTGTAATTTGTGATAATGGTACTGTTACTCTGATTCTTTTCTTGTACATCATCCTTCATTAAACACAATGCTCTACAAAGCTTTCCATGTTTAGCAGCATTAGCCCCTCAAGCAGGAGATTACAATAAGAATATTCAAAATGTTATTATGTAGTTATTTTTTTTAAGTCCCCAGATGCCATGAATTCAAGGTATAAGTGGGTAATGCCAAAAAAGATCATCTTCACCTATTTGAGGCTGAAAATAAAATACACGGCTTCTAATGCAAACTATTAATAATGAACATCACACAGATAGTTGCTTAGTTTAGTCATTTTCTAGTTCAATTGATTAGCAGTGATGGATATTTCCTGTGTGCTATCTTTCAAATAACCATGGGGAAAGGTGTTTTTTGTTGTTGTTGGGGGTTTTTTTGTGGGGGAGGGGAGACAGGAGACTGTTTTTAGACCAAAAGGGAGACCAGCAATTCACTGTCTCAGAAGGTACCTTTCCTTTGTAGGTTTTGCTATAAAACCACCTGAAGATAATTTGGACTACATGGGTGGTTTTGGCACAAAGCAGTTTAGACCTCAGCTGCTAAGGTGTAATCCGTATCACCACTGAATGAACCTGGAGAATGTAATCTCTCACAACACCAGGCATTGATCACATGAGATAGGGCATTAGCTCAGTATCAACTAAAGAATTCCCTCCGTATTGCTCTATCAAGAAATTTACCTTTGCTTATCTCCACAAGCGAGGGGATTGGACAAAGGGAACTGTGCTATGAGACTCTAGTGGAATAGAATTTAAAGCAAAGTACTTTGCTGCTTGTGGAGAGCCAGAGGCTGAAGAGTGCTCCTGTTTAATTACAGAGCTGGACAAATCCAGGGAGAATTCAGATTTGCTAAACAGATCCAAGGCTCCTTTGGATTGTAGCTTGTGAAAAGGATTCTACTGAGTTTCCCATCCATGAATCCTGCTACAAAAATCATTTTGAATTGCAAAACATCTCTTGGGAAAGAAGGAGCATGCAGTTACATACAAAGCTATGGAACACAGACTCCCAGACACTTTCTCAGGGTCTGTGTGATTCTACTTGACTCCTTGATTGTTCCTGATATTTCAGGATTGGTACCCACCTGTTCGCACATAGTCTAGAGTGCTACATACATTAATCAAGACCCTATTCCTATTCCTCCTCCCTTGTTCTGCTTCCACTCCAGCCTCCTTTCCTCCTTGCTCCTTCTTTCCTCTTCAGAAATAATTTGCAGACCCTTCAGAAACTCTTTATTGTGCCATGGAAATACCTTAACATTTCCTTTTTGCAGAACCAGGCCTTACGGTTTATAAACAATATTCACCAGGACCCTCATTCCCAACTGCCTTGCACCTCATGCCAGCATTTTCTCCTGTGCAAACAGCTTTCCTCTTGAAGTTCTGTCTCTGTGAACTGTGACATCCTTTCCCACCAAAGGACTCATATTCTGGCAGAAAAACCCTGTACTTTGAGACATGCATCTGCTGACATGATGGTAAATAAATCTCCCTGCCAAACAAATCTAGTTGTTTAGACATCGGGGCTACAAATGCTGGGGCTGTCACAATTTTTTTTTATCCTTTCCGGTAACTGCTCGGTAGTGAGCCTGGCAAAACTTCCAGGCACAGGGGAGTGCCAAACGTACAGGAACTGGTGGAATTTTTCTTCTGCTCCCTCCACAGGGATTTCTAAGGTATGTCTAGTGGGGGACAAAGTTCTTGAAATATTTTAAAATAATCTGGCTGACTAGAAGTGAAGAGCACCACTGTCTGGTCTGCTGGGATCAAATGCTCTTCAATTTCCTGCAGGTGCTCAGTTACACTCTCTTGTTCCTCCCAGAACAATCTGTGGGACAAGACAAACTGACCCTCCTGAGGTTTGACAGGCAGGGAGATTAAATGTGGGAGGGAGAAATGCAGTAGAGGCAGGTTTCCTGGCCAGTTGCATACACCAAAGAGCTCAGTAGGGCTAACATTGCATTTGATACAGGTAAGAAATAAAGAGCCATGAAAGAGGGGAGGTACCAAGGCGAATGTTCCCCATTAGAGTCCATGGATTTATATTTATAGAGGCATTACCTATCAGATCAGTGGAACTTTGCGAACAGGGGCAGCTAACAGGGAGTTTTGAAGTGGAATTGGAGGGGGGTGAGGTACACTTGCTATTATTTAAAACTTTTAGGCTGTGTCTACACTGGCGCAATCTCGCGCAAAAGCAGCCGCTCTTGCGCAAAAACTTGCTGCCTGTCTACACTGGCCGCATGTTCTTGCGCAAGTAAACTGATGTTCTAATGTATAAAATCAGGGCTTCTTGCGTGAGAACTCTGACGCTCTCACTCAGGAATAAGCCCTCTTGAGCAAGAGCTCTTCCAGAAGAGGCCAGGGTAGACAGGCAACATGAATTTCTTGCACAAGAAAGCCCTATGGTTAAAATGGCCATCAGAGCTTTCTTACGCAACAGAGCGTCTACACTGGCATGGATGCTCTTGCACAAAAGCACATCTCTTGCACAAAAGCATATGCCAGTGTAGACGCTCTCTTCTGGAAGAGTTTTTGCAGAAGAACTCTTCCACAAAAGAGTTTTTGCGCAAGATCACGCCAGTGTAGACGTAGCCTTACAGTAAACTAAAAAAACCTTCCTGATTTAAATAAAATCCCTATCAATAACCTAAGTAGCTGTAGGAGAGAATGCAGGCAGAAGCCCAGCAGCAGAGTGGGGGCTATCCTGTTTATTGCACTCAATGTAGCGTGTATGATTACCTGCCCTGTAGGTGGGTGGCGTATGTGTACACTTGGTGCAAGGAGCTCCTCAGAAACCGCGTACGGGCTTTGGAGGCCAGGGTGACTGAACTGGAGGAGTTAAGGGAGGATGAGAGGTATGTACATGAGGCTTTCTGGGACACTGTAGAACTGTTCCACCTCCGGTCAGACAGCCCCTATGCCTGTTAAGGAGGATAAAAGGCTCAGGGAAGGAGAACATTCAACTGGAGCAGAGGGAAATGATCCCATACTTGGGACCCTCCTTCCAGAGGATGTTATGGTATCCTCTTACACTGAGGATACATCTCCAGGGGAGGGAACTCCAGTCATTAGGAAAAGGCAGGTGTTAGTAATGGGGGATTCAATCATTAGAAACATAGATAGCTGGGTTTTTGAGGACCAGGAGAACCGAATGGTGACTTGCCTGCCTGGTGCAAAGGTTGCAGATCTCTCGAGACATCTAGATAGACTTATATGTAGTGCTGGGGAGGAGCTGGTGGTCATGGTACATGTAGGTACCAATGACATAGGGAAGGGAAGGAGAGATGACCTGGAAGCCAACTTTAGGCTGCTAGGAAAGAGATTGAAATCCAGGACCTTTATGGTAGCGTTCTCTGAAATGCTTCCAGTTCCACGTGCAGGGCCAGGTAGGCAGGCAGAGCTTCAGAGTCTCAATGTGTGGATGAGATGACAGTGTAGACAGTAGGGGTTTAGATTTATTAGGAACTGGGGAAACTTTTGGGATAAGGGGAGCCTATACAGGAAGGATGGGCTCCAGCTAAGCCAAAATGGAACCAGACTGCTGGCACTTAACATTAAAAAGGTTGTAGAGCAGTTTTTAAACTAAGGGCTGGGGGGAAAGCCAACAGGTGTGGAGGAGTACATGGATCGGACAGAGACTTTTATTAGGGGAGGTTCCATAAATAGAGATGCTCTATGTTCTAGTCAGGAGGAGAGGATGGAAGTATGGGTTGGGTCAGATAAGACACAAACAAATGAAAAAGAATCTAACATATCAGGAAATGGCAGACAGATGAATAGTGACAAATTATTAAAGTGCTTATACACAAATGCTAGAAGTCTAAATAGTAAAATGGGTGAACTAGAGTGCTTAGTTTTAAAGGAGGTTATTGATATAATAGGCATCACAGAAACTTGGTGGAATGAGGACAATCAATGGGACACAGTCATACCAGGGTACAAAATATATCCTAAGGACAGAACAGGTCATGCTGGTGGGAGAGTAGTACTATATGTGAAAGAAAATGTAGAATCAAATTAAGTAAAAATCTTAAATGAGCCAAAATGTTCCATAGAATCTCTATGGATAGTAATTCCATGCACAAATAATAAGAATATAGCAGTAGGGATATATTATCGACTACCTGATCAGGACAGCGATAGTGACAATGAAATGCTAAGGGAGATTAGAGAGCCTATCAAATTAAAAAACTTGATAATAGTGGGGGATTTCAACTATCCCCATATTGACTGGGTACTCGTCACATCAGGATGGGATTCAGAGATGAAATTTCTTGATACTTTAAATGACTGCTTCTTGGAGCAGCTGGTTCTGGAACCCACAAGGGGAGAGGCTATTCTTGATTTAGTCCTAAGTGGAGCGCAGGATCTGGTTCAAGAGGGAACTATAACAGGATTGCTTGGAAATAGTGACCATAATATAATAAAATTTAACATCCCTATGGTGGGAAAAACACCTCAGCAGCCCAACACTGTGGCATTTAATTTCAGAAGGGGGAACTACACAAAAATGAGGAAGTTAGTTAAATAAAAATTAAAAGGTACAGTGACAAAAGTAAAATCTCTGCAAGCTGCATGGAAACTTTTCCAAGATACCATAATAGAGGCCCAACTTAAATGTATACCCAAATTAAAAAACACAGTAAGAGAACCAAAAAAAGTGTCACTGTAGCTTAACAACCAGGTTAAAAAAAAGCAGTGACTGATAAAAAGATATCTTTTAAACAGTGGAAGTCAAATCGTAGTGAGGAAAATAAAAAGGAGCATAAACTTTGTCAAATTAAGTATAAAAATATAATAAGAAAAACCAAAAAGGAGTTAGAAGAACAGCTAGCCAAAACCTCAAAAAATAATAGTAAAATGTTTTTTAAGTACATCAGAAGCAGGAAGCCGGCTAAACAAACCAGTAGGGCCCTTGAATGATCAAGATGCTAAAGGAGCACTCAAAGATGATAAAACAGAGAAGCTAAATGAATTCGTTGCTTCAGTCTTCACGGCTGAGGATATTGGGGAGATTCCCAAACCTGAGCTGTTCTTTTTAGGTAACAAATCTGAGGAATTGTCCCAGATTGAGGTGTCATTAGAGGAGGTTTTGGAACAAATTGATAAACTTAACAGTAACAAGTTACCAAGACCAGATGGCATTCAACCAAGAGTTCTGAAAGACCTCAAATGGGAAATTGTGGAACTATTAACTGAGGTTTGTAACCTATCCTTTAAATCAGCCTCCATACCTAATGATTGGAAGATAGATAATGTGATGCCAATATTTAAAAAGGGCTCTAGAGGTAAGCCTGGCAATTACAAACCAGTAAATCTAACGTCAGTACCAGGCAAATTAGTTGAAAATATAGTGAAGAATAAAATTGTCAGACACATGGATGAATATAATTGTTGGGGGAAAGTCAACATGGTTTCTGTGAAGGGAAATCATGCCTTACTAATCTGCTAGAGTTGTTTGAGGGGGATCCAGTGGACATAGTATACTTAGATTTCCAGAAAGCCTTTGACAAGGTCCTTCACCAAAGTCTCTTAAGTAAAGTAAGTTGTCATGGGATAAGAGGGAAGGTCCTTTCGTGGACTGATAACTGGTTAAAAGATAGGAAAGAAAGGGTAGGAATAAATGGTAAGTTTTCCGAGTGGAGTGACGTAACTAGTTGGGTCCGTCAAGGGTCTGTCCTGGGATCTATCCTATTCAACTCATTTATAAATGATCTAGAGAAAGGGGTAAACAGTGAGGTGGCAAAATTTGCAGATGATCCCAAACTGCTCAAGATAGTTAAAACCAAAGCAGACTGTGAAGAGCTTCCAAAAGATCCCACCAAACTAAGTGATAGGGCAACAAAATGGCAAATGAAATTTAATGTTGATAAATGTAAAGTAAAGCACACTGGAAAAAATAATCCCAACTATATATACAATATGATGGGGACTAATTTGGCTACAACTACTCAAGAGAGAGATCTTGGAGTCATTGTGAATAGTTCTCTTAAAACATCCACACACTGTGCAGCAGCAATCAAAAAAGCAAATAGAATGTTAGGAGTCATTAAAAAAGATATAGAGAAGAAGACAGAAAGTATCTTATTGCCTCTATTTAAAACCATGGTATGCCCACATCTTGAATACTGCATACAGATGTGGTCACCTCATCTCAAAAAAGATATATTGGCATTGGAAAAGGTTAAAAAAACAACAACAAAAATTATTAGGGGGTTCGGAATGGGTCCCATATGAAGAGAGATTAAAAAGACTTGGACTTTTCAGCTTAAAAAGAGGAGACTAAGGGGGGATATGACAGAGGTCTATAAAATCACGACTGGTAAGGAAAAAGTGAATAAGGAAAAGTTATTTACTTATTCCCACAATATAAGAACTAGGGGTCATCAAATGAAATTAATAGGCAGCAGGTTTAAAACAAACAAAAGGAAGTTTTTCTTCACTCAGCGCACAGTCAACCTGTGGAACTCCCTGCCAGAGGATGCGATTAAGGCTAGAATTTTAACAGGGTTCAAAAAAGAGCAAGATAGATTCATGGAGGTTAGGTCCATCAATGGCTATTAGCCAGGATGGGTAGAAATAGTATCCTGAGCCTCTGTTTCTCTGGAGGTGGGTGACAGGGGAAGGATCACGTGAGGATTACCTGTTGTGATCCCTCCCTCTGGGGCATCTGGTATTGGCCACTGTCAGCAGACAGGATACTGTGCTAAATGGATCTTTGGTCTGACCCAGTATGGCTGTTCTTATGAGTTTATAAGAAAAGGAATGAGGTGAATGGGTCAGTGATACAGTATCTCCTGATGAGCAGATGAGTGTCACCATAAATCATTTTATTATGACCAGGAACTATGTACATGAAAGAAGTAACAAAGCATCCTACTATTCTATGTAGCTGCAGCCTGAAACTGTCATGGGCTTCTGTTTTCCTTTCGCCCCGCAGAAAGTGTGCCATAGGAGACGAAAGATTTCATCTACAGTGTACAGGAAGTGTGGCATTGTTATGCTTCCTACAGGATTAATTCTACAACATATCTTCCCCTTTTTAGATCCCTTTCTGAATTTCCTGACTGAACTAAATGACTACTACATGAAACTACAAACAATTATAAATACAATTACTGACTTAATAATCATTCAGTGTTGCTTAAACACAACCTTAGCATGTCTTGATCAGTCTCTTAAAGTAATCTTCTCAATCACGTATACTGCAAATCCTCTGTAGGCAAGTCGTTGTAACATATCGTTCAGTCTTGTGGTCAGTAACAGAGCTGTTGCATAGATATTGATCACAAAGTCCCAAAGAACTAAAGATGTTTAAAAACTCTTTCACCGTTCAACATAAAGCAAAAGAAAGGACTATGTAGCACTTTAAAGACTAACAAGATGGTTTATTAGGTGATGAGCTTTCGTGGGCCAGACCCACTTCCTCAGATCAAATTCTTTTGTTTCAGCAAGATCAGACTAACACGGTTACATCTCTATTACTATTCAACATAAAGCAGTGATAGGTAGGTTCTGGATTATTTTAAACAGAGGCCTTGGTTTTACTCAGTTACTTGGCAAACACCCAAAAGCATTAGTGGAAATTAGACATTTATTGATTAAACACAAGAAAGTACAAGAAATTAAAACAGGCATTTACATTGAAACTGTGCCTGAGCAATTATGCAAAACAAATGTAGTTAAAACCTTTAAAGCCTTCCTCCATTATAAGCAAAATATCGAAGTCTCTTATTTACAAAAAAAAACTTTCTTTGAGAAAAGGAAGGGGTTAATTTTTACTCTCAGTCCTGATGTGTGGAGGGCATTTTCTTATCCTGTTCTTAAAA
This sequence comes from Pelochelys cantorii, assembly GCA_032595735.1. NCBI lineage: Eukaryota > Metazoa > Chordata > Testudines > Trionychidae > Pelochelys > Pelochelys cantorii. Next base: position 47,246,181 of record CM064326.1, on the reverse strand, counting down.
AAGAGAGAGAGAGAGAGAGAGAGATACAACATAGAGGAGCGAGAGGGTAGAAAATATGAGCAGAATATGGTTTTTGTTGATGTTTCTGGAATTCTGGATCACTGATTATATGGACAATACAATTATATGAATGGATGCTTTTGGTTGGCAAGTCACGCTACTGCTTGGATCCTGATTATTCCAAACCATGCTTAGTTCACAGTGATACACACTCATGCTCTACACTTTTTATTTCTTCATCCTCACCAAGCAGTGAGGCCTCCTACCACCTGGGATGGTGAGAAGCCCCAGTAGACCAGTCTGTACTCTAATTTGGTCCAGCAGCCCACTAGCGATATTAGTTTGAGGCTCCTTCATGGAGCTATAAGCATTGGTGTGTACTTGGTGCAGTTCCCTTCTGTGGTGTGAGGAAGACCCTGTTACACATCAGTCTCAAGCATGCCAGGCTGCAGCCCCTTTTATTGCTCCTCCAAACCTTCGCTTCAGGTTTTGGCTGTACTTTTCCATCCCACCTCATCAATAGCTCCTCAAAGTTCTGATACCTCTTTGTCAACCTCCTCCTGGCATTGGCCAAGGTGGCCATCCATTATACCAGGAGGACAACGTTGGACAGGAAGGTTCTCTGTGACTGTGGGGCCTAGTTCTGCTCCTCCCCTTGCTCACGTATCCAGGCAGAGGTCTTCTGGAATGCATTCCCAGATAAAAACAATTTTCCTTCAATAACATTAAGGCGCTCTCTCAGGAAGTAAATTGTGATGAGCTCAGATGAGTTGCAGAGCTGGCAGATAAAGGGATGAGCTGGGATGCAAGGTGGGACAGGAGATAAGAGGGAGAGCTAAACTGTACTCATCATGGCTTTTTTCAAAGCTCTTTTTAAGGAAACCTAAAGAAAAGAAATAGCTGTCATAGTTTATCTCCCTCATTATTTTGTCCACCAATTAGGCTGTGATGGAGCACACTCCCTCACTGGGTGAAGTGAGGGAAGTCTGGCATTAGGGGGTAGCAAGCTGGGCAACTCCTTGGGGCCCCATGCCACTGGGACCCCCACATAGGGTTGCTCAGTGTGATGTAGTGGGGGTGCTGTCTGCTCTGTAACCCGGTGTCCTCTGCACTCTGATGTGTGATTCCCACTGACTCACTCACATGTGTATTGGCGCAGCCTGATGAGATAACAAGGCTCTTCCCAGGGGGAGAGACAAAGGGAGGGAGGCAGAGACGAACACCTGGCTGGGAGGCAGGGTCTGGGAGCGAGGCAGTCTTGGTCTGGAATCATGAAGGAGACAGACTAAGGAGGGGGCTGGGAGTCTAGGGGCCCAGGCACCCCATCTCAAGGGGTCTGAGGCATCCTGGCCCAGACTCCTGTAGCCATATCACATCTATGCTGTGCTGTGACCTGGAGAAGCAATAAACCCTCTCTATTCTACTGGCTGGCGGAGTCTGTTCATGCTGCTACAAGGGTGCAGGATCCGGGGGTCCCCGACGCGTCGTCACAGTGGTGTCAGGATTGGGATGCACTGCACCCCGCGGATGGAGCTTCCAGCAGCGAGTGACAAGGAGCAGTAGAAGAAAGGGGCTTGCAAGAGCCAGACATGCTGGAGGCAGAGCGAAGAGATTCCTGGGAGCCGTGGGGTGCTGTAGCACTCAGCTGGTGAGTCTATACCCCGGGGATCAGCGGGGTGATGGCCTACGCCCAACTCCTGAAGGCAGAGCTGGTGGGACTGTGCAGAGGGAGGGGCCTGACCATAGGGAAAGCAACCAAGGCCCAGCTGAGTACCTGGCTGGAAGAGAATGACCAGTCCAGGGGCTAGATCCTGTCCCAGTGGGGAGCAGCCAGACACCTCCTGAGAGTGTCTCAGGCCCTCACACCAGAGGGAGGGCTGAAGTCCACCAGACAGACACAGTGGCCACCAGGCCACGCTCCAACAGTAGCGGTTTGTCGAGGGCGGGATCCATCCCAGCAAAGCTGCAGCGGCTGGAGATTGAGCTGTGGATGAAGGAATTGGAGGTACAGGACTGAGAGAAGCAGCAGCAGCATGAGCTGGCCATGGCGGAGCGGAGAAGCCGAGGGGCCCCAGTTGCAGTGAGTGGGGAGGATCCCAGGGGGCCCGGGGCAGCTAGACACTTTGGAAAGCTCATGTTGGCCCAATGGGAGACATGGAGGGTTCCTTAGCTCCTTTGAGCGAGCCTGTGAACTACACCAGATTCCCCCAACAGACCGGCTCCAACAGCTCACCCCCTTGCTGGATCAGGAGGCCGCAGGGGTGCTCAACCAGCTGGAGAATTTGCAGCTGGGCAACTACGAATGGGTCAAAGAGGCCCTGCTGCACAAGTTTGGGCTAACCCAGGAAACGTACAGGAAGAAGTTCCGGGGGGGGGGGTACAGAAGGAGCCAAGAGAGACCTATGTAGATATGGCTTCCCGCCTGGCACAATACTGCCACAAGTGGATGTGCAGGCTCGGAGCCCAGACTGCAGAGGACCTGTTTAAGGTGATGATGCTGGAACAGTTTTATGAAGCATGCCCACCCATCCTAAGGCTGTGGCTCAAGGACCAGAGGCCAGAGGACTCCCAGAAGGCCGGGAAGCTGGCGGACGAGTTCATGGATAGCCAGTCCGGGTGTGAACAGGAGTCCCAGAGAGAAAGGGAATCCCGGAGAGAAAGGGAGTCTTGCAGAGACCAGTTCTCAGCTGAGCAATGGAGAGAATCACCTACGAGGCGAGCCCAAGAGACAAGGACCAGCCATCTGCACCCCAGAGAAGCAGCCAGGGCCCGGGCGGAGCTGGCCCAAAAGGGCCCGCAGGTCTTAACTTGCCATCACTGTGGCCAAAGAGACCACAAGAGGGATCAGTGCACCAGGCACCAGGACAGGTCCCTTGACCTGAGACTTTCCAGGGTTAACTGGCTGGAGCTGGGGGAAGGGCAGGCCGCCTCAGAGGCAGGGGCCGGCAGGCAAACCTTAGTTCAAAGTGGGGGGGAAGGACGCTCAGTTCACTTCCCCTAGGAGATCTGACCCCGTGGAGTCGGATTTCTCGGCGTACCGGGTGAGGGCAGGGCGGCCCCTGCGGAGCGAGTGCCTCGTGCTCCTGGAGATGGATGGCAGGGAGGTGACGGGCTACTGGGACATGGGTGCAGAGGTGACACTGGCCCGGCCCGAGGTGGTAGCCCCAGACCACACGGTACCTGACACTCAGCTGACCCTGAGGGGCATAGACGGGACCCCGTTTAAGGTGCCCATAGCCCGGGTGCATCTGAAATGGGGGGCCAAGGAGGGCTCCAAGGAAGTGGGGGTGCACCAGCACTTGCTCACGGAGGTGCTGATGGGGAATGACCTAGAGGAGTGGCCAGACAGACCCCACAGGGCCCTGGTCACCACCTATAGCCAGAGCCAGTGAGGGGCTGGCAATCCTGACCCAGGGAAGGACTCCCTGCAGGTGGCTCAGGGCCCCGTCCCAGCAGACACAAGGCCCAGGGGATTCCTGTACCGGGAATGGCTTTCCCCGGGGAAGGTGGGTGTATGGGGGCTCCAGCAGCAGCTGGTAGTTCCCCAAAAGTATTGCTGCAAGCTGCTGTATCTGGCCCATGACGTCCCATTTGCGGGGCACCTGGGTATCCGGCGCACCCAGCTGAGGCTGCTCCAAAACTTCTACTGGCCGGGGATATTTGCAGCCGTGCAGCAGTACTACTGGTCCTGTGACTCCTGCCAGAGAGTGGGGAAGGCCCAATATGGGAGGAAAGCTGCTTCGAGGCCCCTACCCCTTATAGAGGAGCCTTTCCAGAAGGCAGCAATAGATTAGTAGGGCCTGTCAACCAGGCCACCCATACAGGGAATAAATACATCCTGGTAGCAGTGCATTTGGCTACCAACTGCCCCAAGGCCATGGCTCTGCCCTCTATCGAGGCAGACACAGTGGCAGACGCACTGCTGACCATTTTCAGCAGGGTGGGGTTCCCCAAGGACGAGGGATCCAGCTTCATGTCGGCCCTGCGCCGGTGCTTGTGGGAGAAGCACGGGGCCCAGCTCACCTGGGCCCCAGCGTATTGGTCCCGGTCCAGCGGGCTGGTGAGGAGGTTCCAGGGGACCCTGAAGTAGATGCTGGAGGCCTTTATGCACTGGCACCCACGGGACTGGGACAAGTACCTGCCCCACCTGCTATCTGCACGCAGGGAGGCACCCCGAGTTTCAGCCAGGTTCTCCCCGACCAAGCCAGGGTGCAGAAGGGGGGGAGGAACCCCTGTGCTTGCTGAGAGAGTTATGGGAGGGGGAGGCCTCCCCAAATGGTGTGTCAGGGGTGGAGGATGTCCTGGCTTTCCGGGAAAAGCTCGCTGAGCTTATAGGCTCAGACAAAGAGACGATGGGCAGAGCCCAAGGGAAGTAAGTGGAAGAGCTGGTACGACCGCAGAAAGCGGGTCCATGCCGGCCCCCTCAAAGCCATCCAGCAGCTGAACAGGGGGGAGCCAGCTTTTGCAGGGCACCACCGTGGCCTGCCCAAGCCAAGGGGAGCGCCAATGTCACTGCTGTGGCTTTACCTAGCAGGGGGCCCGAACTTCCCCAGGTCACAAGCAGAGTGACCCTGCTCAGTTCACTCTTGGAGGGGGAGAGATGTGACATAGTGGGGATGCTGTCTGCTCTGTAACCCGGTGTCCCCCTGCGCTCTGATGTGTGATTCCCACTGACTCACCCACATGTGTATTGGCGCAGCCTGATGAGATAACAAGGCTCTTCCCCGGGAGGGGGGGGGGGGGAGACAAAGGGAGGGAGGCGGAGACGAACACCTGGCTGGGGGGCAGGGTCTGGGAGCGAGGCAGTCTTGGTCTGGAATCATGAAGGAGACAGACTAAGGAGGGGACTGGGAGTCTAGGGGCCCAGGCACCCCATCTCAAGGGGTCTGAGGCATCCTGGTCCAGACTTCTGTAACCACATCACGTCTATGCTGTGCTTTATCCTGGAGAAGCAATAAACCCTCTCTATTCTACTGGCTGGTGGAGTCTGTTCATGCTGCTACAGGGGTGCAGGATCGGGGGGTCCCCGATGCGTCATCATACTCAGGCTTTGACTTCAGCTCCAGGTGGCAGGACTCAGGGCCCTGGACTTCAGTCCCATGAGGTGGGACTTTGACTTTCTGCCATGAGCCACAACAGGTCTAATGCTGGCCCTGCTTGGCAGCCCCGAAACCTGCCTGCAGCCCTTTATGAGGCTCCAGGCCCCTGACTGAATCATTGAGCTAAGTGACTCTTCTTAGATCTCTGTAGCTTTGACTGACCAGTGTTCATCTTCCCAAATTGTCACTCAGACTTTGTTCTCTAATTGTGGAAAAGTTCTTGCTCTTTATTATTTTGTCTGATTGTGATAGTGAAGAAAAGACCGAGAAGGTACAGCCTCCTTAATCATCCCTTATTTTTCTCCCATATCTGGTAACTGAATATTTATGTCAGCTGTAGAGGCCTCCATATTAGAGTGGTATACCTCTACCATTGACCAATGCTAAATATGGACCTTCTCTTGCATCCATTGCTTTGCCGTGACCTAATCCATTGGTTTAAGTATTTCTAGGGCTAGATATCTCATGAACAATAAGAATTGTACATTTTAGCAAAACCCAGGAATTCCCTATTTTTGACCTGTAGTCCACTGTCAGGGTATGTCTATACTACAAAGTTAATTCGAACTAACAGCCATTAGTTCAAATTAACTTTAATAGCGGCTATACATGCAAACTTAATACATGCGCTTAATTCGAACTTGGTAAACCTCATTCTATGAGGAGTAACGCCAAGTTCGAATTAAGTAGTTTGAATTAAGGGCTGTGTAGTCACTTAATTCGAACTAGCTGGAAGCTAGCCCTTCCCAGGTTGCCCTGGTGGCCATTCTGGGCCAAACCAGGAAAACTCTTCTGCCCTCCTCCCAGCCCCAGAGCCCTTAAAGGGGCACAGTCTGCCCACAGTGCCTGTGCCAGTTGCAAGCCTGCCAGCATCCAGCCAGCAGACCCTGCACCTGGCACGAGATAAGCCAGCCACCCGCTGCCACCCAGCCCTCCACCTCTTCCCAGGACCAGGCTGGCGCTCCCAGGAGCCTGCCCGGGGCCGCAAAAGGCGGGCACCCACCTGGTCTAGTGCGGAGATCGTGGACCTCATCGAGGTTTGGGGGGAGGCCTCCAATGTCCACGATCTCTGCACTAGGCACAGGAATACGGCCGTCTACAGCCACATGGCTACCAGCCTGGCCACCAGAGGCCACATGCAGACCCAGGAGCAGGTCCGCTGCAAAATTAAGGACCTGCGGCAGGCCTACTCCAGGCCTCCCAACCAGGGGCCGACCCAGAGGCCTGCCCTCACTTTGAGGCCCTGGACCGCATCCTGGGGCTCACACAGTCCATGTCCCCTGGGTGGTGGTCAACCCCGGGGCAGAAACAGAGCAAGAGGAGGACGCCGAGAACCAGGAGCCTGCAGGGAGCCTGCCCAGGACCCAGGACCCTCGAGGCATCCCACAGAGCACATCTGCTGAGTCATCCAAGGCCAGGGAGGGCTCCACATGTGAGTGCCATCATGCTCCCCTTACGTGTATGGGGGGTGGAGAGGGAGCCCAGGGATCGTGTGCCTGGGCCTTGCCCACCATGGAGCAGCAGCTGGGTGTCATGCAAGGGCCCTGGCCCGTTCCCCACATGCTGACCTCGCCTTGCACAGGGGGGCTGGGTTTCACCCACTGTATCCCCAGGGAGAACTGACCACTGCTCTTGTTTCACCACAGCCACAGCACCTGGGACTGCAGGGCGCACCACCCCGCCTGGAACAGCCACCCGCACCCAGGCCAGCAGGTGCACCCGCAACCAGGAGGAGTACCAGCGGCGGCACCTGCGGCTACCGGGGCAGCAGCTCCACAACCAGGAGCACTGGGTCTGTGAGGACCTGCAGCTGCGGCAGCAGAGCTTGCAGGCGCTGGAGGAGAAGGGCCGTGCCCTCAGAGGTCACCTCCAGACCCTGGTGGACAGGTTCCTGCCTCCTCCTGCTCCAGCCCTGCAACCGCCCCAGCTCTCGCTCCTCATCCCACCCCTGCTCCCGCTCCTGCTTCCTCCGCCCCCCCGTCCCTCCTGCCCCACCCTCCACACCCACTCCCCCCCGAAACCCTTGCACCTGCAGTGCTGCGAGACGGGAGAGCCTGCAAGACCCTGAACCGTGAGCTTTCCCTTCCCTTCCTCCCCTTCCAGCTCCCTCCTCCCAGGTTTCCCTCTTCCCCTCTCCCACCCTCATTCCTCCCTCCCCCCACCCTAGTTATGTAAAATAAAAGAGATTTGTGTTGTCATAACAGGTGTTTCTATTTTACATTAGGAAGGGGGGTTAGGGAGGGGAAAGGAGAAGGAGGGGAGGGTGGAAGAAGGCCCCAGTGGGGCATGCAGGGAGAGTTCAGTCCTCCTCCACATGGAAGCTCTCCCACAGGGCTTCCCGGATCCGGACGGCCCCGCGCTGGGCCTCCAGGATGGCATCGGTGCGGGGCTGCACATACAGGCCAGCCAAGTGTTCCGCCTCAGCCATCCAGGCTGGCAGGAAAGCCTCCCACTTCCGTTCGCATAAATTGTGCAGCACACAACATGCTGCCACCACAGGAGGGATATTGTGCTTGGCGAGGTTGAGGCAGGTGAGGAGGCATCGGAATCGGGCTTTCAGGCGTCCGAAGGCCCCCTCCACCACGATGCGGGCCCTGGTAAGCCTGGCATTGAAGGCCTGCCGGGAGGAGTTGAGGTGTCCCATGTAGGGCTTCATTAGCCAGGGCTGTAGGGGGCAGGCTGCATCCCCCACCAGGCACACGGGCATGTTCACGTCCCCAACCCTGATGTGGCGGTCGGGGAAGAAGGTCCCAGCGTGCAGCCTCTGGCACATGGAGGAGTTCCGAAACACCCTGGCATCGTGTGCCTTGCCGGACCAGCCCACATTAATGTCCGTAAACTGGCCCCAGTGGTCAGACATGGAGAAGTAACCCTTGCGTTTAATATAGAGGGAGGCCTGGTGTTCCGGGGCACGGATGGGGATGTGCGTCCCATCGATCGCCCCCCCCGCAGCTGGGGAAGCCAAGGACACCGAACCCCTGGATGACCGCGTCCGGGTCGGTGAGGCAGACCACCCTGTGGAGCAGCACCCAGTTGATGGCCTTGACCACCTGCAGAGAGACACACCAAACCGAGAATCACTGGGGTGCCCGGGTGGCTGGGAGTGTTCGTTCCCTGGCACTGCCCTGCGCCCCACTCCCAGAAGCAACCCCCGCTGCGATCCTGGCCGCTGTGGGCGGTGTGTAGTACGGCTGGGACAGACCAAACCCTCCCATGCAGGCCACTTTCGCCTCCTCCCCCCCTGTTTTTCCTGCAGTGGCCCATCCCCGCCTTGCAGCCCCCCTCCCCCTCCGGCCCAGTGGCTGGTGAGTGCCGTACCTGCATGAGCACTGCTCTGACAGTGGATTTCCCCACGCCAAACTGGTTCCCGATGGATCGGTAGCTGTCTGGCATGGAGAGCTTCCACAGGGTGATGGCCACCCACTTATGGAGGGGAATGGTGGGCCTCATGCGAGTGTCCCGTCGCCGCAGAGCAGGGGCGAGCCACTCACAGAGCTCCAGGAAGGTGTCCTTCTTCATTCTGAAGTTCTGGGTCCACTGTTGGTCTCCGCAGCGCTCCAGGACGATGCGGTCCCACCAGTCACTGCTGGTGTCCAGACGCCAGATGCGGCAGGGCACGCTGGCATCTGGGCACTGCTGCGGCTCCTCCACGGCCCCCAGGGAGGCCAGGGGGAGGGGCAGAGGGCTGACGTGCACCAGATGGTGCCAGGCAGCCTCCAGCCATTGGTGCCAGGCTTGCAGCACCAAGTCCAAAAACTGGACCAGAATGCCCAGGGCAAGCTCTGGCTCCATGGTGCCAACTGCAGCGGCATCCCCAATGAGAACCACCGACACAGGCAGGCAGAGAGGAAAATGCTTTGCTGTCCCTCAGCGAGGTAGGCAAGCAAGCAGAAAAGCTGAGAACCGGCTGTCCAGAGGGGTCCCTTTAAGCATGAGCCTCAGATAGCCTCAGACAGCAGCCACACAAAGCAACAACTGACCTGATGCCCTGCTGGAACTGGTTTCAGCTGCCCTTAAATGCGACCCAGCGTCCAATCAGTGTGGACGCGCTAATTCGAATTAGCAAAACGCTAATTCAAATTAGTTTTTGGGTCTAGAGGCGTTATTTCGAATTAGCTGTAGTGTAGACATACCCTCAGTTATTACCGTTTCTGGAATTCCATGAAGTGCAAAGATGTATTGTTCCTGATCACCACTGCTTCTGTGGCACCTCCAAGTGTGAGTACTTCTGGCAAACTGGTAAAGTAGTCCCCTCATATCTTCCCGATATGAACACATCAATTCCAAGGCTGTCCCACAGAACTGCGAGTTGTTTGTGCAGTATCATGGTTCTTTCTGCTGGAGATATGTTATTTATGGCATGCTTCACATCTGCTCACCTTTCTTTCAATGTCACTATTCACCTGTGGCCATAATAAAACTCTTCTAGCTTTCCGTTTTGGTCATTTGCCCTTCACATACCCACTTCAGTATTTTCCTTATCACTAGGGTAACCACAATCTCTGTCCCTTTCAAAAGCTGAAAGCTCATTTTAAAAGGAAGGTACAGGTCAAAGTGTTGGTTTGTTTCTTTATTCCTCTCTTACTTACCACTTGTATCACTGTTTGCAGCTTTTCATCTTTAGTTGTTTCTGTTTCCAGTTCATCCCATGTGCCTGGAGATGCAGTAGGTGACTCTTATGTTCACATATATGTTTATTGCTGTTCCAGATCATGTGGCTGTCATCAAGCTGTCTGCAGTGGCCCCAGAGCAGACTATGAAGAAGCAGAATACCAACCCTTATTGGTTTACACGTCATAATTAAATTTCACCAACCAAGAATGAAGTGTAAACACCTTGGGCACTGTAACAACCAAACATGAACTCAGACCCTTTGGATACACCATCAACCTTATCATTTAGGCAAGCTTGTCTTTTGACAGATGATCCCCTACTCCAAAAATCACAATATTCACGTTAGTCCCCATCCTAAATGACTAGTCACTTGCCCCAGGTCAATTTTATGCCAACACTGCTTGCAGCTAATCCCAGAATAAATGATCTAACCTACCACATACTAGAGATCTTTTGCTCATGCTTAGTACTCCATACATCCCAGAGTCCAAGTGGCATAAAGATCGTTTCTTCTTCTTAGTCATTTTTATCCCCTTCCCCAGAGTTCAAGATGATGGGATCAATTCAAGAGCACTACTCCTCTAATTTTGAATTAATTCAAGTCAGCAGGGCCTGATGCTATTCACCCCAGGGTGCTGAAAGGAATTAGATGAAGGAATGTCAGAGCCATTGATAATAATATTAGCAAATACATGGATGACAAGAGAGGTCCCAGAAGACTGGAGAAGGGCTAATGTAGTGTGTTCATCCTTAAAAAGGGGGAAAAGGAGGATCTGGGGAGCTGTAGGCCAGTCAGCCTTGATACCTGGGAAGCTACTAGAGCAAGAAAATATTCCATTTACAAATCCCTGGAGGATGAAGTGGGGGATCACTAGCAGCCAGCTTGCATTTACAGGGACAAATCATGCCAAACCAACTTGAATTACTACTCTGACAAGGTAACTGGTTTAGTGAATGGGAGACTGCAATGGACTCAACATATTTGGATTTTAGCAACTGCTGGGCAGCTTGGAGCTCTCAGTATCCACAGAGATCTGCCAAAATCCTGCTGGTGCATCTAATTTGCTGGGGAAATTGCTCCTGCCATCTCACACAATAGTCCCACTTCTTGTGGACAAGTGGAAATGTTCTTGTTTTGTTTTGTTTTTGTTCAACTCCTGAAGGTCCAGGAACAGCTATAGTCCGTCCCACTCTTTTTTTCCTCTAATTAATATGTGAACCCAATCTGTTGGTTCTCTTATGCTCTAAACAATACCACTTGCTGTCCTGTTCGGCATTTCTTTTTCTAGCCTCTTTCTTAAGGCTTGTGGAATTTATTGTGTTCCATGTACCACAGGTTCTACATCTTCCCTTAACCACATCTTGTATGTTACTGGGGGGCACCCGTTTCTTGTGAACTTTCTATGATGCTATTAATATTTTTATTTCTGGTTTTATGTTGTCTTTCTGTATCTGTTCCTTTAATGAGAGCCAGCATACATTTTAATTGGCCATTTTTGAGTAGTCAGCCTCCTTCATTACTATGCTTAAGAACTGTTGTTCCTTTTCACTTGAAGAATCCTTTTCTACAGGTAATATATGCTCCTTCCTGCTTTTTCCGCACATCGTGGTTGGATTTGTTACAGTTTCAACGTATTTGCCTGAATGCTCGGGATTTCCTATGCTAATGCTGGTTGTTGTATCAGAAGCATTATTTCCTGTTTTCCATATTTCTGACCTTGGCCAGTGTAATTTTTGTGAGCTTTTCCTTCGCAAGTTTATCTCTGGAATTCATCATCATGCTCAAAGCCTTTCTCTGGGCTTTTTATTTGAGTTTCTGTTTTGTTTGTTGGGCTTTTTTCCTGCTTAACACATACATATGGCCTTTTCTACATCCACCTCCCCTAATAATTGTTCTTGGACTTTTTTTTATTGGAACACTCTCAGACAAGCTGGACTTTCCATATCTCTTTTAATATTCCATATTCACAGAACTCAATTTGTAGTTTTAAGTCTGTGACAAACATTTCTGTTGTCTCCCCTTCGTTCTGTGTTTTCATCGTGAACACATATCTTCATAAATAACATTCTTCCCCTCTCCCCCACCCCGGACACAATAATCTTCAACCATTTTCATTTTTTCTGCAAAGCTTTCCTTTCTACCCCACCCAACCCCTCTTTCCCCACTTATAAGGGAACTTACTGTATGCACCTCAGGATTCTGTGCCTGCCATTGCTAAACACAGAGCAATCTGTCATTCATCATTCAGTTTAGTTGCTCTTGCGGTTTTTATACACAGTTGAAATTGCTATTTGAAAGTCTTCTAGGTGTGCGTGGCATTTCCTCAGATTCTCAGGGCAGGTGGAAGAGTTTTATGCAATTGCACAAGTTCTGCAACAGCTATTGCAATGTTCTCTCTCTGGGTCTGCCAGTATGCTGTGCCTCTGTTGGAAAACTGTGTAATCAATTGCATTAGTCAAATTATATAGACTAAATGATGTTAGAGAACTGAATGTTATGTATTATAGGCAAACAAAGATTACACTGGTCTACAATTTTTTAGAAGTCGTCTGCTTCAGAGATAAAATGTGCTATTTATTATGTATTTTGATGTGCTGAACTCAAATATGACAATTAAAACAACTGATTGGCTACTGTTTCCAAGATATTTAAGTTTTTACATTTTACGTCTATGTATATTGTGTAGATAGTAGAGTTTTAATCATAAATTGTAAACTTAGGTCTTTTCATGTGTTTATGGTTGCTTTACATGATAATATTTCACCTGTCCTGTTTATGTAACACTTTAAAAATCAGCAAAAGGGTTATATAAATAAAATTTATTATGAAACAAAAGGCAAAAAACTATTATGTACATAGTTTAGTCATTCAGTTCACCTTGTGTTATGAAGCGTGGTTCAGAGGAGGAGGATGGGAGAAAATGTGGGTCCTGTGACATTGATGGTTCAGGACCAGAAGTTTCATCCTCTTCCTCTTCTGACTCAAGTGAGAATGATTCTGGTGCATCAGGAACTGGCAGTCCTTCTCCGTGGGGTACTGGGCGTATAGCTGATGGAATGGTTGGATAATGCACAGTCCACTTTTTCTTCTTTGACACACCTTTCCCAACTGGAGGCACCATGCAGAAGTAACAATTGCTGGTATGATTGGTTGGCTCTCTCCAAATCATTGGCACTGCAAAAAGCATAGATTTCCTTTTCCTGTTCAACCACTGGTGAAGATTTGTTGCACAAGTGTTGCAGCATATGTGTGGGGCCCACCTCTTGTCCTGATCTCCAATTTTGCAGCCAAAATAAAGGTGATAGGCTTTCTTAACCATAGTGGTTATACTGTGCTTTTGTGATGCACAAGTCACTTCACCACAAACATAGCAGAAGTTATCTGCACTGTTCACACAAGTACGAGGCATCTCTGCTCACTTTGGCTAAACAGAAATGTGTCCCTTTGCAAAATCAAACACTGACAAATAAGAGAGCACGACACTGTATGATTTCTAGAGCTGATATAGGGCAATTTGTTCAACAGAGTGATGTAAGCTTCGTTATGATTGCATCATCCATGACTTCTAGGAATAACATGATGCAATTCATATCAGGTATGACGCAATACCAGCTTCAGATTGCATCATTCATTGTTTTGCCTAAAAAGCAAGTACTGTCCAAACCCAGTCATAGATTTATTCATAGATCGAGTCAAAGATGTATTTTAGTCATTTCTGGTTTAAATTGAGATCCCTTCCCTTTATAACTCACTTATCCTCCGCCATTCCCAAGTCAAGGGTCGTATATACTGACCCAATAGCATATCTTGAAAACTAGAGCCAATCAACAATTTTAAGCATGATTTTCGTTCTCAGTGACCCAGAATTAGTAAAGTTTGACTACATTTATTTCAGAAGCATTTTGGCTGTAGAGCAGTGTTATTGCTTTTGTATGTGTCCCTGCTAATGTGGCATTCCAGAATTTAGCTGACAAAGGTTCATAGATGTGTAAACCATGAAACCTGATGTGTGTCTTATTTTGTAACCTTGGGTGTGTAAATAGCATGGTGAAAGTGTTATGAGGGAAATATTAACTTCTGATGTTTCCCAAGACACTCTAACTAGCAAAAGCCCAAGGCCATGAGAACAGATCAGTAAGATTAAAAACAACTGGAAGAAGCCAATGTGATTAACAACAGAGAATAGATGATATACATGGAAAAATAAAAGCAAGTTTTAGTAGAGATGCAAAATGTCTTAATTTCCATTAGTGATTGTGATTTTTATGCATGAAAATGTTTAGTCGGGGTTTAGAATAGAGAGATACACAGATGAGGTTATTTGGTAACTGACTCTGTGTTACATTATGGAGCAGGACATAAAAAGATAGGTGAATGAGAATAGGAGAATGCAGGACACACAGAGGAAGGTCACAGCAGAGACCAGAGAATTGAAAAAAAGATGCCTCCTCCCCTGGAGACTTAACTTGATTCATTACTTTTCTTGGCTTATCTGTTTTGCATGTATATGTAATTCATAAGTGATGTACATTGTCTTAATGTACAAAATAAAGGCTTCACAAAACTGTTTAAACCTAAATTGGAGTGGATCTTATTTGGTTCCCAACACTTTCCACTGTAAGTACCACATAGTATCTTACTGATGAACAGATGGGTGAAAGGATAAACCCTTCATTACAAACAGGAATTATGGATAGCAATAAGGTAGCAAAAGTTTCTGCTGCTCTGTGTAGCCATAACCTGTCTCTGCTTTGCTCTGGGCTTCTTTATTTCTACCCCAGGAGATCAAGGACAGCGTCTGTCACATATAGGAAATGTGACATCTCTACATTTCCTGCAGGACTTAACTCTATAACAGAGGAGATACCTCCATACTGTGCACCAAGAAAAGGATTACTCCTCTCGAAAGTAGGCTACTTTGTCTGGTGTCTTAGGTGGCCTCTGAGTTCCACCATCACTGGAGCCAGAGAGCTGATGGGACCTCAGCAATATTAGAAAGGTAAAAATGCTTTACCTTTTTACTTTTATTTATTGCAGTGGCTTGCAATTCCCACTTACTGATATCCAGGCTGGGGAGATCATCCAGTGTGAAAGGTGCCTGCTGGTGGAATCTCTCAGGCAGCAGGTGGGAGAGCTACAGGAGGAGGTGGCCAGGTTGAGGAGCACCCGAACCCATGAGCAATTCCTGGACTGTGTTCATGAGGAGATTGCGGAGGTAGCTGTCCTAGTACACAGGAGTGCGGACACACCACTGGTGGAGGAGGAGACGGCTCAGGGTGGACACTGGCAGCTGGTTACTTCTGGCAGCAGGCAGAGCTCCACCCCTGCTCCGAACCCTCCCACCATGGTACTAGAAAACCGTTATGCTCTTCTTTATACAGGCAATAAGGAATCACCCCCTACAACAGAGGAGGAGAAGCCTCTTATCCCCAAGGCTGGGAGGTCTGCTGCCACCACTGCGAATAGGAAACGTAGGGTAGTGGTGGTCGGAGACTCTCTTCTGAGGGGGATGGAGGCGCCCATCTGTCGCCCTGACATATCATCTCAGGAGGTATGCTGTCTGCCAGGGGCCCATATCCGAGATGTTACGGAGGCATTGTCGAGGATTATCCGGCCCTCTGACTACTACCCCATGCTACTCATCCATGTGGGCACAAATGATACAGCGAGGTGTCACACTGAGTGGATAAAGAGTGACTACACGGTTCTGGGAGTACGGGTGAAGGAGTCTGGAGCGCAGGTGGTATTCTCTTCAATCCTTCCTGTCGAAGGTAGGGGGCCCAGGCAGAGACAGGTGCATCCTGGAGGTGAATGCCTGGCTGTGAAGATGGTGTCACCAGGAGGGCTTTGGCTTCCTCGACCATGGGATGCTATTTCAGGAAGGACTGCTGGGCAGAGATGGCATTCACCTTTCGAGGAGGGGTAACACCCTATTTGGACACAGAATGGCTAACCTAGTGAGGAGGGCTTTAAACTAGGTTCAACGGGGACAGGTGAGCAAAGCCCACAGGTAAGTGGAGAACATGGAGACCTGGGAGATGGGTCGGAAACGGGAGGGAGCATGGGCTATAATGGCAGAGAGAAAGGAGGATCAGGACAAAACTGGGAGGCAAGGTCAAATCAGTATCTTAGATGCCTATATACAAATGTGAGAAGTATGGGTATTAAGCAGGAGGAACTGGAAGTGCTAATAAATAAATACAATTATGACATTGCTGGCATCACAGAAACTTGGTGGGATAATACACATGATTGGAATGTTTGTATAGAAGGGTACAGCTTGCTCAGGAAGGATAGACAGGGAATAAGGGAGGAGGTGTTGCCTTATATATTAAAAATGAACACACTTGGAGTGAGGTGGAGATTGACATAGGAAACAGAAGTGTTGAGAGTCTCTGGGTTAGGCTAAAAGGGATTAAAAACAAGGGTGATGTCATGCTAGGAGTCTACTACAGTCCACCTACCCAGGTAGAAGAAGAGGATGAGGCTTTTTTTAAACAACTAACAATATCATCCAAAGCCCAAGATTTGGTGGTGATGGGGGACTTCAACTATCCAGATATATGTTGGGAAAATAACACAGCGGGGCACAGACTATCCAATAAGTTCTTGGACTGCATTGGAGACAACTTTTTATTTCAGAAGGTTGAAAAAGCTACCAGGGGGGAAGCTGTTCTAGATTTGATCCTAACAAACAGGGAGGAACTGGTTGAGAATTTGAAAGTGGAAGACAGCTTGGGTGAAAGTGATCATGAAATCATAGAGTTCACAATTCTAAGGAAGGATAGAAGGGAGAACAGCAAAATAGAGACAATGGATTTCAGGAAGGCAGATTTTGGTAAGCTCAGAGAGCTGATAGGGAAGGTTCCATGGGAATCAAGACTGAGGGGAAAAACAGCTGAGGAGAGTTGGCAGTTTTTCAAAGGGACATTGTTAAGGGCCCAAAAGGAAGCTATTCCGCTGTGTCGGAAAGATAGAAAATATGGCGAAAGACTGCCTTCGCTTAACCATGAGATCTTGCATGATCTAAAAATAAAAAAGGAGTCCTATAAAAAATGGAAACGAGGACAAATTACAAAGGAAGAATATAGGCAAACAATACAGGAATGCAGGGGCAAGATTAGAAAGGCAAAGGCACAAAATGAGCTCAAACTAGCTACGGGAATAAAGGGAAACAAGAAGACTTTTTATAAATACATTAGAAGCAAGAGGAAGACCAAGGACAGGGTAGGCCCACTGGTCAGTGAGGAGGGAGAAACAGTAACAGGAAACTTGGAAATGGCAGAGATGCTTAATGACTTCTTTGTTTCGGTCTTCACCGAGAAGTCTGAAGGAATGCCTAACATAGGGAATGCTAGTGGGAAGGGGGTAGATTTAGAAGATAAAATAAAAAAAGAACAAGTTAAAAATCACCTAGAAAAGTTAGATGCCTGCAAGTCACCAAGGCCTGACGAAATGCATCCTAGAATACTCAAGGAGCTGATAGAGGAGGTATCTAAGCCTCTAGCTATCGTCTTTGGAAAATCATGGGAGACAGGGGAGATTCCAGAAGACTGGAAAAGGGCAAATATAGTGCCCATTTATAAAAAGGGAAATAAGAACAACCCAGGAAACTACAGACCAGTTAGTTTAACTTCTGTGCCAGGGAAGATAATGGAGCAGGTACTTAAGGAAATCATCTGTAAACACCTGGAAGGTGGTAAGGTGATAGGGAACAGCCAGCATGGATTTGTAAAGAACAAATCGTGTCAAACCAATCTGATAGCTTTCTTTGATAGATAACGAGTCTTGTGGATAAGGGAGAAGCGGTGGATGTGGTATAC
The DNA here is from genome assembly GCA_032595735.1 of Pelochelys cantorii. Classification (NCBI taxonomy): domain Eukaryota; kingdom Metazoa; phylum Chordata; order Testudines; family Trionychidae; genus Pelochelys; species Pelochelys cantorii. The sequence goes on along the minus strand of CM064326.1, from coordinate 47,228,644 downwards.
CGAGACTTTAGTAAGGCATTTGATACTGTCTCGCATGATATTCTTATCAATAAACTAGGCAAATACAACTTAGATGGGGCTACTATAAGGTGGGTGCATAACTGGCTGGATAACCGTACTCAGAGAGTAGTTATTAATGGTTCACAATCCTGCTGGAAAGGTATAACAAGTGGGGTTCTGCAGGGGTCTGTTTTGGGATCGGCTCTCTTCAATATCTTCATCAACGATTTAGATATTGGCATAGAAAGTATGCTTATTAAGTTTGCAGATGATACCAAGCTGGGAGGGGTTGCGACTAAACTGGAGGATAGGGTCATAATTCAAAATGATCTGGACAAATTGGAGAAATGGTCTGAGGTAAACAGGATGAAGTTTAATAAAAACAAATGCAAAGTGCTCCACTTAGGAAGGAACAATCAGTTTCACACATACAGAATGGGAAGCGACTGTCTAGGAAGAAGTACGGCAGAAAGGGATCTAGGGGTTATAGTGGACCACAAGCTGAATATGAGTCAGCAGTGTGATGCTGTTGCAAAAAAAGCAAACATGATTCTGGGATGCATTAACAGGTGTGTTGTGAGCAAGACATGAGAAGTCATTCTTCCACTCTACTCTGCGCTAGTTAGGCCTCAGTTGGAGTATTGTGTCCAGTTCTGGGCACCGCATTTCAAGAAAGATGTGGAGAAATTGGAGAGGGTCCAGAGAAGAGCAACAAGAATGATTAAAGGTCTAGAGAACATGACCTATGAAGGAAGGCTGAAAGAATTGGGTTTGTTTAGTTTACAAAAGAGAAGATTGAGGGGGGACATGATAGCAGTTTTCAGGTGTCTAAAAGGGTGTCATAAGGAGGAGGGAGAAAACTTGTTCATCTTGGCCTCTGAGGATAGAACAAGAAGCAATGGGCTTAAACTGCAACAAGGGAGGTTTAGGAACTTTTCCTAATGTCCAACCTAACTGTCAGGGTAGTCAAACACTGGAATAAATTGCCCAGGGAGGTTGTGGAATCTCCATCTCTGGAGATATTTTGAGTAGGTTCGATAAATGTCTATCAGGGATGGTCTAGACAGTATTTGGTCCTGCCATGAGGGCAGGGGACTGGACTCGATGACCTCTCGAGGTCCCTTCCAGTCCTAGTATTCTATGATTCTATGCCCTAATGGTAGAGGAGATTAGTGGTGACTCAGGCTGTGCAGTTACCACAAGATAACTCAGCACTGAGATAATCTTCAGCGCTGAGACAGTTGATGCTTTGAGTCCACCACAATGATTGGTACTGTGGTCATCAGTACTCAATGAGTTGTCACTACCAAGAGGTCAGGACCATGGCACCACATGTATTCGGTGACCAGACTTTGCCACAGGTGACCCAGTTTGGGCTGTGAACTGCCTTTTCACTAAGTAACCTCAAGAAAGTTCTTTGTCATTTTACCAGGCCTCAAGGAGGGTGAATTAGGCCTGTTTTGTTTGTTTGTTTGTTGTTGTTTGGGGTTTTTTTGCTGTAGAAATGGTGTTCTTTACTATGCCTCCTGATGACAGATTGAAAGACGTAGCTGTTCTGCTGGTCAGTGTCTCTGAAGGGTTCATATATAACTTGAATGACAGAGTGGAGAGTACAAGTATAAAATTTGCAGATAACTGCAAGCTGGAAGGGATTGCAAGCATTTTGGAAGACATGATTAGAATTCAAAGTGAACTTGACAAACTGGAGAATTGGACAGAAATCAACAAGCTGAAATTCAATAAAGATAAACGCAAAGTACAGCTTTCAGGAAGGAAACCTTAAATGCACGACAAAAATGGTGATTAATTGGCTAGGCAGTAGTACTGCTGAAGAGAATCTGGGGCTATAGTGGCTCACAAATTGAAATAAGAGTCATGAATGTGAGGCAGTTGCAAAAAGGCTAATGTCATTCTGGGGTGTATTGAGAGGAGTTGTAGGTAAGAGATAGTACATGACTGTCCCATTCTATTCAGTACAGATAAGGCTTCAACTGAAGTACTGTAGCAATATTATGTGCCATACTTGACAAAAGATGTGGACAAATTGGAGAGAGTTCAGGGGAACACAACAAAAAATGATAAAAGGTTTAAAAAACCTGATTTATGAGGAAAGATTAAAAAACAAGAGTCTGAGGGGGAAACCTGATAACAGTCTTAAAATATATTAATGGTACTTGTAAGAGGGACTGATCAATTGTTCTCCATGTCCACTGAGGGTAAGACAAGAACTAATGGTCTAGTAGCTGAAGTTGACAAGCTTTCCACAGTGTCTTCTGTGCGGTAAGGTCAGTGGGAGCTGCTCTCTTGTTGATTCTGGCTACTCTTCTCATCCTAGTGGAAGACCAGAGTTGATGGGAGAGTGCTCAGAGATCAATTTATTGCAACTAAGCAGTGGATAAATCACTGCAGCGTTGATCCATTGCACAGCGTACACAGGCCCTCAAAAGTTGAGCTGGGTTTGCTTGATTTCTGCCTAAGAGCAGGGGCTGGACTTTATGGCTTCTCAAGGTCCCTTCCAGATTTATGATTCTTTGAAGAACGAGCTCACATCTGAGCCACAGTTCACAGGAGCACTAACTGAGAACTTGGGCAGGCCTGGTAGTCCCTTTTTGATCTGATTCTGAGGCGGCCCTCACACAAGGCTCCAGAAGAAAGCATTTAGGCTGGGTTCCCTCACCTTCTGAGTCCTGTTAGGAATGAAACTACAGAGGAAGCATATAGCACAGATGTTCCCCATTCCATGGAAAAGAGGCATCTCATGTGCCCATCAACTGAGTGGATTAACTGCACTGCAGGAGGGGCAAGTTTTGAACCCCAGGGAATTTGAATCCCATCTAAATCCTGATGCCACGGAAGTCAAGGAGGCCAACAGGCATTCAAAGAGAGAGAACACGACCCTAAATATATTGTCCAAATGTGTGTGTGTATAGATACAAGACAGAACTGAGAAGCAGCTTGGCCTGCTCCACCATTTAGGCCAGGGGTAGGGAACCTTTTTGGGGACAGGGGCCACTGACCCACAGGAAAATCAATCAAGGGCTGCATACAAGTGAGAAGCACAGACTCCCCAATACTGGGGGGAGGGGAGCCCTAAACCTCAGGGGACGGATCCGGGCAAGCCAAGGGCCACATCCAGCCCCCGGGCCAGAGATTCTCCATCCCCGCTTTAGGCCCTCATGTGGGGTAGAAGTAAGGGCAAGAAGGCTTCTGGTTGCAATCATGGTTCCAACAGAAACTGTTGGCCAATAAGGCTGAGCTCATGCATAAAGTGTAGAAGTGCATTGGCAGTGGAATCTGAGTGGTCACTGAACGTTCTCCAATTTATGTAAAACTGCAATCTGCGTTTACCTCTGAGGAATTTTTATCCATTCCACACTGTACAGCTCAGCATTCCTCCAAAGGTGCCATCCATACAGCCTCCTTGTAGCTAAAAGGACGGGTTCTATAAAGTGCATCAATACTGAAACTTCCCAGTAGTCTGATAGGAATATCTTAATGATTTGTAAAACCAAATTTTAGCAAATAGTTGTCTGTGCAATACTTTGGAAAGCAGTTTAGGAACTAGCTAACATACAGTTTCTGGTGGAACACATTTTAGATTTCTTTATCGTCTGTGATCTCTGGCCCCACTTTAGAATTGATTCAGTACAGGCTGAACCTCTAAAATGCGGGACTCTCTGGTCTGGCAACATCCATGGTCCAGCAGGACCATGGATATTGCTGGACCACAGATCCCCAGCTGCCCAATTTCAGAAGTGCAGCCCGAGCTGGGCTGGCATGGTGGGGACTGCAGCACTGGTCAGGGCTAGCTGGCAGCAAGGAGGGCAGCCCCAGCTGGGGCTAGAGGCAGGGGGGCCAGCGGCCAGGAAAGCAGCCCCACTGAGGCTGGCGAGGTGGAGAGCACAGCTCCGGCTGGGGCTGGAGGCAGCAGGGCCAGCAGTCAGGAGCACAGTCCTGGCTGGGGCTGACAGCAGAGAGTGCAGCCCCAGCCAGGGCTGGAGTCAGGGGGGCTGGCAGGCAGGCAAGCACGCAGCCCGGCATGCAGCCCTAGCCACGGCTGGAGGCAAGGGGGCCAGCCCCTGTCCAGGACTGGCACGGTGGGGGACACAGCCCCAGGCTGGGCTGGCAGGGTGGGGAGGCTGGAAGCAGCAGCAAGCAGCAGGGAGCGCAGCCCCAGCTGGGAACAGAGTTCTATACCTGGGTAGGGAGGGAGCCATGACCTCCCCTTGTCCGGCAAACTCTGTGGTTCGGGACCACTGTGGTTCCGAGGGTGCTGGACAAGGGAGGCTGGACCTGTACAAAATCTTGGCTATGTTTTTAAGATTAAGAGAGTCTTAAAGAGAATTTCAAATGCAATCAGGTGTCCCTCTCCTAACCCCAGCTGTGCTAGGTGAAAGTGTACACTGACTTCTGGATGCCAAACCTCCTTGTACATCTTTCTAAAGCCAAATGTTCCAACTGCCCCCATCGCTAAAACCTCCATCTCACCTGCTGATGGCTTTCATAATGCAGTTACGCACTGCAGCGTGGGGTAGCTACATCCCATCATGGGGTTTCAGATCATGCATAGTCCAAAAAAAGGGGAAAGGCTGCATCTCAACCAGTTAGTTCTTATGCTGATGAATGGTATTATAAAACATGGTAGTATGGCCTAGTGGTAGGCAGCAATAAGGTCACCCTTCCATTCAGGGCAGCATGGCTTAAGGACTACAGTCAATAAAGTCACCCTACTCTGTGGAATTGTGTGGTCCATTGGTCTGTTGGGGAAGAAAGGCACCACTCAGGGGTACGTGATGCCCTGGGTAGGGAGACTTAAGCCCTTCCTACATCTCCAAGTCTCGCCCAGGGCCCTGGCAGTGGTGGGAGTGCTCACTACTGAGTCAGCAGGGATCCGCCCATCGACAGGTTCCCCAGTTCACTCACCAGAGACAAGTCTAAGTCCCCTGGGCTGCTGCTTATCCTTTCTCCCTCAGTGATGTTCCATGGTTCTCCCAGGTTACTGTGGACCTCTGGCGACATAGCTTCTGCTGGCGTGGTCTCTTCTCCAGTGTTATTAGGCAGCCTGGAATCCATCTGGGACTCTGTGCTGTGGTTCTGGAGTCAAAGCCTGTAGCAGCTCCATGGAAAAACCCTGCAGTCTGCATCCTTCCCCTTCAGCAACCTGCCCAGGCTGAGTTGATCTGCTTCCTTTAATAATCTGCCTCCACAGGCTGTGCATGCCCAGCATAGTTGGAAAGGTGGGGCTTCCTCAGCCTGTAAAGTACGGTTAACCCTTTCAAGACTGGTACAGGGTAGGTACACTCCACCACACGGTATCACCACAAAAAGTGTGGGCACGCTGAAAATTGGGGAGCTGGATAAAATATAGTGAGTAGCAAACTTAGCATGCAAGGAACACTGTTCTGATTGTGTCATTCCATAGGTCATTCAATAAGAACATAAGAATGGCTGTATTGGGTCAGACCAAAGGTCCATCTAGCCCAGTATCCTGTCTGCCGACAGTGGCCAGCACCAGGTGCCCCAGAGAGGGTGGACCGAAGACAATGATCGAGCGATTTGTCTCCTGCCATCCCTCTCCAGCCTCTGACAAACAGAGGCCAAGGACACCATTTTATCCCCTGGCTAATAGCCTTTCATGGACCTAACCTCCATGAAATTATCTAGCTTCTCTTTAAACTCTATTATAGTCCTAGCCTTCACAGCCTCCTCTGGCAAGGAGTTCCACAGGCTGACTACACGCTGTGTAAAGAAGAACTTTCTTTTATTAGTTTTAAACCTGCTACCCATTAATTTCATTTGGTGTCCTCTAGTTCTTCTATCATGGGAACTAATAAATAACTTCTCTTTATCGGCCCTCTCCACACCACTCATGATTTTATATACCTCTATCATATCCCCCCTCAGTCTCCTCTTTTCTAAACTGAAAAGTCCCAGTCGCTTTAACCTCTCCTCATATGGGACCCGTTCCAAACCCCTAATCATTTTAGTTGCCCTTTTCTGAACCCTTTCCAAGGCCAAAATATATTTTTTGAGGTGAGGAGACCACATCTGTACACAGTATTCAAGATGTGGGCGTACCATAGTTTTATACAGGGGCAGTAAGATATTCTGGGTCTTATTTTCTATCCCTTTCTTAATAATCCGAGCATCCTACTGGCCTTTTTGACTGCCGCTGCACACTGTGTGGAAGTTTTCAGAGAACTGTCCACGATAACTCCAAGATCTCTTTCCTGATTTGTCGTAGCCAAATTAGCCCCCATCATACTGTACGTATAGTTGGGGTTATTTTTCCCGATGTGCATTACTTTACACTTATCCACATTAAATTTCATTTGCCATTTTGTTGCCCAATCACTCAGTTTGGTGAGATCTTCTTGGAGTCCCTCACAGTCTGCTTCTGTCTTGACTATCCTAAACAGTTTGGTATCATCTGCAAACTTTACCACCTCACTGCTTACCCCTTTCTCCAGATCATTTATGAATAAGTTGAACAGGATTGGTCCTACGACTGACCCTTGGGGGACACCACTAGTTACCCCTCTCCATTCTGAAAATTTACCATTTATTCCTACCCTTTCTTTCCTGTCTTTTAACCAGTTCTCAGTCCAAGAAAGGACCTTCCCTCTTATCCCATGGCCATGTAATTTACACAAGAGCCTTTGGTGAGGGACCTTGTCAAAGGCTTTCTGAAAATCTAAGTATACTATATCTACTGGATCCCCCTTGTCCGCATGTTTGTTAACCCCTTCAAAGAACTCTAATAGATTAGTAAGACAGGATTTCCCTTTACAGAAACCATGTTGACTTTTGTCCAACAAATTATATTCTTCTACATGCTTCACAATTTTATTCTTTACTACTGTTTCGACTAATTTCCCCGGTACTGAAGTTAGACTTACCGGTCTGTAATTGCCCAGATCGCCTCTAGAGCCCTCTTTAAATATTGGTGTCACGTTGGCTACCTTCCAATCATTAGGTACAGAAGCCGATTTAAGGGATAGGTTACAAACCACAGATAATAGTTCAGCAATTTCCCATTTGAGTTCTTTTAGAACCCTTGGATGAATGCCATCCGGTCCCGGAGATTTGTTAACATTAAGTTTTTCTATTTGTTCCAAAACCTCCTCTATTGACACTTCAATCCGGGACAGTTCCTCAGATTCATTACCCACAAAGGACGGTGCAGATTTGGGAATCTCCCCAACGTCCTCAGCCGTGAAGACTGAAGCAAAGAAATCATTTAGTTTCTCTGCAATGGCTTTATCGTCCTTGATTGCGCCTTTTATACTTGATTGTCTAGGGGACCCACAGGTTTTTTAGCAGGCTTCCTGCTTCTAATATACTTAAAAAACATTTTGTTATTTCTTTTTGAGTTTTTGGCTAGCTGTTCCTCAAAATAAGCATCTTCATCTGGGTTTTATATGCCTCTGCCACTGAATTTCTGTTTATCTATGTCATGATCATGAGAGATGGCCAGCATCCTGGGGACTAAGGGGTTAAATATGTCCCTTACCTAAACCAGGTGGCAGGCAGCCAACAGAGATGTAGGTCGGAATTTCAAACTGGGACAAAGGAATTTTTGGGGCTTTCCCTCCTTTGTCCCTGAGTAGTCTCTCTCCAGCTATTGAAGGGGACAGGATGTTTCCCTCTAAGAAAATACTCTTCACAGTCTGTAAGTAGGATAAAGTTTAGATAAATCCATTAGGTTTTATTGTTTTATGGTTTGGGAAATGGGATCTGGTGTCTGTGCATTTAAAAATGGGTTTTGCTCTCCTTTCTAACTAAGTTCCTGGCCCATGGTAAATTTCTCCTCCATGAGTATATTATTTTGTTACTGTTCCATCTAGTCATTATGCTTGCAACAGGAATATTGTGGTGATAATAAAAGATCTTTCTCTTTTCTTTTTATTAACTTGGTAGTGGTTAATCTGTGTTCTGGTTTGTACTTTAGGGATGAGATTTCCCAAGTAGTCTCTCCCTCATTGCTTTATTAATATTTGGGTGGTGGCAGCAGCGTTTTAGTCCCAAAATCTAGGTTGTTAAGATTTTAGGGGGAAGTTTTATACCAAAGCCTGGTAGATAAGGTTTTGGGGTACTTTTGCTGGCCCCCACTTTTGCATTTATCGTGCCAGAGTGGGGAAGGAGCCATGACAATCTAGCTAGGGGCATATGTGGTGCCCATCACTGTAATATCTGGCTCCTTTAGAACGGTTTCCAGTTTTCTGCAGATTTCAGCACCTGCGTGCTATAGAAACACAGGGGCCTTGCTGCAGAACATAGGTCCTGCCTACCATAGAATACACAGGGCCTTACCTATGCAGCAGAATATTCTAGTGATGACTACCAGAAGTAGTGCTGTAAAAAATCATTTTAAAAGGTAACTGTGTAACCGCTAAAAATTCTAGCAGTTACACGTGCTGCAGGCTCTGCCATATAACTTTTATACAGCAGAGCCCACAGTGTGGGGGGACAGCCAACTCCCCGGGAAGGGAGCTGGCAGCTGGCATGTGACCATAACAGAAACCAGTAAGCTGATGCTTATTGGTTAACCATTTAAACAGTTGCAGTTTTTCATCCCTAGTCAGAACTGCCGCTCTTGATGTCAACCCAGCTTTTGCATGCAGTCATGGCTAGACAAATCTATGGCAGCGGGCTTGTTCCTTTCAGGGCTTTTGTGAGCATAATGACTAGAAACAGAATGAAGTGATGAAGGCCAGGTTCCTGGGTAAACTGATCAGACATAAGCCCATATCATGCACATGAGCCATGTATGCAACTCCTGTTGATTTCAGAGGAAAGTGTATGGGCAGAATAAGATAATGACATTGCCCTGTATATTTTTTTCTGTGACCATGCTTTTCATAAACACCACTTCATCCATCTGGTCATGGAACATAGTAAAATCAGCTGGAGCTGGAAACAGATTTGGAGCAAGATATGAGCCACAGGGTGCATAAATTGAACTGTAGATTATGAAATCCAGAATGGAGCACAAGAAATTGGACATGCAGTCTCCTACACTAGCTGAATGCCAGACCAGCCAGAGGAAAGCAATACAGAGATGAGGTGGTCTTTTGACACATAAGCTAGGTACTTATGTCAATTTATTATTAGTGTTTATTTAAGGACTTGATCCAAGAACTAATGAGAGTCTTTCTATTGACTGTCCAGTAATGAGAATTGGTTCTGGTCCTTATTAAACACAAACAATCTGGCACTGTACAGTGCAGTAATAAGGTTGTGCTCAAACCAGTTAATCTTGGAAAGCAATGCACATGCACATACAATCTTTTTATAGGCACATCTTGTTTCAAGTGGATGATAATTTAAAATACTTATTATTTAAAAATTTGATTATCCTATGAAGTTTTTCAATATTTTAAGGTCACAGTATTTTCTCTGAAGGTTTATGCCTCAAGGAAAGATGTCATTCCATTTGTTATACTGTGAAATTTATTAGGAAGTACAAAAAATTGACAAGATTTTTTTCTGTTTGAGTTTTCTCATTGCTGGACAGTGGTCATCGTGAATTATAATATAGTTACTATGAAACAATCCAGTAGGTTTGGGGATTGGCACTCTCAGAAGTGAAAAACATCCTAAAATTTAGGATACCAAGCCCAGGTCTACGCTACACGCTTAGGGTATGTCTACACTACAGGACAAAGTCGAGTTAAGATACGCAACTTCAGCTACGTCACCTGTGTAGCTGAAGTCGAAGTACCTTAACTCGGCTTTTGGCACTGTCTGAACTGCAGGAAGTCGAAGGAAGAACACTCCTCCTTTGACTTCCCTTACTCATTGTGAAATGAGGGCTACAGGAGTTGAACTAAGAAGTCCTCCAGCTTGCCGTTATTTCAGAATAATGGCTTGCTGTGTAGACACGCTCTTTATTATTTCAGAATAATGTTAGTTATTCAGAAATAACACTGCTGTGTAGACATAGCCTCACTGAGGAATAACTACGTTGCTCAGGGTGTGTAAAACCCACAACCCTGATTAACATAATTATATTGACCCTAATCCCCCTGTGTAGACAGTTCTGTTGGTGGGAGGGCTTCTCCACTCAACATACCCACTGCCTCTCATAGAAGTGGAGTTATTAAGCTAACTGGTGAGCTCTCTCCCATGGGCGTAGAACATCTTCACCAGAAGTGCAGTAGCTTTACTGATATAAATTTGTAGTGTAGACATGTCCTAATCCTAAAAAAACATTCACAGCACATTTCATAGGACTATTTGGCTATGTCTACACTGCGCTGGTTTTGCGCAAGAAATATGCAAATGAGGCTAACCCTGGAATATCACCAATCCTCATTTGCATAATTAATGAGCAGCTGCTTTTTGCGCAAGAGGCTTTTGTGCAAAAAGGAGCTGTCTATACTGCTCCTTCTTGCACAAAAATCCCCTCTTGCGCAAGAGCTGTTTTTCCGCTTTTTTTCCAGAAAAACGGCTCTTGCACAAGAGGGTTTTTTTGCGCAAGAAGGAGCCGTGTAGACAGTTCCTTTTTGCTCAAAAGCCTCTTGCACAAAAAGCGGACACTCATTAATTATGCAAATGAGGATTGGCAATATTCCACAGTTAGCCTCATTTGCATATTTCTTGCGCAAAACCAGCGCAGTGTAGACATAGCCTTAGTGTCTGGGTGATTATCTTGGGAACAGCTACTTAAAACTTCCATGCAAGATTAGCTGTTTTATTATTATTTGCCATCATTTGCTTTTTAAAAAAAGGCTCCCGCAACAGATCTTACTAGTTTATCATGTTTTTGCTGTTCGAAATTTAGCAGGTTGTAACACTCATCTGTTCTTTGTTAATTAAATGCAAATGTCCAGACAAGTAATGAACCATCTTAAAATAAACTTGAATAACTATAAAAGAAGTGTAAACAAGAATAATCAATGGCACTTACAAAGATGTAGACTACATTGTGTTTAATGTTTTTAGCTTGGATTGGCCCCATGTTTTGTTCAGATATAATACATTTCCTGACCAGCACACAAAGAATACAAATGTGTGTAAATTCCCCTGGTTAATTCACATAGGGTACATCTAGACTACATGGCTCCGTCGACGGAGCCATGTAAAATAGTTTACTCGGCATAGTCAAAGAAGCGGGGATTTAAATAATCCCCGCTTCATTAAAATAAAAATGGCCGCCACGCTGTGCCGACGATCGGCTGATCCGGCACAGCGCGGAAGTCTAGACGCGGCGTGGTCGACAAGGGAAGCCTGTGTCAACCGCTCCGGTAAACCTCGTTTCACGAGGCATACCGGAGCAGTCGACAAAGGCTTCCCTTGTCAACCGCACCGCGTCTAGACTGCCGTGCTGTGCCGGATCAGCTGATCGTCAGCACAGCGCTGCAGCCATTTTTATTTTAATGAAGCGGGGATTATTTAAATGCCCGCTTCTTTGACTATGCCGAGTAAACTATTTTACGTGGCTCCGTAGACGGAGCCATGTAGTCTAGATGTACCCATACAGTACAGTTCCAAGAATTCCAGTCTCTGAGGCCAAATCTACACTGGCACTTTACAGTGCTGTAACTTTCTGGATAGGGGTTTGAAAAAATGTCCCTCCTCTAAGCACAGCAAGATACAGGGCTGTACAGTAATTCCTCATTTAACATGTGCCCGCTTAACACATTTTCGCGAAAGCATGATTTTTTTTTTTAGGGAATGTTTTTTGAATTACACGACCATCCCCGGAATAACACGATTTCCCCAGCCGGCCCGTTGCGGGTGGCTGCACGGGGCTTCCCCCACCTCCCTACAAAGCGACGGAGGGTTTGCCGCTCGCCGCGCCATTCCCCGGCGACCCCCCCTCGCCAGACGCAGTGCAGGTCCTGGCAGACCCATCACAGGGGCATATTCCCAACCCAATCCCCCTCCCCTCTCCTTCCCTTCCCTTCCCTTCCCCAGCGCCAAACACCTCCCCTCCCTGCTGTAACCCACTCCCCTTTCTCCCCCAACCTTATGTCCGGGACCCAACAGACACCACCGCTTGAAATGCAACCCCCACCTTTTCCATTATTTTCAATGGGAAAATTGACCCTGCATAACACATTTTCACTTTACACAATCATTTTCTGAAACATATCTATAGTGTTAAATGAGGAATTACTGTAAAGCGCCAGGCTACAGTACTGAGAGTCATGCCCCCTGGATTGTTAGCTATTCCCCTCGCACAGGTGGTTTACACAGAGCGCTGGGAGACCCATGGCTGCACCTTCAGTCTAAAGCACTGCCATGGCTGTGCTGCAGCAACAGCAGTTTAAACTGTTAAGAGAAGACAAAGTCTGAGTGTCAGGACAGAGATCAGCTCTTAATTCTCTAAGCCAGAGCAGCACATGATGCCATGCTTGTAGTTTCACTTCCTAAGTGTTTCTTTCTGTGTATTTACTTTTCTCGTAACATCAGCCTCATTCTAGTGAGACTCCTGCAAATACGGGTACATGGTCTGGAAAGGATTTCATCTGCTGATTCTGACTGGCTCCTGCTCTGTTCCTTCAAGTTCTTTCTCCGTCCACTTGCTGAGATGCTTCTGCTCTTCTTACTACTTTATATTGTACACAAAAGCCTCTAATTCCCTCAGTCTTCAGTCACACAAACTCTCAGACAGACGAGGGAATGAAGAACTAAAACCCACTCAGGTGAGCATGCACACAGCATGCCAGAACATTACTTAGAAGTGCCTAGATGTGTCTCCAGCCTACTGTGGAGGCATCTGTAATTATAGTCTTGGTCAGTAAAGGATAGGCCAAGGGAAAAACCTTGCATGCATTGATCTGATCTTCCAACACTAGGGATTCCAGGATTACTGGTGACACTAGACTGGTGAACAACCAACAGTTCAGAAGAATAAACTAACTGAAACCAGCTTTGAAGAGGACAAAGGCACAATCTTGCATGCTGGACTACATAAGTGTATGTGTCCACATACCAACTTCAGCTATGCATAGACTGCACTTAAAGGTTGAGACAGGAGGGACAGACATAGGTGACAAATGGTTTGAAATCACTTGTTTGACAGAAAAGTGATCAAACTCAGAATCTAGGTAAGGACCCAGTTAATTTGTTTTTTTGTATTGGAATTAATATTGACTTTCCTTTGTTTAAAATCAGTGCCAGCTAATTGAAGAGATGGAGCATGAACTGGATGTGATAGAGGATTTTTTTCTTCAGATTTACTCTTCGGTATCAAATTGTCCAGATAAGAAAAGAGGTGAATTCCCATCTTCTTGAAAATAAGCAGTGTGGGTAAGGAATGGTGTCCCTAGTCTCTATTTGTCAGAGGGTGGAGATGGATGGTAGGAGAGAGATCGCTTGATCATTACCTGTTCGTTTCACTCCCTCTGGGACACCTGGCATTGGCCACTGACAGCAGACAGGGTACTGGGCTGGATGGACCTTTGGTCTGACCCACTATGGCCGTTCTTATGTGTGACACTGCCCCCATATTTTTATGGAAATGTGTTTTTGAATATGAATATGCATAACTTGAATATGCTTTATGCAAAATGAGACAATCCCTTGACTGTGTATATTCTATTGGTGTGCATGTAACTTTCTTGTATGTGAAGCTAGAAATATGAAGTAGAAGCCTGTTTATTAATCTAGAGCTTCCAGTGAAAATCAACAGTGATACTTAAGGAACTTAATGGCCTGGTGCTCAAGACAATAATCTGTGACTAGTCTTGTTTTTCCAGTAAGCCCAAACTGGGGTGTTAGCCTGTATCGAAGCTCATACAGATATCTACCTGAATGTCACTATTATTATGATGTAAGATCTGTAATTATACATGCTTGTCATTCATGTAAAGGAGGCCTAGTCAATGCTGTAATATGTGTATGCCTATGCTAGAAGTCGAACTATTTGTGGAAATCCATTACTGTAATATCTGTCAATCAAATGGAACTGTCAATCAATGGGGAGCCATTGCTCAAGTAAGACCTGTCACGTATCGCACGTCTCATATCTACCTGTCAGGTTATATTTAAATATTTGTTAAGATAAACATTCTCTTGTATGCTAATTTGTTATGGTCAGTTGACCAATAGGTTTGAAATCATGTATATGAGCATTCCAATTTGACCAATCATTTCAAAGCGGAATACTCATGAATATTCATCAGCCCACCTTTTATAAGTCCACGCAATGGCAGTTGTTGTTGTTGTGTCGGGGCGTCGGGCTTAGTTAGGCTAAGCATCCCAGCCTAGGCTTTTCTCTTAAGGATAGACAGAAGGTCTATTCCTTACCTTAGGTTTAGATAGGGTTAGTTAGGTTAGCTATCGTCGTCGAGTCTGTCCATCAGGTTCGCGTCGGCCGTCGTCGAGTTTGTCCGGCGGGTGCGTCGCGATTTAGTTAGTTTTCCTTTTAGTTAGGATAGGGTAGTTTAGAATAGGTATTCTACCATCGTCTGCTCCAGCGGCGCTGAAGAGGCTGAAGAATTGCGTTTCGCGGAAGGTGAAGTCAGCATTTCTCCTCAGCTCTTCGTGGGACGCCTGGCTGTTCCTCTCCCGAGGCCCAGAAGGACCAACGGATTGAGGTTGCCAGCTTCGACCCTGAGACATCCGTCGAGGGACTCCTGGCTGTTCCTCACCTGAGGCTTTAAATTAGCCAGAGGCTTGTAGGTCGCCAGCTCCACGTCCATCGTCTCCTGCACCTCAGATTGTGGTATTTTCTTTCCTCTTTGGGACTTCCCCAAAGAGTGTTTGTCCAATTATTTTTCTGTTAATATAGTCTTGTGGTTTTAAAACTTAACCAAATTGTAGGTTTTTATTTATGCGCCAGTTCCTGGGACTACCCGGTGAACAGATACGGGAGAGGGTCCGCATTTGTAATCTTCTTTTATATTAATTAGGCTAATTGGCAATTAAACAATTAGTACATACCGTTACCATCATGCGTGTCCGGGTAACAGGGGTTGGTCCTACAAAGACAGGTGACCATGCCAACTGGTGTTGAAATCCATCTTGAATTTTGCACTTTTCCACTGGGGTGGAGAGAATGGATCAAAGACTTTCTGTCCTGGGGAAATTCTATTTAAGGCATGGGAAGCAAACAATGATTGTCTTCAGCTGGTTTCACAGACTGCTCCCCACTCAAGAAAATACATGCAAGGACCTGGAAAGAAAAGAACTTTAATGAGGGAAGAAGCTTAAGTTGTTAGATCCAGATCAGAATAAAAGATCAGTTCTGGTCTGAAGAACTGTGCCTGAAATAAGGACTAAGGTAAGAACTATGATTTGTAACAACTTCTCTTAATGTATTAGAGTGCTTTGTTTATTTTAGCTTAGTAGTTTACTTTGATCTGCCTGTCATCATTTGTAACCACTTAAATCCTACTTTTCCTACTTAATAAAACCACTTTTTGTTTATTATCAAACCCAGGGTAAATAATTGTTATGGGGGTGGGGGGACAACAGCGGTGCATATCTCTTTCACTGAAAAGGGAGAGAACTCTTAGAGCTTTCGCTGTGTAAAACTGATACAGAGTAGGATGGATTTATTTGTGGTTTTGGTCCCATTAGGGCTGTGCTCCTGTGTGCTGTCAAGTTCCTGTAAATGAGCCCTCCTAGACCTGAGCTGTTCTCAATGTCTTTGTTACTCTGCTGGGGGGCTGTTACTCCAGTTCTGTGCATTTGCTGGGGAAGACCAGAGATCCTGGCCCAGCAGGACAGGATGATGTAGTGCCCTAAAGGGCAGGTAGGTGGGCTCAGTTGTACTATCTGACTGCTTGTCCATCAAGTGACAGTCTCAAAGACATTTCTGTGATCCAACCTATCACAGGCTGCAACTACCGTCATCGATTTGGTAAATGTGTGGACTGATAACGAGCCAGAAAGGGAGAACTGTGTATTAATAATGTTCATCTGCCACTCTGAATCTCGGACACTTCCCATTGTGTGGAAAAATTACCACATGCAAGTAGGCATCCTGAAGACTGAGCCATGGAATGTCTCTGACTGGTCTTAGAGCATTCTTTCTTGGAAAACCAGAGGAAGGAAAACAGTCTGCTCTTTTCCACGGAGAAGAGTTTGAGCCTGATGGTCTGCCGGAAGTCTGTATCTGTTCCAAAGACTAGAAGGTCAGCAACCTAAGAAAAGCCCAGGGACCAACACTGGCCTTGTGGCTTATTCCTTGTTTCCAGCATGAATCCTCTGAAATGAGCAGCAAATGGAGCACAGGTCTTTAATACGCCTCTCTTCTATGCTCAACAAGCACCAAGTGTCTGTGGAGGGAGGGTGTCATGATTGAGAATAGCTACTCCACATGAAGGATAGTGCTTAAAATGGTGAGGGCACAGTACTAGGTAAGTACTAAGAAACAGTAACTAACTAATTAACTAAATGAATACAAGGGCACTGCTAATGAAATGCACTATTTACAAAAGCTCAGCTGTGCGGTAAAACCTGCACAGGAAGGTCTGATTCAGGCTGGGGTCGGTGACAGAAGGAAATGAGGGCAGGGGGACAGTGCTAGCAGCAGCGCTTTGAGGGTGCCTTGATGAGAACTACTAAGCAAACTTCTCTGGCTCTAATGTGCCTAGCGCGCCAAAGCCAAACAGGAATACCTATCTGCAGCCACTCAGAGAAGGGCTTGTATTAACACAGAGAACTACCTTAAATTGTTACCCAAGGTAAGAGCATCTCTAAATCAAAGCACAACCCCCCCTGCTGTGCATGACACTTTGTTATACCAAGAGCTGCTTGTTTAGAAGACAGCTGCCAGAGCCCTCACGGAGAATCTATGCAGTCCTATTGATGGCAGTGTTGTTATTTCATGGAGTCCAGAGAGAGAGGGATAACTTAACAGCTCATTTCAATTTGTGGTTGTTCCTACACTTGCAATTAAGCATTTGCCGCCTTTACTCAAATAAGATCGTGGGGAGATACAGCCACCATGGCCCTGCACTTCAGGCAATTCTTTACACCAGTGCAAAGCAGGCATCTCGCACTACTGAATCAGAAAATCTCACAGAGGTTGCTGTGTTCATCTGTTACTGTAAAAACCAGTGGTCTCCTGTGGCACCTTAAAGACTAAGCAAAACACAGGTTGGACCTGACCAATCCCTGAGGAGGGATTTTGCTAGACCAGGGATGATCATTTCTGCCCCCAACGCCACCAGCCCCTCAGCCATGGCCTCACTGCCAGCCTCCCAGCCGGATTTCCCCTGCCGCCGGCCCCTCTGCGCAGGGCTCCCAGCCCCTCCGTGGCAGCCTCATCACTACAAGCACAGCCCTGTTCCTGGGCTCGCAGCCCCGTGGGGCAGCCCCCCTGCTGGAGTCCAGGTGTGCCGCGGGGCAGCAGTCCCACTACTGGGTTCCAGCCCTGCTGCAGAGCTCCCAGCCACCAGCCCTCCACGGGACTCTCTGGTCCTGGAACATCCCTGGTTCTTCTGGACCAGGGATGTTGCTGGACCAGAGCATCCAAGTTAAGAGAGATTCATCCTGTATATAGGATCATGAGCTTTTGTGGATACAGCCCACTTCATCAGATGAATTGGAGTGGAAATAACAGAAACAGGAGAAGAAACAAACAGCATAAAACAAAAACAGCAGAAGACGTATCTGTTAATTGTAGGACTTGTGTTAATGAGGCTAATTAAGTGGGCTGGATGTGTCCCATACATAGCTTTTGATGTGGAAATACAGGTGTTAAAGGTGGGAGAAATTGGCTTTGTACTGTGCTAACCAGTTAATGACTTTGTTCAAGCCCAGAGTAATGGTGTCAAATCTATAGATAAATTCCAGTTCTGCAGACTCTTTCTGTAATTGGTCAGTGAAATTCCTTTGTAGAAGAATGGCTACTTTTAAATCCATGACTGAGTGACCAGGCAGGTTAAAATGTTCCCTTAACGGTTTATGTGTGTTACCATTTCCGATGTCTGTTTATGTCCATTCATCCTTTTCATAGAGACTGTCTGGTTTGGACAATATATATGGCAGAGGAGCATTGCTGACACTTGATGGCATATAGAAGATGTGAAGTTGTATCAGCCCTGTGTGGTTAGGTGTCACTTGTATAGATATGCGAACAGAGGCATACCATTTCACACCCATTGTGCTGTGGGATGAATGACTCCACTACAAGGTGCAGGCAAATGGTGAATGGAGCCCAGGCTTCCTAACTTTAGACTCCTACATTTTAAAACTTTGGGCTCAAGATTTAATATTAGGTGGCACCAAAACAGTGTTGGTTTCTCCTCTATTTCTGAAGGAAACCTATGACAGTGACGAGGGCTGATACAAAGCACTTCCCACCACTCCAGCAAATCTGGGCATGGGGAGGTAACACTGCAAACACCACTAGAATCCAAAATACTAGAAATACCCAGAAAGGGGCATGAAATGGAGCAATGTCACTCAGCAGCATTAAGGACAAAATTCATTCTTATTTATAGTGTTACCCATTTCTGTCAGGTGCTGCTGGATCTTCTGCTAGCATAGGTCCGCTTATTGTTTATTAAGAGCAAAGGATGGGACAAGGAAGGTGCTGTTTTAAAACCGAGTTTTAACAGCTGACAGGAAGAACTTTACACTGTTCTATATTGAGGAGATTTGGCTCTAAATTATTTGCAGTCTCTTTCCCTTAGAATACACTGAGGCTACGTCTACATTGGCATGATCTTGCGCAAATACTTTTTAACGCAAGAGTTCTTGCGTTAAAGTGTTTGCGCAAGAGTGTGTCTACACTGGCATGTGCCTTTGCGCAAGAGCATCCGTGCCAGTGTAGACGCTCTCTTGCGCAAGAAAGCTCCGATGGCCATTTTAACCATCGGGCTTTCTTGCGCAAGAAATTCATGTTGCCTATCTACACTGGCCTCTTGCGCAAGAACAGTTGTGCAAGAGGGCTTATTCCTGAGCGGGAACATCATAGTTCTTGTGCAAGCAGCACTGATTTCACACATTAGAACGTCAGTGTTCTTGCGTAAGAACTCCCCGCCAGGGTAGACAGGCAGCATGTTTTTGCGCAAAAGCAGCCACTTTGGCGCAAGATCGCGCCAATGTAGACACAGCCTGAGTCTTTTTTCAGGTATAACAGCTTTCCTGGGATTGCATGTAATAAATATCTCCACCTTCCTCCTGACCCTCAATGCAGCTCCAGCTCTGGCCTCTGAGATTCATGAAGGGATAAGCTCTTAATTCCCTGAAGGCAAATCAGGACATACACAGTCCCTCTTTTTCCAGCACCCAGCTTTTTAGCAGTCTCCTCAGCTCCCAGGTCTCTTTAGAATTCCTTTTACAGTTCTCTCATTTTCAACCGGACTGTGTCTTTGTAGCATTCTTAAGCAGAGGGAGGGAAAGGAACACGTAGGCACAAAAACAGTTCCTTGAAGAACTGAACTGGACTGTAACACAGGAGGACTTACACAGGGCACAATTCTGTGTATTTATACAGCAATTCTCAGCTTCCTGTCCCCACCCCTGCACGTCTCAAAGGGGCTACTGGTTGTACCTTCATGTGCCTTTCCAGGCCGCTGCTTTCCCAGAGCTCTTTAGGAACCACAACTCACTCTGAATCCCTTCTGAATCCCTTAGACTCACACAGCTACCCCTCTGAGATGACGAAAGGCAGGGACTTGTGAGAACTGAGTGAACATGGACCTGCCCATATACAATTCTCAAGTGGGGTCATCTTATGAAGCACACCTGTCTTTTAACAGAGTGAAAGCTTTTCCCAGGGAGGGACCCTATTATCCTCAGAGTAATCCAGGACGTGCTCCTATACTTCTAGGTTTGCTACCTGCTTTAAGGTTCTCTGTTGATACTGTCACCAGCACACTCCAGGGCACCCGACCTTTACCTTTCTGTGGGCTCCTGGCATCACTCTGTTAACTTAGGCACCCCACCCTTACCCAATTGCTAAGGTGTGAAGCAAAAGGCACCTATGAGGCTCAGGGAATACCCTTCTGCAGGTTTGTAGGAACTCTTACCAGTGAGCCTTATATAGTAATGTCCTTAACCTCTATTTATTAACAGTTACCAAAACAGAACGCACACGCTGCATACAATGCTCCCCACTCCCAATACAGCAGACAAACTTTTTTGGGTAGCCAGTCAAGATTAGATTGTCTGAGCCTCCAGCTTCTACACAGTGGAATAATTGACATTATTCTGAAATAACAAAGAGCACGTCCACACAGCAAGCCATTATTTCAAAATAATGGTGAGCTGGAGGACTTATTCCGACTCATGGTAATCCTCAGTTCACAAAGAATAAGGGAAGTCAGAGGAAGAGCGTTCTTCCTTCGACTTCCTGCTGTGTAGACAGCACCAAAAGCTACTTTGACTTCAACTATGCAATTGATATAGCTGAAGTTGTGTAGCTTATTCCAGCTTTTGCCCTGCTGTGTAGACGTGCCCTATGACCAGCAGGGTGTTGAGGTTTGGCAGCTCTGATCTCGGGCTGTCCCCCAGAGTTAGTGCCAAAGAACTTCCTTTTGGACCCCAATATATACAGTTAAAACTGGTGTAGCCCACACTCCAGTGGGCTTCAACATCAGTCCTGGTGTAAGCGGGGGAATGGTCCCGCTATTGTGGGGAACTTTCCTGAGTTCTATACCACCCCGGTGAAATGGACCAACAAAAGGATCTGAGTCCCCGCTCCCACTTCCTTTACTCCACGGCCTCCCTGATCCTGAGGGCTCCCCCTCCGCTCTCCTGAGTAGCAGAATCCTCAAAACCCCAACAAGGCTGGGCCCAGGTTTCCTGGGGCTTATTCCCCAACCTTGTAGTCACTTGGGACAGGGGCTAGAGTGTCCCCACTCCAGGGTGCTCTTGTCACATTGCATGCTTTCTTGGCCCAGTGATCATTCCATAAAGTTCAAAGCAAATACAATTTATTAAACATCAACTGATTAGAGAGAAAAGAATAAGAAAAAATGAGAAAGGTTAAATGAGAACACACAGTCCTGCTCTGTAGCATGGGGACATCACAAACAGCAGTCTGCAGAGTGTAGGGACAGTTCACAGTCTCTTCTTTATAGGCCCCTTAGAGGCCCTGGATGTGCTGCAGGGGGGCTGCAGGCTGGACACGCTTGCTCTGGCAGTGACCACACAGCCTCAAGCTCTAGGTGGTCAGACCTCTCTCCCAGTCTGGCCTGCTGGGCCTCTTGGCTGGTGATATCTCCCTGCCCAGAGCCTCTCCCCCCACTTTGCTGGTCCCAGCTGCTCACCATACCCAGCTGCAGGCTGTGCTGCTTTGCCAGTCTCCAGCTCCTTGCATTGCTTCTCTGTCCCTTTTGGCTCTCTGAGCACTGCCAGTCTGCTGCTCAACACAGGGTCTGCGCTCCTTGGGCTGTGTGTGCCTGGCTCTGTTGCTGCAGGACTGCCCCTTAGCACAGCTTGCACTCCTTGGGCTGTGTGTGCCTGGCTCTGTTGCTGCAGGACTGCCCCTTAGCACAGCTTGCACTCCTTGGGCTGTGTGTGCCTGGCTCTGTTGCTGCAGGACTGCCCCTTAGCACAGCTTGCACTCCTTGGGCTGTGTGTGCCTGGCTCTGTTGCTGCAGGACTGCCTCTCCACACAGCTTGCTCCTCTGAGCTGCGTCTCAACTCTCTCTCCTTGCTCTGAGAGACCCAGAAAAAATCCCAGCTCACAGGGAGGACTGGGCCTGGCCTCTTACTTTCCTCACTGGCCTGTCCTACCTGTCAATCAGACCGAGCTGGAGTGTTAGCTGCTTTCCATTGTCTCTGGGGTCTGTCAGTCTCAGGGCCCTGATTTCTCATGGACCCTTCCCCTTTTGATACTGGGAGCTGGCGAACCAAAAACTCCCACAGTTTTAGTAAGGGGCGAACAGTCCCCTTACACTGGGAACTACAAGTTGTGGACTACAAACTGCGGCATGTTGGGAGAACTTCCTGGTTCCTGCCATGATGTACCCTCTGCCCCCAGCAGGGTCTCAGCAGGGACTGAGCTGGAAGCCGCAGGCAGGCTGTAGGCAGAGAGGAGGGGCTGCTGAACGGTGATCCTGTTCTAGGGTTTTTTTGGGTTTTTTTGTTTAACAGAATAAAGCCAATTCCTGGTGGTTTATCTGAGTGGGTCTAGTCTGAGTTGCACACACACTAATACACAATGCAGAGCACTTGGATCCTACTTAGCTATCCCTTAACCAATCATTAAAATTAAAGTACTACAAAACAGTATTTTTCACCAACACTAGCCTGCCCATTACAAAACAACTCTTTAACCAATCGTATCCATCTTAGTTGATTTAAATCTTGCAAAATTAGTAAGGCAACAAACAGAAACAAAGAACTAGAGAGAAACAATACAGATAAACAGGGACCATAAAGGCAAAGTAATAAAGAAGTATAGATTTCACCATCACAACTGTTGATAAGAGATTCCTTGCCCGACAGAATGAAGACAGCTTTTTAAAAACATCTTAAGATCTGTATCTTTATCAGATGTCCTTGGCTTTTATCAGGACAGAAGAGCCTTCTCAACAGCCCAATATTACATTGTTTTGATGCAATTTAGATGGACTGTGAGGATGTGACTCTTAGCTCATGGCTGTTCCTATCCTTAGCTCTATGTCTGTCACTGCTTTCTGCAGAAAAAGGCCTCAGATCTTATAACACATGCATTCAGCTTTCTACCTTCTTACCACTATCACCCACTGACCAGGCTACAGCTGCAACCAGATCAGAGAAGCTACAACAGAACAGCTAAGGATGCAGTTTGGTACTTACCCCTACCACATAACCTTCATTTTCTTTAATCTAACACTTCTCATAAAGCGTATTAAACGTATAATGTTGCTAATAATGCTTTTCTGACTCCAGAAACACCAGTACTGGGAACAGAGTCTTACGACATTCTATGTAGAAGCCTCAAAATCAACCTCTGGGCCTCAAGCCTTGAATGTGATATGGTATCAAATTCTAAATGCAAATAAAGGAACCTCAGCTAGTGATTCTGATTGACTTTTATAAAGCGCCCCTCAAAGTCTCCTCCTATTCTTCTCACTGCGCTCCCACTGTTTTCCTCCACTTCCAATCTCCGCAGCAAAGGCTCCTGAATTCACTAATGCATAAGTTAAACAATCCCTTAAGCAACTATGGTGTCGTTATGATTCTAACCATGGCGGATTATCACTTAAATCCAACAAGGTGACCATACTTTCCATCTTCCTACTTCTAGCACATCTCTCATAGAAAACGTAATCACCCCCCTCCCTCGCTTGGTCGTTAGACAGTAACCCCTGTTATGCAGCACCTATTAGGGAGGACAGGATAAACCATCCCCCAACCTCAGTAAAAACTGGGTGGAGAAACAAAAGGGACACTTTTGCAGCCTTGTCTTCCCTCTTCCCTTCATCCCACAGAAGTCCTTGTCGTGTCAATGGGAATCAGGGAAAGAAAATAAGACCAGTCACACTGGGTCAGATCCCTCCAGCTCGCTCCCATGTCTCTGACAGTGGCCAGTACCAGAGCTCTGCGGGGAGTGGGCAGAACAGAGCAATTCTAGAGTGATTCATGCCTGCCATCCCCCCCTGACCATTTTGACTAATAGTCATTGATGACCTTGTCCTCAACAAACTTATCCAGTTCATTTTTCAGCCCAGTGCACAGACAGAGAATGGGGCTAGCCAGGGATGGAAGGACTTGGCTGGAAAAGGGAAGCCACGGTCTTTATTGGCTTGTTTCCCCAGACACATTTTTCCCCCAAGTTCATGCTGTCTGCGGCAATATTAGTGCACATGGTTCCTCCTCTGTGATGTATTCCCACACTTTGGAGGTAGATTCTGGGGGAAATGAGCAGCAAGGCAGCCCGGGCAGCTGGAGTTTCTTGGCACTACATGCAATATAATCATGTGAGTGGATTCAAAATGGACTTTAGCGTGACAGTCAGATGCATCTAAGTCAGGGGTGGGCAATAATTTTTGAAGGGGGGAGCACTTCACAAATTTCTGAAGTGGCCTTAGGCTGCCCTGGAAGGGACAGGCCTCAGGCAGAAGAAGCGGGGCCATGACAATTGCCATGTTCCCCTGCACACAGACCTTGATTGGCCTGGGGGTTGACGAGAGCGTGAAGTCTTTATCCCTGCCTCCCAGCACCTAGAGAGAACTGCCAGTTGTTTTGAACAGCAAGCAGTTCCCTCTGGTACTGTGTGCCCCTGGTGGGGGAGGTGGGGGTGGGGTGGGGTGGAGACCTCATGCGCTCCCCCATCCCCATGTCTCATTGGCCTGGGGGCAAGGGAGCGGCAGGACAGCTGTGGGCCGGATCAACCCATTTGGTGGACCAGATCCAGCCCATAGAGGCTGTCTTGCCCACCCCGATCTAAGTGCTGCCAAGCCCTTTTATGGTAAGGAGGTTTGGCAACCCCTGTGCCTTGTCCGCACAAGATCCTTTCTGTCTTCTAGACACAGCTCTCGCAACCAGAAAGATTTCACTTTGTGGACGAGAGGGGTCATAGCTACCTAACTGCTGGCCAATCATCATGCTGCTAAACTCTGTCCCCAGATCTCCTACAGTTAATCCCTGTTATTGAGATCCAGGTACAGAGTGTGCACCTCAGTAATGTCATGTTATCTGCCTAGGGAGAGGCAACAACATTTATTTCCCATGTACTGCCATCTGGTGTCTTCTAATGGAACAACAGGTTAGCAAAATGAACGGCAGACGTGTAGGCCTGGAAGAGACCTTGGGAGGTTTTCTAGTCCCCTGTGCAGGACTAAGCATTATCTAGGCTAGTGATACTTGCACTGCAGCTCACAAACCCCAAGTGCCTCTTTAATGTGTCTCCTGCAGCTCTGTGCAGCATGATATTAAAACTCTGTGTGACTGAATTATTAACCAATCAGGATGCTTTTACTATGTTGTATTTCCCTAACTTTTTTATGAAGTTGGCAAAATAATCTCAGTCCTGCATAAAGTGATCCAGACTCAGTGATGTCTCAGGCTCCTGGCACTTACTACTAAGGCAGGGGTAGGCAATAATTTTTGATGTGGGGTACACCAAGATTTTGGCAAGTGGTCAAGGGCTGCACTTTTCTATGGAGGGAATATGGGGTTTGGGATGGAGGTTGGTTTCAGAAGGGAGCTCAGGGTAGGGTACCGAGGTGCACGAGAGGGTGTGGGGTATGAGAGAGAGTTTGGGTGGAGGAGGGGGTTGTGACCTGGAGAAGAGGAATGGGCTGCAGGGTTGAGAAGGCGCTATAGGTGCAGGAGATGTTTCTGGCCTGGGGGAGGGATGTAGGAAGGAGTGCCAATGGCCAATGGGAGCTGTGATGATTGGCTTGGGACTGGGGGCAGTGTGCAAAGTCTCTCCCCGCACTGCCAGGAGTGCACAGTGCTTAGAGGGAGCCACCAGACATTTTGAACAGCCTCAAGCTGTAACAAAAAAAAGAGCTTGCCCCAAGGTCCTGGCAGGGCACGCTGTGAGCTGGATCAGAAGGCTTGGTGGGCTGGATTCAGCCCACGGGCCAGATCTTACCCATCCCTGTACTAAGGGGACTGACCAGGCTTGAGAGCCCAATGAACCCACACATGTTACTGCTGGGTTTGGAAACTAGTAAACCCTCTGTTGCTGGCCGCACATAGCATTGCATAGTATCAGACCTCTGTACTGTGGAGACCAGCTGTGCCTGAAATTGTGCTGCTTGAACACTGGCCAACATTTGTCATCTTCTTTTATGTCATGTCTCCATCGATTTTATGAGCCTGACAAACTGATCATTAAATGCACACTGTGGAAAAGGAAAGACCACTATACAACACACACAGAAGACTAGGTTGCTGCACCACTTTTCCTGATGCGTACCAAGTGCGCATATGTACACACGCCACCCTGCCACTTCCAAGCAGTGTAAATCCCTAGCATAGGACATGGTGTCCTTCGTTCAGCTTATACATGAGATGAGCCTAAGAAGCAGTTTCTGCCATGTTCATACGCCAACCTTGGAAAACTGGATCCTGAGAGATTTTCTACCTTCTAAAGATCAATATCTTTGCAATTGCAAGTGGCCAGGATTCCCAATAAGCAGAATCAGAGTTACAGAAATGTAGGACTGCAAGGGACCTGGAGAGGTGTCCAGTCCAGAGTGCTGCATAGGGGCAGAACCAAGCAAACCGAGAGCATCCATGACAGGCATTAGTCCAACCTGTTCTTTAAAACTTCCAGTGATGATGATTATACTTCCCTTGGAAGCCTAGTCCAGAGTGTAATGACCTTTCCAGTTAGAGAGTGCTTTCTAATACCTGTCCCAAACCTCCCTTGCTGCAGATTAAGTGCATTCTTGTTCTACCTTCAGTGAATAGGGAGAGCCATTGATCACAGTCCTTTTTACAAGCATCCTTAACATATTTAAGACTGTAATCAGATCCATCCCCTCCACTCTATCCCCCTCACCCGCCCCCTCCCCCCTCGGTCTTCTTTTCTTAACACTAATCACGCCCAGTTTTTTAAACTGTTCCTCATAGGTCAAGTTTTCTAAACTTTTTATCATTTGTGTTGCTGTCCTCTGGATGTTCTCCAATTTGTTCAGATCTTTCCTAGATGGTGCATAGAACTGGACACAGTTATCTAGCTGAGACCTCATCAGTGCCAAGTAGAGCAGGAAAATTACCGTCCTTGTCCTGCCTTATGTACAACAGTCCTGTTAATACAACCTAGAATGATATTAGCCTTTTTTTGCAACTGTCTTATATTGCTGTCTCATATTCAATTACCTCCCTCCCCCATATCCTTGTCATCAGTATAGCACTTAGAAAGTTATCACCCATGTTGTGGTTCTGCATTCAACTTTTTCCTTCCTAAAAATTCAAACAATGAAACATTTAATTGAAATAGGCAGCCTCAGGCTGTGTCTAGACTACGGAGTTTTATCGGAAAAAGGTATGCAAATTGTTTTAAATGGAAGTTTTAGGAAGTTGACCTCCTGAATTTAATACAGAACAGGAGGTAGTTGAGATACATTCATATTTATGGAAGCTTACTATTTTCATGGTGGGCGTATGGCAAAAAAATAGTTTTGTTGGAAGAAGCTTTTCTGAAATTTGGCCGATCTACACTGGGCCAAATTTTGGAAAAAACTCCTCTTTCGGAAGAGCCCTTTTTCCTCATAAAATGAGGAAGACGGGGCTTCCAAAAAAGTGCATCTGCTCTTCCACAAAAAATGTCAAAAGAGCAGACGTGTTCCCTGGACGTGGCGGAGTTTTTCTGGGATACCACCCCCATAGTCTAGACATAGCCTCAGTAAAAGCTCCTAAGTAAAGTAAGGCTACAATTTAGTCATGGGTATTTTTCATGAGAGTCACGGCCTGTGACCTGTCCATGATTTGTACTAATACACCTGACTAAACCTTAGCTGGTGGGACACTGCTCAGCGGGGAGGCAGGATTCTGGGCAGGTAGAAGATCGGGGGAGCTGCTGTTCAGAGGTGGGGGGCAGAGCCGGTGGCACCATTGCCATGAGCCATATGTGGGCTGCTCCAGCTGGCCTTGGAGCCACCCCCTTTGCCACTGCTCCAGCCACCTCTGGGACCACTGCACAGCAATCTCTGAGGCCAGCTGTAAAATTCAGTGTCTGTGAACAGGTTGCTACACTATTGAAACAGCCCTGGAAATGATGGTAAATGGCTCGTTCTTATGATGGTTCTAATGTTTCTGGGTCAGATCCTGGTCTATCCCCAATCCCCCTGTGCTGTCCCAGAAGCATAGACAGGAGTAACAGCTGTTTTTAAATGGTATGCTAGGGGCATTTAAAAAGGATCATGGCCCCATGGGCTGTTACTGCCAGGGTGCAGTAGAGTAACCCTTAGGTTGTTCTAACTAGTGCTGGAGGCCTTTGCACACACCTTATGTTGAGCATTTTGAGAATCCTCATGTTCCTGCCCCCAGCAAAGCTCTGTACATTAAGGATTGCAAATAACATGTTACCATAACTTCTGGTTTGATGCCCAGAATTTTAACTGGACTGCCACAGGCCACGCCAAACACCAGACACTCAAAAATCATGAGCCAGGCCTCCCACACCTCCACCCCCAACATTGTGAGATTAAAAAAAAAAAAAAAGTGTTGAGTCTTACTATTTGCCTCTGCTTTTGAGCCTTTAGCGTTAACATATCTTCAGTTTTTTCTCTGCACCCATGGGGTCTTAAAAAATGAAAGCTGAGGTTCTCACAGAACCAGGACTCAGGAGTTGGAGCTTCAAGAAGAACAAAGTATCCCAAGACCTGTGATAAAATCCCAGGAATTGGCAACTCTGAGAGACAGATCCTCCCCTTTGAAGGTTATAGGCTCAAGAGCTGGAAGAGCAGCAAGCTTCTTTCCCTTGAGCTCACAGAGAAATATAAGAGAGAAAAGATTTAACTGAATTTCCACCATAGTCCTGAGGATAGTGTTTCTAGTAGTTGTCTCTGTTCAGCACTTTGATACAACAGGAGTCTTTGTTTTACAAATTCCATTAGTATATGTAGATTCCGTGGTTACTCCTATTCACAGAACACCTTGCTGCCAGTTCCTTTAATTGCCATATGGTTACCCTTAGCTGAGCTGAAGCAGGTTGTCACTTCTAATTCATGCTGTAGCCTGTCAGTGCTGATGCTGTGTGCTGGACTGTAGCAAGCAGGCCTGGTTAAGTGGATCAAATGTAGAGCACAATAGGAGATTTGGGGGATTATATTGTAAATCATCATGTGTACCAACAAAATAAGCTCATGTGGTAAAATTATAACTCATATTTGAACTGCTCCACTTTTCCTCAGATGCACTGTGTTAAATTCATAACATTCTTACCTTATTCTAAACTTGTCCTGGGAGATAGCTGACTTGTTTTGGTTACGGTGTGACTGTTTTTTAATACATAGCTAATTAGAACACTTCTGTATCAACACATCTCTGTATGTTGAATGACCAAAGTCAGATATGATGTATATAATTCGTATGCCTTGTACTTAAAATTCTTCACCGACATCTGATTTTTAAGTGAGGTTTTTAGGAAATGTTAGACATGTCGTACCTCGGTGTTCTGTACTTCGGTACCTTCGGTGGTCTGAACTATCAGTGTCAGCATCGTTTGGCCCGGGTCGTCCTGGCGCGCTCCTGACAGGACCTCTACTCCGTCGGTGATAATAAACTTTCGGCTGCATGCGTAAAAATTGGTGCTCCCTTTATCTAGAGTGTTAGACCCCGTGCACTTGGGTCAACACAGGAGATCTCTGAGAGGCCCCGGAAATGACAGATGCAGGCAAGGTTTGAAATCAGTCGAGCAGGTTTATTGTTAAATGCAAAGCTCTACCAGTTGGTAACAGGGATCAGTACAATGTTACACCACTGGGCACTATGGCCCGCGTTGACAAGGTACTAACACCGGGCAGGCCTATTGCCATATAACAGATATTAACAGCAGTCAGTCAGAGTTAAGCTACTGTGCATTCTGTAAGTTTAGGCAATGACACCTGCCGTTCAGGCGCCTAGTGCGCCCCACCCCCCAGGTCGACCGGAGAGCACCCTTTGCGGTGTCCTTTTATAGACAGCTATAAACAACTTACATCACTTCTTTACGTACCAGGTTACCACCCCCTGTTGCCTAGTTACCACCCGTCACCTTACGGAAGGGGGGCTTACTTACTATCCTTCATGCTGTCAATCTCGACCCGGTCCTGAACCTAGGTCAGTATGTACATTAGTTTTTGGGGAGTCTTTGTACCAAGATATTTCTTATTCAGATGTTTCGCTACTCCCCTTTGGCTTACAGTCTGTACCCAGTGCCTCCCTGTGTCCTTCCATGCTCGACCTAACTTATACAATCACACAATTATCAATAGGGCCTCTTTCTTGGCTCCTGTGTTCCTGAACCAAAGTCTTGCTCACTAGATTCTAGGCCTGTTGCTGCTTTCATGTTACAGGCTTCTACTCAGGCCTGCTGACTCCATGTTACTGACCCTCAACTTACTACAAGACAATCTGAATGAAAAATATCAGTTGGTGCATATATCTGCATTCTCTACAGATTGGGATCTTTAGGTGCTTCTACAACACAAATAATAAATAACATTAGTATAAATCATTATGGGCTTTACTGACTCTGAAGTCAATTGTGTTCAGCGTTCACAAACAAGCTGCTGAAAGCACTTTGCTTCCCCAGTGACATACCACCACCATGAAAATAGTAAGCTTCCATAAATATGAATGTGTCTCAACTACCTCCTGTTTTGTATTAAATTCAGGGGGTAAACTTCCTAAAACTTCAATTAAAAAAAAAAAAAGATAAAGCTGTTGAAATATATTTATTTAAAAACTCTTACCAGTCTCCCTCTAGTGGTTTCATAAGAAATTGCAGATGGCTTGCTGGATTTAAGCTTGCAAAAAAGTTAACCAGACAATAGCATCCTTCTTCTCTAAGCACGCCAAATATCTGAGTATGCAGGCACATTTGCCTCTAGAAACAGAAGGAAAAAATGTATGATGTTATTTTTCAAACCATGAATTCCTCATCTGCAAAGAAACCTGAAGACTTCCTATTCAGATCAATAAAATCCCATTGTTCACAGTAGCATGTTTTTCTTGGCCTTTCTGGGAAATTTAAACAGACCCAGTTAATTTGTTTTCTGCTATCATAAAACACCAATACATCTCAGATCACATTTAAGTTACAGGGCAAAAAGAGAGTAATTCTAGGAGTAATGCAGGAAGTAATTTGGAGGGCAAAAATTGAGTAAACTAACACTTCCTGGAAAATGGTTACTGTATATGTAAAGATTTTAAATTTTTTTAACCAAGGAGATATTTCAAAAGCTTTGTTCAGAATCTGAGCATTTCAATGGGCAAGAGGGACTGCTGAAAACTTTCTTGTTATGTTGCAAAATGCAGATCCAAACCGTCTCAAGATATGGGTTGTTTGAAGTCTGGGGTTTGTTTCTGTGGTGATTAATGTTTTTGCAAATGAGTGTTTTTATGTATCACATTTGTTATTGCAACTGTATTAATAATTGCTCTTATACATTGCAGGTTGCACTCTGCAAATGGAATTGGACATAATCCTGCTTTAAGGAGTTTATAATCCCATTTGGGAAGATACAAAGCAACGTTAAAGAGAGAGGCATGCCAGATGGACTGAGCCAAAAGAGATCAGCAATGAAAAGGAACACAACACATTGGTTTTTAAGGAGAGTTAAGGGGAAAATGTCCACAAATATGCATTCAAATTTGAAAGTGAATGTCAGGTTGCTGGTGGCTGAGACTGTTGTGTGTTCCTTTTTAAAGATATTTAGAACCTTCAAGCTTGCTTGTGTGAATTAATCCTTACATGTGGATTTTTAAATGTAATGACCCAACAGTTACTAGACAAGGGTTTCTAAACATCAGAGTGAAATTCAGGGACAGCCTTTCAAAGGGAGCAGTGGGGGCAAAAAACTTAACTGGCTACACGACAGAGAGAGAAGTTAATGGAGAGAGTGGTACGATGAGATTGCCTACAATGGCATGTGGCCCATCTGAGATTGCGACTGACAAACACCTCCAACCAGTGATGTGACAGGGGCTCTGGGATACTACAGATAATGATTTTCCAGGTATTGGTCTGGTGGGTCTTGCTTCTTGCCCAGATGCTCAGGGTCCAACTGATCATCCTATTTAGGGTCAGGTGAAATTGGCAGAGACCCTGGGGGCTTTTCACCTCTCTCTGTAGCATGGGACATGGGTCACTTGCAGATTTAAACTGGAGTAAAGGGTGGATTCTCTGTAACTTGTAGTCATTACATCATAGAATCATAGAACACTAGAACTGGAAGGGACCTTGAGAGGTCATCGAGTCCAGTTCCCTGCCCTCACAGCAGGACCCAGTACCATGTAGACCATCCCTGATAGATGTCTATCTAATCTGCACTTAAATATCTCTAGTGATGGAGATTCAACTACCTCCCTAGGCAACTTATTCTAGTGTTTAACCACCCTGACAGTTAGGAAGTTTTTCCTAATGTCCAGTCTAAACCTCCCTTGCTGCAGTTTAAGCCCATTGCTTCTTGTCTTATCCTCAGAGGCCAAGGAGAACAATTTTTCTCCCTCCTCTTTGTGACACCCTTTTAGATACCTGAAAATCGCTATCATGTCCCCTCTCAGTCTTCTCCTTTCCAAACTAAACAAGCCCAATTCTTTCAGTCTTCCTTCATAGATCATGTTCTCTAGACCTTTAATCATTCTTGTTGCTCTTCTCTGGACCTTCTCCAATTTCTCCAAATCTTCAATAGTCAGACGGAGGCTGTGGGCCTAGGAATGGGTGGGCAAGGTTCTGTGGCATGCAATGTGCTGGAGATCACACTAGATGACCACAATGGTCCTTTCTGGCTTTAAAATCTATAAGTCTCTGTAGTGCTTAGAGAAAATTATGGGCCATATATCTGAGGGCAAAATGTGAAGGTTAGAACTCCTGCTTTGTTGATTAGTTATATAAGTCACATGGCATCATTTCTGATCATTGATTGGATGACACGTAATTTACCTACACAGAACAAATTGCAAAATTACAATTGTCAGGGAGCTAGGGGGAAGTGCACAGTTTCCTCCATTCCTCATTATGTCTGGGGAGCACAAGGGGCAGATGAACCTGCCCCAAGTCTTTTAGGGGTGCCAGCTAAAAGACATGCACCCCTCCCCGGGCTGTGCCCACTGGAGCTGCAGCAGCCATGGCAAGGCACATCTCACCTGGCCCCAAGCTGCTGTGATGAGAGAGGGCTGGGATGGTTCTCTCTCCCGGGGCAGCCTGCATCCTGAACCCCTCATCCCCAGCCCCACCCTAGAGCAATAATTTACATGAAGAAAAATAAAAATTAATTGAGTTAAGGACCTGAGCAAGGTTGGGTAAATCTTCTAGTATAATTATAAAGTAAATAAATTGGAATATTAATATTATTTTGTACTTACAGTTCAGGGTATAGTATATAGAGTAGTATAACCAAGTCATTGTCTGGATGAAATGTTAGTTTTCACTGACTTCACTAATGATTTTTATGTGGCCTGTTGTAAAACTAGGTAAATATCAAGATGAGCTGATGTGCCACCTAGAAAACCTCTGTCCCCCCCCCCCAGGGTACATATTCCCCTGGTTAAGAACCCCTGATCCAGCCTGCCCTGCATAACACAAGCCATACCATTTCATCCAGTAATTCCAGCACTGAATCCAATAACTTGCAGCTAGAGCCCAACAAAAATTATTTGCTGAAGATACTCACAAATAATTCTGAATAATAAACAGGAAAATATTCCCATTTATGGCAGCAGAATTTTCTAAGAGAAATAATGGGGAAATACAGTGGATAAATAATTTTGTTGCAAATTATAAGCTCAGCTCTAACATAAAGAAGAAAGAGAGGCTGCTTAATTCCCAGATGAAGGGTCTGTTTCACATGAAGCAGGAGGAGTGAAAGAAAGTACAAAGCAGAGAGAGAGGATGGGGCCATCGGTATCTAAGGGCATGTCTACACTAGAAAACTATTTTAAAATAAGTTATTTTGAAATAATAACTCCCAAAATAACTATTTCAAAATAGCATGTCCACACTACAGGGAAGCCTCGAAATTAGTCCGAGGCAGGCTCCCTTAATGAGGACATGGTACCTCGACTTAGTTACTTTAAATGACTCTGGGGAGTAGGGGAGCATCCACACTATCGCTAGTTTGAAATAACTATTTCAAAATAAGCATTATTCCTCATTGAAAACAGGAGTTGTTATTTCAAAATAATCAGACCCTTGCTTATTTCGAAATAATGGGCTCGGTAGTGTGGACGCTCTGCTTGTTATTTCAAAATAAGGGGAGTTATTTCAAAATAACTCCCTAGTGAAGACTAGGGCTAAAAGACAGGAATAGCCGAAATATAAGGTGTGAGGGGAGCAACCCAGAAAATGAGGACTGAGAAAAGGGAAGGCCATGCTACGTAAAGACCACATCTTCACTTCCCACAAGATCAGTGCTGTGGCAGTGGATCTTCCAGAGTTCGATTTAGTGGGTTGAGTCAAGGGCCACTTAATCAAACACTGAGGTGCCCCCATCGATGCTGGAACTCCTACTCCTTGCAAGGAGTAAGGGAAGTCGATAGGAGCATTTCTCACATTGACCTCCCGCTATGAGGATGGAGCTGAAGCTCGGATTAAGGTACGTTGACTCCAGCTACATTTTTTACATAGCTAGAATTGCATACCTTAAGCCAACCTTCCTCTGTAATATGGACCTGGCCTAAGAGTGATATGCTGTCTTTGCTGAAGTCAATGGGAGTTTTGCCAATGACATTGCTAGGGCTAAAATGTTACTGCTGAAGATGAAAATAAGGAACATGAAACTGGAAAGTGAAGGGAAGCCAGGAATCTGGGGGAGAAGGAGCAGGGGAGGGGAGGAAGAGCCGCCATTGGTGCAAAAGGAGGAGTTAATGAAGCACTTTGAACAAACAAACAAAAGGGGAATAGGGAAACTGGAGCAGAGGAAGTTTATAGCAGGCAAGGCAACAGAGTGGTAGCATGGTAAATTATGCTGTCAAGGGAGTCACATTCACACCAGTGTAACAAAGCAAAATCTAACCTCTGACTCCCATGGCAACTCTCACTCAGCCACATTGTACAGCTGCATATGAGGGCATAAACCAAACTGCGTATTCAGTAACTGCACATCTTACACATGTGCAGTGCACGGAGTTCTGGTTGCTGAGGAAACCACAACTATTAATCATGCTGCATTAACAGTTTTATTACCCTAAATATTTATAAGGGTTGGCTTACTGAGAGCTGAAGAGAGACTTCCCATTTTCCTCATGTCATTTATGTTGCCTCACGTTCAGTTTCACTGCTTCACAGGATATGTCAGGAGCAGTGGATGTTAGCACTGGTCAAATCTTCAAGGCCCACACCCGGTCTTAAGCAGAAAGATGGCTCCATATCATGTATACTGCCCTGTGCAAAGCACCAGACTCTTTGTTTGGGGAAAATATTTGCTGTTATAAATGTAAAATGCACCCAGGTACTACAGTGATGGACACCTTAATGTCTAAAGAGGTACTTTAAACAAACACACAAAACTAAATACTGTGCAGGGGACATCAGGCCAGCAGCATTTTGCCAGTTCATTTGCTGAGCTAGGCACATCCTAAAGCAATTCTCTGCTCCACTGTGGGCTGGTGGAGCACATCTTAAGCTCTAGCACCTTTGTGTACTGTGATTACAGAGCAATTCTGGTGCCTTAGAAGAGACTGCATATGTTTCCCAGTGATTACAACAGCCTTTGGGCCTGATTCAACTCCCCTAAAGTCAGTGGAAAGACTTCAGTGGAAGTCAGATCAGGCCTTCTGTGAGGGAAATAGTGGGGTCATTTATGGGAGGAGAGGAAGAAGGGGGCCCAAGAATGAAGGGTCAGATGGACACTCAGGTGCCATCTTTTGAAGGAACAAGCATCTTTGAGAGATCCACAGTGATTTTGGGTCATGTGTGCTGCAGGAAACTGACCCAAACAAATTCAATAAAATTCTCACATTTCCTGACTAAATCCCAGAGCCAGCCCTGCTCCAAAGCCTACGGAAGCCAGAGGGAGGCTTTGAAATGATTTCTAGGTGCTTGGGATTGGGCCACTAGCAAACAGATCAGTGCCATTTATTCAGGAACTGCACCCTCTGTGACCTGAACGCATTGGCTGGCTGTGCTCGCCTGGCATGGAGCTGATCTACACAGCGTAATCCAAGGCTGGCTCACTCACATCTCAGGGAGTTTAAATGTCTCCACTCCCTGCCTGACAAACCTGCTGCGGGTGGTTCAGAAGAGCAGCAGCGAGTGCGCTCTACTTACAGGAAGTGCTTCTAGCGTTTCGTTTCCATGGGCCCTACTGCTGCACCTTTAGTAACAGTCCTCTCAGCGCTAGTGAACAGGCTTCTCCATGGACTTCGAAATGCATTTGAAATACATTAGCTAAGAACTGCTAATTTATCTAGCCTGATGAAACCAATGGCACTGTAAGACAGGACATGATGGGTTTCAAGTGGTGCAGTTCCATTGAGCTCAACGGGCCTCCAAGCCAGGCACTGTTATTTACTGCATATTTCTACCAGCCCTAGCCCAGGGTTGTACAGGACCCTCATCTCGATCATTAGGTCTCTGGGCACTACCATGATGAAAATGTCGAGTAATAATACTCCAGTTTACACTGGCTGAGGAGCTGAGTCCAATGTCTTTCCCCTGCATAGAAGCCCTTATTTTAGGAAAGGAAATACAACAGAACTTGGCAAGCAGTGGCCCGGCACGTCGCAGTCAGACTATGGTAAGCCGCCATGTTTTGGACAAAGGTCGTCAATAACAGAAGGATTTGGTTTGGTTTGAAATAAGGTAAAGAACTTCTTAGGACATAAAGCCATGAGGGGCCCTTTCAGACTTGCAATTGTGTCACTGCAATTACTGGAATTTGCATTCAAATCAGGTAATTGCAGATGCTACTGGCCGGCTGAATGTTCAACTCGCTGTAATTTCAAAGTTGCCTGTGCAGTTGCTTATGCAAATTAAACAGGCATTCTGACTGCAAGTGCAAGTGCATGCTTAAAGTATTTCCAAATCAAGTACATGGAAAACCCATTGGGCCTAATCATGCCTACTCATTCTGGCTGCTCTCAACCTAACCTTCCTATTTCCCATTTAAAAATATTCTTATTTTATTATTATGCTATAATGTTCTCCGGGAATGGTCCCAAAGGTGAAGTTTACAATAATATTGCAGCATCACTGTGGCATAATTCTTTCCTAGAAATGCTCTATTTTAATGCCTGCCCCACTAACAGATTCAACATGTTTATCATCCTTTGCAGGAATGGTTCTCTCTGATGTTCCTGTTTGCCTCATTTATAGATTCTCTCCGCCAGTTTTGAGTCTTGCAGTGGCGTGAACAGCTCCTTTAGCTCATCTTTACTGAATAATGTTAAATGCAGATCATGGGCTTACTGCATTACAAACACGATATTACCAAAATGAGATAAATCACGAACACATTAACCTCCCTCTGTTAAAGACATTTCATCCTGAGGCATGTTTCCTGGTGTCAGATACTATGTATCAAGTGTTTGGTTATCCAGGCTGCTTTACTACAGCTAGCAAAGAGTGCACAGCAGTGCAGCAACCATCTCTGGAGTGCAATTGTCTAAAATATTCATTAGTCATGAGATTCTCTGTGTGAGCTTTCTAAGTTAAAAGCTGATGACAGATTTTCAGACCATTTTTGCATAGCAGCTTCTTTTCCATGCCATGCAACTTGTCCTTTGAATGGAACTAAAATGTGTCATGACACTAGGGGTCCTTCTCACATGCAAAATATGCTTTTTATGTTTACTGTTGGGAACAAACGTAACTGTGACAGGGGAAACTGAGCTGAAGTTTCAGTTGTTTCTTAAGTTTTACAGGGAAATTCACATTCTTGAATGCAGCTGTTTAATTTCCCTTTGCGTGGCCCATTTGGAGCAGTGGTAACTCAGGAACAAGGGAGGCTGCATGTTTGTGCCTTGTGATTTCAGGCGAGCTCCTTAAATCAAAACTGAGCCTTCGTAGCGTGATTTCTAAGAACGAGCTTTATTGATTGTGTCTCTGCAGCACACGCAGGCTGCTCACTCTCCTCACGTCCCATCCCCACACGAACAAACCTCTTCTCTTCTTGGCCTGCACCAAAGTCTTGCTTGAGAGTCAGTAGGGAACTGCCCAGAACGTTACACTGAACATGTGGTGTTTTGCCTTCAGGTGCCAGTTCCTGGGAACATGGGACTCAACAGGTGTCCACCATAGGCAACGCATGGAGGGCATGTGGGGTCAAGTGCCTCCCCCCAGACTTTTGCTTGGCCTGCCAGGGTGGGAGAAAAAGGGGCTTCCTTCACCTGCTGTGTCTGCTCCCTAGCCCACTAAATCCCTGTCCCTGGCAGCCAGGCCCAGGTGGGGACTGCGAGGGGCAGGACTAGCTGCTTCTCACAATGTCTGCTCGAGGTCATGGCTTGGTGCAATGCAGCAGCTGCGTGAGAGAGATCCTGGGTGGGGCAAGTAGCCCAGCATGCCTGGCTGAGCCAGCCAGCTGGAGGGGGAAGGGGCTCTGGTTTGCTTTGCTCATGTTTTGTACGTGTAATTGGGATTATGTTTTCCAATGTGCATTACTTTGCATTTACAAATGTTAAATTCCATCTGCCCTTTTATTGCCCAGTTTTGTGAGATCCCTTTATAAATCTTCACAATCTGCGCTAGGCTTAACTATGCTGAGTAATTTTGTATTGTGTCCAAATTTTGCCACTTCACTGTTTACCCCCTTTTCCAGATAATTTATGAGTATGTTGAACAGCACTGGTCCCAGTGCAGATGCTGGGGGAGGGGTCCCACAGAATACCCCTCTCCATTGTGAAAACTGACCATTTATTCCTACCTTTTGTTTCAATTGTCAAAGCAAAAACGCTCCTCTCTGTTTAGGCAGCTAACAAACAGCTTTATTAATTAATAAAGCACAGCATGAGCCAAACGTGGTCGCAGCAAAGCCAGGCCCAGTAAGGCTGGCTAATACAATCAATCCTAGTATTTTATACCCTTAACCAAACAAGTCTGATGCCAGGGCATTCCATCAAAACAAACTTCAAAGAGAAATTGTCATCAGCACAGAAAGAAACAGGTTTTTAGGGAGTTTGAGCTTCAGCTCAAAATAGTTCATTAACACATTCCAACAGCCTATCCTCCTGGCCTCTCTCACATTGGTGAAGGTCAGTTAACTTTCTAGTGTACGTGCAGAAGCGAGAAACTTAAATGGCTTCTGTTATATGAAGTGGCTTCTAGCTAAATATGAAATGGTTTCTATACTGTCTTTTAACCATTTACAGTACCCTCCCTTGCTTAATCGCCTATGGTGAGGGACCTGGTCAAAAGCTTTCTGATATTCCAGCCACACTAGATCCACTGGAATCTCCTTACCCATATGTCATGTTATTGGATTCTAAAGATCACTGTTGCACCCATGGGGGGGGGGGTGGCAATGCGTCAGGGTCCCCCAACTCCTGCACCCCCATAGTGGCACGAACAGACTCCACCAGCCAGTAGAATAGAGGGAGTTTATTGCTTCTCCAGGATACAGCACAGCATAGATGTAATCTGGTTACAGGGCCAGGCCGAGGATGCCTCAGCTCCTCTTGGGATGGGGGAGACTGGGCCCCTAAATCCCAGCCCCCCTTTGCTCAGGCTGCTTCCTCCATGATTCCAGACAGAAACCTAACTCTTCCTTCCAGCCCTGCCCCCAGCCAGGGCTCCACTCCCCTTCTTCCCATTGTTCCGCTCCCTGGGGGATAACTCGTTGGACAGGTTGAGAGACCCTTTGCATAATGACTCATCCCCTGTCCTGCTGGGCCGTGCTACAAACAGCAGCCAGCGGGGGCCACTCACAGCCCACCGCCCAGCATAGCAACCAGCAAGGTACCAGCACTACATCACAGGGTGTTTGCCCTAAAAGTCTGTACCAAGGGGGTCACATGAGGTGTCACATGAAAAGCGAAGTTACTCACCTTGGTGCAGTAACTGTCGTTCTTCGAGATGGTCCCCGTGGGTGCTCCACTGTAGGTGCTGGGCTTGCCCCGGCGCTGCAGGACGGAGATTTTTGCAGCAGTAGTCTGGCTGGACCGCACATGCGCGGGGAGCGTCTTGCGGCTTTCGCGCCCTTTCGTGCTGCTCGGTCTGGTCTGAGCCAGTTCCTCGGACCCGCCTCAGTATCTGTAACACAATAAAACAGACACAGATGCCGAAGCAGGGAGGTGGGCGGGTAATGGAGCACCCACGGGGACCATCTCAAAGAACAACAGTTACTGTACCAAGGTGAGTAACTTCGCTTTCTTCTTCGAGGAGTCCCTGTGGGTGCTCCACTGTAGGTGTCTGCACAGCAGTGTCCCGCTCCCCGTGTATAAGAAGGTAGGTGGGATTCAGAGGTTAACGATTGGCTGATGAAAGGAACTGCGGCTGTAACGGATTTATCCGGCAACCACCTGTGCTGTACAGTATAATGTTCTACAAAGGTGCAGTAGGATGCCCACGTGGCTGACCTACAAATTTCTGGAAGGGGAACACCTCTAAGAAAGGCCGGGGAAGCTGAAATGGCCCTTGTGGAGTGCGCCCTGCGATGCTCAGGAAGGGGTATTCCCCAAATAGAGTAGCATTGAGATATGCAGGAGACAATTAAGTTAGCTACTCTTTGGGCAGAAATGAGCTCTCCCTTGGAACACTCAGCTAATGAGAGGAGAAGTCTGCCTGTTTTTCTAAAGGACTTAGTACGGTCAATATAAAAGGCCAGCGCCCTACGCACATCTAATGTGTGGAGAGCGGCCTCCTTAGCTGAAGCATGTGGTTTAGGGGAAAAAACGGGTAATACTATAGGCTCGTTGATATGGTATTCTGAACAGACCTTAGGTATAAAGGCTGGGTGATGTCTGAGTATGACACAGTCCCTTTGGAAGATGGTGTAGGGAGGTGCAGCCATCAACGCCAAAAGCCCGCTGACTCTTCGCGCCGAGGTAATCGCAAGCAGGAACACCAATTTTCAGGTGAGGCGTTGCAGAGGTATCGTAGCCAATGGTTCAAATGGCGGGGCCATAAGGGTCCGCAATACTAAATCCAAATCCCACAGAGGGGGTGGTGTGCATACGGATGGGTGCAAATTTGTTAACCCCTTGATGAATCTTTTAGCGAGGGGGTGTGCAAACACAGAAGACCCATCTATGGGCTGTCAGAAAGCTGCTATTGCCGCAAGATGTACTTTCAAGGATGGTATGGCCAGACCCGCTTGGTGAAGACCCATTATGTAGTCAAGGATGGTATGGATAGGAGTCAATACTGGGTCAATCTGGTGGTTTGAACACCAGATAGTAAATCTTGACCATTTTGCCATGTACGTGGTTCTTGTGCTATGTCGTCTGCTCTGTATAAGGACGTTTCTGTCTTCGTCAGAACATAGGGTCTCACTGGCGCTTAGCCAGCTAGGTACCACGCTGTGAGATGTGTCGTGTGAAGTTGTGGGTGAAGCAGGCAGCCACGGTTCTGGGTGAATAGTGTTGGAAAAAGTGGCAGCTGATAATGTGGCCAACGGGATAGTTGCAACAGTAGAGGAAACCAGTGCTGTCTGGCCCATGAAGGGGCTATCAATATTACTGTGGCTTGATCGGTTCTGATCTTCTGCAATACCCTTGGGATTAGGGGTATGGGAGGAAAGGCATACATCAGTGGGCCGGTCCAACTCATGAGGAATGCATCGCCCAGAGATTGAGGACCGAGACCTGCCCTGGAGAAATACTGATGGCACTTCTTGTTGCTGTATGTCACAAATAGGTCTCTGAGGGGGGTGCCCCATTTGCGAAATAGGAAGTGGAGGGGTTCGTGGTGAAGCTCTCATTCATGGTCTGGGGCAAAATTCCTGCTGAGTGAGTCTGCTGTTGCGTTGCTTATGCCAGGTAAGTATGATGCCACAAGAATGATGCCGTTGGTGATGCACCAATTCCAGAGTTGGACCGCCTCTGCACATAGGGATCGTGAGCATGCTCCGCCCTGACGATTGATGTAGAACATCGTAGCCACATTGTCTGTGAGGATCTTTACTGTGGAATTGTGAATGTGATCCCAGAAATGTCTGCAGGCATTGAAGACGGCCCTGAGCTCCAGTTGATTTATATGGAGCAGTGTCTCTTGGTGTGTCCAGCGGCCCTGCATGGACATATCGCTCATGTGGGCGCCCCATCCTAGCAGGGAAGCATCTGTAGTGATTTGATGTGTTGGTAGTGGTTGTTGGAAAGGTACCCCAGACAGTAAGTTCCTTTGCGCGGTCCACCAACGAAGCGACGTGATAACGTTGGGTGGGATCGCTACTGTCTTGTGCACGTCTGTAGTGATGTGATTGTGCACGGTGGCCAGCCAATGTTGAAGGGCATGAAACTGTAGCCTTGCGTGTGGAACTACAAGGTAGTCGCAGCCACATGCCCCATAAGTTTGAGGGCTAAAAGGACCTGGATTCTTGGACGGCAGGTATCTATTATAGATTGTATGGCATTGAACCTGGCTAGAGGGAGGAATGCTCTGGCTGCTGTTGAGTCGAATCTCGCCCCAATGAACTCCAGGTTTTGAGTAAGGGACAAAGTTGATTTCTATTTGTTAACTAGTAATCCTAGGTATTGAAACGTCCATTCGCTGATAGTTAACATCCTGGCAACCTGTGTAGGCGAACAGCCTTTTATAAGACAGTCGTCGAGATAGGGGAATATGTGCACTCCGTTGCGATGGAGATGAGCTGTGACCACAGAGAGTACTTTTGTGAACACTCTGGGAGCTGATGAGAGTCCGAATGGGAGGACTCGGTATTGATAGTGATTGTCTCCCACTACGAACCTGAGGAATCGTCTGTGGGAGGGTTGAATTGTGACATGGAAGTAAGCGTCTTGTAGGTCGAGAGCAACAAACCAGTTGTTTCAGTCTAAAGCGGGGATAATAGATGCGAGTGTTACCATCTTGAAACGCTGTTTTCGTAGGAACTTGTTTAGTCGTCTGAGGTCCAAGATTGGCCTCCAACCCGCTGTTTTCTTCTGAACTAGGAAATAGTGGGAATAAAACCCTTTCCCCCTGAATTCTTGTGGAACTGTTTCAACTGCACCGATGTGCAGAAGATGACAGATTTCCGACTCGAGCAACTGCTCGTGAGAGGGGTCCCTGAAAAGGGACGGGTTTGGGGGGGTTGTAGGTGGGATGGCGAGGAAGGGGATAGAGTAGCCAGTTCTTATTATCTCTAGGACCCATCTGTCGTTGGTGATGTGTGCCCAGTGGTTGTAAAATGGGCATAGGCGATGTAGAAACAGCAAGATGGTGAGGGATGAGACTGGTTGACTGCTCCCGACCAAGGAGTCAAACTTGCTGCCTGGTGTTCGGCTGAGTTTGTGGACGATTATTCTGGTTGCGACGTCTTGGAAGACGTTGGCGTTGCCGAGAATTATCTAATGGCCTTTGTTGTTGCTGCTGCTGCCATGGTTGCCTCTGGTGATAGTAGTCATAACGCCTCTGGAATGGTGTATATCGGCACCTCTTGAATGGCGGAGTATACATCCCAAGAGTCCGTAACGTGGACCTGGTGTCTTTACTGGAATGCAACAAGGTGTCAGTTTTTTCCGCAAACAGATTGTCCTTTTTGAAAGGGCAGATCCTCCACCTTTGATTGCAGTTCTCTAGGAACTCCTGCTGCTCCGGCTCTTCTCATGACCACTGCCGTAGCAGTGGCCCTAGCTGCAGTGTCCGCCACATCAGCCGCTATTTATAGGCTGGTTCTCGTGGAGGCGTATCCTTCCTGGACCAATGCCTTCAGGATAGGTCTCTTAGATTCAGGCAAGCATTCCACGAGGGTTGAAAATTTAGAATAATTGTCAAAGTTGTGATTTGACAGATGAGCCAAATAGTTGGCTATCCGAAGGAGGAGTGTTGCTGACGTGTACACTTTCCTTCCAAAGAGATCCAGTCTTTTGGAGTCCTTATCCGAGGCCTGGCTCCTGTACTGTGGAGCACGTGCTCGTTGTCTCGCCGCATCAACCACCAAGGAGTTGGGGAGCGGATTTGTAAAGAGGAATTCTGAGCCTTTGGGCGGTACAAAGTATTTCTTGTCTGCCTTTTTATTTGTAGGTGGAACCGATGCAGGGGTAGCCCAGAGTTCACTGGCGACTTCCAAAATGGCCTCCTCAAGAGGAATGGCCAATTTAGGAGGTTGAGAGGTTTCCAAATTATTGAAGAGTTTGTGGTGCTTACCCTGAATCTCAGTGAGGTGGATGTTCTGAGATAGGGCGACCCTTTTAAATAGTTCTTGAAATTGTCTAATGTCATCCGGGGGCGAGATGTCGCCTGGTATCACCACCTCGTCCGGTGAAGAGGATGAAGGGTCTGCCGGCGACTCCTGGGGTTGGTAGGATTGCTGAAAACGTTGGTCCTCCTCACTATGGGAAGGGGGAGGTGGTGGTGAATGTGGACTATGTGAAGCCGGTGGATCGATAGCAGGAGAGTAACGTAGAGATGAATCACCTGTCCTAGGCCGAGGGGGTGACCTGGAAGATCGGTGGTATGCACGACGATACAGTGAATGGGTCCAACAATAAGTGCGTTTGTCATATGAATCCCTGTAGTAATA
This sequence comes from Pelochelys cantorii, assembly GCA_032595735.1. Lineage (NCBI taxonomy): Eukaryota > Metazoa > Chordata > Testudines > Trionychidae > Pelochelys > Pelochelys cantorii. Next base: position 47,184,524 of record CM064326.1, on the reverse strand, counting down.
TGAGGACCGTGATGGCGAGCGGTCATAATGATGAGACCTGCTATATGATCTCCTGTATGAGTAGCCGGGAGACAATGGAGGTGAATAAGACCTTCGGCTTAAGGGAGATGGAGATGCCGAAAAACAGTGGTGCCGAGGGTACTGTGTCGCTTGGTGCCCGTGGTCCCTTGGTGGAGTTAAGAAGGGCGATGGCAGGTGTTCCGTACAAGGGAACCTCCTTGGTGGTGACCTCCCTGGCGACTGAAGTGGAGGAGGTGAGGAGGGTTCAGGAGAGAACGCTGGTGACGGGGAGCGGGGGGATGGGCTCCCTTGCCGCCTTGTTTTAGCCATAGCCTTTCTGGGCTGGGTCCATGTCGGTGCTGGCATCGGCACTGGGTCCTCCGGTCTACGCGGAGGTGTGGAGTCCGGTGCCGTCAGCAGTGCCGGTGATGGCAGTGCTGCAGTCGGTGCGCGATTGGCCGATCGGCGCGGTGCTGCTTGATTATTGGTGCCGGTTGGCACTGGTCTTGCCGGTGCCGGTGGTGTCGGTGCCGTCCGTGACGTTGCCAGTGCGGAAGGTGCCGGTGCGCTATGCGCAGGCATTGCTGGTGCTGTAGGCTTTGGTGCTGCTGAATGGCTGACTGTCGGCACTGAGGGTCCGGATTTTGCCGCTTTAGGAGGAGCTAGCCGTGACTTAGGCAGGCCAGAAGTGCCCAGTTTGGAGCTAATGCTCGATCTATTGTGCGAAGTGGCAGGCAGAGAGCGGGTTGGGGGTGGCTTGGTCTTTTTAGGAGGTGCAGCAGTAGGAGAAGCAGCCCTGTGCTTTTGCGGCTCCGGTGAGGGTCCTGCTGTGGAGGCGGGATCCTGAAGCTGTAAGGCCTTATCCAAAAGTATCATCCTAAGCCTCATTTCCCTATCACGTCTTGCTCTTGATGTGAGCTTGGAGCAATGGGGGCACCTTTGTGGGACATGCCCCTCCCCTAGGCATCGAATGCAGGAGGAATGACCATCCGAGGCAGGCATGGCCTCTCGGCATACTTCGCATTTTTTAAACCCCGGGGAGCCGGGTATTGTTGTATTCAGTCAGTTAAGTATGCACTTGAGAATAAACAGGAATTTTTTTTTTTTTTAAACAGGGAAGATTCAACTGGGAGAGAAACTTCAACTGGAACTTAAGGTAAGAACAAACTGTAATATTTAAACTGAAGACTTGTGAAAGAAAACCACGGGTTGTTTTTTTTTTTAAACAGGAGTAAAAGAACTCGAATGGGGGAAGGGAAGTAAGAGAGAGAGAGAACAAGTTTTAACTATTAACAAGCCTGAATTCCTCGCATTCTGAAGAGAACCAGGGAGACGCTCGTTGTTCCGTCTGCAGCCTGAGGCGGTTAAAGAGGAACTGGCTCAGACTGGACTGAGCAGTGTGAAAGGGCGCGAAAGCCGCGAGACGCTCCCCGCGCATGCGCTGTCCGGCCAGACTACTGCTGCAAAAATCTCTGTCCTGCGGTGCCGGGGCAAGCCCAGCACCTACAGTGGAGCACCCACGGGGACTCCTCGAAGAAGGAGCTTGTGTTCTACTGATTTTGTATATGCTAGTCATGTACTTGTATAATATCTGTATGTGGAGTTATAAATATGTACTCTGTGTTGATGCTGGAAAATTCTTTGTCTGAGGCAGAGCAATGTGCCAGGAATGTTCATTCAATGGCTATGCTGATGAGCGAGGCTCCAGGGACAATAGATCTCTAGGTGCCAAAGACACACCTGGGGAATGAATCTGGATGCCTGCAGACCAGCCAGAATAATGATTGCTGGCTTGGGACACAAGGATAGGTCCCTGGGCCATGTGACCCACTCCAGCTTGGAAGAAACCAGGGATGGATATAAAATGCCATGTGGCAGACTCCATTTGTCTTGAGTTCAGCTCCTGATCCCAGATGCAGCCTTTCAGGGAACAACGAGCTGGGAAGAATCCTGACACAGGATGTACACCAGAGACTTTTAAGATAGCAGTTGTAACATCTCTGCTAAGAGCCTACATTGAGAACTTGGTGATTCACTGCATGTAATGTATTCTTCTTAACAACCTTACTCTCATGCTTTTCTTTCTTTTATTAATAAACCTTTAGATTTTAGATTCTAAAGGATTGGCTCAGTGTGGTCTTGTGGGTGAGATCCAGAGTGTAAATTGACTGGGACCTGTGGCTGGTTTCTTGGAACTGGAAGAACCCGTTCGGGGTAGGTGAGATTGGGTTCTATAACTCCTCACGTGTCTGTTAGGCTCGGGGCTGATTGGGGCAGGGAGAGCTGGGGTGTCAGAGGGGTTTTGCTCATGAGGCTTCTGGCTGGCCGGATTGGCAGCTGAAGCGCTCGGTGTGACTGGTTTGTGGCCTATTTGGGAAGGTCTCCAGTCTGGGGCTGTAAGGAGCCCCCGAGTCTGAGCAATTTGCCCTGAGCAGACGCCCTCAGCTGCGCCCAGACCCAGCCTGGTCCGTCACACCATATGTTTGTTCACCCCCTCAAAAAATTCTAGTACATTGGTGGGGCCTGATTTCACCTTTACAGAAACTGTGTTGACTCTTCTCCCAACATAGCATGTTCAACTGTGTGTTTGAATTTTATTGTTTACTACAGTTTCAACCAAGTTGCCTGGTACTAAGTTAACCTTACTGGTCTGTAATTGCCAGGCTCTGCAGCCTTTTTAAAATAATTGCTGTCACATTCTCTATTCACTAGTCATCTGGTACAGAGGCTGATTTAAGCAATAGTTTACAGGCCACAGTTAGTAGTTTTCCAGTCTCATATCAGAGCTCTTTCAGAACTTGATCCTGGGGACTTGATTATTTATTAGTTTGTGCCAAAACTTTCTCTTAATGTTGAACAATTCCACTGAGTGGTCACCTAAAAAGAATGCTCGGGTGTTGGAATCTCTCTCACTTTCTCCGCATTGTAAGCAGATGCAAATAATTCATTTAGCTTCTCTGTCTTATTTGAGTGCTCTTTAAGCACCCCTTTCAGTCAGTGGACTGACAGATTGATTAGCAAAGTTCCTACCTCTAATGTACATTACAAATTGCTCATAGTTTGTGCATCTTTTGTTAAGAGCTTTTCAAATTCTTTTCTGGCCTGCCAAATTATATTTTTACACTTGACTTGCCAGAGTTGATGTTCCTCTCTTTTCTCCTCAGTAGGATTTGATTGACCCAATAGCTGGTGCAATGACCGTAGATCATCATCGGCGATCCCTCAGTCTGAGGATGATCTCTACCACAGATCTATGTGTGGGTCAAGGTGACTTCAGAATCCAATCCTGGAACTGCAGCTCCACCTGCAGTAGGTACAGACCTTTTGTGGCGGGCCAGCTGTCTGCTGGGAGAAAGTTCTTCCTTTTTCCTTTCTCTCGCTCTTTTCAGCTTTGAGGGCAAGGCACCATTGGGGTCAGCTGGTGGCTTGTTCCTCCCAGCATGTGATGTTTACATCCATTTTCATGAGATACGTGTCAGTGTGTCTTTGTAGCATTTCCTCTGACCACCACAGGGCCTCTGACCATGGGTGAGCTGAGAATGGAAGACTTGTCGTGGGAGGTGAGAGTCTGGCAGCCACACACAATATCCATCCCAGATACATAATAGGGCAGAGGACTGAAAATAGTACAAGTAAAACAAAAATAATCAAAAGGGGGAGCGAGACACAAAAGAGAAATGAGAAGCAAGACGAGAACATTAAAGATCATAGATTCATCTCATACTATTTATTGTTTCTATTATGTAGCTAACTTCGGAGGACACGCACATACGAACATTTTACAGTAGAAGAAGGGATACTGGAAAAAAACAGAGAAGCTAAATGAATTCTTTGCATCTGCTTTTAAACTAAAAATTCCCAGCCACAAAACAGTTCCCCATAGTCACTCAAGCAAAGCCTGATGTGACTAGATAACGTGCAACGTGCCTGGGATGGATGTATGTTCCAGAGATGCTGGAGCAGCAGGGGATGCAAATTCCAGAGTCTAGGATTGCTTTACCCCCGTTCTCTCCCCCATGTCATTGAGGATGTCTTGTATCCAGTCCTCAGTAGTTCAAACCTTGGGCCAATTAGCCAGAGTATCCCAGACAAACTCAACTGCCTGCATATTTCATAGAGAGAGAGGGCCTCTAAGACTGATGGGACCCAAACTGTACAAGGCTTCATTGAACCAAATAAGCACCTTGAATTGCACCTAGAAACTCGTGAGCTGAGAGACTCATCACGCCCTTGGGCAAGGGAGGGGTGTCTAGCAGCACCATCTCAATATATGTTCAGGTGTTGCTTCAGCCAACACTCTCGCATCCAAACTGCTGCTTTGGCTGGATACTGCAAACACCAGGGTCCCTTTCCCTCTGTGTCCAAGGACATGACATGTAGAGCTTAGTATCATGTGTGTGTCTGGAGCTACTGCAGCCAAAGTGCCTCACTTTTCCAAGTCCTCTCACATGCACATTCAGCAAGAATGACTGAATACTGCTCTGAGCCACCCCGCACAAGAGAGTTCCCCTGATAGGAGACTAACTGTTTTGAAAATGTAGGTGGTTTCTAGAACTCAAGGAGAGGGGCTTCAACCTTCCTGGATTCCCATCCCATTGGTCACTTTTCTCTGCATCTTTGCACTGTTCCTGTCTTAATCATGGACCAAGAGAACGGCCTCTCTGCTGTGCCCAATGCAATCCTGGCCCACCCATCTCTCATTTAAATATCAACCATGGAACTGGAGCTCCTGGAAACTCCAGTCTCACATACTCCTGAATTGCCAACACAGTCATTAGGGGACTCCTCTGACTCCATGAAATGGAGTCATACCCAAAACAGATTTGGTTCAAGACCATTTCCAGTCCAGTGATTTTTCTCCTTAATGATCTTTTGTTCTCTTATTTCTCTTAATTCCTACTGCAATAGTTTTATCCCTGCCATTTTCATCAACTGCTTCGGCAACACCTGTTCAGATATCAACAATTCTCTGACTATTTTTACTTTTGCATTGTTTTGCTTGCGAGTCTGATTTTTGTTTTATTTTGTTTATATTTTGGTTGCCTAATTCCAAAGAGTGCTTGATTGTGAACCACTGATACTGCAAACTCTCTGTAGTTGCATGACAGAGCTTTAAGCCTAAGATTGGTGAGGTAAAGTCCAAATTGCTCTCCCTGTGTAGCTTCATTAAAACAAGTCTCTTGTAGGTGTTAGTCTATAAAGTGAAAACTATGCATCAAACTTTTGAAAAATCCATCCACTTTGTGCATTTTTGTTCACCTCTTCTGACTATGTATCTTAGGGCAAGTGTCCCCTGTCCTGTGCCCCTGGTAAGAGAAGCAGTGCTGGGTTTAGTTTATCAGGAATTTCCCAGAGAGCTATGTCAGAAAGTACTGCATAAATGCTCTTTGCTTATCATCCATTTCTCCCCCCCCCCCCAGTCAGTGGTACTGGAGAGTTGATTGTTTTATCAAGCAAAAGAGACTTTTCCTACACCTACACCTACACAGCCTGACTTCATAAGGTCTGCAACCTGAGCCCAGGTGCTACCATAAGTATTAGTAAACCACTCAGAAAAAAACAAGCTAAGTATAGAGAGAGTGCTTGATCTTTATAACGGGAATTTTTTTTTTTTTAGAGTAGCTTTTCACAATGCATTTTAACATTGTTACCAGTACCTTTTCTGGCTAGGAACAACATTGGGAGAGTTTTCAAGTCTTGTTTCGGAATATATTTTCTTCATTAGTTTTGGGGAATGAAATTACACTTCACAAACTATTAGGGTCATGCACTGAGCTCACACAGCGTAAAGACCATACATAGATCTGTGATCTAATGGTCAAAGGTATACCTCCATAGGTATAAACAAACAATGGCATTACGTCCAGCCAGTGGCTGGGAGTATATTCCACCAAGTAATCCCTGAAGTGATTCAGGAGGTGCCTAGTAACCCCCTTTCATTCCCCTCTACTACACATTTGCAGTGTTGTACTCTTCAAAATCCCTAGGACAAAAGCACAACAATAAGCCCCTCAGCAAATATTCAGGGTGCGGCAAGACAGACGATTGTGTCCCAGGCATATGTGCTACAAACATTTGCCTTTCTCTCTCATCTTGGCTTAGATCTGTGTTCACCCTCACGAGTACTCTGGATCTTTAATTACTGACTATTGCACTTTTCAAAGCAGGATGGAACACTTTGCTTTGCAAATAGGTTTGTATGATACCTGACTCATGCAGTGTTAAAAACAATTTCCTTCATGGCCACCACAACAGTGGCAGCAGACTCACCTGGTTGGTTAAGTAGCATCTCTTCATTTTAGGTGGTTTTCCTCTTCCTGTCATCTGAGCTGATCAACAATGTGTATGCTTCCTTATGAACTGGAAAAGCGCATGATTGTAAATGACAGCATCATCACTCAAGTAGAATTACTGATGTGGCAGAGGCTTGCTGAGATCTGACAAAGAAAAGTAGTTGCTAATCAGCCACCAGGCTCTGAATATAGAATGGTTTCTGACCTCACATTATTCAGAGACACATGCTGCTCTTCAAAAAAGGAAATTCTGATCTCAAATCCACAACACGCCCCATGAGGTTTTAAACTCATACACACTTATACTTTAAAACTACTAGTTTGTAAAGCCGTGTTTGTAACAAATATATAGGAAAAGATGCTGGTGCCATATATACATTGTAAAAGGTGAAAACAACTTTAAGTTCTAAGCTGCAACATTTTATTCTGATTACATTTTTTTGGTCTTGTGAAGAGAAAGAAATCCCTGTGCCCAGGGTCAGAACAAGGTCTGGACACATAGTAAGTTTCATTTTGTGCGGGATGTAAGTAGCGGACAGATCTCACTTTAGCTTTCTGCACTGAGATGAACTTCATTCTTTGATGCACAGCCCTCCCACTGGTGACACTAGCAACCTTGCTTGGGCATCCAAATGCAAAATTTAGCCTGGTGACCTGTTTTCAAAAGTTCACTCAAAGTCTTAGTCACATGATTCCCATTCAAGTCACTAAGTGTCACATGGTTGGCACAAACTCGAAATGTTATGGGCAACGCGTGGATCTTTTCCTTGGCATACACATGGCAGTCCAAGTAGAACCACACTCAGAATAGTTTCTGACAGGGTCTTTATTCTCTCTGATATCTGCAATTTGTGCTTGGAGAGCTGAAGAGGTGCATAGATGGGGGGTGAAAGGGAAGTTAACTTTAAAGTGCTGTTCATCTAAGATTTTTTTATATCACACTTAGCTCTTAGATACCACTGGGTAACAGCAATTTGTTTAACAGGCTTTTGTGAAACAATAGGGGCCAAACCCTTCACAGCTTTTCACAAGAGCAGCTTTCACATAACTTCTCTCTCCAGTAAGAGCACAATTGAGCTATTCATCTTTATACTTACTCTTCTATAAAACATACCGGTAGAAACACAGAGGGCAAGGCAGGCTCACAGAGAACATAGTGCTACTATTTCTAACTCCTCAGTGGAGTTCTGCACTTTCTGTAGCAGGGAGTGGGAAAATTGACTACTTCTGCAAAGCAGTCACAGAGTTCTTGTGAGATGCAGGGGACTCATATTTACGTGTTGCTAAGGGACCTGGAGCAAGTAAGTGCTCTTCCACATGATTTAAATAGATAATGCAGAGCTCACATACACATTTGCCATTAAACATTTTCTCAGGAAAGAAAAAATTGGATGTAGTTCCAGAAGTTCAAATACCATAAAACACCACAAGTGTCTTCATTTATACATGGAAGATAAAAGGCACGTTAGCCCTGCTACTGTCAGTCTCACAATTTGGCTTCACTTTTCACAGTAGCCCTCAAAACCTCTTCCCTTTTCACAGTAGCCCGCAAAACCCCCATTTGATTGACTATTCATCCTGCTGAGGAGAGCTGAATGTAGGCACCTATGAAGTCTGTCAATACTATTTTTCAGTGAGGCAGAGAAATCATGACAAAACAACCACTTTCCTATCCTGGGAACTAAACGGGTTGTCCCTGGAGGTGGCTCAGACCCATCCAGGAAGAGAGAGAGTGTGACCATGACTGTGACCTGAACTCTGATCTTTTACAGGATAGGACATTGCTCTGGCACTAGAGTAGTAAGTTACTTTGGTTCTTCATTTCCCAAATGAGGAGAGGGTGTGTATCTTTGGAGTCCAATCTTCCTTCTGACAACAGATTGGTCTTTCCACATCCTTCATGCTGACAGCTTCTTTAAAAAGGGGCATACTAGTTGCTCCTTGCCATACATGCTACACTCAGACATAGCACTGTCTCTGCTATGACAATGTTGTTACCTTGCCATAGAGTATATACCTATTCTCCCCCAGCAAGGTTAAAGTACAAACAGTATATTTAAACTAGTGAACAGTGCTATAAACTTATAGTCCATTTTCAGCATGATTTTAAAGCAAGAATAATTTCTAGAATAAGATGACAAACCTACATGAAATCTCCATGAAGTCAACCCTTAGGAATAAGATCAAACTGACCCAGATACAGGTTGGATCTCCTCAGTCTGGCATCTTTGGGACCTGAGCTGTCCCAAACCAAGGAGTTTACTGGACCTGGGGAGGTCAATGCCCACTGCTGGCTGTCCAACTCCTGGGCTCCTCTCCCTGGCGCTCTCTACTCTACCAGTGGCCCTGCTAACACTGGTCCGGCAGAGGCTCCCCACCATGCTACCTGCTAGCTGCTGCCAGGGTCCCCTGGATTTCCTTGCCGGGATCACCTGACTGCTGAGGCTGCTGTAGCAGGTTCCTCAGCCTGGGCTGCCCGACCACCCCGGCCTTGCTGCTGCTGGGGGTCTCTTGGGTTTCCCAGCCGGGGGCGCCCAGCTGCTGCTGGAAGCCCCACTGCTGCCAGGGATTCCCCAGGGTTCCCTGGCTAACGTCCCCCCACTGCCACCAGCCACACTGCAGCTCAGGGGTTCCCTGGCTGGGACTACGGCTCCCCAGTCAGCTGGCTCTGCTGATGCCAGGAGAGAACTCCCCAGCTGACATTAGGGGATACCCAGTTGGGGTGGGTACTCCCCGGCTACTGCCTGGCCCCCCTGATACTGGCTGCAGCCGGGGCTCCTCAACCATCACCTGGCCCAGGCAGGACCCCTCAGCTCCCATGTTCTCCTGGTTGGCTCCTGCTCCCGCCTCTGGGACTCTTGGGTCCAGCAACACCCATGGCCATGCCAGACCATGGATGTTGCTGGACCAGAGAATCCCTGGTTCAACCTGTACTAAGTTTTCTTGTAATGCAGTGATAGCCTCACATTGTAATAACACTGAACCCTTTCACCTGTAGAAAAAAAATTGTGTAGGCAGCGGGGTATGCTGGCCCCAGGAGATAGTATTGGGGGATTAGGTACCAACATGACAAATGATTTAGAAAACCTTAGATGTGGTTTTATAAATTCTAGCATGGCTAGATTCTGTGTATTAGGTCAGCCGCATAACCCACAGAATGTAATTACTATTTTGTAAGTCAGTACAGCATAGCTGATTATCTGTGCACTGTTATAAAAGGGTAATCAGAAAGAGGATAACAGTAGTTCTTGCAACACTAGATGACACAAAGCAGGTAAGAGAATCCTTCCTACTTGCAATAGAAATTACTGTTAAATTAAGAAACTAATTTATTCAGACAGTACCTATATGGATGTTACTGCATTAAAGAATTCAATGTCTGTTGCTAAAAAGGAATACAAGCAAAATTCATATGCAGATTTATGAAAAATAAATTTATTACATAACACCTTGTTTTAACAATGTTCAGTTTTTTTATTCAGAATACTTGCGTCATTCATGTAAAATAGTTTGATACAGTACATTGTATGTTATAATTTTTCCTCAAATTCTAAGGTTCTCCTAACACCTTATCTTTTTCTGTAATAAGGGCATCCCTAATAACGTGCAAAAATATTTTAAAAATTAGCTGAACAAAATTTAAAACCCACTACATCAATCCACCTCTCAAAAATCATGACAAAATATCTGAATGGATGCCACACTTTAAGAAATATCATTCATGCTTTTTTAATCCCAAAGCATGCTCACAAATCAGCAACACTAATAGGAAAAATAAAACACTGTCTATGACAATCATTTTAGTTTGTTTGCTGAACCAAACATGTTTATATCAATGACAACAAACTTATTTTACTATCGAATAGCAGCTTTAATACCAGTCAAGTCATAGATTTAAAAACAAAAACAAACTTATATGCTGGAAATTAATCTTTGGGAGGCTTGTAATCTGCTGGAAAAATGCAAATGTTTTCATTTTCTTAAAAAATCTTATTGTAGCAATTTTGTTGATCATAAAACATTGATCAATGTGGAAAATGAACCAACACACAAAAGTCACTAAAAATAAATGTATATCAAAATTATCTCAATTAGAGTCATGGTTATTTTGTTTTTTGCCATGTTAACATATACTGTATGCTTCAAGTACCAGTTAAAGGATTTTGTGTACTATTGGTCAGATAATGTTGTTACATCAAGAGAATTCACCACATACAATAAAAAAAATGCTTGCCCCTAGCACATTTCACAGCTTCAACTGCTACAGACTGTCACGGAAAAAAATGCATTGGTCAGTCTGAACCATGTCAAGTAAACTATGGAAGTAGCATATCCACAACACAAACTGTGCTAGCACTTTCTTTTCAAGTCTAACCCCAAAACAGGTACAATTTGGGAGCCACTACTCCATTCTGTGAAAAGTGGTGGAACTTGGCTATCAGACATTTTGAAGGTGTGGTTGTACAGTACATTCTTGTGGCCCAAGCCAGGCTCCAGGCAGACAGCTGCATGACCAGTCCTACAGCATTAGCAACAGTGCATTGACATTATTCAGGTGCAGCTCAGTACCGGTGTGTCTGATGGGAGTACTGTGGAGGCTGCTGGGAGGTAGTTGAATATCCCATGCTGCTCTGTGGCTGCGATGTGCTTGGTCCAGGGTTGGGGTAGGCAGCATGGGGATTGGAACGCTGGAAATAATGAAGGAGAAGAGAATTGATCCCTATAGTGGTTGCATACATACTACACATTGAATTCCCTATTCATTTTTTGAGGTCTCTGCTATGTGTGGCAATAATTAACAAGTACTACAGCACAGTATCTCAATCACTTGTATTTACAGTGTTCTCCTTATTTTGATTACAGTAGCTAAGGATATGAACACCAGGAATATATGATTGGGAATAACAAGTAATGCTGTTTATTACCCATCCTGACCTGTTCCTTCTGAGTTCACATTTGTCATGTTACCCATGTCTATTCAACTCTCCAGACAGCTTACGCTCACCACTGTGGTACATCAGTGTGTTAAAAAACAAATAAAACTTACAACCAAAAATATCCAAGGAACCCTCCACTGGTTGTCCCCCCCTCCAAGAGCACATATTTGGAAGGTTTGTGGCGTATTTAATGATGATTAGTAATAATTCAAGAAAGTTTATCTAGGAGACCTTTGCATATGAGATTAATTTTGGGTTACTGGACCACTCACGATGAGGAAGGTATTTTCTAAACAGTCAAGAAGATTGTGCCAAATAGCTCACAAACAGGCCAAAATCTTGAACCTGTTTAACTTGCCCAGGATCAAATGCGGGACACAGAAAAAGTAAAAAAATGTTTAATTATTACAGTTTAAAAAGCTGTAACTGATCCAGGATTTATTTCTGCAGCTTAAACACTTCAGATTTTTCTTTTCGCAAGTCTTCATTTAGATCAAAAGTTAAGTTAGATTCAATAAATGTGTCGAGATGGTTACACACTGGGGAAATAAAAACGCCTTTTATAAAGCAAGATAGACAAGTACTCTGCACATGTGCATTTAAGGCACTGAATCACTCTTTAGGTGCATGGTGGAGAGGAGAAAATCAATAGTTCTAACAGAACTTCCAGCCAGCAGGGGATAAATTAGCATTGCTGTACATCATGGCTCACATAATGGTTGAGCTGTTATGACATTTATCTTCACTCTTGAGGGACAGACTACTCTCTTAAACAGAAGTGACAGAACAGCCATCATATGATCCAGTTCTGTATAATAAATAAAGGATACGTTTAACAGCGCAAAAATCTCTAGATGTATTTTTTTGGCAAAATGTGCCTCAAATATGCAGGAAATGGAAAAAACTTTAAAAAGTTGAAAATTAACCATTAATGCTTTATTTGTAATATATTTAATGACAGGCTTCCACACCCTCACTACTGAAAAATGTTGTTTATTTGTTTTATGTGATCATAAATTCACATCACATAGAGCAACAAATAACTTGTAAAAACAAAAGTAAAAATTCCAAACAACCCACCCCACTCTACCTCCAAACAACCCTAACCTTCTCATCATGAGATAAAAGCTTGTTACAACATCAGGGTAGCAGGACTGCTCCAATTGATTTCAGCGTTGTCACCTTAAATGTGCAAGGTGACTCTTCTGAAACAACAGGATATGGAAGTCTATATACCCAAAACAAACCTTACCTAACTGCTTTTATGCATGACGGAAAAGGTTGCATAGAGGGAGACTTTATAGGAGGGCATGCGTGATTAAACAAAAGATATAGCTGCTGAGGGGATGTCTTAGTAAATGTCCTCAGAGAATGGTTGTCTCCATCAAAGGGCTCAATGTAACAGTATAGGAGAACCAAGAGACAGATGTTCGGTCAAAACAATGGTGCACTTTAAAATTTTCTCCTGCTTCCTTGGGTTGAAGAATCATAGGGGGAGATTCAGAGACAGGTGTGCCCATCGGTAGGTGGCATTTAAATGCTTTGGCCTCAGTGCTGTCAAGCTCATGCAGGTTCCTTCCATCTGTCTTATTTACTCTACGAGTGCAGTATCATCCTTACCTTCTTAAAAGTTTAGGGGAAATAGACTGAATTTCTGAAAGTCAAACATTGTGCTTTGCAAAAGCACGGCACAAAGGTGAGCAGCAAGGGCGGATCTACAACAAAACATACCAAGTCCTGGCATAGGACCCCCCCCCGCAAGGCCGGGCAGTCCAGTACTGGGTCTGGCATGCTGCATGCAGGGGTCAGCTACTTTGCGGGAGGGCCAGTTCCTCTGCAGAGAGGACTTGGAGGGTGGGGAGCAGGAGAGCAGGGAGGCTCACCTGCAGGCTGCAGCCTCAGGAGAGCTGGCAGGAGGCAGTGAGCTGTGGAAACATGGGCTGGAAGGCTTCAGAAGAGCACGGGGCAGCCACGCAACTGGATAGAGAAAAGCAGCGCTCTGAAGCAGGAAAGTGACGCTTCTCTCTGGCCACTGGCTGTGTGGCTAACCAGTGCTCCTCTGAAGCCTTCCAGCCCAAGTTTGTGCTGCTGGCCACCACCTGGTGAGTAGTAGCTGCCCGCAGCAGGACGGGAGGGCAGCTGGGTGATGTAGAGCCTGCAAGCTGCACAGCCGACATGAAAAAGATGCACTTTGAAGCGGGAAAGCGTCGCTTCTCTCCGGCTGCGCTGCCCCCTCCTCCTGAGTCCTCCAGCCCTTGTAATTTTGTGCTGCTGTTGGCTGCCACCTGGTGAGTGGCTGCTGCCCCTGGGCAAGAGTGGTGGGAACGCTCAGGTGAACAATGGAACTGTGTCCTCCCCCTCACCTTCAGGTGGAGCACATGTGGGTCTCTGCCCACTTCTCTGGGCCAGCCAGCACAGGGACACTGGGGAGCTAGAAGCTGTCCTCCATAGCCAGGGAGATCTTCGTATCTCCTCTGTCAGTCTTCTTCAGCCCCACCAGGGTGTGTCTGCTACTGAGCTGGGCCCCCAGCTCTGCCCCTTCCACCTGAGGCCCCGCCCTTTTGGAGGGCCAGACCTGTCCCCTCACACACCTTGCCCAGGGGCCTGGCTATTCGGTCAGCAACCCTGCCTGAAACCTTAGTTCCTGTGCCTGTAGCCCATACCCAGGTCTGGACCCGCGCCTAGGAGACACAGAGGCTGGCTTTCAGCACCCCACTATTAAAAACGTTCCAGTGCCACTAGTGTTAAACCTAATTGCGGAATAGGTGGTCCACATCACAGCTCATCCATAGCTACACTCCTGCTCTTTCAGACATTTTTAATTTGCCTAAAAATCAAGGTCAGTTTTTAGTAGTAATGAAGTGATCGTATGAGTCTGGCAGTCAAAAACACAAAAAATGAAGGCGACACAAAAAACCGAAGCTTAACAAAAAGATAGTTTGTCATCTTATTTTAAAAATCTTGCAGTATTGAATAGAGGATATTCATCAAAAGGTATAGGCAAGGAAACATCTCAGTTATCTGATCACTTGCCAAGCTGCGGGGACACCACAACTACAAAAGTTGAACAAGTGGACTCTGAAGTGGCAATGGAACTATAAAATATTAGTAAGTTTGTCCAAGTACGGGAAGAAACCTACCCTAAAGACACTGCATTACAGTCAAAATCTATTTAATTGGATATGATAGAATATTTCTTCGTAAATAAAAGGAAGAACACAGGTAATATGGAAAATTTGGGGAAAAAAAAGTATGAGGTTGGAGGATGAAAGCAATTTATAGGTCTTCTTGAGTCCCATTTTCTGAAGATGAAGAAAAATGGGACCACAAAAATGAGAAATTTGTTGATTTTTTTTGTAGAAACCGCCAAGGCAGTCTACTGTTATGTTTGCAAATTATTCCCTGACTATAGTAAAGGAAAACAAACATCTGTCGATGGGCACTCTAATTGGAGAAATGTTGCAAGAGATATTGCTGATGATGAAACTTCCACAGCTCACATTAATGCTATGTCTAAGTTTGATTCTGCGTTATCGGTTCAGTTTGAGAAAGAATGTTCTTATTGGAGGAAAGCGCCGAGACATGTTGTTGCCACAGTGAAACTGCAGTCTTCTTTTGGAGTACCTCCAAGAGGACATGATGAGTCATCAGGGTCAAATCAAAAAGGTAATTTTTTTAACCTGCCTTGAATATCTTAGTGAATTTGACAATTTTCTCAATGAACATTTGAAAAATTATCAGTATTGTGGCTCAGGGAAGACCAACTTCTTAACGCACCAAACCTACAATAAATTCATTACAAGTGGAGTCTGGATTAACCAACACGCGGTTATCCGACACTCCGCTTTATCCGACCCTGCAGCTCCTGGGGACTTTGTCCCCAGGAGCTGCAGGGTCGGATACAGCGCGGGCCAGGAGAACGGCCCCGCTTGCTGCCCCGTCGCTCTCTAGGAGAAGCTGCTGCTGCTGCTGCCTGGAAGCGTCCCGGCAGCAGCTTCTCCTAGAGAGCGAGGAACAGCTGATGCCGCTCCTGTGGGGGACGTCCCCCGCAGGAGCGGCATCAGCTGTTCGGTTGCTCTCTGCAGTAGAGTCCCTATCATCCAACATATTCGGTAATCCGACCATGTGTCGGTCCCGTTTAGGTCAGATGATAGGGACTCTACTGTACTATAATTGCAGAGCAGCTCAGAAACCAATTCACTGATAAACTGAAGGATATCAAGTACTATTCCATAATAGTCGATTCAACACCAGATGTCAGTCATGTAGATCAATTAACATTAATTTTAAGCTATGTGACTGGCAATGGTAAAGCTATAGAGCAATTTCTTTGTTTTGTCCCACTAAAATCCCACACTTCTGAATGCCTAGAGACAACAGTTTTGAAAATCATTGCAAATTTAGGTTTAGACATCAAAAATTGTTGTAGGCAGAGCTTTGAAAATGCCACAAATATGGCAGGAAAATATTCATGTCTACAGGCAAGACTGACCAATGCAAATCCCTCTGCTTTGTTCATACCATGTTCCAGCCATTCCTTAAATTTAATCTGCAACACTGCAGCTGCATCTTGTGAGGGAGCTACACATTTTTTTGACATCATTCAAAACAAGGTTTTTTTTCCCAGTTTCCTCACATTGGTGGAGTATGCTAATATCATGCTTGGAGCAAGTAAATGGAAAACATTTGACAGTCAAAAGAATTTGTGACACCAGGTGGTCTGTTCATTCAGATGCTGTTTTGGCTTTGAAAATGAGCTATGATGTTATAAAGAGAATCTTATTAAACATCAAATTCTAAAAAGCCATGTGCAAACACTGAAGCAAAATCCTTAGCAGAAAAGTTTGAAAAGTATGATATTGCTGTTTTTACTATTTTGTGGAACTGTTTACTTCAAAGAATTAATGCCCTCAGTAAATCACTGCAAAATGATACAAATGTATTGAATGTTGCACAAATGTTAGCCTCAGTTACGTTTTGTTATGGAACTTCATTACTAGAGGTCCATGGAAGCTAAGGTACTAACAGTAACAGAAAATTTAGGTTCCTCTGATATATCTGATTAGAAGTTTTTTTTCAATGAACAGGAAGTTTTTTTTCCAATGAAACTAGAGACAATGAAATCAATTTAAAAGGGAAAGAGAAGATCGTTGTTGAAACTGTCAATGTTATTTGTGACACAATCATAGTGCAACTACAGAGTAGAAATGAAACTCTAAAGGAAACTATTGATTTATTTTGCATGTTTCTTGACAGAAGTAGGGATGAAGATGCTAAAAGCCTTTATAGCAAGAAATTAAGTGAATTCTACCAAAAGGACATAGACACAAATCTTTCTGAAGATGAAGTGAAACATTTCATCCATTGTATCAAAAATAATGAGGTCTGTGCTTTGAGATCACCAGTTGATTGTATAGACTTGTCCATGACGCTTTGCAGGAAACCTTTCCAAACGTAGAAACCATTTGAAAATATTTTTAACGATACTTGTGACAAATGCTTCTGGGTGAACTCTCTTTTTCTGTAGCGAGTTAAAAATTATTTGCGAAATGGGCATCAGGAACATTTGACAAGTCCAGCAATATGGACAATTGAAAGTGCCTCTTTATAAAATATTACTTATGATGACTTAATTGATGATTTTGTAAAGAAAAAGTGTAAAAAGAAAGCTATTGAATAAGGTTCTTCAGAGGAAGTTAACTTATTTTTCCATTCATGCATCATCTATACATTTATTTTTACACATTTTTCACATTAGCTTAATACAAATACAAGCTTTCATCTAGACTAGAAGTTCTCAAACTATGCTCCCATAACTCCATTCAGGTGGACTGAGGAAAGGTTATTATGTTTGGTTGGTTTTTTTGTAATGAAGTGATCTTATCCAAAGCACTTTAAAATAGTTAGCTAATGGTACAAACAATATTTGGAAAGATGATTAAGTGGTCCAGTGAGACCCTCTGCAATTTTCAAGTGGTCTGTGATAAAATTTAGATAACAAAAACAATCAAGGTACCTCACTTTATTTTCATTTACTTCTTATTACTTATAATATAGGCAGAGGAGGAGGGAAAAAGAATGAAAAATGGGAGGGACAGAAAGCATGAATGTTCTTTTTTCTTGGCTGGATCCCCAGGGGGCGGGGGGAGGGAGGGGGAATGAAGCTGTGCACAGGGCCCCACTACTCTAAATCCACCACTGGTGGGCAGTCAGGAGTGTCAAAGCACTTGTAAGTGCTGCTGAAACAGTGAAGGGGCAGTTACCACTACTCTGTGCAAAACCCTTCGAACTGGCCCCTGTTGAAAAACGCTGCCCCCTCAGGCAAAAGTCCTGAGAGAGATGTCAGTGGAGTGAGAAAGCTGAGGCAAGAGCACAGCTTGCCTCAGTCTAGATGAGGGAGACATGTGGAGTCCCTAAGCAATCCCTCAGTCCACTGGGCATGATTCAGAGACCCCTGACTTCCCAGCCTGTAGACCTCAATCCATGCTCACAGGAGAGAGAGCTTGGGTTTGTTCTAATTTCCATGCTCTCACCTCAGCTGCCACTGTGGAGTGGGGTAAATAGCATGTGAATAGTACTAGCACACACCCTACATCTCTTTTCCTGAGCAGAGTCAGTCAGCACGGAAGAGAGATAAGAAGTTCTGCTGTATCTGCTTTCTTCAGACACTCAGGAAGTAAAGAGTCAGTGGAAATGATGCCAAAACAATCTCTGGACAGCAACTCACTTGGCTTCCGGCAGGTTTAAGAGGGATCAACCCTTCTGTTGGAAAATATTTTGTGAATGCATACGCTACTGAGGGTGAGAGTAGCGAGTTACATTCCAAGGCAGCCCTTGCTGAACAGTGGTTTAGGTTGAATAGAGCTTTCTGCTTAGAACTGATTATTCAAAGTGCTCTCAAACCCACATGTATAGTGAAATGGACCTGAAAATTGATACACTCACTGAATTCTGGAAGCAGAGTTAGTAAAAATAATTTGGGATCATTTGGCCATCAAGCTCATGAGATTCAAATCCTGCCTTTATGTTTTTAGGTTCCTATACCTTTGTGTGTGCAGAGCCAGGGGAAAAACTATAGGCTTTGAGAGGATCAGGACCATCTCACTGGGCTTGACAAAGCCCTGGCTGCTATGATTTAGTTGGGATTGGTCCTGCTTTTAGCGAGGGGTGGGATTCGATGTCCTCCTGAGGTCTCTTCCAATCCTATGATTCTACCTAAGTCCACCAAGTCAACAATCCCAAGAGCCAGTTTTAAAAAACAATAATTTCTAAATTACTGGACTTTCATTCTTATGAATCCAATCCAGTTTCTGACTCCTGCAGTCCTTGTCATCTCCTACTTCTCTAATCACTCCTTCAGAATGTCCTTTGGAGGGAAGATTTAGAGGATTTTCCAACTTTCTGTAGTTGTTCCGCTAATCCCAACTACTCTTTTGTCCCTATCTCCTCTCCCTGGCCACGTCTACAGGAGGAAACTATTTCGAAATTAGTGAATTCAACTAAACTCCTGATTTAACAAATTAAAACTAGTGTGTCCACACTATTGGGAAGCCTCAAAATTAGTCCGAGGCAGGCTCCATTAATGTGGACGCACTACCTTGGACTTAGAGTCCCAGGAAGCATTGGGGAGTAATTATTTCGAATTACTCCGGGGAGAAATTATTTTAAAATAGCGGCACCACAGCATCCACACTACTGTTATTTTAAAATAACTGTTTTGGAATTAGCATTACTCCTGATGAAAAGCAGGAGTACAGATTTCAAATTCCATGGCCCATTATTTCAAAATAATGACTTTGGTAGTGTGAACACACTGCTTATAAATTCAGCCTTGGGGACTTTGAAATCAAGTCCTAGTGTAGACCAGGGCCCTCTCTGTGTCTTGTCTCTGGGTAACTTTATCCACAAAGCCAACTACCATCTCTGTGCTGATGACTCACAGATCTACCTCTCTACTTCAGAGAGATCTACTTTTGTCCAAACTAAAATCTCTGCCTTTTTTCTGGGATTTCAGCTCAGTTCAATATGGCTACAACACAGCTTTTAACTTTCCTGAAACTTCACTTTTCAATCACAGTGAAAAACACCACCATCCATCCTATGAGACAGGTCCATAAAATGGGCATCATCTTTGACTATAACCTTTCTCTAGGACCTCACTCATGTCTAAATTTAGCCAATTCTTTCTGCATAGCTTGTCCAAGGTTTGGCCTTTTTTAATCAATCCACCCAGCTAAAACTCACTTCCAGGCTCTCAATTCAATTATCACAATGTCCTTTTCTCTGGCAAATGCAACTTCGCCTAACTCATATCCATTCAAAACGCTGCTTCTAAGATCATTTTCCGAACTTGTCACTTTAACCACATCATCCTATCCCCTCCTTTACATTGCTCCACTGCCTCTCTCCTCTCTATCCCAAAACAAACGGCTTTTTCCCCCACTTTCAAGGCTCTTCACAGCTCATCCCCATCCTACTTACCTGTTCACTACTGAGATGTCAACTCCTGCCTCACTGGCCCTCTTGTCAGATTTTCAAACAAACACCTTCATACTTTCTCCCATGCCGCCCCATGCTATCCTCCTTAAAACTCTTCTTGTCCAGCTTGACAAGAATTATGCTGTTGGTGTCCGGAGACCATGATGCATTATCATGCTGACAAACTCATTTTCTTATACTTCTGGATCTGTCTATATACATTTCTTGTCTCTTATTTTATACTTTAATTATAGGCTCTCTGGACCAGGGGGCCATCTTTTTGTTCTGTGTTTGCACCATAGCTACCACAACGGGGTCCTGCTCTGTGACTAGGACTCATAGGTCTTATACTAATAAATAATACTACTACCAATAATCACAAGTTACTGTTCACTTCCCACTCCTAGCTTGACTCATCTCAAGCTGAAGTTACAGGATTGACAATTTGAAAACAATACTTATTTTTCAACTAAGCATACTTCATCTGAAAGTAGCTGAAATACAGTAAATATGAAATCCCACCAAAGCATTATATAGAATCACTTTTAGAGTATAATTGCGCAGTAAGTAGCTTCTTCTATGTTACAATACACAAGAGCTACAACTACTATATATTTGAGAGTTTGTCTGTCTGTTCAACAATGCTTCCTAAACAGTAAGAGCTTGGACCACAAATTTGGTTACAGCTCCCTCTTATTATAACTTAAGCAAGGGAAGGGTTTGGTTTAGGAATGTGAAAGTGTAACCATGTACAGGGTTAACTGATGAGCTTGGGCTCATAGGTTAACATACACGGTTACACACAGGCAGCAGTGCAGGAAGAGCAGGAAGGAGCTGCGGGAAGCTGACTTTTAAGCATGCTCTGTGAGTGTAATCATAGAACCACTGAAATTTTCGGCAGTTACATGGTTACTTAATTAAATTCATTTTAACATCCCTAATTTGGCTGTGCCAGGAAAATGGGATTGCTTCTCACAAAACCATAAGAGAAAGAATTACCAGGCAGGTGAAAGGGGCTGGATGAGGCATTGCTGGCTGTTCCCCTTGATCAGGCAGCAAGGGGAAAATGCAGTTTGCTGTATTCATCACTCTGGATGGAGAGAGCAGGGGGCAGATGAGCTGTGCACTTTGTTCTTGCTCCCTGACAGGGACAGGAAAAGGAAGACCAAGCCGCCCTGGTACAACTCAGGGGTGGAGGAGAAGAGAAGCGTTTTGGATCTGATTCCTGCATCCCCCACACCTTCCGGTTCCCCTGCTCTGTGCCCCTCCTTAAGGACCTGAGCAGAGCCAGGTAAATGTGCTAGTAAGTAATATATGGAAAATTGAACTTGATTTACCTGATAGTCTGAGGTCATAATAAGTCCACCTGAGGTAGTGGTAGGAGGAACAACTCTCACTTTTTTCAATGGGGGTCCCTGTGTATGACTGCTGTCTTGGTTCCCTGGATGACCAGTTCCATTAGTATGGTTATTGCCCTGCTGCTGCTGCTGGTTCTTCTCAATTGGTTAAAAACAAAGAAAAATTTCAACTCAGAAGCCATACATAAGCAGCTAATGTGACACTGTGGTAAAGCTCAATGAGACAAGACGACTCTATTTTAATACTTACTTTGTCTCCTTTATCATCGGGTTCTTCTTCTGTTAAAAATTCTCGTTTTGGATAGGGGATCTGACAACCTGCAAAAACACTGCAAAAACAAGTCAGAAGTCATAGTATATCTGCCTAGAGTCAGAAAGGTTAGTCATTGATTAAGAACCAGCATTTTCTCCAGTCTAGTTTCAAATTTCCTGAGCCACAGCCTAATATATCTCATTGTCAAGAAGTTTACCCGTTCTTAATAATATCTTTTACTTAACATTGGCATTCACATGTATTTGTTTTAACCTTTTGGTCATTTCTATTAGTCTCCTCTAATTTTTCAGTGTTTCTGAGTAATATGGTGACCACTAGAGAGAGATGGAAAAGTCCTGTTAGATACCAGAGTTAATTCCCCTATACATGCTCAATGTAGTTCCCTTCATTCAGCAATACAGAAATCCATAAAACGTTGAACTAAGTACAGATCATCACTAATTGTGACCAGATGGTTAAATATTCCATTACCAAGTAAAAAGCATTAACTGTGATAAGACCTGGAGGCTTTTGGGGGTATGTGGTCTCTCACCTTAGATTCATGGGCACACATGAATGATTTGCTACTGCTAACCCAAGCTAAGATTTCTCCTCTTGTAATCATAAGGATATACTATTATTTATAACTAGCCTTTGTATCTGTGAACACACTATTCATTTTGTATTAAAACCCTGCCATTTTAAGCTTGAAGGAAAAGAACATTGACCTAAAAGCAGTTTCTGCAAAACCAAATCACTCGCATGACAGCACTAGAATGTAACACAGGTCAGGAGTTGTTATAAATATTTCACTAAGCTGCACTGAATTTATTTCATTTTAAATTAACTGTTGCAAAATGTACATACCATATTTTATAAATTATTCCCTTAATAATGAAAAAAATTATACACAACACATATTACTGGCCTTTCCAAAATAAGGCCACACAAGCGCTGGCTGGCCATCTTAAGGTGCTTTATCATAAACTATTCACCCTTGCTTTGTCCATAAGCTTTCTTATGTTTAGAAATCTCCCTGTGCAGTTGAAAAGAAAAAGTGTCTACAGAAAATGGATTTAGGCTGTGAAGTATGAAAGCACAGAAAGACAGTACTGTTTCTCCCCCATCTACTGAATTTACAAAAAAGGATAAGATGGAACAATGTAAACTAATTAGTAAATGTCATCTGGCATTCTAGAACAGAACTGGACCTGCAGGCACTTAGCAGTTGTCCACAAAGATCTGTAGCATGCATAATCAACCTGTCAGTGAATAACAGGATTAGTGCTGTGACTAACAGGATCAAAGTTTCATAAAGCAAGAGATTAATAGGAATGCTACTTAATTTTAAAACCTCAAATAGCATTTTAGTTATTATAGCTTTTTCTTTGACTGCCAGACAGTAAGTATTTAATTTATTATTCAAACACATGGGAATATATTTATAGTAAGCAGTAAACAAAGAGTATACATTAAAAATATTTGAACATGCTAATGGACTAATAAACTGACCACTTACTCAGATGTGGGAAGTGGATCTTCTAAGAAATAAGGATCCTGCATAGCCTGTTCTGAGGTAATTCTCTTTATTGGATCCATAGTAAGCAATTTCTGAAGCTAAGCAGAGTTAAAAAAAAAAAGTTCAGTATTATGAAAACCTTCTTCCCACACTATTCTTACATGACAAACTGACACTCATACAATCTAATTTCTAAATCCCAATCACTAATGGACAATAAGAACTGTATATTTCACCCTTGGTTTAAATATTAATTGAATTTGTTATTGAATAACCAATTGTTTCTACCTATAAAACTTAAAACGTATTCAAATCATTAGCATTGCTATAAGTGTTCTACCAACAAAATTCTCAAAACTTCCCCTGCCTAATAAATTAATATACTATAGTTTTGTTGATCTGCCCCCCTTTCCTTGTGAAGAAGCTTTATTTTAAAATTAATTCACACACACTACCTGGGTTTTTACATCATACTGACAAGCACCTTTACTTGGTAGAAATTATCTCTGAGGTATTTCCATTTGATTTACAGACAACCAATCTTCTGAGCAAGCGCCCCCATTCATTACAGTCCCCTATCAGTACTATTTACGTAGAACCATTGACACACTGATGGTATTTTAAAAACATAACACAAAGTCTCTTCCTTAAAGAATTTAATTTAAATGAGTGAACCACAAAGCATTAATTACATAACATGATTACAACTTTCTGTGGTGGGTATGTCTAGATGGGATCAGAAAATCCACCTGGCCAAGTAACTAAATTACGAAGACAGTAGGCTTTAAACCAGGGGTGAGCAATAATTTTTGATAGGGGACCACTCCAAGAATATGGAAAGTGGTCAAGGGCCACACTCTTCCATATTAATGGAAGAGATGCGAGGTCTGGGATGGAGATTGGGTGCAGAAGGGAGCTTTCAATAAGGGATGGGGTGCAGGAAAGGGTGTGGAGTCTGGGATGAAGTTTGGGTGAAGGAGGCAGTTGTAACCTGGGTTAGGGGACTAGGGTGAGGGGTTTGGGTTGTGACCTGGGGCAAGAGAGGGCTGTGACCTGGAGTGAGGGACTAGGGTGCAGAAGAGGGTGGAGGGGTTTGGGTGTGACCTAGAGGTTTGGGGTGCAGGATCTGGGAGGGGATATGGGTGCAGGAAGGGGACAGAGGATTTTGGTTATGTGGGAGGGGGGCAGAGACAGGCTCTGGCTGGGAGACCTACCTGCTTGACTCCCAGCCAGCAGCCTTCTCAAGCAGACTCCCTGCCTGCCCCGGTCCTGCACTGGGTGCAGGGAACATGTAGTTTTTGAACAGCTATGATCCTGAGAGGAGGCAGGCTGCCTGTTGACAACACGCCAATGGGAAACCAGCCAATGGGATTGTGCTGGGGGCAGGAACAGTACATGAAGCTGCTCCTACCTCCCCTGGGCTCCCAGCTGTTCAAACAGAGCCCCACAACAGTCGCTTTTCTCAGCAGTATGCAGGGGGCAGGCAGGGAGTCTGCGCGAGGCTCCCAGCTGTATCTGCGGGCCAGATTCGGGCCACAGAGAGTATTTTACCCAGGCCTACTTTAAACTAAGATCTAAGATTTTCCTCATCTATTGATTGGAATCTGCAAGTGCAAAGGCTTGAGCAGGTACAAACTGCAGCTGCCTGCCGTCTCCATGAGCACATCAAGCCTCTGTTCTTGTTCCTCCACTGGGCACAAGTCCATTTCCACAACCAGTTTACAGTCATGGTCTTAATCTTCATACTAATAGATCAGGTATCAGCTGCATTACAGACCATATTTCATTCCATAAACTTGCAAGAAAGTCATGCTTCTCTGGGACAATGCAGATCACAAAGCATAAGAACCCCGAGAAGAAAGAAGAGTATAAGAACACTTCCAGAGGTGATAAGAGAAATTCAACCTGACTACACCTCAAGAAAATATTACAAAACATTCCCCTTTGATATAGATTTTCATATATCTTAAACAAAATAACTTTAAAAACTATTTGTCTCCTCTTTCCCTTTCCCCCCAATCAAAACAGCACTAACGCAAGCAGAAGTTTCTATAACCAGAAGAGATTAGAACAAGCATCTCAAAGAAGTCCTCTAGGGATTTTGCTATCATCAATCTATTTTATGTAAAAGGTATTCAGATACTTATGTAATGGGTAGCACTACAAAACCCTAAGACAGTACATACAGAGCGGAAGAGGATGGGGGCAGGGGGGGACGGGATGGGGACAAGACTGTCCTAATCACAGCAAAATAAAATAGGAATTTATGTGAAAACAGTTTTCAATGTTCCTAACAAAGTTATGTGGGAATGGTTAGCCAGCAGGCAGAAACTGGTTTTAAAGATGGCTGTTACATAATCTCAAATGTATCGGAATAGCTATAGAGGCTCTTTAGATGTAAATTCCACCCAAGATGGACATTTTAGATCTGTTATTCCGAGAGTGGTACTACCCTTAAAGTCAATCAAAATGACTTTATGAGAGAAACATGTAATGTTCAGAAGCTGTCTGGGCACGTATACTGCCTTCATAACTATGGTATTCTCAGCATATTACAAATTCTGCAGTGAACACAGGAAGGCTATGTTGACACAGGGATGTTACATCACATTAGTTTGTTTGCTGTCCGTGAAGCAATTTAACTGTATCAAGCTGAAGCTCATCCACACCATTTTATTCTGTCAACATAGCTCTGCATATTTGTTCAGTATTCTGGGTAGATGCCCCATGATGCACTGCTCTACCACACAGATCTATGTTTTGTGATTTTTCTTGTGGTGGATGCCTACTGGAAAACTCAGGAACTCTGGGGAGGGAGAGAGAGTGTGTGTGTATATGTCGGGGGGGGGGGGGGAATTTGGAGTTTTCAAACTCAAACTCCTCCAATTCCTTTGCTGACATCCATTCATTTTGTCAGTACTATTTTGAACTG
Organism: Pelochelys cantorii; assembly: GCA_032595735.1. NCBI lineage: Eukaryota > Metazoa > Chordata > Testudines > Trionychidae > Pelochelys > Pelochelys cantorii. Next base: position 47,158,754 of record CM064326.1, on the reverse strand, counting down.
CTGTCAGCCAAAATGGAGGACACATTGCTGAGCATCATGATCTTAAATCATTAATACAAATAGGATGCATGTACATTGATAGCTGTGTGTGGATGGGTTTGGCCCTGCAGTTTCATAGGGCTTTGGATAAAGGAGGAGGAGCAGGATGATGAAATGGCGCAGTCACTTCTGCAGAGCATTTATGTAGAGCAACTTTACTAAGTGAAGAGCCACTTCCGAGCTCAGGAAGCTAACCATGAATGACTGGATAGGGTAGTGAGTGATGTACCACAGAGCAAGCAGCGGTAGTGGCAGAACTTCAAAATAAGCAAGGCACTTCCTTTTAAATCTGTGCAGAGCTCACCCTGAAGCTGCAGAGTTGGAACACCAAACAAGAGAGTTCTTCTCAGCATGGAGAAGTACACTGCTAGCATCATCAGGAAGTTTGCAATTCCTAAGCATTACTGATTAGTAAGGTAACCAGTTTGGTGTTGATAGATCAGCAGCTGGGGCTATTGTCTAGAAGGTTTGTGACACTACAGAGAAGGCACTGCTGTGCTATATCATAAAGCTTGACAATGACCAAAAGCTTATTTGCAGGTATGAGGTCCCCAACCTATACTGGGGCAATTGCCTATTTCTGGCCTACAACCAGGCCAAAGCCTTAACCAAAAGGAAGGGATTTTTCTCCCTGGAGCTCCAAGGCCTTGGTGCTTCCAGGAAAGATTCACCAGTATTAATGCTGGGTGGTCTTACAAGGTCCGTAATGCCAGTATTGACACGAGTAGGCATTGGGACGGCTAGAGTTGACAGATGGTTTAACCAAAAATACCGAACACCCCCCCCCCAAAAAAACAACCCCCCAAAAACCACATATTGGGGAAAAAATTCTGATGAGAAAATAAAAAAGGGAGAGTCCAAAGTTATTAAGCAAAAAAAATTAAAAAATTAAAAAAAAAAACCACGTGGCCCCTTTAAGAAATGTTTTCGATGCTTTTTGGTCCTAACAGGCTGCCGGCGGCCATCTGCCATCTTGTCTCCTTGCTCCGGGCTGGATAGCTCCCCTGTGGAGCCCAGTAAGCACCCGGGATTTTCGCCTCCTGGCTGGGGAAAAAAATCAGAAAAGACCAGACATTTTAGGTGTCCGGTATTTTCTGAAATCTTTTACCAGACAGGAGGCAAAAATACCGGACTGTTCAAGTCAATACGGGACACCTGGCAACCCTACAGCTCCAGGAGTGCCTCCTCTTTTTTATTTGCTCTGATAGTATCTTGTAAATGTGTGTATTCCAGCGACTCTTCTACAGGTGGGACTAAACATACAACCAAGTCCAGAACTTCTGCAAGGGTTCAGAGAGAACCATGGGGAGGAGGAGGAGGAGCATGGCTGCTACAATGAATATAGATACTCTGGTATGTGAACTCATTACTGTCGAATACTGGTATGGGAAAGGAGTTCTCCTAGCTGCCTGCCACTCTTTCTACAGAGAGGTGACATCCATTCAAGATGACTCCAGAAAAGTGGAAAAGCTCATCCACTTTGAAGCAATGCAGTGTGGGGTAGTGGTCAGACAACTGCCAGAAGTGGAGTAGCTGGGAATGAATCCACACAAACATTAAAGTGAACAAACTCAATATGAAGTGGAGTTGCTTCCCTTCTAAGGACTTCTTATTGAAATTGAAGATGCTAAGTTATTTGGTCTAAAAACAGGCTGAGAGAGGACACAGGGCTCTTTTAGGCAAACTAACCACAGTTACTCTGATGTAACATTTCTAGGCAAGGCCCTAAAATTCTCTCATTTTCTCCAACTCACACTTTTTTTTGTTTGTTTGATTGTGAAACCAGTAGGTCAAAGTAGTGGGGCTTCCACTCAATCTAAAAGCACCAAGATACGTGCTATTTTCAAGACCAAGTGCCATTCACTGAGCACCCTGCTTTCCATGAATATGAGTTTTACCCTCTCTGGCAGTTCCATTAATACAGTGGAATGTAGCTGTGACAGGGGAAGTCATGAAGAATGAGATGGTCCTATAGGTACCTAAGCAAATCCCATAGAGGGCTTAGAAGATAAAAGATGAATATTTTGAACTTGATGCTTTATTGAATGTTGAAGCCATGCAGAGAAAGATACACCAGGCAACCACATGTGAAGCCTGGTGTGTGGTATTACAACTGTTCCCGCTGCTGTGTGCCCAAGAATTGTAGGCAGTGTCTGGCTGATATTTATGGACTCTTTTGAATGGGCTCTGAGTGTAGCCAGAGAAATGAATCTGTATTGAGGCAGGAAAGCTCTGGTGTGTCAAGGGTGAAGCCTATGAATTCCAGGTGCTGTACTGGTCTGAGGGATGATTTCCAGGCATTGAGTTCTAGGTCCAGTTCCATAAACAAGTACACTGTAGCTTTGGTGACTTGGTGAGCCTCTTTGAGAGGCAGTCCAGATAGGGGTAGATCATGAGCCCTTGGGAGTGTAAGTTGGCAGTCACCACTGAGAGAACCTTGGAAACTGCTCTCAGGATGCTGATAGTTGGAAGGGGAGCACCCTGTCCTGGTAGTGGTCTTATGTGAGAGCGAATGAGAGACATTAAGTGTGAGTTGGTAAGATTGAGATATGAAAGTAGGAATCCTATAGGTCAAGGACCAAAAATCAGTCTCCCTGTTCCAATGCTGGAATGATAATTGTTGTAGTGACCATCTTGAATTTTTGAGCTTTGACAAGCGTGCTGAAAGCTTAGGGGTCTCAGAGAACTCTCTAACCTCTCTTCCTCTTGAGTATTAGGAAATAAGAGTGGAACCGTTTGCTTTATAGATGTTGAGAGACTGATTCTACGGCTCCTAAAAAGGAAACAATCTACCTCTTGTTGTAGTAAATTCTTGTGAGACAGGTCTGGTCCCTGAAGAGGGATGGAGAAAGGTGTACTGTATAGGGGAGAGAACAAAATTGAGTATCTATAGCAACTGATCTCTAAGAACCATTGGTCCAATAATGTGCACTCTCAGTTGTTGCAGAACATTTGCCAGCCAATGGCCAAATGGATGGATAGCAGTAGTGGGGAATGGTCTATTGGCACCTCAGCAACATGTCAAAATTAGTGTTTGGACATGGATGTCTGAGATGAGGAAGACTGCAAGCCAGATAGTTTACAAAGCAAGAAAACTAAATTTTCAAGAGTGTAGGAAGTGAACCTCATCTGATGTTGACTGCCATAAGAATTTACATCATCCACTCCGATGGAGTTCGGGCAGGGGAAGGAGAAGAATTCTCTCTCTCGCCGAGCATAATACATTTTGTCCACCCACTTGCTTGCTGACGTGACTGATGCTGGTTTTCGCAGGATTGAGGAGAGACTCATTAATAGGGAGGGCATCTTTTGGGAAGGAAGATGAATGAAGGATGTCAAGGAGATTGCAGTGTGTGTCCTTGACTTCTTCTAGCAGTATTTGGAAAGAGTATCTGTAGTGTAGATGTAGCCAGAGAGAAGAGGGTCTTTGAGGGTACTGAGGAGTTTGTCTAAGGAGAGTGAATAATAAGAAAGATGAGTTTTGAGTATGTCTGTGAGGGGACTGATGCAGAGAGCAGAGGATTTTCATGGATCCCAGAGAGTCTGATTTCATGGGTTTGCTGCAGACTATGTTAGGGAATTTACTGAGTCTTCTAGCGTTTTGCTATGTCTCTCACTACTTGACTGGACAATTTTCCTTTTACTCTTTGGAACAAAAATTAAATTAAGGTTCCTTTCAACCTGAAGAACTAGATTCCATCACGATAAAGCTATCAGACAGACGTTGGGGGAGAGACCCTAGCAATCTCCAAGCCCGTATGAAACACTGGTCAGAACAATTCCATTTAAATTCCAAAAGAGTAAAATTATATGAGTTGAAAACAAAACCAAGATTCTTCTTGGAATCAATAACTATAACCCTCACTGAACTCTTATATTCCACATTGCCTCAAGAGATTGCAAATAAGACTGGTGGGTAAAGGCTGAGTTCAGTGGGGGTAAAAGCCTCACTTATGGAATGTGAAGGGATAATAGATGGAGGCGTCTCACTGGAACTAGTTGCTGTTTTGAAACTAGATATCAGGTTTCACCCTCAGGTGATTGATCTGTACCAACACCTTGACTGTGAAGATGAAAGAGTGCTTCCCCCAGAGCAAGCCTCAGAGGAGCAGCCACTCTGCGTACCATAAAGGAACACACTCTGAGATCAGGGCCAGAGTAAGGGGTACCAAAGCTAGTTCTTTGTCCCTAAAAGGGCACCTCAGCCTAATTCATCAAACTGAAGAGGAACAGAAAGGGAGTGAGCAGTGATCCCTCTACTTTTTAACACCCAGGTGCAGAATATTTTTTATGTGCACCAATATGCAGGTAGTGTGTGGTGGGGGTGTGCTAAGGGGTTTGAAGTGTGGGAGGGGGGTTCAGGCAGAAGATTAGGGTGCGGGATGATGAGGGTTCCAGCTAGGAGTGTGGGCTCTGGGGTGGGGACAGGAACGAGATGTTTAGGATGCAGGCTGCCCCAGGGAGAGAGGACTCCTTCCAGCCACCTCTCATAGCAGCAGCTTGAAGATGGGGAGGAGAGTCTCGCCCCGGTCATGGCGGCTCTGTTGAGGTTGGGCTGGAGGGAAAGATCCCTCCCCAGTTACAGCAGCTCCAGTAGGGCTGGGCTGGGTGCAGGGGTGCTTCTCCCCAGCTACAGCAGCTTGGGCTGGTTTGGGTTGGACTAGACTAGGGCCAGGCCAGTATGCCTCTCCGTGGCTGTGCAAGTTCCAGGGAGCTGGGCAGGGCTGGGGGAGAGGTGCCTCTCTCTGCTGTAGAGCCCTTGATAGCCTGCTGCATGGTCACACAGCTTACAAACAATTGCAAAGAAATTCCAACTTCAAAAAGGGGAGGAAAAAAAAACAAACAATCAGCAATTTCTATGAACATTTTCAGATTCTACCTTCCCCATAGAGCTTGTCCCAAAAGCTCTGGTGGAATTAATATGGGTATCTCTGATATTGCACCTGATTTAACCCCTACTTTTGGGATGGAAATCCAAAAATGTTAAGAAAGACACAGTTACAGTAAATTAAAAAAAAAGATACCTGAGGAGGGCGGGGAGAGAAACAGGACAAATTTTAACATTTTGTTAGCACATCCTATCCACGATTACTTTGTGACTGACTGTCTCCACTGAACACTAAAAGCAATCTCCAGACTTTCAAGATTTGGAAAACAAGAGAGAAGCTTTCAGGCCAATTTGACCAGAGCACCAAGACCTCTTCAATGAAGCTAATTTGCTTTGAACCAAAATGACCCATTGTCTTATTGTGTGAGGTACCAAAAAAGCTCATTACCAAGAAATGCACTATGTAGCAAGCTTGACCTACATTCTGTATGTAGCAAGACCCCTGCAGCAGGCTGGAAAGGCGTTAGCTTCAGATATATTACAAAGTAGAGGGTTATTGAATTAAATATGAAAATGAATAATAGAATTATTACAGTATTCCCAGTGATATTTAATTTGATATTAAATTTATGTTATGCTGCCCATACATTTTTAATCTTAATTTTCAATGTGTCCCAGAATTTTGTATTGGAAATGCCTAGCAGTACTACAAAATCTCTCAGAAGAGAAACTTAGATATTTTGAGAATTAGGGAAAGAAAAGTAGAGATTTTTGGCTTCTGGCAAGAAGAGAAAAGCAGTTTGGGTTTATATGATAAGCATATTACCTAATACTGATAAGTGGGGCCCTACCAAATTAATGGCTATGAAAAACTGTGAATCTAGTCTTGTGTGTGGCTTTACCCTATATTATACAGATTTCATGGAGGTAGACCAGCATTTTTCAAACTGCGGGTCCTGACCCAAAAAGGGAGTTGCATGTTTATATTCAGAGGGCCACAGTACTGCCACCCTTACTTCTGTGATGAATTAAGAGCTGGGCGGCCGGTGAGCAGCAGCTGTTAGACAAGGACGCAGCTCTGCAGGCAGCAGCACAGAAGTAAGGATGGCAATACCTGCTATTACTTCTGTTACTACTGGCAGTGGTACTGCCTTCAGAGCTGGGCTCCCTGCCAACAGGTGCCCACTCTCCAGATGCCCAGCTCTGAAGGCAGCCCTACCGCCAGCGGCAGCACTGAGATAAAAGCAGCACTACCGCAACTCCCCTGCAATAACCTTGAAACTCCCCCCAACACACCCCCCCCTACCTTTTTGGGTCAGGACACCTACAATTGCAACGCTGTAAAATTTCAGTTTTAAACAGTAGAAATCATGAAAATATGTGATTTTTAAAATCCTATGACTGTGAAATTGGCCAAAATGGAGAGAGGACCTAGTGATCACTAGTGAAAAAGTTACTAATATTGACACTAAAATTTGCAAAAGCGTTTTTGCTATTAAATTGCCTAATTGAGACCGGAAAACTTAATAAAGTGACCTCTCTTACATTCTGTAGGATTAAGATAAAATGATGTATGGTGTGTGGGGAGGAAGAGGAATTTAGAGATTTTTCAGTTATTCTTAAGTAGCAATTATGTGCTACTTTGAGATTTTGTATTGCCATGTGGAGCTAACAGTAAAATCTTTCGCCTATAAGAGTGTCAAACAGTCAAACTTGAGGGAAAAGGAAGCATATCTGTTCTAAAGAAATAAAAAGGTACAGGTTGAACCTCTCTTAACCGAGACTCTCTGGTCCAGCAACATCCCTGGTCCGGAAGGAAAAGAGAATCCTGTCGAGGGCTAGTAACTGGGAGTCTAGTAGCGGGAGCTGCCCTGTGGCAGCAAAACTGGGAGCCGAGCAGCAGGGCTTCCTCCCACTGGTGACACTGGTGAGGGTCTGGGGGCAGGAGGCAGTGGGGCTGGCCCGGTGGGCTGGAGCCCTGCAGTGGGGCTGCGTCCCAGCGGCAACACTGCAGGAAGGAGAAGATGGGGGACGAGAGGCAGCAGAGCTGCCTAGCAGGGCTGGAGCTTGCCAGTGAGGCTGCTGCCCAGAAACAAAACTGCTCAGCAAGACTGTGGTGGGGCTGGGTTGCCCTGTGGTGGGGCCGGGAACTTAGCAGCAGGGGCCCAGGCAGCACAGCCGCCAGGCAGCACAGCCAGGAGCCCGGCAGCCCCGCTGCCACCCAGTGGCATAGTGCCCCATGGGGCTGGGAGCCTGACCTCAGGGCTGCCTAGTGGTGGAGCCAGGAACCCAGAAGTGGGGCTGCCCTGAAGCACAGCAAAGAGCCCGGCAGCCCCACTGCTTCTCTGTGGAGCTGCCCAGCAAGGCTGAAGCCCATGCGGGACTGCCGCCCGACAGCACAGCTGGATGGACCCCAAGAGGGGGGTTGCCCAGCACTGGAGCTGGGCTTGTGGCAGTGGGGCTGCCATGGTGGGGGCTGGGACTGGGAGCCCTGTGCTGAGGGGCCAGTGACAGGGGAAAGGTGGGGAGGGGGGGAGGGCTGGCAGCAAGGCCATGGCTGGGAGGGGGAACCTGGTGGAAGTGGGAGGAAGAAATGACCTTCTCTGATCCAGCAAAATCCTTCACCTGGGACAGGTCAGGTCCAACCTGTATTCAGTATGATTGGAAGTATTTTAGATCTCCAAATTCTATGAACTACAATTTACCACATTTCAAATCACAATAATCAGAGACAAGCACAAAATTGATGCTGTATTATCTGTCTCACCATTTAAAACTTCATGTCCAATAGCACTTGTCAAAGGTGTGTGATTCCCTTAGAGTATCACTTATTGGTATCATGCTCACAAATTTTACATGTATTTTAACTAAAAAAATGTGTATTTACGTGCAATGCCAAATATGTATTTTATTTAAATAATGTACACTTTCACAGTAGAATACTATGTATACCACCTATGAATACAAGAATCCCTTTTTATGAAGCTCTGCTCTCATCCCTGATATGGTAAAAAATTGGTTAATTTTATTAAGAGCAAAGTGGGAAATGGCAGTGGTTGTTTTGCTAATGTACACAGATTCCCTACTGCTTTGCATAATGCTACAGACTATGTTTGTATTGTGCACAAATGTCTGCACTATTCAAGGCACCTAGAGATATGTTTGACTTATTTCTACAAAAGTGGGTTTCCAATTCAGTGAGGCTAAGACACCTGACCATGAATTTCTTGTTCTCTGTACTAGTGCAGACCAGTCCTCTTGCAACTGTGCATAGTTATCAGGTATTATATCAAGATGATATTCCCCTCCAGAATGTAAGAATATTTCAGAGTTAATTATTTATGTCAGAGGTCTCAATTATGTAGTTCTTTGCACTCTTAGTAGATGTTTGATTTGCATAGTCACCGTGTTTAAAAAAATTATACTGTGATTATGAACATCTCTACTCAGATTGGCGACTGTAATCCATCTGCTGCAATTAGCTCCTGTTTGAACAATTTTCATGCCATTTATCAACAACAAAAATGCTGCCTTGGATTCACTCAGCCTTTGGCTGAAGCATACAAATTCCAAAGTTTACATGAAAACAAAAAATGCCAAAGAGCAAAGAAAGTGGGGCTGTGAAACTGGCAAACGTCTGTTGGCTTAAAAACAAAAAGTATAAAAATGTTTGAGCCTGATTATCCCATCAGTTTAAAGTTAATTCAATGGGAGCTTCAAGCAATCTATGAGACACTCAGGCCCCTTGATGCGTTTCCTTTCTCTATCTTTCATCAGAACTTCTCTTCCCTCTAAGGTCAGGAAGCCTCTTATTCATATCTATATCTATACAGTGCTTTTTTTGTAAGAAAAAAGGCGCCAGTACTCCAGACTCTAAGTTGCTGAGGGGGAAAAAAAAAAAAAGTAGCCTAAATGCAGTTGCGTGTCCATCAACCGCCCCAGGAAACAGGTGCTAGTGTATCTCTCTCTCTCTCATACACACACAAACAAAAGGAGATGCTGGAATTCCTTCCAGTTAAATTGATAGACTTGTTGAAGTACTTTAAAACTAGATTTTTAAATTTGCATTAATGCTCTTTAAAAATAAGCCATGTATCAACAGTTCTACAATGAATCAGTCTGCAAACATGACACTAAAAATCAGCTCCCAATTCAACAAGTTATTTAAGCAATATGACTACTTATGTCCTATAGTTACACAAAAGCATCAGTACATTGCTGAATCAGAACCTTAGTGAGGAAATATTTTGGTATGAAGTTATTAATTTATAAGAACAACTTTTTACTAGTGATGTTAAATTTAGATTAATTAACTAATTGAATAGTCGATGGCCATCAACTATTCAATTAGTCAATAAGACAGTTCAAAAGTGGAAGCCTAGCAGGGAGCATGGGGCCAGCAGCGGACTAGCCCCACGTTTCCTGCAGACCTCAGCCTTTGTAATATTCAAAAGAAAGCCCCGGGAGCACGAGGCCAGTGGGCTCTTGTACATTTCAAAAGCAGAATCACAGCAGAACCAGCGTGAGTTGAGACTGCTTCAGTCCCCACTTGCGCTGTTTCCTGCTGTGCCTCTATCTCCCCTGCCCCTTGCAGAGATGGTGTTGGAGGGAACTGGTTTTTAAGCCGGTTCCCCTGAGCACTGGCTCCTGCTCCTCTCCTTGCTGCCTCTTTCTGATAGTGGGGGTGGGAGCAACTAGTCACATCACTAGTCAAATAGTCACTTACATCCCTTCCTTCTTACTACAAAGTATCTGTAAAATAAGCCATTAAAAAGTGTTGTGCATCTGATTTTTGTATTGATCAAAAATAGGTTTTAATTTCCTTTTAAAAAATACACACAAATGTAAAAGCCGTAAAATGCATTAAAACAGAGCTACAGTAACAAAAATAAAACCACAAGTTTACCATGGTTATTAAAAATAGAGCATCTGTGATGTATTGCATTCAGACTCCAATTCAGTAAAATTCTTTACGCAACCAATCAGGAGGAATAAATGAGAAGTACTCTGCAGTATTTCCAGATCGGAGCACTGCAAATAAATTCAGTGAAAGAGCACTTGACACCAGCCAAGCCTCAAATTTAACCTCTGCTAACATGTATGTGACTTTTTCAATTGACGTTACTACCAGAAGCTTACCAAGTGGAATGCCTTACTATCTGGTTTAACTTTATGTTTTTCCATATATTTGATAAGGCTGCAGTTGGTATACCTGGAAAAAAAGTATAGTATATATCAATATGACTGCTGGGCACTTTTAGAGACAGTTAATCTAATGCTTATGTAAAACACTGACTGCCAGCCCTGGAGACTAAAACTTCATTTTTGTCCACTGAACAGGTAAGGCACAGGCACCAGCTGCAGATGCTTCCTTAAAAGCCTTGATGACACTAAAAAGAAATGTCCTCATAGTATATTTGTAAAGCATACAAAGTGACCACATACAAAAGTGTTCTGAATGATTTACATGTGTCCCAAGTACCATCTGGATTAGACCTGTCAGCAAGATTAAGTACAATTTTGTCAGTCTGTACTGTTTTAACCACAGCATGCATGGAGCTAAAATACATTGTCAACTCTTTCTATACTGTCCTAACAATTCACTGGTTGCCTTTCATATTCTCCCAAAATTCACTACTTTTGGGATAGGTGCCCAGAAGGCGATGTAACTGCTACTGTTTAAAACACAGAACTGTAGCATCATAGACTACATGGTAGTGGAGCCGCAAGGATAAACTGAAACAGTCAGAACACGAATCTGCCTGCTACGTGTGAATGCATTTAGCCATTTGTAATGAATTGTTTCTATCTGCAGGTTCATGTAGAAATAATTTCTGTTCTCTAATGCAGCCATAGCTAAACTACTTTGTCAAGTTGACTAAATTCAGTTCTAACAGACCATCTTTCCTTTACTCCCCGCATTTAGCTTTGCCCCAGGTACTGAAGGCTTGTCTTCACCACCAGCTAAAACAGTGCTTTCCTTCCTCATCTAAGTCATAATACTTTGCCATATGGCTATAAAATACTACTACAGCACAATATTTTTAAATAAGATAGTTATAATTAAGATAAAATAGACAACTAATCTCTCAAAAAAGCTCAAAAAAACTTAACTTACGTGTTTCTTCTGAAATCTTTCATTAATGTTGAATGTTCAGGCATCTTTTTTATATCCTCCCAATCTTTATCTGCAAGATCAACATGCATTAGTATTTTCTAATATACCCTTTTTTACAGAGAGAAAAGACATGATTCAGAATGTCCTAATCTTAGTTTTCCCTTCCTTTATACCTATGTTGGCTTCGTCCTAGTCTCTACATTCCTTGAATGGCCTCAATATCTCTTCACAGTGGACAATAAATTTTTCACCATGTACCAATTAACTCCTCAATTTAAGATCTTTAAATGCCACCCCCAGTAGTTGCTAAACTATGTACAAGATTTTATATGAAACTAACATGACAGTAGGAATTGATCATGTTCCAGTTAGATTCCTCCCTATTTAAAGATGCTCCTTTTTCAATTGCCTTGAAGTCAGTATCAATACAAGATTTTGATTAAGGTGCTTTCATTTTTTTAAGGACATTTTATCACATGACAATTTTATCTAAAAGGAAATTATGAAGATACACTGACAAGCCATCTTGATTCAGTTTCAACCCACAGGAACTACTGCCATTTCTCACTACAATGGGTAATGAGGCACAAAGTTGCAGTATATTCCACTCTTCCTAAAATCACTTGGATAAGTGATTCACAGCAAGTCAAACCCACCAAGATCAACCACAACCACATCAGAAACTCCAAAAATAAATTAATGGAGTTAGGCTTTCCTATTCTAACTGTCCTAAGTTCTTAATGTCTTAATAGAGTAGTTCTGCACCATCTGTTTTGCCAATAGGGTGCCTGGGATGGCAATACCTATAATTTGCAGTAGCCACTATAGCTGCACCCACATTCAACGAATATTAAAGTTTTAGCCAATTCTATCTCAGACACACTCTGTAATGAAAGGATACATGTCAGCAATGTTTAAGGTATGTCAAGCACAGACTATGGATAAGGAAACCTATTCCTTAATTTATTTACATATAAAGGGGGAAAAGGAATTAATAGTTAACAACTGTTTGTGATTTATGTTTCACTTTGTCAGTAACTTGTAACTATATAGTCAATGCCAAAGCTTCAAGTTGGTAGCTTCTTTTTCCTTAGTCTCGGAGATAGAATTTACCATTTTCCTCCAGAAAAAGAACCATGTTTCTAGCTTGAAGACTGTATGGGTACGTCTACACTTGCCCCCTAGTTCGAACTAGGGAGGCTAATGTAGGCATTCGAACTTGCAAATGAAGCCCGGGATTTAAATATCCCGGGCTTCATTTGCATGTTCCCGGGCGGGCGCCATTTTTAAATCCCCTTACTCCGAACTAACTGCCCGCGTTCGAATTAACTTTTAACTGCCGCGTGTAGCCGTGGGCAGTTAGTTTGCACTAGGGGGATTAAAAATGGCGCCCGCCCGGGAACATGCAAATGAAACCCGGGATATTTAAATCCCGGGCTTCATTTGCAAGTTCGAATGCCTACATTAGCCTCCCTAGTTCGAATTAGGGGGCTAGTGTAGACATACCCTATGATATTCTCTTGTAGCTATGCATTTGAAAAAATCTAACCATCTATATAATTAAGTTGTGTACATCTGCAACTTTAGAGCTACAGAGCTTTTCAACTGTTTATAACTGCATGGTATTCATGACAGAAAATGGACCTCAACCAAGGTCCCCTATAAGCTGTGTGCCCATGAGGGCGTGTAGCCCTTTTCTGTGCCCCACGCAGAGGTTCAGAGCTCATCTGATTGGCTGGGGAAGGGGAGCGGGGCACTCACCCTCTTGCTATAAATGGAGAAGCTGGCTCCAGCCTCTACTCCAGGGCTGGGCAAAGATGATCTGCAGGCCAAATCCAGCCTTGAGAGCCTCAGCCTCGCTGTCTGCCCCACACCCACTGGGCACTCTGAAAGCTGGATGCAGGGCCACGTGTATGTTTCTGAATGCTAAGAGCCTGAAGGGAGGGGAAACAGGCTTCTCATGCTGCCCCTGTTCCCAGTTGCTTCCATTGGCTGGATTCGACCAATAGCAGCTGCCTGTTTGCAGGACAGGCAGCATGTGAAGTGCCCCTCCTCCCTCACGCTCACAGCATTCAGTTAAGAGCAATAAACATGGCCCCTGCACCTCCCCTGAGCATGTATAGGGGCTGGAAGGCAGGGACCCTGGCTAAGAAACCTGCTTGGCTGCTGGCTTGGAGCCAGGTAAAGTCTCCCAGCCAGAGCCTCTCGGGGGCAAACCAACCCCTCCTTACCCTCAAACCTCTGACCCCCTTCTGCCCTCCTACGCCATGTAACCCAAGCTTTCTGCACCCCTGCTCCAGCCCCCATACACCTTTCTAGACAGAGCATCCGCTCCTACACCCCTCCTCAGGTCACAACCCCCTTTCAGACCTTGCACCCCAATCTGCTATCCCTGGTCACAGCCCAAATCCCTGCACCCCGACCCAGGTCACAACCCCCTCCCAAGCCCTGTATCCCCTCCTCACCTCAGTCAGTTGCCCCTGGTCACAATCCCCTACTTCACCCAAACTCCCTCCCAGATCCCACACCTCAATCCCTTACCCCAAGCTCCTTTCTGCACCCAATCTCCATCCCAGACCCCCGCACCTTCTTCATCAATATAATGGAAGAGTGCGGGCCTCAACCACTTACCAATTCTTGGAGTGCTTCCCCCATCAAAAATTATTGCCCACCCCTGTGTTAATGGCTTAAGGTAAGAAAGAAAAAGATTCTTTTAACAGAATTTTTATGAGTGTTGCAGATATCTAAAAATCTGATCTTAATGATCTTAATGATTTTTTTTAAAATCCTGTGTTACTAATTAATACATGGTAAACTGTATTGCATTAAGGCCAGATTTCTGCTATCTGGCAGAGTTCTGGCTCTTATGAGTCAGAAGTAGCAAGTACTAGATGTTATGTTAAGGTTTCATCCTACAAAACAGCTATCTGCAAGATCTTTGAAACATGCATCTGCCTGTTAGAAAGGATAATACATGCACTCCAAGGTCTCAGCAGGGTAGCCATGTTAGTCTGTAACTAAAAACACTTTAAAAAAACAACAATGGTCCTGTAGCATCTCAGAAACTAACAAAAATATATAAATAATATCATGAGCTTTCGTGGGCACAGCCCATTTCTTCAGACAAGGGTAGTGTTAATTTTGTTATTTGATTTCATATTAAATAATCATAAGCATTACTCCTTGTTAATTATCCCTTGTTTTAATATATTTTTTTCCACACCTATGGATTATTTAAAATATATATTTATATCTACGGTTTTTGTTTGTACTGTTGGGTGCACATCCACACACTACTTCAATATTGGCAGATAAATTTTAACCCACTCAAAAGAAAATTCAGATGCCCAAGGATGGAAAATCTCAGAGGGAACACTGACCTTAACCTGAAAAACTGAGCATTTTGCTCATCCATCTAAGTAGAAGATGAGGTGCATAAAAATTTAGAACCAACTACAGAAGGAATTTATCTAATTGTTTCCTGCTTTGCATTTTCTCTATTTCCTTTTCCTCCCTCTTGTATTTGTCTGTTTTCATACCAAATTGCTCCAAATGATAAATGTTAAATGATAGGAGGAAAGGTTTTAAAGTAATAAAATGGCAAACAATTATATTTTAGGGTAGGAAGGGGGGAACTTCACACCAAGATCAACTGTTCACACAATACAATCCAAACTTATCACAAAACATTAATATAGCACTATATAAGTTCACAAACACAAATTGTGGCCCAGAAGAGTTTAAAGTCTAAATAAAGCAAGACAAAGAAATTGTCCTTAAGGAAATTTTTTGAAGGAGGAAAGAGAAGGCACTCTAGATAGATGGAGAACGGACGATTGTTACAGAAGTTGGCAGTAGCATGATAGAAGGCATGAAGCCGAGAGTGGGAACTGGAAATTAAGTGCTCAGAAAAAAAGCGAAGAGACTGGGGCTGAATATGAAGGTGGGACAAAGAGTTAGAACTTCTTGTGATAAAAAGCAGAAGGCCAATGAGGAGACTGTAACGAGGTGGTGGAAGAACAAGACTATTAGCAAGAATAGCACCCTATTGAATGGACTCTGCATGATGGAGGGAATACTAGCAATAGAGACGGATCAAATATTAAAATGAGGCCTTAATCATTTTGACAACACACCAGCAGCCACATGAACACCAGAAGACATCTCTCATTAATCCAATAGATGTTCAGGGCCATCTAAACAAGATACTATCAAAGGCTGAGGGGAAGGAGTAACAAGAGGATTGCTATTTGGAATTTGCTATGGGTCTGGACTTAGGAAAAGCACTTTTTCCAAATCATGATTGTACCAGTATATTTTCTGCCACAACAGAAAACTTAAGATGAAAATGCAAAATAGTTTGTTTTTGCAATAATTAAACATTTGCAAAAGATTTATCAGTGGGTGCAATATTCTTTGCCTACATCTGTCTGCAAAGTTTTAAAGTATTAAGAAACAATACTGAAAAGACACCCAGAAATAATGCTAATGTTTTTATTTCCCTGTAATAAAACTCAGTCCTTTTAAATATGATAAAATATTGAATAAGATGTTGCACAATCAATCCTAGTAATAGAAACAGTAATATAAAATTGCATGTGGTAGCACCATTATGTTTAGACTCAATCAATTTTGCAATTCATGAAACAAAAATCATATCTGAACAGCTTTATTGCTTTGATCAGCTGCAACCTTCATATGCAAATATGGCAACAATTTCAAATACACGTATCTTGGTTTGAACAGCAGTGATTAAAAAAACACCTCACAACACGTACCTGCAGGAAATCCCATTACATTGAATATTCTGTCCAGCTGGTCATGGTGATAAGGATTGCTAGTTTTGATGTCTTCTTGTCGACAGTGGAATATTGGCTCTGATGTTAGTAGCTCTGCAAATATACACCCTATCGCCCAAATATCTTTTTTAAAAAAGGAGAAAAGAAATTAAATCAAATGGATTTTTCCAAAAGAACACAGATCATGGTCGGGCAGAAGTATAATTCTTAAATAACTTATACATTCTAAGAAATAAGGCTCCTAAATGTCAAGTATTCAAATGGAACTAGAATTTTCTTTTATAAGATCGCAACATTTTCAAATTTTACCTTTAGGCTGCAATCATTAATGTACAACATAATAAGTAATTTTGTAGAATGCACAGTAATTTTATATGATGAGAGCTGAGATGGCATGTAATAACTACTACTCACAGGGTCTAGAAGCTAGTTGACTATTAACAGCAGAATTAGGAGCTTACTGAAGAAATGCCTATAAATTTTAACTAAAACAAATTAAATCTTGATTTAATCATTCTTCATCTTGGCCACTTTATGTTGTATACTCTTTCCCGGACTTTTGCCCTTTTTATATTTTAAAACTTCAGAAGCCCATACGTTCTATTAGATACTATTAAACTCTCAAAAAGTTGTGTGTTCAAAAGAACATTTTATAAGGAAAAAATGCTGTCTTTACTCTACAAAAGCTCAGAGATAATTCACTTTCAACACTTAATCTCCCAAACTGAAAAACATAACAAAAATAAGGAACAATCCCCCTTTTTAACCATTATTAGAATGTCATGTCACATTGCCCCTTCCAAAACCATTAAAAATAAGAGTGTATGTGTGTGTATGTGCTGTTTATACGCATTTAAGACACTTTACAAAAATAAAGAATTGTTTAGGAAAATTTTTTAATCTTAGTGATGTGCCTTAGTTTGTAAATTCAACAGATACTGTATTTTCTAGATCACATTTACTATAGTGTGCATTTATAAGATATCTAACTTTAATGTACCATTGTGCTAAACAATGCCTTGGATGAGTAATAAAAGGTAATGAAAAAGGATGGAACCAAATTATCTATATAGCGTAATTCTACCATTCAAGTTTCACACAGTGAGTTTTTACCTATCTTGAAAAAAAAGTTATGAGTTAAAGCCCATGAGTTTCTCTGCAGATCTATCTGCTGAGAGTAGAAAGGAAACAGCTAATAAATTATTGTAAAAGGAGGAAACAATAGGATGACAAGAAAACATTTAGAGAACAAAAAGAAAGGTCAATACTTTAAGAAATATATTTAATAGTGAGAATATTTTTGGTAAAAAAGATGGCAGAAATAGTGGGTGGAAAATTTTTTAAGTTGTTCAACTTAAAAATGCTATAAAATAATTAAGTTTTCTATTGTAATTATACAATGGTGAGGTATAAGAGAAAGTTTTACAGGAGCAATAATTTATGCACAAGCATCTTAGAGTATGTCTACACTGCAATAAAACACCAATGGCTAGCCTGTCTCATGAGGCTTGGGTTGCAGTGCTACAAAATTGCACTGCAGATGCTTATGCTCAAACTGGACCCCGCAAGTGGGGAGGGTCAGACTGGGCCAGCAATGGGTGTTTTATTGCAGTATAGGACCATATCCATGTGATGCACAGAATGATTAAAATGAACTAGTGAAAGAAGAGACGGTTACTCATCATGAGCAGTAATTATGGTTCTTTGAAATGTGTCCCCCGTTTTGGTGCTCCAATCTAAGTACACCTGCACCCAAAGTGCCTCAAATTGCACATTTTAGGTAGCAGTGTCCATTCACCCTGAACACATGCTCTCTGCACAAGGCTATTTAGAGTTGCATAGGCAAACCTTCCTCCATTTATTTTCTATCACAAAGACTGTTGTTAAGAACTCTGAAGCAGAGGAGGGCAGGTAATAGAACACCCAGAGGGGGTACATCTCAAAGAACTAGTTATTGCACCAAGTGAGTATCCTTCTCTTCTTCTTTGAGTAGTGTCCCTTTGTGTGCTCTACTCAAGGGCTATGTCTATACTGGGAAGGTTTGATGACAAAAATGCTGTCAACATGCTTAAGTCACCTAAAGTAAAAATCAGTCAAACCAGTTTTTCTGTCTCCCATTATCAGCATTTCATGGACTCATTGCTAGTACCCGGTGGACAGACAGAGCAAAGCACTGTGGTCAAGCATCCCACAGTGAAATTTTGTGGGAAGGCAGAGCTGCTCTGTGAGCTCTCTGTGCTGAAGAATGTCAAAACAGCAGAGCATTCTCTCCAACCCTCCCCCTGCAGCAACAGTCTATTTGCCACTGTGTTCCTAAAAGGGCAGAACAGAAAGGAGCATTCCAATTATTTGCTCTTTGTTTGTTCCACAAACAGAGCAGCTCACCCAGATGTCAAATACTTCCTGAGCTTTGAAAGGGGATGGGTGCATGCCTGCAGGGCAGCAGAGATCACAAAACACTGAGCACAGTCATCAGGTCAGGCATTGTGGGATACTGGCAGAAGCCAGTTCTCTGGACAAAACAAATAGAATCCATGCTGGCTCTTTGTTGACAATAAAAGAAGAAAGCTAGAAGGCTGATTTATGTAGAAGTTCAAAGATAGCTTTGAAAAGGACTTTGGATGTGGTCATAGTGTGATACAATTCTTAAAGAATATTGTGAGAGTGAGATATGCCATTTTAGCCCCATCTTACCCATTATTTGAGCAAAAGTACTGGCTACTAAAGGAAGTTTTCATACACTGGGCAGTAGGGAGCATTTGGCCATAGGTTCTAAGAGAGGTCTTGTGAGACACCTTGAGTACCAAGCTAAAGCATCATGCCATCATAGGCATCTGATTAGTGGGAAGAGGCTATGCAGTCCATTGAGAAACGCCCTCATTATAGAATGAACAAATATGGAAAAATCTTCTACCATATGATGGAAGGCCATAATAGCTGCACCAAATGCATTTTAGGGAGTTGGATTACAAAATAATTCAGGGTTCTTAGAGAAACATATTTATGTCCGCCCTCTTTCAGGTAGGTGGTATTGTGGCTGGGGATATACCAACTTATTTTTTCAGAGTCTAGCAACGCTTCATTATTGATGCAGACAGCTAATCCCTTCTTTTCTTCTGTACCTCTATCATGTTCATAAAAAAATATTTAAAAGCACTAAAGAGAATTTCATACTACTGTCACGCCTGTCCCAAGATAATTTGTACTACTGCCACACAATTTCCTCTTTGTTACATTCAGCACTTTTCACAGACTGAAGGCAAGTGCTTAGTGTGAGAGTAGATTCACCTTCACCAATGCCATGCTGGTACAGTTCAAAGCAGATCAGTACCGGCAGGGGGAAAGTGTCTTCTCCCAATTTTGGTGCTTCTAGATAGACTGAAATGCTAATAACTTACCTTTAACTGCCTCCTATTGAATATCAGGTTTAAAGTACAGGTTTGACCTCCCTGGTCCAGCATCCAATGAGGATTTTGCCAGACCAGGGGAGGTCATTCTGGCCCCTCTGCTGCTGGCACCACCCCAGACCCTGATACCCCACTGAGCTTCTGACCCTCTACTTCGGGCAGTCCAGCTGAACCATGTACCCAGGCTCCTGCCCTCCCCACCCCTATCCACAGCCCAGCTGGGGCACGTGCTGGGCTTTTCAGCTCTCTCACCCCCCCACAGCCTAGCTGAGCTCCCTGTTGGGCTCCGCTCCCTCTCCCTTACCATAACCCAGCTGAGCTCCGCACCTGGCTCCCCCCACACCGCGCCAGGTTCTTCCTTCCCTCCTCCATACAACATACTGGTACTCTCTGATTCTGGAATATCCCTGGACCTGATGGACCATCGATATTGCCAGACCAGAGAGTCCCAGGCTACATATACACTACGAGTTTTCTCGGGAAAAAATATGTTAACGAGGGACTCATTTGCATAAGTCGTGTCTCATTTGTGTATTTTCTGCCGATCCAGTTTTTCGCTAGGGTTTTTGCGCAAAAACAAGCAGTGTGGATGTTTCCTTTTTGCACAAAACCCCCTTTTCCAGCAAGATCGGTAAACCGGATCTTGAAACTGGATCAGCAGAAAATATGCAAATGAGATCGTGACTTATACAAATGAACCCCTCATTAGCATATTTTTTGCCGAGAAAACTTGTAGTGTAGACATAGCTCCAATGTACAGAAGTGCAACTTATAGTCTCATTTTTCACAAGAAAAGGCAACACTTTCTTTTGGGGGGGGGGGGAGGAGAGAAAACAAAAAATAGTAAACGAAAGGTGTATCACAGCCACATCAAGCTTGACAGTCACAGCATAGATTCAGTGCAGCTAATACCTTCTTCAGACTATACACTGCATAATTTGAAATTTTGCTTTATGTACTTATTAAACTCTAAGTAGTAAACCCCCAAAGTAATACAGCCAAAGTACTCTGTTCCCCGCATTTTCTGGATTTTGACAATTTTAGGAGGTGTGTCAATATTTCATTCTATTACAAATGGTAATATACTTTTTGAAATTTCTAAATGATAAACTATATAATATTATACAAAGGCATTTGAATTCAGATTAGAAACATTAGCAAGTTTATTGTGTTTACTTCCCAGAAGTAAAGTTTACTTTCCCAGGAAACAATGTTCAGAATAGTATTTAAACTAAATAAAATGTTAGTAATTAATGTTTCCTCAGGTAATTCAATTGCATACTTTTCTACCTGTGTTATACTCTCCCATGCTTATACTTACATGCCAATGTTTCAGTAATTCAGGAATATTTTGCCTAAGTAACATTAATAAACTGGTACTTAATTTTACTTACCAATAGCTTTGGTATAATGCCTTGCTCCAAGAAGTAATTCTGGAGCTCGGTACCAGAACGTTACAACTACTGGATCCAAATCTGCTAAAGGCTTCAGAGGTGAATTAAATAATCTGGCAAAGCCCATATCAGCTGAAAAATTTAAAAAAATGCTTTAAAAAGTTAAGAAAACTTCACATTGATTAAATGAAATTACTGAGCTCATACGTTAGATCTAACAAAACTGTGCTAAAAAGCAAACACACTGTGGTAAATATGAATCCTGATAGTCTAACTTTACCATGCCCTAGAGCTCATGATGAAATTATTCAGCATCATCACCTATGAAATATATCATTATAAATCATTACTAAAGTAAGACATTTAGAATCAAGAATTTACCACTGTTCTGAAAAAGGCATGCCAACTCATGTAGCTCTCAGAACATTGGTTAAGTCCTTATTGGCCAGCAAGGGGGTCAATTTTCTGCCTGGAAGAATATTCCATTATCACAGGGCTATTCATTCAGGAAACATTAAAGGGGAAAAAAGTGGGTGAAACAGTAATTCTGCAAAGGTTAGAATGAGTTATACGTACATGTATGACACAAGAACTACCTATGCAAAGCTGATTGCAGCTGAAGCAGGGTTTCATTCACACCCAAAACAATAGGTGACTCCAACCATGAGGGTATCTTCTTCCTCCTCTCAATTTAAATTGTTCACAAAGTATCACGAGTACCAAGATGAAGCCGTTTAAGCTATACTCATAATTTTTCCTGTTTTAGGAAAATTTCTCTTTACCAATAAAACCTTAAGAAAAATATTCTATCTAAACTGCTTATTGGGATTTGTAATCTATAGTTTCCTACAGAGCTGTCTGAACTGATCAGAATTTAGAATATGGTACAGGACAAGATGGACAGAGCATAGAGAATTGGGATGTTTCCAGAAACCCTGGTTTTTGAATTCCCAAACACCAAAATAATTTGGTATGGTGGTACGAGAGCTTATATGTACTAAGTAGGACTGGGGAGGAGAGTCAGGTTTATAAAAGTTTTGAGAGAGAAGGGTTTAAACCCATGCCACATCTAATAACTCAGTTACTGAGGAAAACTTGCAGAGTAAATACTCATGTCTAATCTTGCTCCACAATTTAAAGTAACTATTTGCCTCTATGTGCCTCCCTACTTAAAATTATTTTATTGCATTTAAAAAGAGATATTTGCAGTTTTCTATATTAAAAGTAAAGATAATCAAGGTATGAAGAATTCATTGGTATCTTTAAAAATGTGGGGAAATACCCAATAAAAAGTGGACTCAAAATAGAAAAAAAAAGTCTATAAAGCTTATTTTATATTAAATATACCAGTTATGTGTTTTTTAAAAAAGTATTAATGCTGGAAGAGTGGGAGCCCTTGGTATGGGGATACTTTTGCATTCTTTACCTTCTGTGCAAAATCATGTTAAAAATTGCAAGTTTTTCAAACTGATAACACACTTAGAAATAAAGGCTTTTCTACTGTTGGGACTGGATGGCTCAGAGGACTGGTGGTCGGATGCAGAATCTTTCACCTGTCCATCAGCAACAGTTGACCAAATTTAGTAGAGATCTGAAGTTATTACCAAATGTCTTCGCACATAAACTACCACTTGCAAAAATAAGTTGGTGGTCTGTGGGCAAATACTAATGGATAAAATTGTCTACATCACAAAAACCACCACCACAATTGACACTGCATGTGCCTGGAGACTGACCTACACTCTCACTCATGATAATGCATACTCCACAAAGAATAAGGTAATGGGAAGAAATGTTGTCCATGCTGTACCTGTTTTGCAGATAGAAGACCTTAGTCTCTATCATCAATCTTACACCTCTAACGGGCACTAAAATTTTAAAGAATGGGATTTTCTGAGGTGTTCATCATTGAACTAATTCTACTCTTTACACTTCCCATTGCTCTCAATGGGTGCAGAGTTAGGTGAGTGTCAAGCATGTCAGGAAAATCCCATCCTTGATTTGCAAATTAGTGATTAACAGTTGGTGTTTCAGATTAACAAAATCACCACAGAATACAGAGTGACACTGAGGAAGAATCATCTAATAAAAGAAAAAACTCAGAGGGAAGTGAAAAATAAACTTTTTTAAAAAGTTCTGCCAGAATGGACTGCCTAATTATATTAATATAACAATACAGGGTATGCATTAGAGGGCTTTTCTTCTATCAGTGCTATACTAGTGCATGCCATGAGATGGCTCATTACTGTTAGACTATGATTAGATTATTTTTAGTTACTTTTTAAAATAGACTTTATAGAATGATCTGGAGAGTCTGCAAATTATCCTTTCACTGAAGAAAAGGTGGTTCACATCGGAAGATAAATTATGGGAAAGTTTCATTTTCTTCCCCCCACCCTAGTTTCCTCTCCCCATTTTGAATAGATTTAGTGTTAGTTCTTACTACATGTCTCTCAATCAACATTTTCTGGACTTTTTAAGACTCCTTTTGCTTCCTGTGCCTCCCAGCAGTCTGGGTATCCTTTAGAGGGTACCAACTACCCTCACTTCTATTATAAAATTTAATATTTGGAATAGTGAACAGTTCCCTATTTAGATTTTATAATACGGAGCAAGTTAGTGTCTTAACAAGGAGGTAATTTAAAATCTCACTTATTCTCCTTCACTCTTCCAAGATGCCTGTTAAATTTATTCCATATTAATCTCCCTCCCAGCATACACCCATATAATATAATGGTATAGGGATTTCCCCCCTTTTCATTGATGAGGCTCTAGCTGTGCACCATTAGGAATTGGTGCTCAGGTATATCAACAAGCCTGTTACTCAAAATAGCTTTTGATACAGTGTCCAGTCACATACTATCTTAAGTGATTCAACTGCACCTTTAGAACATTCTAACTTAAATGCTACACTGGGACTTATCAAAGATATAACATACCAATTTTTACTCTTCCTCGCTCAGGACCTTCACCCATAACTAAAATATTAGCAGGTTTCTGTGGAAAAAAAATAAATATACAATACATATACCAAGATAATCCTAAATAACATTTGTCTCTGAAACAATAAATTAGCTTTGTTTCACCAGTTTTAAACCAAATGTAGCATGATACAATCAAAGATGTTTACTTTGTGATAGAGCTGTGGAAGTATCCAAAACACGGGCTTTCCTTTGCTATTTCTACCGCTCACATTTTCCCTCACAAGCTCTTTTATCCAGGGCTATGTTTCCCAGACTAACTGCTATTGTGGTGTCTTTTTTCCACCTGCAATAGCAAGCATGAGCCTTCAAGACTTCTAGCCACATCACCTGATGAACTGTTCAGCTCATCAGGGTTCACATCTGTTACTTCATGGCCTCTTCCCCATCCCACTTAAAAAAACAACAACAAAGAACGCAGGTGTGAGATGTCACCCCTGCAACATATATTTTGCCAAGGGTCTTTAGGCACATCTTTAGACAGACATTTTACATTAACAAGAAAAATCTCAAGATACAGGTTGAATATCAGTTTCTTTATAAAAATATATTCCACAGAAAATCTACATAACCCATCATCTAAATTTAGTATTCCAGTTTGATGTAGTACACTAATTCAGCCAGCTTTAAGACTTAAAATAAAAGCATATCCTTAAAACTATTGTCTAAATGTTTCTCCAACTGCTGTAGTAGCTACCAAATATTAAGAAGTAGGACTCTACTTCTAAGAAAATGAGTTAAAACATTATGCTAGAAAATAGCAGAGTCAAGCATAAACCTCACAAACTAAATCTACCCATTTCTAATTTGGGAAATAAGGAGTTTAGGTTAGATTAGTTTACACTTTTTTACAGCACTGATAACAGACCTATAGAGGTATTTACACTGCACACTCCTTATGGTGGCATGCAATGTACATACCGTGCACACAGCCCTTGCCAGGGCATAAGAAGCAGCTTAGATGGTGAAGCACTGCTTAGGAGAGTAAAGATGCACCTGAACTCAATGACTATGAACGCTACATGTCCAAGCAATGCTCTCCCACCTAGGCTGCTATTTTTAAGAGGCAAAGATTCCAACAGTAGGAAGGCAACAGGGAAGGGCTCTGGTACGCAAGACCTGTCCTTACTGAAGAGAGCTGACCAAAGCCCTTTCCTACTGCAGGGAAAAACTCCAGAAATGGGAAAACGCTGTAGCAGCTCCACACTTCCAGGTCCCTTTCACTGATGTGAGTAGCTACACACCCCACTTCAGAGACAATCTTATTCACTGTGGTGAATAAGACAATCTTATTCACATACCCTACATACTGCCAATAGTGATGTGCAGCTAGATTACACTCCTGTGGGAAATCTGCACCACTGCGCACAAGCAGAATTCATGTCCCCGGACTATTTCCCCCCCACCAAAGCTGGGTGAACTATTGTTTCACCTTTTGCCCACCAGGGGCTGCTGTGGCACCAAAAAAGAATGCAGTCATCCAGCAGAAAGGCTGCATTCCTCACAGCAGGGACAGGCAGAGGAAGCCTGGGATGGACAGAGCAGGGCACACCAGGCTGCTAGGGAATCACAGACCAGTATGCAGGCTCAGGAGCTAGTGGGATGAGAACACTGGGCCAAGGACTTCATGAGAGGGGGCTGCAGAGCTACATAGAGACAGGGATAGATGTGTGTGAATGAACGGAAAAGGTTAGGGGTCTGCCATGGGGGAGGCTCCTAAACTCCCTAAAAATCCACCCTTTGCCCAAAAACCTGTTCCATACTTCTTTCACCCACAGCCAACAGCTTTCCAGGTTCACTTCAACACTCCTTCCCAATAATTTCTTGCCTCACCCTCAGCTCTTCTGTTACCCCTGACTCCCCAAACCCTTACAAAGCTTTTGAACGTTGTGGGAAATGTGTTACTTTAAACTACAATATAGTTACAATGTGTTACTTTAAACTACAATTCAAGTTAACTCAAATGATTAACTCAAAACAAAATTAAAAAACTAATCATGCTTAATCACAGTTTTATCACACTATTAAACAGAAAAGCAATTTAAATTGTAAGTATTTTTGGATTTTTTCCTACATTTTACAATATACTTATTTTAATTACAAAACAGAATTCAAAGTGTACATAGCTCAATTTATATTATTACTACAAATGTCTATGCTGTAAAAAACAAAAGAAATTTTATTTTTCCACTTCATCTCATACAAGTACTGTAGTGCAATTTCTTTAATGTGAAAGTGCAACTTACAAATGTAGAATATTTTTCTTACATAACTGCACTAAAAACAAAATAATGTAAAACTTTAGAGTCTACTAGTCCAATCAGTCCTACTTCTTGTTCAGCCAATCACTAAGGCAGGCAAGTTTATCTACATTTATTGGAGATAATGCTGCCCACTTCTTTATGGTATCACTTGGAAAGTGGGAACAGGTATTCACATAATACTTTGGTAGCCAGTGTTTCAAGGTATTTACACGCCACATGTGCTAAATATTCACATGTCCCTGCAAGTTTCAATCAGCATTCCAGAGGACATGTTTCCATGCTGATGGCGGGTTCTGTCCCATTTCCTGCCATAATTTTCTTTGGTCTTCATATGAACAATGTATTTTATAAACTAGTCTCTTGCATCTGGATGGGCATAGATTCCTCAAATGCTAACTTTTTTTTATGGATGAATCAAAAGTGCATTAAAATAAGCATACTTAATTTGAGGGGAAAAAAGGCAGGAAATTTAGACTTAATGAGATCCCTAAATAGTTGGTGATTTTATATGAGCACTTATACAAGACCGAGCCAAAAGATGGTGAATTTAACAGTTACAACTCATACTTTAATTTTCCTGGCTTAAGCCACTGCAAAGAGGAAAATTAGAGTTATTTTGCTACTGCTCCCCCCACACCTATGCCAACAAGGACATCTTAATTGTATAAGAGTTAATATATTTGCTCCTGATAGCTCTGAAGAGGGGATAATAATTTATGACAAACATGCGTTTAGGCAAGTTTAAAATTTGTTATTATTTAAAATATTGTGGGCATCAGGCTATTGTGTAAAACATATTTAAGGTTTTTTTAAAATGATTTTTTCAGTGGCATCTTGTAAAAAATTGGGATAATATAAAATAAGGCACATTAAAATACAAGTACCTCAAGCCAATTTATTTGCCGGATTAATAATAATTTTCTATGAAAGGCTCCATCAAAGCATCATTAGTGTAATTGCATAGTAATCATGCATATAAAGTATCAGCATACTGTAGGAATGAGCAATATCTTTTATTCCATGGACAAGTTAAAAAAGAGGTTATTTGGGTAGTGCAATAAAGCTGTAAATTTTCAACAAGGTGAGGCACATTCCATTACCTTTCTAAAAGCAAGAGCAACTTTGCACTATAAATCACACTAGTGCTGTAATAATATGACAATATGCGAAAAAACTTATGTAATTTTCATAAGGACAAGATATATGTAGGTTACATTACTACACTGTGTCCCTCAAAAAGGGGTATAAAACGGATTTTTTTCCCCAAACTGCAGTCCTTGGACTTTAAAATCATCCCATCACGCATATCTGCAGACCACTGATCGGAGATCATGTGTTAAGATGATCTGGGTAAGTGTAAAGCCATGTCTGCACCAGAAAGCTTTACAGTCAAAAATTCTGCCAACACACTTATCACCATAACTATTTCAGTGCAGTGCATTCGTATTTGGTTGCCTTTGCCATGTCCTCATAGCATTAGGTTGTACAGTTCAGCAGAAGACATGTGACACTGTGGGTAGCCCTCCTGATGTTCGCCATGCCACTATCTGGCACATTACCTGATAGGAAATGCTTATAGTCAAATTCCCATATATCCCTCTGTTCCCTCCCATAATCTACTTTTTCATGCCATTTTTCCGTCTCATAACATGAAAGCACAGATTACTGGAGTTGCCATATCCATTTAAAGGGAAGGCCAAATGATTCTTTTGCAAAATTTTAACAGCCAGACATATAGTAGAGATATACTAAGAATTGAGTGGATGACAGACGACAAATGAAGCTGACAACTGATGCAGGTAATCCCAGAAAAACCATATATGGTGGAGCGACAGCTTTGGATCCATACAACAAGCCCCAAGTGGTGGGAGTAGATCACAATGTAAATCTGGGAATATCCGTAGTGAATCTAGAACTTTGGATATAGAAGGCTACTTTCTAGAGTTGCATGCCAAGTTCACCCCAGTCATACAGCAAATAGACTCCAAGGTGAGAGCTGCTTTAATAGAGGAGAAATGGGCGTAAATCACTGTCTGTCAGCTTGCAGCCCCAGATTGCCTACCAACTGTTTGGTGTTGGACAGTTTATGATACGGGCCCTCCGCTATCCAGGTGTGCACAACACTTAAACCCACAGGACTGAATATCAGGGAATAAGCACTGGCAGACCTCTGGTCTTCATCTTCCACATGTAAATTGACCATATCTCCTGAATATTAAGGAGCATCAAATCACAACTGAAAAATTAACGAGTTCTGTTTTGCATTAAAGCTAGGATTTAGCCACTTTCTTATAAAGAATACATCTCTTCTTCCCACAGTTTTAACACTTCATGAGTATAATTTTTTGTTGAGAATTTACAAGTCCATTAATGAAGTCTGAGTTAATGATTTTAGAATGGATCATTAAACAAATTGAACACTATGTGCCAGACTATTCTCTCCCCCCCCCCCCAATCCACACACAAATAATCCCAGGTAAAGTATAGTTAATCAAAAACTGTCAAAAAGGTGAAGCTTCAGTCAATTTGGTACAATGGGAAGTTTTTAATATAATTTTAAGATTTTGGTCAGTTTTTCAATTTAATGATCAAATTTTTGATAGTTCTTCCCAAATGAAAGTTTCTCCTTCAACGAGGGGTGAAGACCTGCCTTCAGAGAAACTCTCAAGAAATTACGCATTTTCAAAAGGACTACCGTCTTTCATTATTCTCTGTACAACTCATACCACAAACTGTGTTTAGAAAAGATGGCCACTTGCCTCCATTCAGTAGCTGATTATAATGCTCATCTCATCTCTTCTACCTGGCACAAAAGGGGCATCTTCTCCAAAGACAGTTTTATTTCCCCCTGATTGGAAACAATGCGAAGTAGTTGCTCTTTCAGCTTGGCACTTCAGTCCCAGTGAAGTGACAACCATGACATATGGACAATTTCAAAAAGGACAATTATTTGTGGATTTCTTTGAAGGATTTATGTGCTACCCTTTGCTGGCAGAACAACTTTCAGTTATGAAGAGAAAAACAACATTTATTTTAATAAACTCCCTATTGCACCTGGCCTACAACACACAAGAGTGCAAAACCAGTTTGTAAATGCAGGCACATAGATGCGTGCAGGATTGAAAAGATGAACCGGTGTTTGTGTGCATATGTGTAATGTTATGGTGGAGGAGGGAAAAGATAGTGGAAGTGATTATTCCCCTTTATTCGGCACTGGTGAGGCCACATCTGGAGTACTACGTCCAGTTCTGGGCCCCCCACTACAGAAAGGATGTAGATGCATTGGAGAGGGTCCTAAGAAGGGCAATCAAAATGATTAGGGGGCTGGAGCACATGACCTAGGAGGAGAAATTGAGGGATTTGGGCTTATTTAGTTTACAGAAGGGAAGAATGAGGGGGCATTTGATAGCAGCCTTCAACTTCCTGACGGGAGGTTCCAAAGAGGATGGAGAGAAGCTGTTCTCAGTAGTAACGGATGGCAGAACAAGTAGCAATGATCTCAAGTTACAGTGGGGGAGGTCTAGGTTGGATATTAGGAAAAACTATTTCACTAGGAGGGTGGTGAAGTACTAGAATGGGTTACCTAGGGAAGTGGTGGAATCTCCATCCCTAGAGGTTTTTAAGTCTCGGCTTAAAAGTCTCAAGTCCTAGCCTAGTTGATTTAGTTGGGATTGGTCCTGCTTTGGGCAGGGGGCTGGATTCGATGACCTCCTGAGGTCTCTTCCAGCGCCATGATTCTACATAATTAAAATATTCATATATATTTTTCCTTATTTCACAAAGAAACATTATATATCCAGGAAAATTCAGAAGTATGGTTGCACTTAAAAATGCAAACACAATAGGTACGAAAATGCACAATTAACACACCCAAAAGAATTTCAACTATGCCGTGTGCTCAGAAAAAAAAACTAACGTAATTAAAAATCAGTTTGATCTAATCTGAGCTCACCATCATTAATATGTTATCATAATTATATGATTATTGCATAACATGTCTACATAGTTGATTGAAAGTTGGTTTGGGTGAAAGTTTCTCTGCCGGCAAAGGGTAACTGAGGATTCCCATCAAGGTAGATAGACTTAATTTAAATGTGGAGAGTTTTTTGCTCGTAAGTATATAGATATAAAGTATTCTGCTTATTTAATCAATTATGTATCTTAACATACTTTTATTCAGATTCTTAATTTGTATTTTATATTAGGACACAGTGAATGACATCTCTTATTTACTAGATTCCACTCCAACTCATCAGATAAAGTGGATTTTATCCATGAAAGCTAATGATCATATATTTGTTAGTCTCTAAAATGCCAGAGGACTGCTTGTTGTTTTTACTAGATTATGGTTATTTTTAGTATCCATGTGCCAAACTGTATTTGGATAGAAAATGGAATTCAATTAAAAATACACAAAAAAATTTCACATAATTTTTTTAATTAAATAAAACTGCCTTAAATGTGTTAGATATATACAATTTTCTTTTCAAAATATGTTTTGCATTGAAAAATAATTAAACAAATTAAGTATATGTAATTAGTGATTTGAACTGTTTCCAGTCCTAGTGTGCTAGGCTTCCTTTCCATTTTATTAAAGTTATACACAGACTCAGTGCTTGCAAGAGGGAAAATATTGCCTCTCAGGAGCCAATTGGTAGTGTTTAATTTTTCCCAATTACTAGCTGAAAGCTCAAGCTGGCTCTATATTGTTAAAAGGAACTTCTAGATCAGGGGTTGGCAACCTTTTCAAACCAAAGAGCCAAACTACATCAAAATTCAGAACAAGTGGTCAACAAAGAGCCGTATAAAAATGCCCATTTTCATGACTGAAAATATACAACTTAATATTATTGATAATTGAGATGATTACTACCACCATAAATGAAACATTGAATTCTTAGACTTTATTTAATGGGACTTCTGCTGCTGCATCTTTTCACACAGTTCTTTGAAATTTACATCGTAACTGGTCAAATCCAGCTTCATGCACACATTCAGGCTGTCTTCTGTCAATCTTATGGCAGGGGCTGATGATGTAGGGGTGCAGGAGTCTGGGTTGGGGGTGTATGAGTGGCTCAGGGCAGGAGATTGGGGTGTATGACAGACTCAGGGAACAAGGCTGGGGTCTGGGGGGGTGCAGGAGTGTTATGGTAGGGGACTGGGAATGTGGGGGTGCATGAGTCTGGGGATGTGGGAGTATGAGAGGCTCAGGGCAGGGGGTTCAGCTATATGATGGGCTCAGTGTTGGGGTGTGGGTGGTGATGGTGCAGGAGTGTTATGACACTGCAGCCAGATGAGGACTGGGCCCAAACTGGGGGCTTGTTGGCCAGGCTTCATTTTTAAATAACGTAAAATATTATGTCCAACATAAAAGGTTTCAACAATGTCTTTATTTATGGCTGAAGTGGGGAACCTTTTATGGGCTGGGGGCCACTGACCCACAGAAAAATCAGTTGGGGACCACACCAGTGAGAAGAAAAAAAAACCTCAAAAAATTCCCAACCTTCACTGATGTGACCCCCCAACTGAAATACCTCTCTCCCCTGGTGCTCCAGCCCCAGAGTGGGTGAAAGGCAGGGAGGACTGAGGTTCAAGGCCTCATGCCATATTAACTCTTCTGGGGTTCCAGTTAGTGGATTTTTTGCCCCTCCTCCCCCTTCCAGCCTCTAGGTTGGGGCCAAAAATGAGGCATTAAGTGTGTGGGACAGAGCTGCCAGAGAATGGGATACGGATGGGAGTGCAGGATCTGAACAGGAGCTAGGGTGCAGGAGGGGGTGAGGGTGAGAGGTCTGGCCAGGGGGCAAGCTGCCTGGCCAGGAGCAGGCTGGGAGCAGGCTGCATAGCCACGGGGCAGAGGGCAAGGGGTGTCTGGCCAGGGGGGGATGCTGGCCAGAGGGCAGAGTGTGTCTAGCCTGGCTCTGGGGGAAGGGCAGGCTGCTGGCCAGAGGGCAGGCTGACCGGCTAGGAAGCAGGGGGGATTTCGGCCAGAGGGCAAGGGGGATGTTGGCCAGGAGGTTGAGGGCAGGGGGCGTCTGGCTGGGGACAGGGGGGATTTTGGCCAGGTGGCTGGGAGTAAGGGGTTTCTGGCCGGGGGTTTGGGATGTTTGGCCATGAGGCTGGGGCCAGGCTGTCCGGCCGTTAGGGTGAGTGGGGGTGGTGGTATAGGCATGAGGGAGTGGGGGGCACTTACTGGTTTTCATGTCTTGTGGCAGGCACCGTGTAACACGCCTGCTGCTGCTCCTATTCTCCAGAAGTCTGTGGGAAGGGTTGGCAGGGGAGGCTGCAGGAAGTGTGTCCCGAGCGAAGGAAATGTCAGTGTGCAGGGATCCATCTTTAGTTCTTGGTTTCCCCCACATGGGCGGGAGGAAGGAAAATGCTATCACGCTGAGCCATGTTTAGCCTGTTTGTTCCCCTCATGCTGGATCCAGCGGGCTTTCTCCCCTAACTCCTCCCTGCAGGAAGCTGCACTGGTATTTGAGTCTTTCAGGGGCCATAAGGCTGCAGTGCCAGTGCTGGCTCCCTGCTGCGGAGGGAGCTGGGGGTGAGGGTGAGCTGGGGCTCCAGAAGAGCCATATCTGGTTTGTAAGGCATAGGTTGCCGACCTCTGTTCTAGATATTTACCCTGGTACTTCTTGCTGCTGACTCCACCCAAAAGAAGGGTTACATACACAGTGATCTGAGTCAAATACAAAAGATTTAATATCCCAAAAAGCAATCTCCCAACCTCACAAGGTGCAGGATTCAGTAAGTCACAATAGGAGAAGACCATAACATAACAAGTGAAGACAGCTGGCAGTTTTTCTTATCTGTCAGGCAGTCTAATTTGTGGGATGTTTCATATTCAAAATATACTAAATATAGTCATGTGGCAATTAGGGCTAATACTTATTCTGCTTAAAGATGACCTGCAAAAGATTATTTTTAAATAGTGCTTGTCCTTTTTTTGGCTTATTAATAAAGTTCTAGAAGGCTTTTACATTTTTTTTTTAATCTTAGAAATATTAGGAATGTAAAGCTGGCATGTTCTGGTATTTTTGGAAGATCGTCAGAAGGTCAAAGTCATTTCTGAGTGTGATGGATGGGAGGGTTACTATCTTTTTCTATACATCCCAGCATTTGGTTAACTAAATTACCTATAAAGGGTTAAAACCAGAACCGTGGGTATCCAGGTTGTATTGGCAGGGAGCCAGGAGAGCCAATGAGAAATCTGAAATGAAACAGTTTTTGCTTGCTTCAGTCTCCGTTGTGGGGGTCGGACTGTGGGGGGCTAGGAATCTGGGAGTGGGGCTGCCCACTGGTGCAGCAAAAAGCCCGACCAAGTGAGGCTGAGCGGCAGCGGGTACAACTGGACCCCAGCGGGGGGCTGCCTCTGCAGGGATGAAGCCCGGCAGTGGGGCTGTGCGTGTCGGTGGCCAGGCTGCCATGTGGGGAGGGGAAAATCACAAAGTGATATCTAATGAACAAGTCAACATACCCTATCATTCTGATGAATTCAATGTATTGGCAATTGCTTTGCAGTGGTGTGACGGACAAGAAGGGATGTAGTGCATCACACTGCAAATTATAAATCACATCTCATGTAACTGAGATATTCAATTTTATTAGCTCAGTCATCCCATTCATTTATAAAATAAGGATTCTACTCTAGTATATTTATTACTTCAGAAGAATTTGTAAAGATGCACCCCCCTGTACACCTTTGCTCCTATTTACATTACAGAGATTACTGTGCCAGATATTATTCTTTCCTGTTCATCAAAAGCATGTGTTAGAGTCTCATCAGCTACAATTCAAATAAGGTTGCATGCATCTTACTGAGAGCAAGGTTTGAACCATTACTGGGGATGTGCAAGAAGAAAGGAAATAATGTGACTTAAATCTCCGACTGAGCTGTAGGATTGGTATTTGGGGAGAGAAGGGACTGCTTACTTGCAAAAGCAATATTGTTTATAAAGAAAAACTGACACAAACATGGAATCCAATCAAGTCATTTCTACAGTTATTTTTCAGTGTGGAAATACACTGGACTTATGAGCACTAAATTCATTACAAAAAAAGGGAGAAAGCATTCCAGTAAAGCAAGATAGGCAGCAAGCAAAGCTCAGCTTCCTGAAGACAAAAACTAACATTTAAAAAGCCATGCACTAGATATTATTTTGACAACACTGTTTTGAAAATTGTAATTAATTTTAACACAAAGGGAAAAAAAGGTTCTAAGAGACCAAACAAGAAAATAAACTTTGCTAAAGCACATTAATGAACTACAGACAGGAAAGTACCTGTTTACAAAATTCAAACACCTTGGAATCTAGTACAGTACTTGACAATCAAAACACATAATTCTTTTTGTAGTTTCACAACAAACTAAACACAAAAACAATGAGGAGTCTTGTGGCACCTTAAAGGCTAACAGATTTATTTGGATATAAGCTTCTGTGGGCAAAAATTCACTTTGTCATATGCAAAGCTTTATAAACACACAAACTTCCTGCAGCTTTTTTTTACGAACTGTGCATTTACAGGTTATGGCAAGACAGCTTGGGCAATTGCTTTGAACCCTATCATTCTGGTTATGTGTTTTAGCATGGGAGAGAAACTACATTATTGTGTGTTAACTTCTTCCTTGAAACGAGCAAAAATTAATTGTCTGTGCAGATTCTTTTAGATCTAAGAGCAGCCTTTGGTATTACTGACAAAAAAATTTTGTTCTCTACTTTGTGGACACTAACAGAAATGGATGGAAGTGCTGGGTGGGTTCTGTTCCTGTCATTCTGAGATAAGCCCAGAGCTGTCCTATCCACTGAATGGTTTGGGGCAACCCAGACCCACGCTTCTGGGGGGCTCTGCAGGGCCCAAGGTGGCCTGAGTATTACCATACAGGGCCTGGCAATGGCAGCAGGGGCTGGGCCCACTCCCACATAGGGATGTTAAATATCGATTAACTGAATAGTCGATTAATCTCATTTTTTTATCGGTTACTCGACTATTCTATAGTCCCCGGGGTGGGGCCGGCAGCCAGTGCACTCTGACCCCACTTCCAAGGAGCCCCTTGCCACTCCATGCTGCTGCCTCTGTGCCAGTGTGGAGTGCCAGGCAGGAGCTGGTCTGCGGGGGGAAGCAGTTTAAAAACTGGCTCCCCTTGCAGACCAGCTGTAGTCGTCCCACGCTGCTGCCTCTGATACCGAGGCAGTAGCACAGGGAGGCAGCAGCCCCTGTCCGGGTGGGTCTGAGCTCCTGGACCTGGCGTGAGCCAGAACTGAGCCGGGCTGTCTGCCTACCTCGCTTCTAATATGCTTTCATGCAGAGCCGCAGCAGGGGTAGGTTCTGGACCAGGTGCAAGTCGGGACGGAGTCAGGCTGCTGGCCAGCTAGTTAAAAAAATTATTGGCAAGGGGTGGGGGGAGGAAACGTGTGTAGTCTATAGCATTAACTGATAAGCTTTTGTTTACTGGTTAATCAGTTAGTTGATTATACTATTACATCCCTACTCCCGCACTCACAAGTGATGGAAGGAACTGCTTGATGCAGAGCGACCCAGACCCAGCCTGCTCAGCTGGGAGCTGGGCTCAAGGAAGTGCAGCAGGCTGCATCTGGGTTGCTCCACTTCCCACCGCCATGATGAGTGCCAAGGAATGGGGAGGTGAGGGGTGTGACCCTTGCTGCTTGGTACCAGACTCCCCTCAGCAATCCCCTGGATTGTGTCGCTAAGGGGAGGTGGCAGAGCAGGGGTGAGAGGAGGAGGGTAGGGGCAGGGCCTGGGGTGGAGGTTGTTCCGGGTCCCACAAACTCCTAGGGATGGTGCAGGATAAGCCTACTTGTTTTCCTTACTCACAGGTTCTCATTTATCAGGAATCACAGTGGTCTATGTTGTCACTGCTCTTGTTCAATGTTTACATGAGGCTCAGAGAGCCAGTATGAAAACAAGCATTGAACTGCATTTAGTATGCTGCTAACACCCAGTTCTAGTTCTTTATCACATCTTACCCAGCTGCAGTAGTGGAACAAGCTACCCAATGTCTAGACAATCACTAGCTGGCTGTGACTTAATATGGACAATGGAGATAATGTCGACAGCCTAGAGGAAGCAGCTAAAAGAGTTGGCAGAACTTACATCAGTAGCCCCAGTTAAGTAAGTATGGCAACTATTTGGAAAGAGAGTAGAATGCTTGGCAGTTTGATCCTGGACTGTGCCTCAATGCCTAGGTAGTAGTGTGTCCATAAGTGCTTTTTCTCCATTTGTGCCTTGCAAGGAGACCTTCTCACAAACAGCATATTTTTGTCACCTTGAGATTAGATTGCTGTAATGCATTTTATAGGGCTTACATCTTGTGATTATTCAGAAACTGAATACATGCAGGATGTTACAGCCTGTTTCATCTCAGATATTTAGACCAGGACATTGTGACAAACAGATTCCCAATAACTGCTCACTAGAATCAAAGATGCCACTTTTAAACCAAAAAGACCTATGTTACGTGAGACCTAGTTAACTGAAAATTCATCTCTTTCCATAATACATAATTACAGATGAGATCAGCAGGAAGCATTTGAGCTCAAACTCCCTTAATATAAAGCAAGAGAGAGATGCTAGCAGTGCATTCTCCATGTGGAGAGTACAGGTGGAGTCTCCTGTTTTGGAACTTGCTTCTGCCTTCCACCTCCTGTGGTCTACTGGAGTCCAGAATGTTAGCTTTCCAGGCATGCTGCAAAGCCTTTTTTTTGTTGCTCTTCACTAAAATTGTTAAGGAAAGTATAGGCAAGAATACGTATAGCAGAACACCAGACTTACATACTGACCAGTCAATCACATGCCTCATTTGGAACCAGAAGTACAAAATCAGGCAGCAGAGACCAAAACAGCAAATACTGTACAGTACAATACTGTGTTAAATATAAACTATTAAAAAATAAAAGGAAAGTTGAAGACTTTACCATGTAAAGAAACTGTTTCTGTGCTTGTTTCATTTAAATTAAGATGGTTAAAAGCAGCATCTTTCTTCTGCAGTAAAGTTTCAAAGCTGTAGTAACTGAACATTCAGTTGTAAACTTTTGAAAGAACTACCATAATCTTTTGTACAGAATATGAACATTTCAGAATTACAATCAATCACCACTCGTGAAGTGTTCATAATTGACATTCTAGCATATATCTATGAACAGTCCTTTTCTTACTTTGTGATTTTAAAGTCTGGGATCAGCTCTCTGAGCATAGACTACCACCTATAATATTAGACTTTATATTCCCCCCAGCTGCATTGTTATAACAAAGTGCTCTTAACCATCACATTTAAATGCAATATGCTATTAAAATGATAAAAGTCACTTTAAGGCAAGTTCATTCAATTAAAAAGGAGTTCCTATTACTCTCCACATTACACACAGATGAATGGTAAACCAACTGCCTTTGTTTTTGATGTCATGACTGACAGCAGTTCAGAGTTTCAAATCAATATATGAACAGTTTACATCTAAGTGAACTTTGGCATATATATGCTGAAGTAATTTAGAAATATGTACCATAAAAGTTTACAAAAAGGTGAAGCTACATTATGTTCTTTCAAAAATATTGCTCCTTAGGTAGTAGGCATCTCCTGCACGTCAACTGCTTCTTCAAATTACCGCTTCTATGGATTCTATACTAAAGAGTGTAGTGTAAGCCATATGTTGGCCTGCAGGGGTTGAAGTTCTATTCCTCTAAGCCAGCCATGAACCCTGCAGGTGGAAACACCAGGTGTTCTTTATTAGACAGCCTTCATCAGCCGCAGCCCTATGCTTGCTAGCTGAGAGCCAACTATGGGATAAATAATATGACCTCGGTTCTCAGCCCCATGGGAATGCTGAGAGTGGCACTGAACCAGTGCACACACACACACTCAATAAACAGCTAAGGGGGAGTCCCACCCCTTATGACCTAGACCTCAGAGGGTGCCCTGGATTCCCCCAGCTGGAGCTTCGTCCACTGTAGCCCTGGTGCAAGGTGACAGGAATGGGACTCCCTGCAGACTGAAGGGGCATAAGCATTTCTAAGTGCCTGCTACTCTTTTATGCATTGCTCTGCCTGTGCTTATTGATGTGTCACTTTGCAGTAGCTGTGTAACCATTCGGCAGTATTAAACCTGTAATAGTAGTGATGTAGTGAGATTAATAAAAACACATAAGGTAGTATCTTAAAAGAGGGCAACCCATCACAGTAACCTATCGTTCATAAGCTTGTTGAAGTCTACTTTTTTTTTTAAGTCCATTCTCCTTATTCTGGTGCACTTACATACCTAATTGTACTTCAGTTTAATGCTACTAAAAGTTTTACTTTTGTAAACTACCTGAGATCTATTATGAACAGGTTGGAGGCAACAGCAAAGCTGTCATTTAAAACCCCCTAGAGTGTATCACTTAGATTCACTGAAATGCTTTACTCCAAATGTAAGCGTTATCCAACCGTAAGTTAGTGTTCTGTATTTTTAATGTGCCAATTACGAAAAATGTATCCTACTCTTTCAAAAATTCTTCAAACTTTAGACTACTGAAGATTCAAAATATTGTTGTTACATTGCATTTTATTTAGGAACCATCATGCACAAGTACATGGGTTTGGAAAAAAAGTAGCAGTCATCTTTTACTAATGTGTAATTTAGCATTCATTTACAACAGGGGTGGGCAATAATTTTTAAAGGGGTGCCACTTCAGAAATTTGTGAAGGAGCAGTGCCTTGGGCAGAAGGGGCAGGGCCAGGAGACTTCTCATTCTCCCCAATCCACAGACCCTGATTGGCCTGGGGGTGGGTGAGCATGTGAAGTCTCCTGCCCCCACCTTGCCAGAGGTGTGTGGCATCTAGAGAGAACTACCAGCTGTTTTAAAATAGCTAGTGGTTCCCTGTGGTGCCACACACCCCTGGCAGGGGAAGGAGACTTGGCATGCTCCCCTGTCCCCAGGTTTCGATTGGTCTGGGGGCAGGGGAGCGTCAGGACACCTGCAGCATGGATTCACAAGCTAGGTGGGCTGGATCTGGTCTGCGGAGGCTGTTTTGCCCACTCCTGATTTACAAATGAGAGAGAGATTGCCAATTTCTCCTCTTCAGTAGAGTTCAATGACAAGAAATGCTCTATTTTTCTCTGAGGTGCAATTAATGATGCATATTTGTAACAGGATATCATATCAAAATTCAGGAGTGCTCTTGAGCAGAGAAGATAGGGAACAGTGAGCTCCAAGGATATACTCCTGAACTCAGTCAGACTTTAGCAGCCCAGCCTGAACCATAATATGGGAGCAACAGTAGCAGCTTATTGTGGGTGGGTTTACTATGCTGCTGGGTTCAGTGCTCTGGTTCTCAGTAGAGAGAAAGGACAGTTGCTGTTAGTGAGAGTATTTGCCATCCTTTGATCCATTATTGGCTTTGTCTGCTTCTTTCCTATCCACATGAGAATAAAGAAAATCAACTACTGTTCCTTTGCCTTTTAGAAGAAAAATACAAAAAAAGACTGCTTCCTCTCCCCTGTAGGTCCGGTATCCCCCACCCCCTCCTCTGTACTACAGAAGAAGGAGAAAGAAGAGACAATGGGGTTACTGTAAAAATGGGAATAAGAATGGGAAAGAGACGTGAAAGCTGAAAAGAATGCTCAGAAAGTGAAGACAAAGGTAAAGAATAGAAGGGGGGAGAGAGGGAATGGAATGAAGAGACACGAGCAACCTGAGAAGAAAACAGAAGGAAAATTAAGTACAAGGCAAAATCACAGAAGTGTTTGAGATGAGATATAAAAAGGATAGCAAAAAACAAAACTGGAAATATTCAGAGAAAATAATTAGATAAAAACAGACATTGAAAGGTTAGGATAAAACCTTAAGAATCTATACAGAAGTGAAGGAAAGAAAAGGAACAAAAAAAGCTTATAATTTCACAGATTTGGTAAATGTATTACAATACAACTCATGTTTATGTGTGGGTGT
Source organism: Pelochelys cantorii (assembly GCA_032595735.1). Taxonomy (NCBI): domain Eukaryota; kingdom Metazoa; phylum Chordata; order Testudines; family Trionychidae; genus Pelochelys; species Pelochelys cantorii. The sequence goes on along the minus strand of CM064326.1, from coordinate 47,118,984 downwards.
ACACGCATACAGTTTTGATTACATTCTAAATGCAAATTTCCATTCCTGCATGACTTCAGGGGGGAAATAGCCATTTTTGGACCACAAAAATCACTGGAGGATTGGCTAGTTTGGCTCTCACACAAACAGCAACAATAAAAAGCAATTTTCTCAGCACTTTACTACATAAACAGAAGCTAGGTTACTGCCCAGACCCTAGGTGTTACCCTTGTAAAGAAAGAGTAAGGACTTGGGAAAACTGCAGGTGCAGGAAAACTACACATTAGGCCATTATAGTCTTTCTGCAGTATTTACTGTTCAATGCAGAAAATCTTTCTATCATCATACATACCGCCTTTTAAAAGCTAGGTTTTAGCATCTTTCATTATGAAGGTTTCACAATATAAACTGATATACTGTTAATTGCTGAGTCTCCAGTAAAACAACAGCTTCAACTTCAATGCCTGACTATAGGGGTGGACAATAATTTTTGACCAGGGGCCACCCTGGAAGGGGCGGGGCCTCAGGCACAAGGAGCGGGGCCAGGACACTTCCGTGCTTCCCTGTCCACAGATCCTGGTCTGTAGGTGGGGAAGTGCGTGAAATCTTTGTCCTCTCCAGAGCGAGCTGCCATCTGTTCTGGGATGAAACTTCATGCATTTCGCCCCCCCTTCATGCACTCCCCCCCTCGTCAATCAGGGCCTGGGGGCGAGGGAAGCATGCAAAGTTTGCCCCAAGCCTGCAAGGGAGCGCTGTGTTTAGAATCACCCACCAGCTGTGCCGAGCCCCTTGCAGGGCGGGAGGAGACTTTGCATGCTTCCCCCTGCCCTCATGCCCCAATTGGTCTGAGGGTGACAGGAGTGAGAAGTCTCTCGCTCCATGCCTTCTAGCGCACAGTGCTTAAGTCAACCACAAGGGTTGACTCTAAGCACCACATACTCCCCTGTCCCTAGGCCCTGACTGGCCTGGGGGCAGGGGAGCAGCAGGACCTCTGCAGGGCAGATCAACCCACTTGGCAGGCCGTATCCAGCCCACTGAAGCTCTTTTGCCCACCCTTCCCTAACTAGGACCATTTAAATACTAAAACTCAGCTGGAGAAAAAACACTTTCCAGAGACAGACTTACTACTTCTTCTTCTTCAAAGCAAAATTTACCTGCCACACTATTGCAGTCTTAGAAAGTAGATTCTTTGTCTAGGAACAGGCTGGCTGACTTAGTGAGGAGGGCTTTAAACTAAGTTTAAAGGGAGCAGACAACAAAAGCCCACAAACATGGAGAACTGGAAGAGGGATCAAAGGAGAGAAATGAGAAAACGGGGGGAGGGGGGGGGGAAATCAATTCCCCCAAAAATCTATTGGGAAAATAACACAGGAGGGCACAGATTATTCAACAAATTCTTGAACTCTACTGGAAACATATTTTTAGTTCAGAAGGGAGAGAAGCTGTTCTAGACTTGACTTTGACAAGTCGGAAGGAACTAATTGAAAATTTCAAAATGGAACACAGCTTAGGTAAAAGATCATGACATGATAAGAGTTCATGATTCTAAGGAATGGTAGGAGGGAAAAGAGCATATTAAACATAATGGATTTCAACAATGCAGACTTTAGCAAACTCAGGGGCTACGTCAACACTGGCCAGTCTTGTGCAAGAACATATGCAAATGAGGTGCGGCAATGAATATTGCCACGCCTTATTTGCATACTTAATGAGCCGCCATTTTGCGCAAGGGGCTTTTGCACAAAAAGGAGCAGTCTACATTGCTCCTTCTTGCGCAAAAACCCCCCTCTTGTGCAAGAGCCGTTCTGCCTGGCCAGGTAGGTAACATCGCATGGGACACAAATCAAAGGCGAAAAACCAATCAAGAGATCAATTTTTAGAGACACGTTTTTAAGGGCATAAGAACAAAGTATCTCACTGGGATAGGAAGTATGACAAGAGACCACCCTGGAATAACCAGATTTTCAATGATCTGAAACTCAGAAAAGAGTCCTACAAAAAGCAGAAGCCAGTTCGACTTATACAATTTGAATATAAACAAACAAGTATACAGAGACAAACTTAGAAAGGCTCAGGCATAGTCTCTACCTAGAGACATAAAAGACAAAAGATAACAAGAAAATTTTCTACAAATACATTACAAGCAAGAGGAAGATCAAGGACAGGGTAGCTCCATTACTGAATAATAGGGGGAAAAACAAAAAGAGAAAATGTGGAAATGGCAGAAGTGCTAATGTAACCCACACACCTAGTGTGGTTCACTGTCCCATGCAGTGGCACAGACCACAGCAACAGATAAGAACAAGAGACCTCTACAGCATGGGCTGAGAGCCAGCTAGCTTTCAGTTCAAAGGGCAGAGGGCTCCTATACTAAGTTTCAGAGGTAGCAGGTTGAAATCCACCTGGTGGCAGTTACACTAAATCACTTTTTTGTTTCAGCTAAAAAGGTCAATAGCGATTGGATATCTAACATAGTGAATACCAGTGAAAATGAGGTAGGACCAGAGGCAGTGTTCTCTCTAATCTTTTCCATCCATGTAAGGATTTCTTCCGTTCATGTGCAGAACAAATTTTTAAGTGCACCGAGGCATAGGCAAATGTGCACTACCAGTAGAAACAAAACCTAGGGTGCTCTGCTAATCAGCAGGACGACATTTTAATCTTTCCTGACCAGCCTCACAAGCACACATCTTGCAAGGAATGCTAATCAGAGGCCACAAGAGGGAAAGAACTAGCTACAAATTACTTAAAGTTAGATGTCTTCAAGACACCAGAGCCTGATGAAATATATTCTAAAATACTCAGAAGATACCCAAGCCATTAGCAACGATCTCTGAAAAGTCCTGGAATCTCTGCCATCTTCCATAAGACTGGGAAATGGCAAATATAGTGCCCACCTATAAAAAGGGAAATAAGGATAACCTGGGAATTACAGACCAATCAGCTTAACTTCAGTACCCAAAAAGATAATGAAGCAAACAATTAATTTGCAAACACCTAGAAGATATGGTGAAAATTAACAGCCAGCACAGATCACTCCACAGTATAATTCCCTCATACCAGACCCCTCCTTTTCCATTTTGTAAGAAACAATCTAATTCCAGGCACATCCCATTGTCCTGACACAACCAAACCCTGTCCTTGTTTTAAATTAGGATAAGAGAAAGCTGCATACCAAATTTGGTGGTCATAGCTCTTATCATTTAAGATTCTTGAACTGACTCTCAAACAACAGACACACATAATTTTCTCTGGTGGTGAATGCTTTTCATTGATAACGCAGAATCAGAAACTGCATGTGATCATGTACAGTACAGACACAGTACAAATTTCTGTACTAGAGGGGAGAGGGTAAAATGGGGTCCAACAATGGCTTCTCCCTATCACCCTTCTGGTCCAAAACTGAGCTGGTCCTTCAACTCTGGGAGCACTTGCACCCAGGTGATGATTCCCCTTCCCTGTCAAGTGAGCTCAGGAGAGTAACTGCAGAGAGGAGTCAGAGAGACTTCAGCCAGCAGGGAAATGTATAGTCCAATCAGGTGCTTTCGACATCTGAACAACTTTCTACAGTTTTTAACAGGGTTTTGTGCCCTGTGCTGATCAGCTGTTTAGTCCAACTGCTGCTCCCACTCCCTCACAATCTCTTCACCTCAGCTTCATTACACACTCACTCCTCTTACCCCTTTCTCTCCTATACTGTCCCCCTCTATCCCATTCTTCCCTTTTTCTTTTCATATAACTTACACACTCTGAAACAAACACACACACACAAACTGTGGCAGCAAATACATTAAGGCCCATTACATTATTCACTCTGCTTATGTGATGTATCCCTTCCCCCATCCTTTCTGCGTTTTGTCTATTTAAATTGTAAGTTCTGCAGAGGAGCACAATATAACCCAAAGCTTGTGAAGTCCTTAGGAACTACTATTAAAAACATATCAAATAACTTCCTGGAAAACAAACCTCAGCAGTGTCCTGTAGGGAAAGCTTCTTGGGATGAAAAGGCAGCTCAGTCTCCATGCCAATTCATGGCCTTTTTGCTCCAACTACTAAAAGGCAGATGCAATGGTGGTTTTTGCAATAGATCACCAAATAATCAGAATTGTGGCAATAACTTTTGGCAACTACCAACTTCCATCATGTTCCAACCACAGAACTAGATGTGAAAGGCTCTGTCAAACTACCCGTCTCTCGAGCCATCCAGTTCACAATGAATGATTAATTTTTCCACTCTGATCATATCAAGTTTTTTAAAATATTCATAAATATTCTGAAATTGTAGGGAGACAAATATTTAGCTTCTTGAAAGGTTAATTCTCTTTACTTACTTTACCCACTCTAACAAATACACTGAAAGATAAAGGAGCAGGCATACAGTTGCAAAAAAAACACCCCAGTATATTTTGATTTGAAACAAGATGTTTGTAAACAATTCCAAGAATTATCCTATGTATTTCTACATGCTTCTGAAGTTTACTCTTCTAGATAAGTCATGAAAAAATATTAATCACAAATTTTACAAAGAAATCTTTTCTTGTGAGCACTGAAGCTTCTTTTTTCAAGTTCATAAAACTGACACAGAATTGTAATATTGGCACAATACAATTATTTACTTTCATGAACAAAGTTTCCTTACATTTTCAGTTCACTTAAATATCAATTTTACATAGAGGAGAAAGCTGTTTCATCCATTTACACAGTACAATTGGCACTATTTTAAACATTTTCTAGGCAGAAGCATGGAAGATAAAATAACCATCATTAACTACATTTCGAGGAGGATTATTAGAGCTAGATGAAAGGCCTAAAAACTCACACTGCAGTAGCTATTACAGGGTTTAGCGCTTTAAGTATAAATCAGCACTAGCACTGCAGGCATGTGCATGTGAAGGTCAGATTAGCTCTCCAACAGAAAGTATATACACTACTACTATTCATTATTAAAATTTCAGTGATTAAGAGTTAAATTATCATCTACAGTATTGTGTTCAGAGATAGTTTGAAAAGAATGAGCTATTAAAAACCTCATTATATTTACTGGCTTTTAGAAGAAATAAACAAAAGATACAGAAAATTGTGCAATAAGAAAGGACAATTTAGGATTTAATTCTGAAGATGGAACAGTCACATACACCATTTATTATTATTCTATGCAAAAAGTCATGAATATGTTCCAGAGGCAACTAAATATATAGTAAATGGAAAGAAGTGTTTATCAAGTTTAGATATTAACTCTTATTTGTTTGTGCTTGGATTTTTATCAAATATTAGGTCAGGCAGTCAAAGTTTCGCTTATAATGTATTTATGATAAACAAGAGCTATTTTCAAAATGCTTTTGAAGAAATCTACAGAGCAGTAACATTGGTAGCTTTTGAAAAATCTATCATGTTTTATATGTGCAAATGCATATATATATATATATATAGCCTCATATTTTTAACAGATAATTTTTTAAAAAAAAGTTTGCATAACTTTTTACTTAAAGTTACTAGCAGTCAAAATTTATCCCTAATTACATACAAATGCAATTCCTAATGACTTAGGCAAAATAAAAATTAATCAGACTTGTCATTTTTATAAGAGAGGAGCTGTCCAATGCATGTCAAGTAATAGGCTTTACAGAGTATAAATCTATTCTTTAAGGTTTAGTGAAGAGTGTGTGTGAGAGGATAGTTACTCATTTACATACTTAGCACATAAAGGTCTGGTTGCTAATGACTATGGTAAAGACAACAATCTTTCCTCTGAAATCTTCTACCCTGTGCTAATTCCCACTGCAAATCAACTTACCAAATCCCTGTGTAACACCCAGTTAGCATGCAGGTAGTGAATACCATCTAGGATCTGATATAATAGTGACTTCACCATTCCCCGAGGTAACTGAACTGGTTTCTTGTTTGCTTTAGAAGCTCTGTGAAACTTGATTATGTGCTGGAAGAGAAAATATCAATAGTAACAGGAAAAAAAATGTAATGTTTTGATCTATAATGTTTTACAAAAAAAGAGAAACCCTCAAGGATTCCTTATGTAGGCTTGCTAGTTGCTCTTTTAATTTATTTTATTGTAATACATTTTTAAACCTATGTAATGTAAAAGTTAATTATTACAAAAATAATGGCATCTGAAGTATTAGAATACAAAACAATCATTTTCTGATCAGAACTAATAAGGAATTAAAATTATAGACATTATCCCAAGGACATTTTTAAAATAAATTACTACAATTTTTTTAAAAGATTACCACCAATTTAAAAGTCAGTTTTCAAACCAATTTCTGCAATCTCTCATTATCATGGTAACTTATTAAAACTAAACAAATACAACTCTAATCTCTTCTCATTGGATGCTGTTTATTTTTTGCATCTCAGCCAAATAATAATGAAGTAGTCAGTTTATAGTCTATACCATTTTCTGGTTCTCTTACACTAGCAGAATGCAATCACTGCAAGAGAATACTTGCATCAAACTTTTTCCTTTAAAATTTTAAAAAAATCTCTTTTACAATAGTTTGACCAGGAGATACACGTGTATGTGTGTGCAGCTGTTTGCTTCCACCCTTCTGAAAAAGCAAACCCTAAAATTAATAAATTGGAAGAAACCATGAGCATTGTCAGGTTCAAAATCCATCCATCTATTCATCTAAAGTTAATAATCATTTTGTAAGTCATAGGTAGTAAGTGTTTATCATGGCTTTGACTATGTGCCTATCCAAAACCAGCAAGTCCAACAGGACTCCTAGACTATGATGTTTGAAGATTCAATGCTACCACCTTCAACAGGAGATGCTGTGTCATGGTGTTAGCTATCTCTTCAAGTACTTCCTCCTTTCTACAAATACCTTAGAGGCAGGGATTACCTCTGTTATGTGTTTGTATAGCACTACCACATCTATGTCTGGTTTTCCTCAGGGCAATACTATGATACGGCCTGACTGTTTTCATTCAGATATGGTCATCATTCAGTTAGGGAATTCAGATATTTACACAAAATGCAAGAGACCTAAAGGTAGGTGTTGTTCCTGTGCTGCTGACATTTGGGTCAGTGTTTCCTAGGTATATTTGTCCATCACAATGCTCTGATCTAATTCAGCACTTTATGGGGATTTTAAAAAATGCCCACCTTTTCTATACTTCAAAATTATAACAGTTACTCAAGTAGTCCTAACATCTACATAATTTCGTGAACATGGTCAAAACATGAAAAAGGGGACACATTAGCCTCATGACCTCCACATTCCACAACTTAGCAGTCTAAGATAAATACCATGATTACAGCCACTTTTATACCAGTAAAAGGTAAGCCTAAAAGCTTTAAATTTTAGTACCAGCAAGATAACAAATACTAACCTGGAAGAAAACATCAGTGTCAAGTTACAGTTAAAGATGGTTTCTCTTTGCACTAGACCTTAGTCATATTCTATTAAACTATTCCTAATTATAAGGTACACATTATACATTTTAGATTAAAAATGGACTTCCTTCCAAGATATACCTGTTCTTTTCTCACTGTCCATTACAAGTTACAGATGGCAGAAATGCTAAAATCATGAAAAGAGTTATAGAAATCTTTATATATGTTCACAACTAAATCCCATTTTATTTCTAACTTCAATATTTTCATTGTGTCCCTCCTTTAATTCATGTCACAGCAGGTCAAAGGATTTGAAAGCTATGCTCAGAATCTAAAACAAAATAGATTGTGTCCTTAAAACTAAAGCTTCAGTAAATTTAAGCTGAATGATGGTGTTTTGGGTACAGGTTGGACCTCCCAAAACCAGGACTCTCAGGGCTGGCAACATCCAATGGTCTGGTAGGACCACAGATATTCCTGGACCAGGGAGTCCTGGCCATGAGCCCCAGTGGCTCAAGGGCTAGTGGCTCGGAGCCCGGCGGAACTGGGACTGGGACTGGGACTGGAGCCCTGGTAGTGCAGTTGGGGCCGCAGCAGCCCCGATAGCGGGGCTGAGGCCAGGGTCGCAGCAGCCCCGATAGCGGGGCCACCGCAGACTGCCAGGGCTGCAGCAGCATGGCAGCCCAGCGGGGAGAGCTGGGGCCAGCAACACGGAGGAGCCGTGGGCTGGTGGGCCAGTAGCAGGGGACCTCCCTTATCCCAGCAAATTCCCTCGTTCAGGACCTGTCAGGTCCTGAGGGTGCTACACCAGAGAAGTCCAATCTGTACTTTTTTTTACCAACATTACAGCTAAATTTTCCAATTGACATGAAAACAACAGGGGAGCATCGCATTTCTGTTGGCATTACTATTTTATTTTCTCTGGTTGCAGTACATTTATATTTAAAAAAAAACCTAATTCACAACTAGAAAGGCAAGGTATTTTACAAAAAATGAAGCCCTAGAGGGAGAAAATGGGATCAGTGGGAAGACCTGAACTCTGAAATAAATCAATAAACTTTTGATGTTTGTACATTTTGATTGATTCTATATGGTTTATTCACAGGTCAGATATAATGTAAGTTAGCATGAAGAATGTTATAAGTTACCCTATTCAGGCAGTACACTTCACTACTGATCTCAGCTTGAGATACATACCCCAGAGCCTTTCCTTACTTTCTAAAGGATGTCAAGCAGTATTTTCTGATAAAAACTAAAGCAATCAAACTAAAATACTGAAGCTCTTAATAAAATCATGATTAGAAAGATATGCACTATATCTGAACAAATGTTACAGTAATTAAATTTGTAGGTATCAGTGCAGAATTCAAGTCTAAATCCTATTTCAGAAAATAAAGATTAACAATGTAGCAAACATTATGTAAAGTATGAAACATCTTTCCCCCTTCCCCCACAGGTTGTTTATCAGTTGTGGTACAGTTATATTATTTATCAGTTTATCTGTTCTTTACTGAAACCCCAAACTCATTATCTACAAGCAAGTCACCTTACCCAGAGGTCATGTTCAGCATAGTCAAAGAGAAGCCACACTTTCCTGTCAGCGTGAGACAGAAACACCTTTTGTAAAGAAATGACATTTGGATGCTTGAGCTCTCGCAGCAGCTGCAAAACAAAGAAAATCCATTACAAAACATCTATGCCACCAGAGACCACAAAAGAGTAATAGGGGGTGTGGGGGGGAGGGAGGGGATTGACCACATAACGTATTTACAATTTAAGACCCTGTAAAGAAACCTATTAAAACAAATCTATGAGGCCTTTAAGCCATAGAAAAACAGCATATATTACATTTTGTTTATTTTTCTACTAAAGGAATTAGTTACGAACTTGAAATCAGATTGAAACTGGGTCACACATCTCCCTTAAAATAGGGACAACTATATCCTAAGTATAATTTTTCAGCACTTATCTCAATTAAACAGTGACGTTACTTAATTAAAACTTTAATTACTTTTTTTGCACAAGATCAACACTGTTCTTTACAAATCAGAGGGGTAGCCATGTTAGTCTGTAACTGGAAAAAACTTAAACAACAAATAGTCATGAAGCACCTTAGAGACTAACGTTCTAAGAGACTGGACAGTCTCTACGAGAAAGAATTAATGGACACAAATCAGATTTCTGCAAAGACAACACACAGAAACCTGTTGGGAAACATTTTAACTTGCCCGGGCACACATTAATGGCTCTTAAGTCATTGTATTATTTCAAACCAATTTCAAAAGCCAATATGACAGGGAAGCTACAGAATTTAATTTAATTTAATTTACAAGTTTGATACCTACCACAGAAGTCTAAACAAAGACACTGGCTGGATGGCCCACTACATTCCATATCCTAATGACAAAAAAACCAAACAAAGGGTACCAAGTGCTCTTATCTGATTAATTTAGCATGGACACTATAATTGACAATTTCTTTCCCCTTTTTTCCTTTTCTTTTTTCCTTCTCCCCCCTCCCCCCCAAATCTTCTCTCTGCTATTTATTTGAAAACTGGACCCCTTAAACTCCATTCATCTGAAGAAGTGGATTGTGCCCACGAAAGCTCATGATGCCATCTACATCTTTTGTTAGTCTCCAAGGTTCTGCAAGACTATTTGTTGTTTAAGTTTTCCCTTTACAACTATGTAAGCTAACAGTTTACTTATATCAAATTCTCACTCCCTACCAGTTCTTGTACTTGATAAAAGTTTTTATGATTTCCCAATTCCTTCCTCACCAACACCTAATGACCTCAAATCCCTGATCCTGATCACTACTCATACAGTCATTAAAGGATTGGGCTCCTTTAGAACTTGTCAATAATAAATTGACTGGAAAGATTAAGTGAAAAAAGTATGAGAGCTACATCTACAGGACCAGGGCACTAGACACAACAAGCCTGGTGTGTTTCTATTGTTCATGACAACAATTCCACGATAAAGGCACATTCAAAATTCATATAAGAACATAAGAATGGCCATACTGGGTCAGACCAAAGGTCCATCCAGAGCAGTACCTTGTCTGCTGACAGTGGCCAATGCCAGGTGTCCCAGAGGGAGTGAATTGAACAGATAATGATCAAGCGATGATGTCATATAGTTTGTAAAGACATTTCTTTACAATATTTTGCTCTAATGTTTCTTTAAGTAGTATTGCTTATGATTAAGGTTAAAATTTTGTCATGGTTATTTTTAGTAAAAGTAATGGACAGGCCACTGCTATAGGAAGGGGGCACAAAGCCAGCTGCACAGATGTGGGGGGACACAGTCCCAGCTCCACTCAAAGCAATGGGCACAAAGACCTAGCTCTAACTACTGCCATAAAGGGCGGGGAGATGCACAGCCCTCCCTCTGCCCCCATTATTGACAGCTGACATCACAGAGATCCAATAAAGTCATGGAATCTGGGACCACATTGTATCATTAAGAAAACAGAACATACAGACATTTTGTCAACTTATGGGCTGCAAATGGAATACTTAGTCATGGCCTGTCTTCTTAATAATGTTAAATATATGTTGAAAATGAAATCTAAGAGGTCTTGTTACAAGATAATTCATTAAGTCTGCTAAAGATGATTACATTTTTTAAAAAACCTAATATCTGGCTAGTTTAACAAATGTAAGAACAGTTAATAAATAGTATTTGAATATAAACTGCGCAATAAACAGATTAACATTTTCTATTTCTAAAATGAACCTGCTTCCAATAAATTGTTTTCCCTCCAAGTGGGAGTTCAAAGAAAAATATTTGGATGTAACTACAAATACACTGCTTAAATAAGAGAAAATTTATAGCTTATGCCAGCCAGCTCCATTCCACTTTATCAATTCTTTATTAGTTAAGTACAATGACAATTCTAGCTCTCACTGAAATGGTGATAGAAGAATGAATGTTTGAATACATTTCTGTACTATTTAAAAAACAAAACAAAACAAAAAAACACCACACCTCTGTGGTTTGATAACAGATGTTTCATAAAGCAAAATAAATTTTCAAACCACCATTCAAATCATTATCACTTACTGTTCAATCAAAAAAACAACACAAAACTGGTACAATATTTTTAAAACTAAAAGTTGCATTTAAGAACATAGTGCAAATATCAATAAACAGAAGTATTTTAATATACAGGTTCTTGATCCACACATTTTCTGATTTGTCATATCAGATTTTTCATCCCAAGCTTAGCTTTATGTAAATAATAAAGTCGTATATTCTTATGAACCAAATATTCAACTCCACAACACTAAAAATGGAGAGCAAAATGCAAAGATATGAAAACAGATGTGCTGCTTTATTATCTGAAAGCATCAAGGAAGCTTACAACAGAAAAGCCAACATATAGATAACAATGTTTACACAATGTTGCCAACTCTCATGATTTTATTGTGAGCCTTACAGTATTTGGTGTATTTCCTAAACCCTCAGTATCTGGAGTCGGATAATTATGAGAAAAACGGTTACCTGCTTTTAATAACTCGATGTGTTGTTACACAAGTAGATTTCATTCTAGGTATGTGCATGCCCACGTGCACAGTTGTTGGAGACTTTTGTTTTAGAGGTACCCATAGGGTTGGCTACAGAACCCTCTAGGAGTAGGCAGGGGGGCCAAAAGAGACAATTGTGTGAGGGCCTGGCAGCCAGAGCCCTTGGCCCTTTAAATTGCCGCTGGAATGCCATGACATGCACTTTCTATGGCTTTGAGGGTGGGGGCGAGAGAGGTGGGCATGCTGCATTCTGTCACACTCCTTCCACCCGAGGCGCCGCCCCTTCCGAGAGCATGGAACGACCCCCCCACCTTTCCCAGGAGCCCGCACAAGCTGTTGAGACTTGAACAGGAGCTGCTGGCCTTATGCCCTCTCAGTTCCTTGTGCCCGCCACTCTCTGAAAGAAGGGCATAAAGACAGATATTAAAGGTAGGTAATCAGGTTTTATTTTTCCTTTTTCAAGTTTTTGTTCATGTCTATTCCATTATTGGTGACCCACAAGCAGTTATCTCTGTAGATGGGCTTAGACTTCAACACATGCATCTTATAACACTGTTCTACCAAAGCCAGCTTTGTCTCAAGCTTCCTGGATAAGCACATAGTGAGACTTCAACGTGTGAAAGGAGGTCCAGATGATGGCCCTGCAGGTATCTGGAATTCACATATGGACCACGAATGCTGACACCGAGACTTTGTAGTTGAGTATGCGGTTACAACTGATGGTGAAGGCACCTTCACCCGACGGCAGCAAAATCAGATGCATGCAGTGATCCAAGATGAGATTCTCATGTAGAACTGACAATATGGCCATGAATGACCCTGAGTGGTTAACTGCAGATTTTACAGTGCTGGGAAGAAGGATCAAGGAGTTTGAGGTGCAAATGCTGTTCTCATCCATCCTCCCTGCTGAAGGAAAAAGTCCAGGTAGGGATTGTCAAATCTTGGAAGTAAATGCGTGATTGCGCAGGTGGTGTTGGAGAAAGGGCTTTGGTTTCTTGGACCATGGGATGCTGTTCCGGGAGCAGGGACTACTAGGAAGAGATAGGATCCACCTAACGAAGAGAGGGAAGAGCATCTTTGCAGGCAGGCTCACAAACCTAATGAGGAGGGCTTTAAACTAGGTTCATTATGGGACAGTGATCTAAGCCCTGAGGTAAGTCGTGAAGTGGAATACCGGGAAGAAATACAAGGAGGAAGGAGCAACAAAGGAGAACCCCTGATCTGAATGGAGAAGGTAGGGTAAGCCACTAGTTATCTAAGGTGTGTATACATGAATGCAAGAAGCCTGGGAAACAAACAGGAAGACTTAGAAGCCCTGGCCCAGTCAAAGAGCTATGAGGTGATTGGGATAATGGGGATTTGGTGTGATGACTCACATGACTAGGGCACTGTCATGGAAGGGTATAAACTGTTCAGGAAGGACAGGCAGGGGAGAAAAGGAGGAGGAGTTGCACTGTAAGTAGGAGAGCAGTATGACTGTTTAGAGCTCCAGTATATAGAAGGAGAAAAGGCTGCTGAGAGTCTTTGGGTTAAGCTTAGAGGCAGGAGCAACAGAGTTGTGGTTGGTGTCTGTTACAGACATCCAGATCAGGTGGATGAGGTAGACAAGGCTTTCTTCAGACAACTAGGAGAAGCTTCCAGATCACAGGCCCTGTTTCTCATGGGGGCCTTTAATCACCCTGCCATCTGCTTGGAGCCCAATACAGCAGTACACAGAAAATGCAGGAAGTTTTTGAAGAATGTTGGGGATAACATTCTGGTACAAGTGCTGAGGGAACCAGCCACAAGCCATGTGCAGCTTGACCTGCTGCTCACAAACAGGGAGGAACTGGTCGGGGAAGTAGATATGGGTAGCAGCATGGGAAGCAGTGATCATAAGATGGTCAATTTCAGGATCCTGACGAAAGGAAGAAAGGAGAGCAGCAAAATACATACCCTGGACTTCAGAAAAGCAGACTGACTCCCTCAGAGAACTGATGGGCAGGATTCCCTGGGATGCTAACATGAGAGGGAAGGAGTCTAGGAGAACCAGCAGTATTATAAAGAAGCCATATTGAAGGCACAGGAACAAACCATCCTGATGCACAGTAAGAAAAGCTAATGTGGTAGGCGACCAGCTTGACTTTGCAGTGAAATCCTTGGTGAGCTTAAACACAAAAGGGTAGCTTACACGAAGTGGAAACTTGGACAGATGACGAGGGAGGAGTATAAATATATTGCTTGAGCATGCAGGGGACTAATCATGAACAAGGCTTGCCAAGCAGCGGCGAGCCCCGCTCGCCAGCCACGCGGTTCAGCATGCTGCGCATGCGCAGACCGCGCTGCACGGTTGTGCCGGCTTGTAATCTACTCACCCCGGGCGAGTAGATTACATTAATTGTCGAGCCCTGATCATGAAGGTGAAAGCGCAATTGGAATTACAGCTAGCAAAGGATGTGAAGGGTTACAAGAAAGGTTTCTACAGGCATGTTAGCAATAAAAGCGTGATCAGGGAGGGTGTGGGGCCCTTACTGGATGAGGGAGGTAACCTAGTGACAGATGATGTGGGAAAAGCTGAAGTACTCAATGCTTTTTTTGCCTCTGTCTTCACGTACAAAGTCAGCTCGCAGACTACTGCACTAGGCAATGCAGTATGGGAAGGAAGTGGGCAGCCCTTGGTGGAAAAAGAACAGGTTAAGAACTATTTAGAAAAGCTAGTCATACACAAATCCACAGGCCCGGATTTAATGTATCCAAGGGTACTGAGGGAGTTGGCAGGTGTCAATGCAGAGCCTTTGGACATTATCTTTGAAAACTCATGGAGATTGGGAGAGGGCCCGGATGACTGGAAAAAAGCAAATGTAGTACCCATCTTCAAAAAAAGGGAAAGAGGACAATCCAAGGTACTTTAGACCTGTCAGCCTCACCTCAGTCTCCAGAAAAACCATGGAGGGGATCCTCAAAGAATCCATTTTGAAGCACTTGGAAGAGGGGAAAGTGATCAGCAATAGTCAATATGAATTCACCAAGGGCAAGTCATGCCTGACCAATCTGATTAGCTTCTATGATGAAGTAACTGGCTCTGTGCACATGGGGAAGTCGGTGGATGTGATATACCTTTACTTTAGCAAAGCTTTTGATACAGACTACCACAGGGCTACTCAATATGCGGCCTGTTTGCTTGCAACCCATAGTGCGGTTTGGGTTTATGTGGGGTTCAACATGTGGCCCACAGGTGGGAGCCAAAACAAAAAAGTAATCAATATAATGGTCTTCTGTTGATATGCATTTTAGTAGTTAAATTCCTGGACTGTCATTGTTCATTAAAAGTGCTGTCATATGGGTGCAAATCAGGTAAATATTGCATTTTATTAATATCAGCAGAACTGACTTAAATGGGGCCTGTATGTTGTGTAGTTTTGCCTTAATTTTTGTATTCATGCCCCTCAGTGTGAAAGAAGCTATTTGCATATATTTGCAACCACACTTAAGTTGTGGCCCTCAGCATGTGCCGTATCATTGTGGCCCCTGGGGCTTCCAAAGTTGAGTAGCGCTGGTCTATCACAATATTCTTGCCAGCAAGTTAAGGAAGTATGGATTGGATAAATGGATTATAAGGTGGCTAGAATGTTGGGCTGAACGGGTAGTGATGTCTGGTTGGTGGCCAGTTTCAAGTGGAGTGTCCCAAGGATTGGTTCTAAGGCCGGTTTTGTTCAATATCTTTATCAATGGATGAGGGGATGGATTGCACCCGAAGGAAGTTTGCAGATTACACTAAACTAGGGGGAGAGGTACTGATGGAGCTGACTGAGGAAAAGATGGGGGAGACCTTGAGAGTTGACTGGGGCATCACTCGAAAGCACACTCTCAAAACGCATGTTTCTGGCCCCATGGTGCTTTGCCAATCCAGGTTGTGCAGGTGAATAGGAGAAGGAAGGTGACTGAAACTAGTCTCTCTTCCCCTGGCAGATCCCTGCTGAAGCTGCCAAGGCCTTGCAGAGGGACGACCAGAACTGCTTCCTCACCAACTGAGGTGTATACAACCCCAGGGATGGAGGGTGGCCTAAGGATCCCTCATACCATGCAACCTTGCATACATTTGTTCTACAGAGCCCACCTCTATCAAATGGGAGATCTTGTATCAAGGACTTCATCACCTGGGACAGGCCTGAGGTCAGAAGTGAAGAACTGCTCCTTATTCACAGCACTGACGAAACTACCCTAACCAGCAAATCAGCCCTCTTCAAGGCTGAGAGAACACGGAGCTGCTGCTGTACTCTCCCTCAACATGGTGCCTTCAAATTTATGGAGAAAGGCCCAAAAGTCAAAGTTATATCTCCCTAAGAGAGCATGGTGGTTCATTACTCAGAACTGGAGACTAGCTGGGGAATAAATTTTCCTCCTGAAAAGGTCCAGTCTCTTGGCTTCATTGTTTGGGGTGAACTTGCCTGTGCTCCTCATTGGCCACCAAAACAACCAATAACCCTGGGGGCAGGTGAGTGTGTAAGTATTTGAACCTGTTGGTGAGGATGAAATACTCTCTCAGCCCTCCTGGAAGTGGATGGAATTGAGGATGTACTTTGCCAATCTTTAGGACCCCTTTGCATACCAGGAGCACAACACATGCGGGGTTGGATTCGATGACTGAAGATTGGTGAGAAGGGGTATTGGCATAACCAGTAAGCTGCAGGCATTTCAGTAAGGCCCCTGCTCTGGCCACTAGCCCTTCTACCAAGACAGCTTCGCTGAGATAGATGCAGCCTGCAGAGCCTAATCATGGCAGTGCTGTTTCAAATTGAGAGGCTGAACTCCTCTGTGCTGGAGGAATCTACTCAAGTGACCATAGCAGGGCTATTGCTGCCTTAATCTGGTGGCTAACTATCACGATGGGTGACAGATGCATTGAGCAGTCATGCCAGTAATAAGGGGAATGGTGCAGTGTTGGAGACTGTAGTCTATGCAACAGTGATCAGTAGTGTAAAGAGGGTCGGTGTGAAGGTGATTGGTGCTGACCATACAGTAACCAACATTCCCTCTGGGCTTGTCTCGACACAAGGGCACAGACTGGTAGCATAGTGCCAGCCATCTGTGGTGGTGAAGCAGTGACCTAGGCTGATAAAGGGACCAGAGGCATGGCCACAAAAGGCTCTGCCTCTGCTCCAGCATTCACTCACCTTCTAGGAGGCTTTCATGGGTGGCTTGCCTTGTAGCTGCTGGGTCCATCACCACGTGCAGTACCAACTGAAGTGGAAAAGCACCAGGAAAGCATCAGTCTAGGTCCCTTACTTCTCCCTCGAGTTGATGGTAAAAGGTTCCCCCCTCAGGGACAT
Source organism: Pelochelys cantorii (assembly GCA_032595735.1). Classification (NCBI taxonomy): domain Eukaryota; kingdom Metazoa; phylum Chordata; order Testudines; family Trionychidae; genus Pelochelys; species Pelochelys cantorii. The sequence continues at coordinate 47,101,811 of CM064326.1, read as the reverse complement.
GTCCATTCCACCCCTGGCATGGGTGATTAGCCCAAATAGGGTCCTTTATCAAATGCCCCTTTGTCTATCTTGCTCAGTGCCAGAGCCCACTTCTTAGATGACTTTTTAGGCACTGAAAAAAGGAACTGGTGCTGCATAGAGCCCAATGCCAAATATCAAGGCCAAAGTGCTAGGTGCTATGTCCAGACAGGCTGGCTCCAAGGCTGGGTGGACAGTGGCCTCCATGAGAGGGTCCTCAAAAAAATAGTGTTCTTGTGTCCTGGAATGAAAATTCTTACAGATGCAACAGTTTTCTTCAATGTAGGATTCCTCCAAATACCTCAGTAACCTGCATAGCAGCTGTCTAACTAGGAATGTGAACATGCAGCCATTTACACGATTAACCAACAAGCCTGGCTCATCAGTTAATCCTAATGGTTTCATGCAGCCCCTCCCCCCGTCTCTGCGTCTCTAACAAAACGGCAGGGGGGTGGGAGGTGGTGTGCATGGGGAGCTAACTCCCACAGAACCACCTGGCCCCCTTCCCCTCGCACTGCTGCCTCGGATATAGAAGTGGGGAGGAGGGGAGGGAGAAAGATGGGAGCCGGCTTCCCATGAGCACCAGCTCCCACCTGCTCCCCCCATGTGTCAACATTTTAACATCCCTATTACTCACAGACATAGGCCTGTTACATCAGCACAGGGCTTACAATCTGGTGACTGGGGCATGTCTGGGCCAGGGGCAAAGTCTCTGCCAGGACAGTGACTAGCTACAGTTGTTAGTAAGTAGCCGTTAAGTAATCTATAATGTACAAAACTGTTTACAGATGGAACACTAACTCAAAAGGGAAAGAAACCAACGACCACTTGTGAGGCAAGGGAAAGAGGGGCTCCACCCAAAAACCACAGGCAGTAAGGAGGAAGTGAGAGGGCATAGGGTTGGCAATACCTGATATACTGATGCATGCACACTGCACTCAAAAGCACCACAGCCAATCCTATAGCTACTGCTAAGAAAAATGTCTCCGACAAATACGCACATGGGTGTATAAACACCTAGAAGGTAATCAGCATGAGGAAGCAGATGAAGGGCTGTCCTCTGCTCAGTTAAAGGTCAGAACTCTGACCCCATCTCCTAGGGTTTCTGCTTTGGCATCACCTACATGGACTGGACATAAGCGATCACTAGAAGAAAAAACTGTTACCTCTGTAACTGTTGCTTTTTGAGATGTGCTGCTCATGTCCATTTCACATAGGTGTGTGCATGCTGCATGCATGCATTGTTGGAAGATTTCCCCTTAGCAATATCCCTTGAGCCAGCAGGGCAGGCCCCTGGAGTGGCTCCACTATATTGGCTAATATATATCCCTGCTGGCTCTCCATCCCCTCAGTTCCTTCTTACTGGGCTACTCTGAAGAAGGGGAGGTGGACAGGATTTGGAATGGACATGAGCAACACATCTCGAAGAACAACAATTACGAAGGTAAGTAACAGTTTTTTCTTCTTCAAGTGATCACTCATGTCCATTCCATATAGGTGACTCCAAAGCAGAAATCCTAGGAAGCGGAGTCAGAGTTCTGATCTTCAACTGATCAGAGGACAGCCCTACCCAGGGCTGCGCCCGCCCTAGCATAATGGGCCAGTGCATAATGATTGGGGAAAGTGTGGATCTGAGCCACGAAGACCCTAGTAGAGTAAGCTGTTGAGAGGAGGAGCTAGCACCCTGGCCTGCTCATAACACTCCTTGATACAGGATGTGATCCACGAGGAGATCTTCTGTGTGGAGATCAGCTGTCCCTTTAACCATACTGTGATTACTACAAACAACTGAGGGGACTTACGGAAGGGTTTTGTCCTGTCTAAATAAAACGCTAAAGCTTTCCTAACATCTAGAGCATGTAACATGCTTGTACATTACCTGAAGCATGGGGCTTGGGGTAAAAAACTGGGAGGAAATGTCCTGGAGACATGGAAGTGAGACACCTCTTTTGGAAGAAAGGCCAGGTGGGGGTGTAACTTGACCTTATCCTTAAAGAAAACTGTAGGGGGGGGGGGGTCCAAAGTGAGAGCCACCAGGAAAGACACCTTCCAGGAAAGGTGCAGCAGCAAACATGTCACTGGAGGTTCAAAGGGAAGCCCCGTGAGTTTGGTCAGAACCAGGTTACGGTCCCACTGACGGACGGGTTGACAGACATACCATCAAAGCCTGTCTAATCCCTTCAGGAACCAATGGACCATTGGGTCTGCAAAGAGTGTCTTGCCCCGGGAGCCCAGGTGAAAGGCTGAGATGGCCGCTATGTGCGCCTTAATTAACGAGGTCCAGTAAGTAGTCCAGGACCAGCAGGACCTGGGCATCCATAGGTGAGACCTCTTTCTGGGTAGCACAGATACAGAAGTGCTTCCACTTAGCCAAGTACGTGGCCCTAGTAGAAGGTTCTCTACTTCCTAAGAGCACTTCTTGCACCCGTTTTAAGCACTGCAGCTCTGCTGCTGTCAGCCATGCAGCTTCCAGTCCGTCAGGTGCAGGGACTGCAGGTTCAGGTGGCAGAGCCTGTTGAAGTCCTGCGTTATCACATTTGGCTTCAGTGGGAACTTAGAGGGACCTAGAGTTCATAACGGGCATGGAAGGGGCCTCGTCGAGCGAAGTGACAATGACCCCTTCATTTCCTCCACTGCCGGCTCAGGGACCTGCCAGTGGGGCTGGGATGCTGCCAATGAGGCTGTGGTAGAGAACTGGGTGACAGATAGACCTCTCTCGGCCACATGCCGAGGCGAGGCTTGCCCCAGGGGAAGAAACTGTCCTGACATGGGGGAAAGAGTGGGTCAGTGGGGTAACCGATGAGGCAGCCCTGGGCCTGGAGAAAACCAACCCCAGCCTAAAAGGGCCTGCACTCTGGCTTTGGTGGTAGCTTTAGGGAGCCCAAAAAGGCCACTGAGCTATGGAGGCCAAAAGTGTTGCACCCCCAGTCCCAGGGTAGGCTGTGTGCTGAAGGTGCGCCGACGTGCTGCTGTGCTGGGACCGGTGGCAGGAGTAAGATCAGTGCCACAACCTTGATCTGGAACCCCACGAAGACCCAACCGATTCCACCTCAGTCAGCTGAGTATTCAAACATTGACTAGGGTGATGTGGTGAACTCTGGCATGGGGCATGCCGGACTATGGATTCAGGCTTCCCTCGGTGCCGAGGTGGAGGCATGGCCGGAGGCGGTGCTGGGCCACTTGGTGTTACATCTGAGGGATCTGGCACCCAGGTCAGTACCGCATGAGGCCCCTGCACCAGGACTGGTACCTGGGTTGAGGCAGAAGCCAGGGCTGATGCCATCATAAGGGGCTGCACCACACCCAGCACCAGGGTCGAAGACAAAGGTGCCATGGTGGAATGGTGATGCCCTCTCACCTCCACGGTTGGAGCGCTGGGTGCTATGGTTGAGGCCCAGTGCTGTTTGGTGTCGCACTCCTTAGCCAGACCCAGTGCCGAGGTCAGGGACAAGGTCAACTCAATCAGGTCCCTTGCCGCCTCAAAGGCATCAGGAGTGGAGGGCCCCGGGAGGTCCACCACTGAACCAGGGTCTTGGTGTGGGCTGGAGTGGCATCAACCCAACCGCAATGGTCTGGATGCCATGCTCACCGGTGCCTTGTGCCCCACTGAGGGCGTACGGAGGGCACATGCCTTGAAGGAGGAGACCTGCCCCTGCTAGGTCTCCTCTTCTTCTGTGGCACCGGGGACTGAGACCAGTGCCAAGGCCTGCATGGCACCGGAGAGGCGCGCAAGTGGCTAGGTGCCTCCTGCACCAAAGCTGGGGCTCTCTGGGTCACTGGTGACAGATCAGATGCTGACTCCAGGCTGCCTCCATGAGGATAATCTTGAGGCGAGACTCCGTTTAGTGTGTGGTTTGAAGCCTTTGCAGATCTTACAAGCCTCAGACAAGCGGGCTTCGCAAAGACACTTGAAGCAGGCTCCATGGGCGTCTCCACAGGGCATATGCTTCTGGCACTTCTAGCCGGGCTTGAAGCCTTGGGACTGGGCCAGATGTGATGGGGACTCAAAGTGAGCCTTCTTGGCTAAGAACTACTTGCTAACTGCTACACTTAACTGCTAACAACTATTAAGAAACTAGATAAACAATGAACTGTGAATTTAACAAGGAACTGTACAGCAAGAGAGAAATGCTAAGAGATGCTTGCAGAGCAAGAGCAAAGCACATTCCAATGACCATCAAGTGGTAAGAAGGAACTGAGGGGGCAGAGGGCCACCAGGGGTATATATTAGCAGATATAGCAACACCACTCCAGGGAGCTCCCCTGCTAACCCAACAGAGACTGCTAAGGAGAAATCTTCCCATGACACGTCCACGCAGCGCACGCATACCTATATGAAACGGACATGAGCAATCACTCGAAGAAGAATCTCAACTTTCATTTTTAGACAAAAATTTCTAGCCCTAATGATGGTGTGGGGGAGGTAGAGATTTAAAACATTACATCTAAACACACAAACAAAAAGACAAAACCCTCCCCAAAAATCTGAGGGTTTTTAAATAAAAAAGGCTAATGATTTTTAAGTCTCTTTAAAAAAAAATCCCACTTGAAGCTAGAAAAAAAAATCTCTGCTCACTTTCACAAAAACAAACATTATAGCATCCTACCAACCCACAGACTTACTCTTGACCAACAATGGGAATAGAGAATGAGGGCTGTGGGAGGGGAACTATAGCCTCCTCAACTCCCCAAATATGTACTGTTTGCATTAATAAATGAAACAGAGTTTGAAACAGACTTTATTTATCTTTATTAAAAAGTGGACAAATTTAGCCCTGGCACAAAACTACTCATTTAAAAGCATTATTTTTAAATACAACAAAGTTGACAATTACAGACAACAATTTTCATCCTGGTATTCATTAAATTAACTCTTTGGCAACATGGATAAGCTGTGAGTGAGTTATGTTCTTGTATACTGTAAAATTATACAC